>OW964186.2:10096904-11315019 GCA_943136025.2 Agrotis puta | reverse complement strand
TTATTAAAGCCTTTGCCAAACAGACAAGCGAAGCGAATGCGAAGCGTGACGTTTTTATTTGTAATTTATTGAATTGTTTGAATCCAGTCACATAGAAAAGCGAAAGCGATCCGATAGCGTGACAGAACTATCGGACTGACGTCTCGCTTCGGTTCGGTCTCGCTTCGGAAACGCTTCGCTTTCACCTGTCTGTTTGACAAAGGCATTAGAGTCGGACTCCATTTATTATTTATTTATTGATCATTCCATCTCCTCAAAAGAAGCCTAGACAACCCTACCTGGGTATCCGTATTATTATTATCTTGTCTCTTAACCCTGTTCTGACCGGCCATAACTTATCGCTTGTACCTACTAACAGGCGGAGCATGCGTAACTCAAAATTGTAATAATTTATTAAGTTTGTAACCACGTTGTTTGCTTAGCTAGTTTTGTTTGAGATACAGTGTTGATAGATTTATTGGGCTTTTGGTTCGGTTTGGGTAAAGGTCACTGATGAATGGCTTCCTTGCGTGTGTAGTCCGAGAAGTTTTGCTAAAGGCCTCTGATTGATATTGTAACGGAACCCACACCTAAATATAAATAATAAAATAAATAAATAAATATTCCACAACTATCACACAACGCCATCTAGTCCCAAGCTAAGCAGAGCTTGTGTTATGGGTACTAGACAACTGATAAACATACTTATATATTTCAAAATACATACATATTATAGATAAATTACACCCAGACACAGAACAAATGATCGTGCTCATCACACAAACATTTGTCCTGGGTGGGAATCGAACCCACGACCTCCGGCATAGCAGTCAGGGTCACTAACCACTAGACCAACAGGCCAGTCAAAATAAAAAGATCAAAGCTTACCATACAAAATGGCCGCGCTAATTGCCAACATTATCCGACATAAAGTATCTTGTTCTTATTTTGCATGTAACTTCCATGAATTCAACAATATGTAAATTAGCACGATTAGCGCAGCGGCTAAGCGATTGGATTTCTGCGTTGCGTGTCGCGGGTTCTATTCCCGAACGGATCAAATATTTGTATGATCTGCAAGTAATTATTCCAGGTCTGGGCGTTTGTGTATCTGAGTTTTTATATTTGTAACAATTGATTAGATATAGACTCAAACAAAAAAAGAATTAATTTGTCTCTTACAACCCAGTTTATTTCTTTCAACTATAAGTAACTATACATGTGGCTGAAACATATTGCTTTTTGTTACAACTTTGATAAGGCGTACATAATACTTGTGAGATCAGCAAAGAACTTAAAGTTGATTGATAGATTTTAAATGAAACTTGTGATGACCAGGGTTCCTAAAGAACTGATAATGAAAGACAAACAGGTGGATTACAAGATGTAATTATTGCTTAGTTACCGGTCCAGTACATATGACTAAGTAATGTGCACCTTCATCAGTATAAATAAAAAATACCTTATAAATTCGCGATACAAAAGAAAGGAAAACGATAATTTGTCCTAATTGTATACAAAAAAAAGAATGTTAAATAAAACACTAAAAAATAATAATAAAGAAAACACAAAATGGAATATTAAACAGAACAAAAAGAAGAGATTCTTCCAGGTAGGATCGAACTCGGGTACAAGAATCGTCAGCCGGTACGATATGCCCCGAGACCAGCCGGTGTTTAATGACCGTGGCGAATATGTCGCTGTTATTCCACAATTAATTAATACGACGCTTTGCGCATCGCATCTGTATATTAATCTGTGTTATTGAAACACGAGCCTGAGCGATAAGGGCGTTTCCGCAAGCTGAGGACAAAGAGAACAATCAGCCCTGCAAAAACATCTCCAATAGACAGCCTACACTTCGTTAAAAAGACACAAGCACTTACCCCGTTACTTCTGAACACAAACTCACAATGAATATTGCACCGACGATTACTATTATGGTGTTTAAAATTCTGGAGTAATTACAAACAAGGATGTCCTTAATTTCCGAAATCTTGTAATTTTAATCACGGAGCAACCGTTAGCTTTCTCCTTTTTTTCCGATTGACATCTCAATCCAATTGTTTTACTGCCACCCTCATTAGTTAACAGTATAAAATGTGTCAAGTAATAGACTTTGATGAACCTAGTAACGCCATCTAGGACTGGACCTAGTAACTACATTACATGGATCATTACAAACTTCTTGCCAAAAACATATTTGAATCATCAGTGACAGTGACATTTTATCGTATGTAGAACACGTTAAAGCCTTTATTAAACAGACAGGCGAACCCGACCGAGACCGAAGCGATAACGAACCGATACGAGACGTCAAACTGAGTGCAGCGAAGCGAGGCGTGGCAGTTGTATTAGCTGGCTTTTTATGAACGAAGTCAAACAGAGCAAATACGCCTTCGCCACGTCTTCGCATCGGTTCGGCCACGCTATCGAATCGCTTTCGCTTTTCTTTGTGGCTGTATTCAAATAATTCCATACATTACAAAAAAACGCCTCACTTCGTATTCGCCACGCCTGTCTGCTTGACAAAGGCTTTAATGCTCGCTACACACGCGCTGCGCCTCGTGCCTTATGATGTCAAGCAATTTGCGTCCTATTTTCCTCCCTCTTGCTTGCTTGCTTCTTTATTGTACAGCACGGTCAATTAGCAGGGTGTAATGTGACTTCGATGCTCTAAGTCAGTGTTTTTTAACCTGTGGGACGCGACCCTTCGGGGGTCGCAAAGCCTCTTTAGGGAATTGTAAAAGGTTAGAAATGATACTGCAGTAAAAAAAATATTTATAAGAAAACAATTTAACTAAATAAAAAATAATAAATATTCCACAACTATCACACAACGCCATCTAGTCCCAAGCTAAGCAGAGCTTGTGTTATGTGTACTAGACAACTGATAAACATACTTATATTTCTAAATACATACATATTAAAGATAAATTACACCCAGACACAGAACAAATGATCATGCTCATCACACAAACATTTGTCCTGGGTGGGAATTGAACCCACGACCTCCGGCATAGCAGTCAGGGTCACTAACCACTAGACCAACAGGCCTGTCAAACTGAACTGACTGAACGATATGGGTGCTCATTTGTATCAAGTTAACAAAATATAACTTACGAGATGCTTTCCATCTTGAACAACGGGTAGGTCGTGAAATATTTCGTCATACTAAAGGAGCCGTGCCATAAAAAAGGTTGAAATACACTGCTCTAAGTTATCTGGATTTTCTAATTAATTTATTGCACGTAACTATAGGCTATAGAAAGAAGAGAAAAAAAAACGTTTACAAAACATCCGTTTCTCGTTAGCTATCGTCAAGAATAATTAACTTTATTCATAGTTAAAGTTTGCGTCAACATATTTCATCTGTTTTTTATTAATAGCTCTGCTGTAACTAATATTGCTGGGCATAAAGCCTACCCCATATTTTGTTAAGTATCGGATCAGCCATCACAATACGCATTTAGATCCTTAAATAATTAATCACACTGATCATAATTATAATTAGAAAATAATTACCAAAGAAGTATACTAGACAGTTATACAGTTAGACTAACTAATGCTAACTCTCAACTCAACTTTAGCATGACTATCACACGTACGTATCTGGGTATTAAGCTACCCAGCCGAGTCCAAGGTTATAATCAAAGTTAGGGACTTAGGCGCTCACCCCATCGTATATTGTGTATCTGAAGTCATTAATAAGTTGCGATAGACTCGTTTTGTACCCCTGGCTTTGCTTGGAACGGATGGTTGACAATTTACTAGTGTGGTAAGGATTAGTGAGCTGAAATGTGATTTGGGATGGCAATTAATTGTATGGCCTTTCCTTGTGATCTTTTAATTACCTGTCTTTTGTATGGGGCAAGTCTCGAGCTTTTTTTTTATTAACGTGGTAAAATCATCATATGAGTCCTCCCACCCAGGGCAGAGCGGGAGGGACTGTCAGACTCGTACTGACTAAAATCCACGGTGTCCTTCAATAGCCCTTTACGTTCCGGGGTCAGGATAATTTGTGAGTCCCGCGACCCCGGCAGGCTTCGGCCCTCTACAGAGGGGGCCTGTCAGCTATGCTGACACTCCTTGAGGCGCGCGTAGAACACAAAGCGCCGACGACCCGGGCATGGTCCATGGTCGGACAGCGAGTAAGCTAACCCGAGTGAGAGCTAGTAACTTACGTGTTTCCGTACCGACACTAGTCTGAACACATGAATGCCACAGAAAAAGACAAGAAATAGATAAACTTGTGTGAGTCTACATAAATTGATAAAGTGCTTACTCTATACGATATGACCGAGAGAGAGATTTCGATTTATCTGCCAAAAAAAATGTTGTTAATCATGTAATCCTTGAATAGTTACTAAACATAACCGAAACCTTTTATATACTACCTGCCTCAAGGATTCCATGTAGTCAGTAATCACATATTTTAGGAATTCAAGAAGGCAGACTCAAATGCCACATGCCACAAATACTAATTCAACGAAGTGATTAACATAACCTCTTAGAAATGTGATGAAGATTATACCAAAGAGTATAAATAGGAGATGGGAGCATCGTGTACAAAATAACTTCAGTGTACTTAAATAATTTTCCATGGAATTCAGTAGAAACTACTGACTTTGGTTAATACATTTTAACCTCGTCTGCGTTTGTAAATCTTGGTATACCCGCACGCCACACAACATGTGTTTATATTAAATTAAATATTATGCCACACAAAGCAAACTAGCAATGGCGTTGAAAACTGAATTTACATAATTATGCTCGTACTTTTGATTTATTGGATACGGAAGTGTCCAAGAGAACTGCTTTCTGCATCAAGCCCTTGAGCCAGCTGCACAATGAGAGCCTCTCAAGGTGTTGGTCACGGCTCTTCGCAATTACTCCATTGACCGAAACGACTATGAGTACAATGACTGCTGAGTCCACGTCCCACATGTCGACAATCTCGTGAGCTAAATCAAGATATTTGATTTTTTTATCATTTTCAGCCTTCACGGGATTATCGTCATGAAGGACGGTGATAATCAAAAATAATTGCACGGCACTCTCCGCAATCTAGCACCACTAGATATAAAAAATACCATTTGACAATTTTCCAACAAAAAAAAGGTAGAAAATAAAATTCTACTGCTAAAAATACCTGCAACAATCAAACACAATCTCCCACAAATTCGTTCTATATTAATAAAGGTACTAATAAAGTTACCTGTATGGATACTAACGGTTTACGTTGTAATGGTCAGGGTCGCTTCCAGTGTCAGCTTATAGGTACTATGATCCAGCAGATTATATCCCACCCAGTAATTTAATTAAATATTCAGTGTTTAGTGAAGATTTTCGGTTAAAATTTGGCAGGAAGTTTACAGTTTGTTATGAGTTTTATAGTTTCTGGTTCTTGTAAAGTCCTTAAGCCTTTGTCAAACAGACAGGCGTGGCGAATACGAAGCGAGTCGTTTTTATTATTAATGTATGGAATTGTTTGAATCCAGTCACACAGAAAAGCGAAAGCTTGACCGAACAGATGCGAAGACGTGGCGAAGGTAAATAAATAATAAATAAATATCCCACAACTATCACACAACGCCATCTAGTCCCAAGCTAAGCAGAGCTTGTGTTATGGGTACTAGACGTCTGATAAACATACTTATATATTTCTAAATACATACATATTATAGATAAATTACACCCAGACACAGAACAAATGATCGTGCTCACTAACCACTAGACCAACAGGCCTGTATCAGGTGTATTTGCTCTATTTGACGTCGTTCATAAAAAGCCAGCTAATACAACTGCCATGCCGCACCCAGTTTGACGTCTCGTATCGGTTCGGACTCGGCCCGGTTCGCTATTGACTGTCTGTTTGACAAAGGCTTTATGGATAATTTAGGTTTCCTTAAGGTTTCCACCAAAGCGCAGAGGAAGGGGGATGGGGACGAAAGGAGATGTGTATTGATTAATTAGGTTTAGACATCTTTTCTCCGCTTAGCTACGGTGGCAATCTGATTGGTTATTAAAAACACATCTCCTCTTGTCTCCGCTTCGGTGGAAACCGGGCCTTATGCCTACGAAAACCACGGTACGGTAAACAAGGTACGGTATAAGGGACGAATCATACACACACAGTACACAGAACAAGGCTCGACTCGAGCCCTGAGACGGGGCGCACCGGCAAGTGCTGTGTTGTCCTGTAAAATTAATCTTAATGACTACTTGATGTAACGGCTCGATGTTAATGGCTCTCAACTCAGGCATTATTTGCTTAAAAGGAGGCTTAAATCACTTATAGTATCAATCAACTTGTGTTGGAAAATAAGTTATTTGAATTCTGTAAATGTAGGTCACTTTCATAAGTAAGTAAATATAATAAAATAATGTTTAAAGATCCTATAGAAATTTACTACGAATAATATTACAAAGTATTTATAATCTACTCTATCCCATACCACTTGCTACTGACACGTAATTATACCGATCAGTTTCACATTGATTGGCCTCTTTATTAACTTGGCCTGATGGAGCAAACCTTCGCTTGGACCAACTTCACGAATAATATTGTTGCTAAAACTTTGCAGAGTTTCGGTGCAGATTCATATTGATGAGATATTTATTAGCATTGATTTCAAATTCCGGGTTTGTATAAACAGCGCAAATGTTTATGGTAAAACTTCGTAATAACATAGTGCCACATTTTCCTTAGGGATTGACTAAAAATGTATCCATAGGATGATGATAGAACGACGTACACTGCCCGGTGAAAATTAGCCCCTTCGTATAGTGGTAAAGTCTCAAGGCGACGCAAGTCACCGATAACTTACGACTTTGGAATACAGGCGACTGTCGCAATACAAATCCATCGGGTATCTACGTTACCGATGCGCAATTAGAGCCTCTCAAGGTGTTGGTCACGGCTCTTCGCAATTACTCCATTGACCGAAACGACTATCAGTACAATGACTGCTGAGTCCACGTCCCACATGTCGACAATCTCGTAAGCTAAATCAAGATATTTGATTTTTTTATCATTTTCAGCCTTCACGGGATTATCGTCATGAAGAACAGTGATAAACAAAAATAATTGCACGGCACTCTCCGCAATCTATCACCACTAGATATAAAAAATACCATTTGACAATTTTCCAACAAAAAAAAGGTAGAAAATAAAATTCTACTGCTGATAACTTACGACTTTGGAATCCAGGCGACTGTCGCAATACAAATCCATCGAGTAGCTACGTTACCGAAAAACGTTCAAATGATGGAATAGAGGATTTTATCTTGCTAGTGTGAGTTGCGATGGCCTAATTGGTAAGGCGTCTGGAGTACTTCTCCAGCAGACGCGGATTCAAATCCCACTTGCAACTGAATTTTTCTTTCCTCAAAAATCATCTTCCTTTAAAGCCTTTGTCAAACAGACAGGCGTGGCGAATGCGAAGCGTGACGTTTTTTTTTGTAATGTATGGAATTGTTTGAATCCAGTCACATAGAAAAGCGAAAGCGATCCGATAGCGTACCCGAACTATCGGACTGACGTCTCGTATCGGTTCGTGTTCGCTTCTGACTCGCCTGTCTGTTTGACAAAGGCTTAAATCCATAAAAGTTCGTACACAAGCACACGTCAATCGATACTAAAGCCTTAAGGCGCTGGACACACAGAAAAGACTTAAGACGCAGACGAGACGCGGACATTTGTCTCTACAACGCCCCTTTCATACAAAATGTTTAGAAGCGTCGCGACGCAAAACAAACAGAATAGTCGGGTCGCGGGCGCAACGCTTTTTCTTATGCGCCTGTCCGCGACGCGTCCTCGTCTTACGTCTCTTCTGTCCGGCCAGCGCTTTAGGAATCGAAGACTTGCATCGCCTTGTGTACGGAGGGGCTAACTCAACACGATATTTGAAGTGTCGCGGGCTTGTCCGCCCCATCACCTAAACAGCAGCATTTGCTGCCACACTATAATACATATGGGTACACCCATATTTTGTTAGCTATGTTGAAAGTTCAATGAGATATGGGAAATGCTAATTTCTTCCGAACGAGAACCAATCAAAAGTAATTGCTCGGAAATTCCTGCCGCAAATAAAGAAAAACAATTACACTTTGCTCAACCTAGGAACCACACTCAGCCTTATTGCTCAGGCGCAGCGCTTGAAACCATTGTAGTAAAGATGTAGTTATAACTTAAAAAAACGTACACATATGGTTTAAAATAAAACTCACTAAAAGAGTATTTAATAAAATAAAATTAGAAAGTGCTTCAACACTGTTCACGAAATCTCATAATCTCTCCGCTCATAATATTTCATCGTACAGTTGGTCGGAGTTTCACTAATCTACGGATGTAAAAAATGCACGCGAACCGGGGCAGATTTGTAACTGTTCGTAGTGCACCGAAGAACAGTTTGTCTGAGACCTCGTTACTTGAAGCAAATGCCCAACTATCTGGAACTATTGGTAAGAGCAAACTAAGATACCTACAATTAATATAAGCAGTAATTACTTGGATATAAATGCAAGTACTTTCATTATTTAAATGTAAATGTAGCAAATAAATGTTAAGTTGCAAATCTTCGTTTTGACCACCAAAACCTGTTAAGCTTTATTGTGGGAAAAAAAATCGATTCCAAGCAGATTGAACCAGGTTATAAAAAGCTTTCCAATTATATACAAATAAGACATTTAAATTACAAATTCTAATTATTATAACACATTTAAATTTATATCATAGTGTGTTATGTATTTAAATTATGCATGATTATTAATGGTGTGGCAAAGCAGAGTGGTATATTATCACCGTGTCATATTTGGCGATCCTATTACTATTATTCCGGCAAGAATCCTGAAAAAATCGTGAAGGCGGAAAATTCTAAGTAATTTAGAATTTCCTGATGAAAATCTAATAATATTTATTTCCGATTCGGAGATGTTCAACCTCGTGAGAATAGGCGCAAAATACTTGTGTTTGACGTTGTATTGCAAAAGACTCGCATTTGCCGAATACGTTTTTTTACATTATAGCCTTTGTCAAACTGACAGGCGATAGCGAACCGGACCGAGTCCGAAGCGATAACGAAGCGATACGAATCATCAAACTGGGTGCAGCGAAACGAGGCATGACAGTTGTATTAGCTGACTTTTTATGAACGACGTCAAACAGAGCAAATACGCCTTCGCCACGTCTTCGCATCGGTTCGGTCACGCTATCGGATCGCTTTCGCTTTTCTATGTGACTGGATTCAAACAATTCCATACATTACAAATAAAAACGTCTCGCTTCGTATTTGCCACGCCTGTCTGTTTGACAAAATTAATTTAATATTAAACCATTCATTGCAAATAAAGGGTATACCTCTCATATAATTTGTCTATAAACTGCCGAGACATAAATGTTCCTTTTGATATGAAAGTAGGTACATTAAGCTTATGCCCGCACAGTAGGAAGCTATAAAAATAAGATGTCCGACTCAACGTTTAAATGAAAAATAATGGCCCCGTAGGTGAGAGAGCCAGAGAATTAAACCCCAAGCGTCGGTAGTGCGCACTTTGTCTTTACTTTATTTACTCTAGGCAATATATGTTCGGGCACGCCGCAATCGCGGCGGTAAGACCCCTCTTTGAGGAGTGGCTGGATAGGCGTCACGGCGTCCTGACCTACCGCATGACGCAGGTCCTCACCGGACACGGAAGTTTCGGGAGGTTCCTGTGTCTGATAGGGAGGGAAGAAACGCCTGGGTGTCACCACTGCGAGGATCGTCCGGAGGACACGGTGGAGCATACGGTGCAGGACTGCCCCGCTTGGGCAGAGCACCGCCGTGTCCTCACGACGGCGATAGGCGGAGACCTCTCGCGCCCGGCATTGGTCGAGGCCATGCTACGGAGCGAGACGGAGTGGGAAGCGGTCACCTCCTTCTGCGAAGCAGTAATGCTCGTGAAGGAGGAGGCGGGCCGCCTGAGGGAGAGGACAGCGTCCTCCCTCCACCCCAGCCGCAGTGGTAGACGCCCACGGCGTCGGACGTCGCAAGACGATCTCCGGCCACCGTAGGCGCGGGCATGCGGGCAGCGAGTAATGGGCGACTTGCTGTCCGACCATGGACCATGCCCGGGTCGACGGCGCGTTGTGTTCCACGCGCGCCTCAAAGAGGGTCAGCATAGTGACGGGGCCTGTAGAGGGCCAAAGCCTGCCGGGATCGCGGGACCAAGGGATTACCGTGACCCCGGTACGTAAAGGGCTAGTGAAGGACACCGTGGATTTTAGTCAGTACAAGTCTGACAGTCCCTCCCGCCCTGCCCTGGGTGGGAGGACTTATTTGATGATGTTGATATTTTGGGTGGAAAATAAAGTAATAAACGATTGAACTAGAAAAATAGCGTGTATTGTTTCACAATCAAATAGGGTTACAAGCTTTTTCGACAACTTAGTGTTGCCAACTTAGTATTAAGATGTCGTTGCGTTCCTACTTGCTAACACTCCCCACAGAACGCAAACCCATTTTACTTATACAGAACAAATGTTTTTCAAGTGTTGTACCCTTAGTCAAATTATCAGCTACCATGTTGGAACCATTAACAAATATAAATTTAACTTTAGATTTAGCAATGTTTTCTCGAAGAAAATGTAGGCGAATATCTATATGTTTAGTTTTCGGTTTATAACAGTCTGTCGATGCCAATCTTATTGCACTTTGGTTGTCACAGTGGATGAGTGTCGCGCTGTCTGTGCCCTGACCGAGCTCGTCCTGGAGTTGTCGTAGCCACAGAGCCTCCTGAGTTGCCGCCGCCATCGCCATGTATTCGGCCTCCGCCGTAGAGAGTGCCACTGTTTGCTGCTTACATGAATTCCAAGATAAACAAGCATT
The DNA here is from genome assembly GCA_943136025.2 of Agrotis puta. NCBI lineage: Eukaryota > Metazoa > Arthropoda > Insecta > Lepidoptera > Noctuidae > Agrotis > Agrotis puta. The sequence goes on along the minus strand of OW964186.2, from coordinate 11,304,172 downwards.
CTGAAACAGAAAAGAATAACCCGTACAAGATCTTCTATCCACTGGGTCACTAGCCCAGTCTGCATCACAGTATCCAATTATATCCTTTGAGTCATCTTTGGTATAACATAGCTTTAAGGTCTTGGTTCCTTGAAGATATCTCAGAATCCTTTTCACTCCAAGCCAGTGTTGATTTCCCGGATTATTACAGTACTGACTCAACTTGTTGACTGCATAGGTAATATCAGGTCTTGTGACATGTGCCAGATATATTAGACATCCCACCGCTTCCCTGTATGGGATATTATTGTTTGCATCTTCAGGATTTTTATCGAATTTCGCATTCACCTCTATCGGAGTACTAACTGGTTTGCATTGAGACATATTGAAACGGTCCAATACTAGGTTAATATATTTTTCTTGATCTATCATAATTACACCTGTCTCTCGGTTCCTATTTATATTTATGCCGATGCACTGCTTCATTTCACCTAGATCTTTCATACTGCATTCTCCTTTTAATTTTTCTTTAATCTCTGTTGTTTTATCCTTATTGTTTGTAAGTATCAAAAGATCATCTACCCACACTGCAATAAATATTATTGTTGCCTCATCTATTAAATGATAGATGCAAGGATCCATTTGTGATCTTTGTAAGCCAATTTTTAATAAAATACTGTTCAATTTAAGATTCCATTGTCGGCTAGCTTGCTTGAGCCCATAAATTGATTTATGCAAAATACATACTTGGTCATTCTCTTTGAAGTATTCTGGTTGTGACATGTATATCTCAGTGTCTATGTCACCCTGAAGGAAAGCACTTATAGCATCCATTTGAAACATTTCTAAGTCATACTTAGCAGCCAGAGACAGTAAGAATCTAATAGATGTATATCTTACAACAGGAGCATATACCTCATCATAGTCACTTCCTTTTCTCTGAGCATACCCCTTGATAACCAATCTTGCTTTAAAACGAATAATCTCTCCTTCTTCGTTGGTCTTAGTCTTAAAGACCCATTTACATGGTAAGATTCGTTTACCACATGGTACATTTACCAGTGACCAAGTTTTGTTTTTAATCAGAGAGTCATACTCTTCTTGCATAGCCTTTTTCCATTGGTCGGCATAAGAAGATGACAATGCTTCTTCCACTGTTTGTGGATCATTTAAATCAAGTATCGGACAGAAGTAACTTACATCATGGTCATCTGTTTCTGCATGTTTAGCAGCTCTTCGCGGGCGCAAATTTATAATTCGTGTGGGTGACTCGAGATCAATTGATTGCTCTGGAACGTAAGATGAATCATTATTATCGCCAGACAGATAGTCCTCACTAGAAGAATGATCTGTGTCATCCTCTAATTCTTCTTTGCTGGGTTCTTTAGGTGTCTGTATGCTGCTTGGACTGCTGCTGTCAGATATACAAGGTAAGTATACATTATTATCACATTTTTCCACATTTTCTAAAAATACTACATCTCTGCTTTTTATGATTTTATTTGTATCTGGATCAAGTATCCGATACCCCTTTGTATTTTCACAATAGCCAACAAATAATAATTTTCTGGATTTGGAGTCCCATTTAAGGCGTTTTTCTTTTGGTACTTGTGTCATTACTTCACAGCCAAATACTTTTAGGTTAGACAAGTTTGGTTTCTTACCAGTCCACATCTCCATAGGAGTTCTACCATGTATGGATTTTGTAGGTGATCTATTAATTACATAAGCTGCTGTTGCTACTGACTCTGCCCAGAACTGTTTTGCAAGATGAGCATCAAACAGCATACATTTTGCTCTTTCCACCAGGGTCCTGTTCATTCTTTCAGCAAGACCATTCTGCTGGGGTGAGTACGGAGTACTTGTTTGATGTTCAATCCCATGATTGGTCAAGAAGCTTTCAAATTCTCTATTACAGTATTCTTTTCCATTGTCAGACCGAATTATTTTAATTTTTCTGTCATGTTCATTCTCAACTTTATTTTTATAATCTTTGAAAACTTCTACAACATTCAATTTATTTTTCAAAAAATAAACATGAACTCGTCTTGTGTAATCATCGATAAAGGTAATAAAATATTTCATACCTCCTAGAGATTCTTGCTCCATTGGTCCACATAAATCGGTGTGGACTAGCTGCAGTGGTTGTGAAGACCTTGAACCAATGTTATTAAAGGGTAGTCTGGTCTGTTTTCCCGAGAGACAGGTGACACAAGTAATAGGACCTTTCCTATATTCAGTAAATGGACGGACTCCTTCAGCACATTCCGGTAGCTTGTTGACATCTGTAAAATTCAGGTGTCCCATGCGCCTATGCCACAGGACAACATCATTTAGGTTATCTGAACATGACAGGTTAGAAAATACTTCTCTGTGAGTATTTAATAAATACAAATTATTTACTAATGTGGCTGAACATAGTAGCCTCCCATTTTTATCATATATGTCACAGCCTTTATCTCTGAAATTCACATTACAGCCACTTTTTACCATAGCACTGACTGATAGGAGGTTTGCAGCAAGTTTAGGTATATATAAGACTTGTCTTACCTGAATTTTACTTTCTTTATTACCATTTAACAATAAATTGACCTTTCCCATACTTTCTACGGGTAGCGGTGTCTTACTGGCAACAGTTATGGTGGGTATCGGTGGACTTGAGACATCATACATCCAGTCACTTCTATTTGTCATGTGCATAGAGGCACCTGAGTCCACATACCACTGGTCCGGATTCATTGTCTGAGGAGATGCAGAAAATGCTGCAACAAAACCTTTAGTGTCATCCGTGTTTTCTACATTCTTATTTTTCGGAGCACGACAGTTCTTTGCAAAATGCCCATGCTTGTTACAGTTGTAACATCGCGGTCCCTTAGACACTTTTGTTTTATCTTGTTGATTCTTTTGAATGGCCTTTTTCCTTGTGAAGAATGCTGAATTGTCTGAGCATTGAACTTCCTGCAGGAGCTTGGATTTAATGGAATCAGCGCTTATCTTGATGCCAGAGCTCTCCAATCCCATGATCATGGGCTTATAAGCTTCAGGGAGGCCGGCTAACATCAGCGTACCTAACCATTCATCATCAATATCAAACTTAATATTCCTGAGCTTATGGGCGGTCGACATTATTTTGTTCACATATTCCTCTACGCTTCGGGAAGATTCCAATGTAGTTGTTATCATATCTCTCAACAAGGCTACTCTTCTGTACAACCCGCTGTCATCGAAAGCCTGTTCCAAACACTCCCAGACTTCTTTACATGTATTTGCACTCTGAACATGTACATAATTGATTGGGTCCAGTAATAAAATTAACTTAGACTTTGCCTTGGTTTCTTTCCTTTGATCTGTATTGGTACCGGTAACACATGTCCACAAATCTTCGAGTTCGAAATATGCTTGGATTGCGAACTTCCAACTGGCATAGTTTTCTCTTCCGACTAGTCTGTCGATATGGAATGGATTGTGGCCTGTATTTGACATCTTCTATGCGTATTTCAGATTTTTCCGTGATTTCTGTTCGAGCACGCCGCGCCGGTTAACCTCAAAAATTGTATGACGGACAAAATGCGCCGGTCAGTAACAGTTTTCACTGCGCCTGAGGATCTTTCTTAGTTTTCACTGTGTTTACTGCGTAATTAACCACGCTCTGCTACCATGTTGATATTTTGGGTTGAAAATAAAGTAATAAACGATTGAACTAGAAAAATAGCGTGTATTGTTTCACAATCAAATAGGGTTACAAGCTTTTTCGACAACTTAGTGTTGCCAACTTAGTATTAAGATGTCGTTGCGTTCCTACTTGCTAACAGATGATTTTACCACGATAAAAAAAAAAAAAAAGGCAATATATGTTGCCCGGGTCGCGGGACTGTCTTAACAGGTAACCGTGTACCTGGAACGTAAAGGGCTATTGAAGGAGCATGGTGGATTTTAGTCAGTACTAGTCTGACTGTCTCCTCCATTCCACCCAGTGTGGAAGGACTCATTTAATTATGTTCCCAAGTAAAATAAAAGAAGGCAATAAATGTACGCGGATTAAATATAAGATGAAGAAAGAACTAAAAAATCATAATACAATAAATTATAACATCGTAACAATTAAAAAAAAAGATTTTGCAAGTAACCGCAAAATTTTTAATGTATTAAGTGATGACAACATTTTTTTTACCTATTCTTTGAAAATAAGGGTCTAAGTAAAGGGTTAAAAGAGCACAAGGTGGTTTTTGGCCAATCAAACCTTACAGATTATTTCGCTCCACCCAGAGTGAGACGCCTCATTTGATGACTGTCCACCGCTAAAAAATAGTTGTACCTAGAGAAAATGAACTTCTGTTACAAAAAGGTGCTGTCGGAAGATGAGGACCTGGTGAGTGACATGAGCCCAGCTGTGGAATGACACAGGCTGACAGTTTCTGTCTGACAAAACGGCGTTAAATTGACGTAAGCTAACAACAAACGTATCAATAGTGTGTTATAGAAATGTGTGAGCAATTGAACATATAAGGGTTCTGTACAGACCATCGGACTTCAAATGAATGGCCAGGTAATAAAAACAATAAATTAGATTTTAAAAAATTTAAAAAAAAAGACGTTGCCCCACTCTAGGAATTTCTTCTGTGTCGTGGGTGCGTTTACAAACATATAAACTTACATACACAAACACCTAGACCCGAAGCAACAACTTGTAGATCATAAAAATATTTGTTCCATGCGGGAATCGAACCCGCGACACGCAGCGCAGCAGTCCAATTGCTCAACCACTGCGCTAACCGTGCCGTCAAAATTCTATAGATTATGTAATTTAATGAAAAAGAAATTGGGAAAAGGCTAGGCAGATAAACTTGACTTAAAAGAGGCCATAGATTTGCCGATTATAATCGGCAAATCTAACGGATTAATCAAACTGTTACCGATTGACTGCCCACACCAACATGGGCACTGTCTCAGATAGTTTAATTATTGTATGGAGGTTTAAAGACGCTTACTCAATACTTCCAAGTGTACGTAAACAAACGTGTACATTTGCTTGCACTTTTGGGCAAATAAATCATATACCTAACCATTTCGTTAACCACGCTGAGTGCAAAATTACATTACACTACTCGTTGGGATTAATTAAATGTAATCCGATGTAGATTTCACATCAAGCCGGTTTTAATCTAAATTCTCATTAACCTGACACAAAATATTATACAACTTTAGCCTGTTAATTGGCACACGTTTCCCTAAAGACGAAGAACAGATAGCGAGGAATCTTCCCGAGAGATGCTGCCAATTATGAAACAATTTCGTATAAGCCAAACTCGAAGCTGTATCGATTTTCAGCGATTTCTGTCATATTAATTCCTTCTTTTATGGAAGGAAACCTTTAAGAATGAAGGCGGCACGGTTGTCGCAGTGGCTGAGTTCGATCCCCGTACGGAACATATATTTGTATGATCTGCAAGTAGTTGTTCCGGGTCTGGGTGTTTGTGTATTTTAGTTTCTGTTTGTAAACGCACCCACGATACATAATACGTAGTGAGAGGTTGTTTTGGACTTGTAGTTTCATACTTGAAAGTTTAAGGTATTGTGTAAATTATAGTATTGCATACATTAACGATAAATTAATAACACGTATTTTTTATTGATTTTTTGATTTCTCATAAAACTAGTGAAGTTTTACCAAAGATTTTGAAACAGGTTTTTTGATGTCACATGACACCTTGTTTCTCCGAATGCGAATAAGACTTACTGATACCTGCGGAGGTTGCAGGACTGCCCAAAAATGCTACCGCAACGCTGGAACGCTAAGGGCAACTAAATGAACATGTTGGTTTTAAACCAGTCAAGTCAAAACAAAATAAAAAAATTCAATAATGCTACCCAAAAAAATACAAACGCTTTAAAGCTTAAACCATGTTCAACTGCCAAGGACCAAAAAAACGATGATATATTACTTTACCATAAAAATAAAAGTCAAAAACTTAAACTGCACAAAAAGCAGCTTAACCGTAAACATTCGGAGCGCCTTTTATTCGAGCCATTTAGACTGTATTATTTCGGGGCAAACAACTCGAAAATATTCAACGGCTTTGTTAGTGTGAGATGTTGTCGTCCCGGGGCCCAAAATTTAGAGCTAATGTACGCGTTTTAGTTATGGCTCGAGCTTATCAGGCACCTCCGAGTTTGGGGAAATTTAGAAGACAGGTTGTGTAATCAGTTTTATTTAGAGTGTGTTCTTCTTGATTGTATCACGGGCTGGCGAAAGATCTGGGATAAATGTGTAATTTTGCTGAGGAATACGGTCCTTAGAGGGTTAAGTAATATCTGAGCACATATGTAGTTTATATTAAGCGCTTCTTGGAACACGTGGGTATTTAGAGTTGCGAATATAACGATATAGGTCTGTTTTGAGGATAACATTTCATGGAAATAAATCTTGGCGAAATCGTCACGCAGTTTTGCTGCGGTTAAAAGCTAGTCGTGATAAGTTGAAAATGAATTGCCTTCTTAGAAGAGTGTGTAATTAATTCGTGGTAGTTTATGAAATTTTCTCAATCATATCAGCGCTGATAAATTACGTAGGTACATTTCAGTAGCCCCCTGTAGAGGGCCAAAGCCTGCCGAGGTCGCGGGACTCACGAATTACCGTAACCCCGGAACGTAAAGGGATAGCCCTTTACGTTCAATAGTGAAGGACACCGTGGATTTTAGTCAGTACAAGTCTGACAGTCCCTCCCGCTCGGCCCTGGGTGAGAGGACTCATTTGATGATTTTACCACGAAAAAAAAAGTACATTTCAGTAATCTTGTTTCTTTACTGATACAGTAATACAGCTTACGCATCAGTACGACGAGATAAGAGATACGCAGCTGTTTATAAAGTTCATCATCAGCCTATAATGTTCCCACTGCTGGGACACAGGCATCCTCTCTGTGAGAAGAAATGGGCTGTAATCCACCACGCCGGCTAAGTCACAAGCGGAGGTTTGTATATTTTTTTTCATATGTACTAAGATAATTACTGACCGAATAATTCCAACTTATTCTTTTGCATCCAACAACATTTCTGGACGGGCATGCGGGTGGCTAGTAATGGGCGACTCGCTGTCCGACCATGGACCATGCCCGGGTCGACGGCGCGTTGTGGTCCACGCGCGCCTCAAGGAGTGTCAACATAGTGACGGGGCCTGTAGAGGGCCAAAGCCTGCCATGGTCGCGGGACTAACGAATTACCGTGACCCCGATACGTAAAGGGCTATTGAAGGACACCGTGGATTTTAGTCAGTCAAGTCTGACAGTATGGGTGGGAGGACTCATTTGAATATTTTACCATGATAAAAAAAAACAACAACATTTCTGGAAAAGAATATAAGTTGCTTCTTCAAGATTATTACTTTCAGAGATCATACCTTCAAAAATAATAACATTCCAAACTACCATACCCTTTGAATAATATACCTTAGAGACATATCTACCATGGTAGTTTACTAGCAACCGCAGTACACCCCACAATCGTAAATTTTATACTCCGAATTGATAGATAGTATAAAACCATGTTACGACGTCAATCGAGGCTTAACGATCGACTTGGGATCAGCACGTGACAGAATGGGAACAAAAATAATTTTGAAATCCATTGCTGGTTTACTACGTACCTATTAAAGGGAGTTTGAAAATGATTGAACTATATCCGCAATGTAGTGAAAAGTGATTGGTATTTCAAGTTTATGGGGTGCTGTATTTGAATCATCTGATTATGAAGCATTTTATAGTGATATTTGAGAATAAATGGTATCAATAAAAATGCTTTAGTTGTCTGCAGAGTTTGTAGTGTCCTGTGTGTTATCTGTATTTGTGTATGAATAAACTCAGGCTTTTTTTAAGATCAGTAGAAAGTACTGAATGCTACCACTTTTTTTTTTATTTAGCGATAAGCTCGGTCGACGGTGTTAGCTAAGCTAAACTACCTGTGCGAATATGACTCGAATAATATAGATAACCTTTACTATTAAACATTCTAAATAGCCAATCGATAAAAAATCACATAGTCGTAATTTATCTGCAAACACGTCCAAAAACACAAAACCCCAAAATTTTAACGACCATAAGATTGTTAAGACAAGCGCTCAGTCCAGCTCAGTTCATACACATTAAACTAGAAGGGAAATGAGGTCGTGAGTTTGAACCCGTTGGGTAATATTACTAGACAGAACTTTATACAGGGGAAAACTTATTTGACTCCTAAAACATCTCGTAAAGTAAGAAACTGCGGAAGCAACTTACTAGGGATCTAATTTCAGTAAAAGGAAAATATAGTTGGTTAAGTGCAATAAAACGGGGTATATGTTCGTGGATGTATTGAAATATCTGGTCTGGGATGGCCTGGGGTGGTCGAGGATGGAAGAACTTAGACTGCAGCTGTGTTTCATCTCACGCAAGTTGTAAAAGTCTGTGGAGAAATATTATCAGTGGATGGCTTGTAGGCAGCAGAGCGGTAAGTAATAATATTCAAGACTGTGTTACCAGAAGTTAATAAAAATAATGTAGACCTTTTATGGCGGCCAAGTTAAAATTATTTTATAATTTTCGTTTTTGAACTTGAGGGAGCTCGTGGCTAAATAATTACAGCCGCACAGGCCGATCTTCTGGATTAAGCCTCGCTTGCCGAATTTGGTCTGCGGATGGATGACCATCTGTCACAGCGATTTTCAACCGTGCCTCGGAAAGCACGTGAAGCCGTTGGTCCTGACTGTCATTTGTAGATCTTTGATAATCGTTGTCGGTCCGACAACCAGTCTTACATGGGTATCGTATAACCCAGTTACTAAGTTGTGGAGGTCCGACAGGCAGCCGCTCCATGTAAAACATTGATATTCAGCTGTATTTGGTTTGACTGGAAGCCGACCCTTATATAGTTGGGAAAAGGCTAGGCAGACGATGTTCTTGAACTCGAGGGCTGTCCAGGAAGTGACAATTACATGCAAAATTCATTTTTACTCAATGAAATCTTAATTCTATTGGTATAAAGGCAAGCCCTTCAGAGTCCTTCAGGACTGTCCATACTATCTCCTAAGTTTTTAACGTTTCCATCAACGATACCAAGAATAAAACGACCGCTTTATAAAAAAAACTGTCTCGTTTGACTTTTTTTTTTAAATCAAGAATCTTAACAACAAATCGTACTAGAATTTAATCGAGATTGCTCTTTAAATAAATTGTGAAACGCTCGCTAAAGCTTTCTTCCTCCTTACAACAATATGAAGTTAAGAAATATACTTGACATTTTGATCCTTGCCAGAATGTTCCACAGCGGAACTCCCGTTCCATCAGATGTAAACAATGCATGTACCTACAAATTGCACGCCATGTCCCAAGACATTGCCCAGACCCACAGAGTAGTGAGCAAACGGAGTGATTTATTGGTCAATGTAGAATCTTAAACTCAGTAAAGTCAATCAAAGCAAATAAACACGGCATGGCGTAGTGCTTTCTGTCTCGGAATTGTTGTAATTTTTTTTTTCTTTTAATTTTAATTGTTTTTTTTCTTTAACAGAATAAAAATCAATTGACAGCAAATTTTAATATACTTATACTAGTCTAGGCCACCGCTGCCGTGTGTAATAGCATACCCCACCAACGAAAGGTCAGCTGAATTCGCGACTTCCTCAGCCACTAAAGAAGCGCTTAAAAAAGCAATTAAGCCAACGGACGACGGTTTTCAAATAGTTGGCATGAAAAAGATCGCGAAATCGGGCGTTGTATTACGTGTCGCTCACGACAATCAAATAAGTAAACTTCAGTCGATTGAGGCTATAAAGACCGCCGGGTTAAGACTTGAAAAACCGAAAGGCCGCAGGCCACGTTTATTGATTAAAGACGTCCCATCCTCAATGGAAGACAAACCTTTTCTGCATGCGTTGTACCGTCAAAATATTAAAGACGAATTGGCAATTAGTGAGGAAGACTTTATTAAGTCGACAAAAATTATACGTAGACGTGCATTAGATAATGGTCGGAAGTGGGTAGGCATTGAAATCGACAACGTCATACGAAAGCATTTAATTAGTACCAAAGAGAAGCTTTTTATTGACTTCGCGACTTGCCGATTTTTTGATGATATCGATGTAGTTCGTTGTTTACATTGCCAGCAGTTCGGTCACGTGAAAAAATACTGCGTTAATAAATCGCCTATCTGTGCTAATTGCTCTGAAGCACATGAAACAAAAGAATGCCCGCATAAGGATAATTTAAATTTTACACCAGTATGTGCGGCGTGTAAACGTATTAAAAAACCGTTTGACCATCGGTGCGGGTCCCAACAGTGTACTACCTATAAAGTTAGGCTCGAACAGTTAATACGCAACACTAACTACTAATATAATGGATAGTTTAAAAATAGGTCAATTAAATCTACACAACGATAGGGTGGCGACATCTGAATTGGACAAATTAATTATCGATTATAACTTAGACATTGTACTGGTTCAAGAACAATACCAAAACACGCGCTTACGTCACAAGGTAGTTCAGTTGGATAATAAGGCACGAGCCGGATTTTACGTGTCACGTTCTTCTAACTATACAGTAACGTCTTTACGAAACCTCATGAATAAACACTGCGCCGTCGCGGAAGTCTCATCCGCTACTTCTAAAGTTTACGTTGTGAGCTGCTACTTTCAATATTCAGACCCTGTTGGTCCTCACATACATAAACTCCGTCACGTCTTGCGGTCACTCGCGGGCTGCAAAGTTATCGTAGGCGCAGACGTTAATGCGTCGTCGTCCCTGTGGTATGGCAAAGTTCGGTCCACGGATTACGAACGGCGCTGCGCTGTTGAAGACTTCATTGCTGAAACGAACCTAACTATTCACAACACCCCCGACGCACCACCTACTTTTTGCAGCCAAATGGGCGAATCTTGTATTGACGTCACACTTTCTAGTGCAGACGTACACTTGGATAGGTGGCGTGTCCTACCGGACGCGTCTTGTAGTGATCATCGCTTGATCGTTTACGAGTTTGTTCCGGTTTCTATTCAGGGTTCCTCAAATGTCACTGGTAACTTTAGGTACAAAAGTAAAAGTGCTAATTGGGAATTCTTTAGATCCCTTTTTGCATGTCACGCCAAAGAGTTCACTCGTGATGGGCTGTCAGCCGAAGAAAGTGCTGAAATTATGTCAGACACCTTCACTTACTGTGCTGACATTGCCATTGGTCGCGGACCTATGACCAATATACGTAGATGTGATTGGTGGTGTGACTACCTAACCGAACAGCGTAAAACCTATCGTCGAGCGCGTAAACATCTTAATAAGCTTAAAAAACGTCAAGTCACCGGAGACTCGCTAACCATTGCTTTAAATACATTTAGAGTTGCCAAGTCCCGTTACAGAGCATCGGTTGAAAAATCTAAGGGTAATTTGTTGCGTAAAGTAGTCGATAAATTAGAAAAAGAAGGTCCGTGGTCTCCTTTATATCATGAGTTTAAAGCCAATCGATCGATCGACCTAGCGTATGTTCAGAATATTAAAGTAAATAATAAACACACCGCCGGTATTGAAGAAACAACGGAAGTTTTATTAAATACTCTTATCCCTGATGATTCACCTGTTAATGATAATGACTACCACCAACAAATTAGAGCATGGGCAACAGTCCCGCCTGAATCACCAGCGTCAGACGTTCCATCCACTGACGAATTAATGAATGTTGTTAGGAGACTGCCCCTTAACAAATCATCAGGTGAAGATAAAATATCTAATCGTATGATAAAAGAAGCGTGTAAAACAGCGGGTGACGCGTTATTAACTGTTTACAACCGGTGTATTTCTGAAGGCGTTTTTCCTCGTATATGGAGACATGGCTTTATACGAATAATACCTAAAAGCGGCGACAAGCCACCAGATGACCCTAAGTCATACCGGCCCATAACTTTATTACCATCTTTGGGAAAGCTCTTGGAGCGTCTTATCGTCCCACGATTGTTACCGGACGGGCCCAAATTCCATAAAAATCAATTCGGTTTTAATATCGGGAAATCAACCGTTGACGCGGCACTTTCTGTTAGAAAAATGGTTAATACCTCTAAACACAAGTACGTAGTTGGAATCTTTCTAGATATTTCCGGAGCCTTTGATAACGCGTGGTGGCCAATGCTACTACTTAAAATAAAAGCTCGTGGTTGCTATAATAATATATTTAATCTTCTTTGTTCGTACTTTTCTAATGGATCCGCGAAACTTAAACTCGGACATCATTCCATATCGAAACCTCTCACCATGGGCTGTCCTCAAGGTTCGGTTATCGGTCCTTATTTATGGAATCTAGGCTTCGATGATTTCCTCGCGATTCCACTACCAAGTGGTTGTTCTTTAACTGGTTATGCGGACGATGGCCTTCTGCTCATTCAGTCGAGTACTCGTGCTGGCCTCGAGAATTTGGCTGACACTTGCCTACGCTTAATATCACAGTGGGGTGATCGAAATCTGACCTTTGCACCACAAAAAACCTATCAACTCATTTTAAAAGGTGACCTTAAATCGTGGCCTAGTATTAAATTCAATAATGTTCCCGTTATGAGAAAGAAATCGGTGTGCTATCTTGGTTTAGTCTTAGAGAGGAATTTCACATTCATAGAACATATAAAAACAGTTGGTGAAAAAGCTAAAAATAATTTTTATGCCCTAACGAGAATATCCAAATCTACTTGGGGTTTGTCGTTTTTAACCTTAAAAACTATTTATGGTGCTACTTACTTGGGCTGTATGTGCTACGGAGCACCTGTTTGGGCCGATAGGGCCACCATAGGGGCGGCACGACGTAAATTGCTTCAAAGCCAGCGCTTGGCTTTGTTATTCTTAAGTAAAGCGTATAGAACCGTCAGTACTGAAGCTTTACCGGTACTTGCTGGTGTTCTTCCAGTCGATCTTGAAGTACAGCGACGTGCTGCAATGTACTTTTTCACACGGGAGACCACTGATGCTGATTTTCTACCTCAACGTGACCGTGAAAAGATATCTAGATTGTTCAAACCCCAGAGTGACGTCTGGGAGGATCTTTTATCCGAATTGCAAAGTAGGTGGGATAATTCTATCAAGGGGCGGCACCTCCACCAGTTCTTTCCATCCGTTCGTGAGCGGCTGGCTAGGACGTGGCTGGAGGTGGATCGCTGTGTTGCCCAATTTCTCACGGGACATGGTAACTTTAAAAGTAAATTATTTTCCTTCAAGCTTGTTCCCTCGCCTTTTTGTCAATGTTCGACATCTGACTGTGAATATGAACAATCAGCACATCATATTCTATGGGAGTGTATTCTTTGGCAGAACGAACGTAATATTATGTTGAACACTGTTCAGACTACATCTGGAGTCATTTACTACTCGGACCTTGTTGAAACTCGAACAAACTTCCGTGCGTTCAAGCGTTTTTGCCATACCTATTATTGGAATCAAATTTAGCAGCTCACAATTTAGGACCCATTAATATTAGTAGTCATTTTACCCGTGGTGCTAGGCAACTGGGCTTCTCCCAGTTGTAATGTCCCTTTGTGCCTATTGGCCTTGTTTTGTTCTGTCTCCTGCTTGCAGGGAGGGAAGTGGAAACATATATTTTTTCCTACTCCTCCACTATTCTTTTCTGATTAATTTCGTTGCAGGATCCAAGACAGGTAAATTCATTCTCCGGGACACGTCGAGCTTCATTGTCTCGGCCCTTTTCTGGTTGGTTGCCACTGTTGATTCTGGCGCACAGGAGTTGCAGTGGTTAGGGAATAGTGTGGTGGGTTTGTCCCAAAAAAAAAAAATACTTATACGTACAAACATACTGACATAAAGTGCTAAAATTATAACTCTTCTAATAAAGTTACAAATCCACTCACAAAAATACATCACTAAACCATTTGCTGATTTGTTTGTGGAAATTGAAAACCCTTTAATTACAATACTCTAGGTAATCAATCATCTTAATATATCACTGCTGCGCCTCTCTCAACTCCCAACTTGGCATATTAACGCTTCGTTAATGACAATAACCTGAATTAGAAAGCAAACACTCCATTATCATGAACCTCCGTGCCAACCCGGCTATATAACTTCGTACCGTCATAATTTACTCACCAAGATTTTTATTCAATTACTTAGACACTCTGCATTCTGTTGACTGCAAAGTTAATATTTCATAGTTTGTGACACTTTGTGTTGGGAACGGAATTTATTTTCTTTTTTAGGATTCCCTCGCCGTTTGGTGAAGGTAGAACCTTTATTATCCTTTTTTTTTAAAGCGTGGGATGTTTACTTATTTGTGACTTCCTAATATGTTTTGAGCTTAAGAATAATATCCTTTTCTATCTTATTAACTACAAGTAGGTACCAGTTAATGTAATTTTACAAGCTGATAACATTTATGAAGAAAAACTTATGTCGAGGTTACACAAGCGAACGTCGATTGGCTTATTATTAGTATATTACATTCTTAAATATTGTGGAATATTATTAAATGTAGAGCTTGTTTATTTTACCGAATAAATTAAGTAAAAATATACCTCAAGCTTCATCGCAGTCATCGACGTCGAAAATACCAATGTGTTATTAGGTCTTTTTCCATCAGGATTTTCCCATTCCAGATTAGTGGCGGGTTAATAGCAAAAGGTCCACTCCTGTCCTTTAACATAACTGGCGAACATAACAAAATGTAGATGTACTTTAGTGGATATAACTACGGAACCATAAGTTTAAACTTGATTCACACTTGCCCAGAGGCTTTGTCTTCAAGTGATATCTACTCTATATTACAATTTTCATGAATTTTAAAACGTGTTTGTATTAAATATTGTGGTACGACGTTGTGTTCTGTGCGTTATATTAAAATATCAACGTATAATTTTATCAAGCGATGTTGCAAGGATGTCTTTTGAGTAATTTCCTTTGGGGATATTGCGCGTTGTATATCTTTTTAGGTTATATTATGATGTTTTTCCTTGCGTGCCAATATGTCGTTATGAATCAATTACTTTAGGCATGGAAGCATGCATGAATGTTATGATTATAAAAGTTAAGGAAATTGAATTAAAATGAGATAGGTACTACACTTTTCCAAAAACAAACATAAAACAAATAAAATACACAAAGTAATTCACGTGACTGGATTCTAACTCACGACCCACAACTGGTAAGTTGGAACCAATACCACTGAGAACACAGCTGATCATAATTGCAAGCTTTGGAAAATCCTAATTTAATCTCAAAATCATAATTGTATGACGGGGCCCCACTCTAGAGGGCCAAAGCCTGTCGGGGTCGCGCGACTTATGATTTACCGTGACCCCGGTACGTAAAGGGCTATTGAAGGACACTGAGGATTTTAGTCAGTACGAGTCTGACAGTCCCTCCGGCTCTGAACTGGGTGGGAGGACTCATTTGATGATTTTACCACGTTAAAAAAAAAGAAGTTAAGTTTAGCTGTGTAAGTATGTCGTAATGAATATCTTAGATACCTATGTTATGCCTGTTTTGGTTTAGGCACCGTACAAATCCACCAACTTATCTGTTCCAATGACGGCGTCGCTAGTGGAGAATTCAGTGTTGAAATTAATGACGTTTTCAAATTGGCGGCTGTAGTTCCAATTTAGCCCGTCGGGACAGCTAAGATGGCTATCCTACAACTATACGAAGATTGATATTTTGCTATCAATCCCGCCACAACAAGCTATCAAGTTTTCATGATGAATTTGCTTGATGAAAACGTCCTTTCGTTTGTGCCTTACTTTAAGATTTGTTAAGGAAATTACTAGGAACCTGATACTAAAACTTGAGTAACCACAACGTGTAGCCATTACATAATGTATTCCATCAAACCTTGGGTTTCATATTCATAAACTGTCTCGGCGTAACGAGTAAGTATCTCACAGCTTTTACACTAAGTAAAGTACTTAAACAGCGCACTATACGACTAAAAGTATCCATAATTTTGCAAACAAAATGAACGTCGGCGAAAGCCCTCTAAAAACTAAAACAACTTTAATATAGAGCTGTTGGCCTGTACATTTTAAACTGGGGAAGTTTAACAAGTTTTTTATCCCCAAAAAACTAAATTGTTCTATTTTTTTATTATGAACAAAACTGTTTCATTCAACTGCATTCATTTTGTAGGTTTCATTCATCATAGAAAATCCTCCCGCATTGAGTGAAGTGAAAAAGGACTAGGAAAGGACTGTCAAACTCGTACTAACTAAAATCCATCATGCTCCTTCGATTGTCCGTTACGTTCCAGGATCACGTTACTCACGAAAACCTGCTCAGATAGCCTCCGACTCATTTCCATAAATAACACCTTTTTATGTAGGTAATAATATGTAATATGCTCTTGGCCTTAATTTAGGACAGGTGTTTACGTCCTATGTAAAAGAAGGCGAGTGAATACATTTGTGAGGTGGTCCTACAGGGTCGCGAGACTGTTTCATGAGGTAACCGTGGCCGTGGAACGTAAAGAGCTATTGAAGGATCCCCGTCTATTTGAATCAGTACAAGTCTCACATCCCTCCCAACCCGCCCTGGTAGGAGGGACTCATTTGGATGATTTAACCACGATAAAAAAGCGAACCACATTTCCTCTGTATGCTCCACTGTGTCTTTTTTATAAAAGAACGGCCGAAATTAATAAATTTTGCCGTCTTCAGTCAGGTCACGATTTCTAAGTAATATTTCGGCCAAACTATTGGTAATTTTGTTCAAGCCAGATTGTTTGCTTAACCTTGTTTAGACGTCACATGCAAGGTCTGAAACCTAGATCATACTAGAAATAAGAAAACTGTCTAGACCAGGGGTTCCCAAACTTTTTCAGCTCGCGACGCACCTAGAGGTTTTCTTTTTGGTGTCCTAGTTTGTAAATTCAATCTAGTGGTGAGAATAACGAGGTACTTTGTACACTGTTCCTTATACTCCTAAAGGTTTAAGCAAAATATATAATGAACAATTATAGGTCTCAGTCTGAGAAAGACTTTTTTTTTTTTTTTTTACGTGGTAAAATCATCAAATGAGTCCTCCCACCCAGGGCAGGGCGGGAGGGACTGTCAGACTTGTACTGACTAAAATCCACGGTGTCCTTCACGAGCCCTTTACGTACCGGGGTTACGGTAATCCCTTGGTCCCGCGACCCCAGCAGGCTTTGGCCCTCTACAGGCCCCGTCACTATGCTGACACTCTTTGAGGCGCGCGTGGAACACAACGCGCCGTCGACCCGGGCATGGTCCATGGTCGGACAGCGAGTCGCCCATTACTCGCCGCCCGCATGCCCGCGCCTACGGTGGCCGGAGATCGTCTCGCGACATCCGACGACGTGGGCGCCTACCACTGCGGCTGGGGTGGAGGGAGGACGCTGTCCTCTCCCTCAGGCGGCCCGCCTCCTCCTTCACGAGCATGACTGCTTCGCAGAAGGAGGCGACCGCTTCCCACTCCGTCTCGCCCCGCAGCATGGCCTCGACCAATGCCGGGCGCGAGAGGTCTCCGCCTATCGCCGTCGTGAGGACACGGCGGTGCTCTGCCCAAGCGGGGCAGTCCTGCACCGTATGCTCCACCGTGTCCTCCGGACGATCCTCGCAGTGGTGACACCCAGGCGTTTCTTCCCTCCCTATCAGACACAGGAACCTCCCGAAACTTCCGTGTCCGGTGAGGACCTGCGTCATGCGGTAGGTCAGGACGCCGTGACGCCTATCCAGCCACTCCTCAAAGAGGGGTCTTACCGCCGCGATTGCGGCGTGCCCAGAGTTGGATCGGGCTACAGTGCGATAAAATGGGGTATTAAACTGTGCTTTCTAGATCGATCTTATAAGTCAGGGCTGTTACAACTGAGCTACCACTGCTCTATTGATCTATCTACAGTTATCCAACTGAAGGAGGAGGCGGGCCGCCTGAGGGAGAGGACAGCGTCCTCCCTCCATCCCAGCCGCAGTGGTAGACGCCCACGGCGTCGGACGTCACAGGACGATCTCCGGCCACCGTAGGCGCGGGCATGCGGGCAGCGAGTAATGGGCGACTTGCTGTCCGACCATGGACCATGCCCGGGTCGACGGCGCGTTGTGTTCCACGCGCGCCTCAAGGAGTGTCAGCACATTGACGGGGCCTGTAGAGGGCCAGAGCCTGCCGGGGTCGCGGGACTTACCCATCACCGTAACCCCGGTACGTAAAGGGCTCGTGAAGGACACCGTGGATTTTAGTCAGTACAAGTCTGACAGTCCCTCCCGCCCTGCCCTGGGTGGGAGGACTCATTTGATGATTTTACCACGTAAAAAAAAAAAAAAAAAAAGTTATCCAACTACAAAGGTTGGTTGGGTAAAGTCCCAAACATAATGAGTTTTGGGACCAACTCCAACCAACCAAGTTCAAACACCGAAATGTTTTTCAAATAATTTCGACCATCTGGATTTTTGTAATTTAAATGGCTTGTACTGAAATACTTTGTCCAACTAATCCAATAATGTAGAAGCAGCGAACTTTTTGAATAAATTGTACACCTGTCCACTTAGGGCAGCTGCACCTGCAAATTATTTATTAGACAAAGTATAATTTGTTTTATTTTCGCTGGGGTTTGCATAAGAAAATTAACGGTGGTTGGATTAGTTTTTATTTTAAGATTTAAGTCTTGTAAATAAAAGCTACAAATTAACTTCTAAGAGTATCTAATTTTCTACACATACATCAAATTGACTATCTCTTAAAATCGAATACTGAAGCATTTCTGTGGAAAGAAAATTGAGGGCAACTTCACAATGGATCGCTTGGTAAGAGCGTAATAAGTACTGAACCGGGAGATCGCTGGTTCATATCCTGCTCGCAATCTAATTTATCGGATAACCGTGACTCTGAAACGTACAGGGTAATTGAAGTAACATGATGAATTTTATGTAGGAAATTTTTAACTAACCATAGTTAAAAATTTCCATAGTTAAAACTGAAACCATAAGGACTACAACATGCAAAGTAAACACAGTCCCCGAGTACAAAACGCTACACAATTTCATACTCTAAGAGACCTTTTTAACCGTAGAAAATCGCAATAATAATACATACTTTACTATTCTAACATAAGTGGAACATTTCCAGTATATTCAAGCTCCAGTAGAGTCGCAATTGCCGTAATAATTTTTATTAAGCGCCAGTCACAGTATGTCGAGTCGTTTGCGGTGAGAAATCTTTTTTAATTTGTTGAATGGGAGAATAATGAGTACTAGAAAGAGCTGCATTGAGTCTGTGCCAGGAGTGGAAAAGGAATTAAAGTAATTTGGGCTTTATTGGTCAAATTAAAAATTATTAAATAAGGAACGATCTGTCAAATTTTTCTACACATGCCTGCCACCTCTTTTTTCACTATAAAAAAAAAACAGGAGGACAGGAGGGACTATCAGACTTGTATTAACTAAAATACATGGTGATCCTTCGATAGCCTTTACGTTCCAAGGTCTCGGTTATCTGATGAGACAGTCCCGCGACCATGACAGGCATTCCTAACGTCTAAGGCGCTGAACACACAAAAAAGACGCAAGACTAGGACGCATCACGGACAGACGCAGACGATACACAGACGCGACTTTTGAAATTAGCGCGCTTTTGAAATTATAGACTTTTCTGTGTGTCCAGCACCTTTTTTTTTTTTTTTAGCGTGGTAAAATCATCAAATGAGTCCTCCCACCCAGGGCAGGGCGGGAGGGACTGTCAGACTTGTACTGACTAAAATCCACGGTGTCCTTCACTAGCCCTTTACGTACCGGGGTCACGGTAATCCCTTGGTCCCGCGACCCCGGCAGGCTTTGGCCCTCTACAGGCCCCGTCACTATACTGACACTCTTTGAGGCGCGCGTGGAACACAACGCGCCGTCGACCCGGGCATGGTCCATGGTCGGACAGCGAGTCGCCCATTACTCGCTGCCCGCATGCCCGCGCCTACGGTGGCCGGAGATCGTCTTGCGACGTCCGACGCCGTGGGCGTCTACCACTGCGGCTGGGGTGGAGGGAGGACGCTGTCCTCTCCCTCAGGCGGCCCGCCTCCTCCTTCACGAGCATGACTGCTTCGCAGAAGGAGGCGACCGCTTCCCACTCCGTCTCGCCCCGCAGCATGGCCTCGACCAATGCCGGGCGCGAGAGGTCTCCGCCTATCGCCTTCGTGAGGACACGGCGGTGCTCTGCCCAAGCGGGGCAGTCCTGCACCGTATGCTCCACCGTGTCCTCCGGACGATCCTCGCAGTGGTGGTGTCCAGCACCTTAAGGTGACTTTGGTTTATGGATTTTGGAGAGTTGTCAGACCACAGAACATATAAAGGAGGTTAGAAGGGCCTTGTGGGCGGGGCACGCGCGCCGCGGTTATGAGCAAATGCTCAATATCAACCGAAATTTACTTTACCGACCACCAAACGCGCTCCTGTTTTGACAGCGTACGTAAGCTCCGCAAAAATATTAAATTATGCCGTCTTGCGCTATTATAACGTGTCGGAAAAGAAGTCAGGTGTGTAGTGTAGCATGAGAAGGGATTTCTTTTCACCGGTAAGTCCAAAATCATTAAAATACTTCTGATATTTGTAATTTTAACATTAGCATAATGAAGTTTGTAAACAAAAACGATATAATCGCAAGCAGACGAATAGTAATACATTGCTTGCAATAGATGGTTACTATTTTGCACTACGTAAGCGATCGCGCAATGTATTACGTTCACTGCGAGAGTCCCGAGTACCGAACTAAAGGTTCAATTCCACGAGATCTAGACATATCGATAGTGCTGTGCCAACTTGTAATCAATGTCGATAATTACTATGACACAGTTGATTATTATCAATAGTACACTTTATAACTAAAATAATATTATTTATTACGACCATAATTTTTCAATTGAAACTGACATTCATTATGATTTAATATGTTTTAGGATTCCAACAGATCCAGGTATAAGAAAACTGTGGATTGAGACAACTGGCAGAATTGACTGGATCCCTACTAAATGTAGCACAATTTGTTCGCAACATTTCGATGATGATCATTACATAACAACAAAGTCAGGGAAAAGAAACTCAAATCCTAAAGAAACTTAAACTTAAGTCCATGTTAAATCCTAATGTTAATAATTAAATTAGTTTTTAATTCAGTTATGTATTTTTTATTTGTTTCACTTTTATTTACTTGTTTCTATATTCGCATGAATGCTTACAACATGCATTACAGAAGTCCACATAGTCCACAATACTTGTAAAGTAAGAAGCAAGATACATTTTACAAGGAAACATCAAATACACAAAATTGGATTTAGAAATGCGAATGACATACAGCTATACCTACACACCACGCACCAATTATGATGTACGAGGGTGCCGAATTGTATAATAGACTACCAAATACCATAAAAAATGCAAAATCCATGTCTATATTTAAAAAAAAACTTAAAATCACATATTTTAAACAAAAATAAAGCGAGCGCACCTTAGTACATTACATACCACATCCAGTTGCGCGTGTTCCGTGTATGTTTATTTTTGATATGCGAAATTTCGAGCGTCTACCCTACATTTTTAAGTATTTTTGATATGTTTGATTTTTGAGTTTATGATTTTGTCTTTTAGAATGTTTTGTTTTGCGAAAACTGCACGTCGGTCGACAATAATGCTTTTTAGTTATAAATATTTCTCATGTAAGTGATAATTTCTTATGGGAAATAAAGATACGTATCTCAAATCCGAAGATTACATTAATTTTATCGATATCAATAATCGACCGTTTAGTCGCCCTACCATACGTGAGCTTTTACGTGTGTATGAGTGTACGTCAAATGCAGAGATTGCATTAGTGTGACAACCAATAGCAAACTCACGATCTAAGTGCGTGTTGTTTATTTGTGTGCGTAATTCGCGTAGGCACTGGTCTCTTGCTTGTAGTGAAGATAAAGAGTGGGAGACAAACGGCGACAAGCGTTCTGATGCAAATCAGGAACTATTTCCTTTCTAACCTCCTTTATATGTTCTGTGTGTCAGACTATACGAGTACCAGCATGTTAAAATTATAACAAGAAAATGTCGACATTTATTAATTAGTTTTAAATTAACTTGCACGCAGTATTCTTTTTTTTTGCTAAACGTAATTTTCAAGTGACAGTTGGCAAATGGATGTCACTTAAGTTTTTTTTTCTTTCTCACATATAGTTGAAATTGGCCAAATAACCTAGTCTAGACCTCCGCAAGAGCTGGCACTTCTAACTCAAAACAAATGACAAACACAATATTCACAAAAACTTGGTAAACATCGGCCATAAATCGAGGCCTTAGAGTGCATTTGGCAAAAGAAGTAACAATTAATGTAGCCTGCACTATAAGTGTCCTCTTGGAAGAGAGCCAATGTAAACGTTGCCCAGTTTTCACGGAAACTTGCCACAACATGCATTATATTGGCCAAAATTTGAATAAGTCCCGGCCCGGTGCACAATTTTTGAAATAAAGTATGATCGATTTCGGAGACGGGCAATTTTTGTAAAGATACTTTATGGCTTTGGTACTAGTAGATTTTAGTGATTTTTGGGGACTAAGTTATTTTTAATCGCTTGGTATTCTGCCAAGTATCGGTTAGCGCTGTTGCTGAGAACGATTAAGGGAATTATTTATGAAGAAGAATTGGTAAGGTTGAGTCTTGTTAAAAATTGATCGAATAAACGGAGTCTGTCCCTCCGTTTATTCGATCAATTTTTAAAATGTGTATCGGAACAAAACTTTAAAAGCGATTTGAATGTAAAATTATACCGATATTCTGCCAACACAGTCTATAAATAACGTAGTTTAATGTCGTAAATAAAATAGGATTTTATTTATGTTTAAATCCCTTTCAAATTATTGTCCTGATTGACCCTCACGATTCACTCTTTTTAACGGTACTAATTCAGAAACTGCTCGTAGAAAATGAATAAAATAAAACTTGAAAATGAATGAACTAGTAAAGAAATCCCAGACGTGTGACATCTACTGAACTGTGTGTGAGGAAGTCTTTTTTTAGGTGGTGTATATCATCAAATGAGTCCTTCCGCCCTGGGAGATGCGGAAAGGTCCCTCTGACTCACACTTACTAAAATCCACCGTGCTTCTTCAATTGCTTTTTATGTTTCAAGATCACGGCACCAGTCGACAGTCTATATGACAGGCCTGTTGGTCTAGTGGTTAGTGACCCTGACTGCTATGCCGGAGGTCGTGGGTTCGATTCCCACCCAGGACAAAGGTTTGTGTGATGAGCACGATCATTTGTTCTGTGTCTGGGTGTAATTTATCTATAATGTGTAATTTATATGTAATTTATATATATATTAGAAATATATAAGTATGTTTATCAGTTGTATAGTACCCATAACACAAGCACTGCTTAGCTTGGGACTAGATGGCGTTGTGTGATAGTTGTGGAATATTTATTTATTTATAGGCTTTTTGCTGAACTGAGCCTCTAGCCTCACGGCCGTGAGGCACACGGTACTACTTTTGTGTTCTTCCTTTTCTATTGTCTCGTAATTTTTAATTGTAATTGTGTGCCTAAGGCGTGTCAAATAAACTTATTTTCTTTCTTTCTTTCTTTTTCTTTCTTTCTAGACTCCGGCAGGCGTTGGACCCCGTCTCACATGGACTAATTCCTACCAGTAGTAAAATGAAAAGTTAAAAATTCTAAAGCAGGACAAGAAAAACTAATTCAACTACTTACCAACAACACTCTACATCTAGTCTACCTCGAAAGTCTCGCGAAAGTATTAATATTTATTCAGCATATATTGCTCATATTTTATCCCCCAACAGATACTTACTCACCAAGAAATTCAAGTATCACACATTACCCTGAACTACATAAGTAGTATAATCCATTCTTCTTATTGGACTTTTACCACTTGCTCCGAGAAGCAAATAATAACACAGAAATGTTGGATATTATATACTGCTTACAGTAACATTCGTGTAGAGGAAATTCTGAAAATGCTACTTAAGTTTTACGCTCATTCTCGACGCGATGGCGGTTCCGTTTGGTCAAATGCTTGCTGAGCTCGCGGGACCGACTTAAAAGGACGTCTTGACCCTGGAACGCAAAGGGTGACCGAAGGAACAGGGTGGATTTTTAGGTAGCAAGAGTCTGAGAGTCTTTTTTGCTCCACAAAGAGTCATTTAATAAATTTACCACCGAAAAAAGTTTTTACAGATGGCGAAGGAAAAATGTACGAAATGAAGATCAGTGTACAACTTGTTCAAAATAGCCAACGTAAGTCTAAACTTAAATCATTTTCAAATTATTGTCACGAATTACCATATTCCCTAACAATTAGATACCACTAATCCAGAATATCTGAAATATTTTGGACCCTAAAGTTAGGAGCTCATGAATACACCTATTTTAACTGGAAATCTAATTTTCTACATAATTTAGGCCTGGTGTTAAACTAGATTAAACGATAACGTAAATTCCAGATCTGTAAATTTACAGGTTTTCGAATAATTAAATTAATTTTAAATTTTACATGCAACGGCCTAATCCGACGGACATTGTCATATTCAACACATTTTTATTTCTTATTTGTTGGGCTTGATTAATGGTGAATTTCTCTTAATTACAAAATGACGAATATATATTTACGATTGCCAGTACGTCTGAAACTAGATTTTATTTATTTTATACTACGAATAATATGTCTGGGTGCGTTTATAAACATTTAAACTCGCATACACAAACAGTCGGACCTGGAAGTACTTATAAATCATACTATTAATATTTGTTCCTCTTACGTGTGGGAATTGAAACCGCGACACGCAACACAACAGTCCAATCGCACAGCCACTGCGCCAACCGAGCAGTAAAGGAAATTCGGCACTTTGTTTCAACACGTAAATGAGACATTAGATTATATTATTACTAAACATAATAATAAGACAATCTATCTGTAGTAGATATCGTAAACTTTTTTAGTAAGTACTACTACTACTTGGTCGCGGGACTGTACGAATTACCGTGACCCCGGAACGTAAAGGGCTATTGAAGGACACCGTGGATTTTAGTCAGTACGAGTCTGACAGTCCCTCTCGCTCTGCCCTGGGTGCGAGGATTCATTTGTAGATTTTACCACGAAAAAAAAAAGTACTACTACTTACCTCTTTTGGTACGTGGTAAACGTGGTAAAGTCATTTGATGACTTCACCACGTCCTCCCGCCCTGGGTGGAGTGAAATGGACCGTCAGGCTATTACTGATTAAAATACTACTACTAATCTTGGTAATTAATCAAGATTCAATTTAAGTATTTAATATTATAAAAAAAAGCCTCATCAACACTCAAATCCAACAAAACAGCCACTCCAGAACGTTCTATTCTCCAATAAAATCTAGAACATTCCAAAGCAATGGCATACTTCGTATATAAAATGCTGTCTGGGTTACTACGCGGGATAAAACGCGTGTTCCTAAGATTTATTGCGAACCATGCAGGTGGTGCTGGCTTTTAGCTCTCGAGTACTGCTTTTATACTGAATTTTAGTTTGTAACCACGAATGATACAGTTTCTAAGTGTTAGGTGGAGTTTATTTATCATTTTGTTGTTGGCTGTATGATTTGTTGGTTTGGTTGTCTTATGAATGGTAAGAGCGAGTACACTTTAAGGCATTACATTTTTGTTTTCCATTTTGCTAAATGAGAAACCGATTTTAATGAAAATTCACACGCTTACACCAGATATATCGATGTGGTCGCAGAACTCACGATTTACCGTGACCCCAGAACGTAACGGGCTATTGAAGGAGACCGTGGATTTTAGTCAGTACGAGTCTGATAGTTCCTCCCGCTCTGCCCTGGGTGGGAGGACTCATTAGATGATTTTAACACGCTAAAAAAAAATCAAGATATATCGATCTGGTCGAGAATATATATTTTGTAAATTGCTGACAGCTTTTCTTTTGAAACACCGTCTCTGTTGTAGTCACGAAAAAAATATCTTGCTTATGAAAAGAAATAATCTTCTTAAAAATATTGATTTCATTCGCTACGTTTAGTACAAAAAACAAAACAATATAATAAGAACTTACCTACACGGATAACACGGAAACGGGATATTCACCATGTTTATATTTGTTTATAGTTAAAACAAAGATATATGCTTGTCAATCACAGCTTATTGAATAGAACCTTGAAGAAGGCTTGAACCAAATTCAAGCCCTTTTTGAAAAAAATGTGTCTAAAGCCGAAAATTTAGGCATTTTGAATTTATTCTAATTGCTACCTTTGAATACGCTGGCCCCTAAAGTACAAAAGCGACAAAACCCTCTTAAGGGTCTTCCAATTCCACGATTATCGAGACGATTTTCTGTAATCCTAAGACCCTCTACTAATTGTTATTACTTTTATGATAAAGCCCTCATCTTTTTATCTGCGTAGATATAAACAGAAAACGATATTACACTGAAATGAATGGAAAAAAAGTCCATTTCAAATCGAGATATTAAACATTTGTTGCAAAATTAAGATTGAAATCTGAGGAGCCGTATTGTTCTTACGAAGGCAAAAATCTTGAGAAAAAAAAATATCGGTCTCATATCTTTCGGACCATTATAAAAGCGAATAAATATTTGAGATTTCGGTTCTTGAATACAAATAGAGGACTGCTTTTCAAACACTCACATTTCGATTCTTTGAACTTTTATTTCATTCATGGCTGATTTAAGAATGGTTACAAATGGCACTATTTGAAATTGAAGAATCAGATCTCTTAGCAACTCGTTTTAGTGCATAAATTATGAATTTATCCCAGTCTATTCAGGACTTTTTTTTTTGGTTTGCTTCATTTTATGTCGGTACTAATGTAAAATACTAGCTGTTTCACACGCTGCTCGGATCGTAGCGTGATCTTATATGGTCTATAGTCTTCCTCAACCAAGTAATATCCAACAACAATTGATTTCTAAATTAGAATCAGTACTTCTTGAGATTAGCGCGTTTAACCAAACATACTGTTCATCTTTATAATATTAAGTTGATTTAGTTCATGCCGTTTAGCAACGCATACTAAATACCACAACCTTTCAGAATTTTGGAGGTGTATAAACTTAAACGAAGCGAAAGGAATATGGAAAAAGTTTACATACATTTTTTTTAAGAGCCTGCTCTGCCCCACTCCTGGGCAAAGGCCTACCTCCACTCCTTCCACCGTTCACGATAAGTTATATATTCACATAAGTTTATGTATGTAACGCCCAGTTACATACATAAACTTATAAAAAACAATTAGGAACAAGTTGACGCAAAAGCGAATTAAAAAATAATGAAGATTAACAAATTATATAAGCCCGACACGTATACGCTTTCTAAATTATTAAAAAAATACAAAACGTAATAAAAAAAATGTCATCACAATTTTTAACGTGGCAGGATTTGTACAATGCGACTTTTTGATCGGCAGTAAATCCGGATCTAAATTACATGCATGCATAAAATATTATATTCATAGTGCACAAGCTGGTACAAACTCAATAACACCTGTTTCAATTTATACGAGTCAGTTAAAACTAAAACATTTATCATTTTTACGAGCTTTTAAATTGTTTTTGTTTTACTGTTTACCATGGTATGTTCGTAAGGTATGATGACAATATAATTTCTTTTATATTTTGGTAGAAATAAAATCATAAAATACAAGTAAAGTTACGTGAAACAACAATCATACTGGAATGGTGTCTACTGCTCTTAAATTCTTCTATGTTTACCTTTGATTACTATTAACAATCATAGAACTGACGTCACGAGCAGACGTCATGACACAAGCGTTTTCGCGAATTTCTGAATTTGATTTAAAAATATTTGAACAAAACCTTTATTTTCCTGCAGGAATAAGATATTTCTTTTTAATAGTAAATACTTGGTCGTTTTTATATAAAACAGTTTATTTTAGTAGTTATCATGTCTTAATTTTTTCTATCGTGGTAAAATCATCAAATGAATCCTCCCACCCAGGGCAGAGCGGGAGGGACTGTCAGACTCGTACTGACTAAAATCCACGGTGTCCTTCAATAACCCTTTACGTTCCGGGGTCTCAGTAATTCGTAACTCCCGCGACCCCGGCAGGCTGTGGCCCTCTACAGGCCCCGTCACATCATGTCTTTTACTTAAGACAAGTCTTGAAGTAATAAACTAGAAAAACTAAGATATCTGATGATATTACTATCAGTATTAATCAAGAATGTCTGGCCCTAATTCGTTATCAACGATAGCCTAATTGAGTAATATGAAAGAATAGAAATCATTATTAAGTGTGTGTTGGGTTGATATGAACAGACTTATTATTTCTCATTAGATGACGACCTTCATATTTCATGACTGTAATCTACTTTAACGTAATGTAATGTCACTCCCGGGGTCGCGGGACTAACGGATTACCGTGACCCCGATACGTAAAGGGCTATTGAAGGACACCGTGGATTTTAGTCAGTACAAGTCTGACAGTCCCTCCCGGCCTGCCCTGGGTGGGAGGACTCATTTCATGATTTCACCAAGATAAAAAAAAAATGTAATGTCACTCGCTTTAATGTGGACAATAATACTTACTCTGCGGAAATAATCTACGAGTAAGTGGTCGATGACACTCGTGGCTTTGTAAACTTGAAAACATAATCCAGCTTCGGACGCTTCGAGGAAAACAATGAATCAGACCAGATTTAGAGACGCCTGTCCTAAACTTTAATTTTTTTTAGAAAAAAAAAATCTTTAAAATAACCTTCTTTTTCGTACACAAACAGCTTGATCCGGAACAACAACGACTACATCTCTTTCTTGCACAACATTGTTAATGTGTTTGTATTGAAAAAAAAATTCAAACAATTTTATTAGAATTTTGGCTAGGAAAGGCTCAGTTCATGCTATAAGTCTATGTTCAGATATGACATTTAACTCTTCTTGAATATTAGAAAAATTTAAAAAGCCATTTTAGAACCCTAGTTTGAATATAAATTAAACCCAAAGAACCAACGTTTAACACTCTAAACAACATTGTTGTAGTTCTCAATAACACCAAATAGGTTCAAGAATCCTAATAAACCTTTCCTAGAAGAGCCATCTCCTAGTACTTACAGACTTCATCAAAGCTTAGTGCATACTATACGTTAAGACCTGGACTAAACAGATCTTACTAAGTATTCAAAATGATCCTTCATTAGTGTAGACGCCAATCTCTTCTAACCATACATGAACCTTCTTCTTATGCTACTTTTCTGATAAAATTGAAAAAAAGATAGATTGGAGAAGGTTGATGACCTTGCTGTTGTGCAAGGCCAGACTGAGGGTTTTATCAATTTTCCATTTTTTGTACAGTCTTAAGATAATCTTAGTTTAAACAATAACCGTAATACCACAAAAAGTTAAAAATCTGTTGAACACTAGCCTAAAAAGTGTAACTGCATAAGGACCCTTATATCAACGTTAAATGCCATTTTCCAGTGGACAGTTTTTTATACAAGTGTTCAAAAGATGTTCAACTTTTGGTAAGTAGGTAACTGTTCTGGCACGCTGCAATCGCGGCGTTAGGACCTCCCTTTGAGAAGTGGCTGGATTGGCGTCACGGCGTCCTGACCTACCGCATGACGCAGGTCCTCACCGAACACGGAAGTTTCGAGAGGTACCTGTATCTGATAAGGAGGGAAGAAACGCCTGGGTGTCACGGTGGAGCATATGCTGCAGGACTGCCCCGCTTGGGCAGAGCACCGCCGTGTCCTCACGACGGCGATAGGCGGAGACCTCTCGCGCCCGGCATTGCTCGAGGCCATGCTGCGGGGCGAGACGGAGTGGGAAGCGGTCGCCTCCTTCTGCGAAGCAGTCATGCTCGCGATGGAGGAGGCGGGCCGCGTGAGGGAGAGGACAGCGTCCTCCCTCCACCCCAGCCGCAGTGGTAGACGCCCACGGCGACAGACGTCGCAAGACGATCTCCGGCCACAGTAGGCGCGGGCATGAGGGCGGCGAGTAATGGGCGACTCGCTGTCCGACCATGGACCATGCCCGGGTCAACGGCGCGTTGTGTTCCACGCGCGCCTCAAGGAGTGTCAGCATAGTGACGGGGCCTGTAGAGGGCCAAAGCCTACCGAGGTCGCGGGACTTACGAATTACCGTGACCTCGGTACGCAAAGGGCTAATGAAGGACACCGTGGATTTTAGTCAGTACAAGTCTGACAGTCCCTCCCGCCCTGCCCTGGATGGGAGGACTCAATTGATGATTTTACCACTGTTTAATTAATTTAGCAAAAGTGGTTTTTTACCCTTTATTTGAGCTTCACTACACTCGAGTTCAAGGGGTCCCAATTTTTGTTTATCCAATGCCCTTAAGTACTAGTTACGCCACTGTCTAGTTGAGTGTTCGCAGAGTCTTCATTAAGTCCGTCCTGTGCATTATTGTAGGAAGTAAATAAGTCGTATATTCACATATTGCACGTTTGAATGTATAATAAAGGAGACGGACATTTTCAGACTGCAGAGCTTTATTAAAGAATGTGTAGCTTTCTTGGCATTTTAGAAGATCTCGAAAGTAAAAAAAATAGTTATGAGTTATGGTACAGTTTGTGTCACGATGTGGTTACCCTCAAAACCTCCCTTGGAAGCCCAAGGGAGGGTTTGTGGGTAACCAATTGAGGAAGCCCATCGTACTAGTTCTTACTTGCAGCTTCCCTAGCCTTACTGTTGGAAATCATCAGATGCAGACGTAAATGGCGCATATTTTTTGAAACGAAAACTTCTTTAGCGGCGTTGTGCACTTTTTTGGAATGGGTAAAAATGTTGAACTCGCGTCAGGGCACATGAACTGATCGAAAATTCGTAAGACGGCGCAGGGCTCTTGCGCGAATGTTCGTGTATGTTTATTACTATTCAAGTTTTCACTTCTGCCGGCACTCCCAGAGTGCAACCCGTCGTTTTTTTAATGTAGACTCATAACTTCTGCCCGCGGTTTTAATCTACTTTCGTTATTTTTTTTTTCGAATCGACGTAGCATCCTCGTCATGCGAAATCTGCCATAAAAATATTAGTATAATAGTTTCTAAGTCATATGAAATCCGCCATAAAAATATTAGTTTCTAAAGCCATCCTTATGACGACCTATGACGGCATAGCGGGTGGGTTTACCCAAGATTATCCCACAAAGGAAGCAAGTTGATGTGCGTTCCTTCCTTACACTCCATTTTACGACGTACATCGCCAATAAAGGGTTAAAATATCCGTTGACACCCATTTTAAAACTCAAGTTTACAACTAAAATATATATTTTACGGTGGAGTCGTAAATAAGAGGGTGTTAAATAAAAAGCGATTGTCCTCTTTATTACGACATTCTGTGTAAAAACTCGTCGTTTTCTAACTGCGGTTATGTCTTGTAATGACATCGTAAAATGATGGTGTTTTTATAAAATGGCTTTTAAAGACTCGATCATTAGATCGAGTTTATTTTTAGGTCGTAACTCCGTTCATTTAGTACTTTACAGGTGATTTTAGCGAATACACTCTTTGCTTACGTAGTCATACTGCTACGCGATCTCGTAGCAGCGTAGCCAATGCTGTGGTTTAGCTACGGAGCTACGTAGATTCGTAGCAACGTTAGCAGCTTGGTTTACAAGTAGTATGCTACACCTAATTACAGCTTTTACATTGCTTAGTAATAAGTATGTAGTGTATAACGGTGAACACAGGCACAATATTCAATCATAGAAAAAAAAGTAATATGTATACCAACGTGTGTTAGTTTTGTTTTTGTTTTTTGAAAAAACATTGCCCCACACTAGGAATTTCTCCTGTGTCGTAGATGCACTTGCAAACATAGAATCTCACATACACAAACATACCCAGACTCGGAACATTTACTTGTAGGTCAAGCAAATATTTGTATGACCTAGTAGTTGTTCGTGCAGGAAGCGAACCTGCGACATGCTGCACAGCAGTCCAATCGCTCAGCCACTGCGCTAATCGTGCCGAAAAAACCTATTTAATTATGGTAAGGTTAGGAAAAAGTTGTAATTATTTCAGTACTTGTTTGGCTTCAATTTGTGATTTTTTGACAGATTAAAAGTGCCTGTAATAGTCAAATTAAAATAAATATTTCAAGTGTGGGTTTAAAAATTGAAATAAATATATTATTTTACAACATAATAATAAATCTCCAGTTTTTATATCAACACACATTTATTTCTGTATGTAGCTAAAAAGTAAAATTTTGTTTTCCTTCTTATAGTATATATTTCATTTAATATCGTACATTGACTGGACTGTTTTTTATCTACGTGACCCTATAACAAGATTTTATTTTCTCCGTCAACCTAGAAAGTACGCAATTTCCTTAACATACTCAATAGCCAAACATTATTCCAAACAAACCGCGTCCATAAATCATAATAAACAACTCGTACCCTTCATAACTTCACACAAATACAGTTTATCATCATTCAAGTCGCGAACAACTGAATAAGTGATAACTAAAATAAAACATCTGAACCCATCGAGAGCTCGGCTTTCGGCTTTCGGCTCTCGGCTTTCGGCCTTCGGCCTGAATTATTGAACGCCAGTCCGAGTATGAATTATGCATCCAGTCTAGTTCTCGGAACACTAACTGAATGTAATCATGGTTCATTGCATTTTGATGGCGGACGAGTTGGTCATTTTAACTGTTGGTCTACATTGGGGCATCGTGTTCTAGTATTTTATGCATATTTTGGCTTGTTTACCGAGTTACAAGGTGTGTTTTGTGGTTATGAGTGTTGTGGCATCTAGGGTAGTGTGTTTGGTGTTTATTTTATTCTTTGATGTTTATTGGAACTCTTAAGCCTTTGTCAAACTGACAGGCGATAGGAACCGGACCGAGTCCGAAGCGATAACGAACCGATACGAGACGTCAAACTGGGTGCAGCGAACCGAGGCGTGACAGTTGTATTAGCTGACTTTTTATGAACGACATCAAACAGAGAAAATACGCCTTCCACGTCTTCGCATCGGTTCGGTCACGCTATCGGATCGCTTTCGCTTTTCTATGTGACTGATTCAAACAATTCTATACATTACAAATAAAAACGCCTCGCTTCGTATTCGCCACGCCTGTCTGTTTGACAAAGGCTTTAAAGAAAACTGTTAGAAAATTAGGTGTGAGATTAGGGCTAAAAGAGACTTCCAACCGTCATCGTTTGGAAAGGTGACCATGACCCTGAAACGCAAAGGTAAACTGAAGGAACATGGGAGGATTTTAGTCTAGATATAAATTTTTAGTCAGTAATAGTCTGGCAGGATGTGGTTCCGCTCCATACACGGCGGGAGAAGTCATTTATTTTGAAGAAGCGGTATCTAAGGACTAAGCAAAACATTGTACTGACGGTGTACATTTACAGTGTTGATACAAAACTGAATCACTCTGATGCCGTACAGTTCAATGATCAATCGGTCATCGGTTAATGGTTGCTGAATCAGCAGAAAGAACTCTTTTTTTTTTGCTGATGACTACATCATATATGGCAAAGATGTCCTTTAAAATAACGTTTTCTCACTCATTTTAACATTTTTCCGTATTGAAAACAGTCCAAATACAGGCATGTAACGTCACGTTTTTTTTCGTGGTAAAATCATCAAATGAGTCCTCCCACCCAGGGCAGAGCGGGAGTGACTGTGTGACTGGTACTGACTAAAATCCATGGTGTCCTTCAATAGCCCTTTACGTTCCGGGGTCACGGTAATTCGTACAGTCCCGCGACCCCGGAAGGTAAACATACCCATGTAGATACTTTGTCACCTCTGATGTTGTAGTCACCAGCGATCCTTTTATAATAGAACTCGACAGTGCTATTGGCTGTGAAAAATATTAGTAAAGTAAGCACGTTTCAACTCCCATTTTTCCAACTACAGCTTAATAAAATCTCTATAAATCACAGAAGCTTAATCCTCTCCTATAATAAAAACTGAATAATGCATCTTCCATATAATGTCGACAGCTCAACGGAATCGGCTCTGAGTCACGCTTGCATTGATTGAAACAAATAATTGGTGTCGATGGAAAGCTCTTAATCTGTCCGGCTGTGCGACCCACACGTACTGAGGCAGACTGTGGAACCTTGAGAACTATCGTATATTGAATGTGAAGTGTAGAATTAATTGTAAAGAACATTAAATGTCTTTCTCTTCTTCTCCATATCTTTCTTCTTTTTCATGTAAAGATGAGGCCGATCTCTGATGGCATGGTTAATTAAGCCCTCTTTGGGGAAACCACAGGTCTCTCACATGTCTTTAATTTTTTTCCTTCACTGATTATATTCACTGATAAATTGAAAAAGTATAAATTATATGCATTAATAAAGACACTTTAGTACTTTTTTTTTATTGTGGTAAAATCATCAAATGAGTCCTTCCACCTAGGGCAGAGCGGGAGGGGAGTGTCAGACTCCTACTGTCTACAATCCACGGTGTCCTTCAATAGCCGTTTTCGTTCCGGGCTCACGGTAATTCGTAAGTCCCGCGACCACACATTAGTATTTGCCTAAGTTTGAACACACAAAAGTCTGTCTTTGCGAATGGGTTACATTTTTATCCGACTTCGAAAAAAATGGAGGTTCTGTGCTGAAAATTGCGGCACCAACACTTTCTTGATGATCCTGCTCTCCTCCTGCTTTCTGCTTTCTAGATGTTTTTATTTATTTTGTTCTGCTATCGGTGCGGAAAAACCAATGTTACGAATTTACAGTTGTAAAATTGATAAACAAGAATTGTGGCAAATTAACATACTTTTTGTCCCACTAGAATCGATTATATTTCTTCAAACTTAATGTTTGAAAAAAGTTAACATTTTAATTGCCTAATTACTGTGGACCTCAACCCAAATGAGTATATTTTTCAAGTTGTTAATTATATTATGTAGTAAACAACAATAACACTCTGCTTAAGAATAAACAACAAAAGGCGTTATAAAATGCCACGTTATAGCAAAAAAAACATAACTTTTGTTGTATGTACTTTCACACATTTGAAAGAGTGTTAAAAATTATGGTTTTTATCGCTCTGTGGGTGACCATTCGTTTGAATAAAAAAAAATATGATTTGAGGGAGAAGGAAAAACATACAACAAAATTAGGATGGCTCTTCATTCCTTTCCATGGTATCTTATCGGCTGGGCTTTTGGCCAGCAGTGGGGGAGAATAGGCTAAAGAAAGCCTTATACGACTATAAGAAATATATGGCACAAATTGTAAGGTAAAGTTGGTTGTCATTGTTGTATGGACTTATGTCTGAAATAAAGATAATAATAATAATAATTATTAAGCGTATTTAATAAACTTGATCTGCCTCTACTTGCTGGCGTTGCAACTTAATTATTAGAAACTCCATCAGTTTACAGCTCCGATTGAATATTCCAAAATGAGTCGAATTTTGCAACCATCTTATTTTCCTTTTCGTTGGGTAGTTTTCCGACCGATCAAAAACCAGGTGGTGGTGGTACCGTGAAATCTTAAAGCGAGAGTAATTCCAGTGTGGGAACGAGGAGCTCGTGGCTAATTAAATACGGCCGCACAGGCCGATCTTCCGGGTTAAGCCGCGCTTGCCGAGGTTGGTCTGTGGATGGGTGACCATCTGTCATAGCGAGTTTCCTCCGTGACTCGGAAAGCACGTAACGCCGTTGGTCTTGGTTGTCATTTGTAGATCTTTGACAGTCGTTACTGTTAGTCAGAAGCTCTAAAGTCTGACAACCAGTCTTACCATGGGGTATCGTATTACCCAGTTACTGGGTTGTGGAGGTCTGACAGGCAGTCGCTCCATGTAAAATACTGATATCCAGCTGCATCTGGTTTGACTGGAAGCCAACCCCAATATAGTTGGGAAAAGGCTAGGCAGATGATGAACGAGATGGCGCTAGACGACTTGTTTAGCTCTGTCTCTTTCCCGCAGTGGAATCACTTTAGGCTTCAAGAGAGGCTTTAAAACGTCATCGTGGGCCACCAGGATCAACTTGATAGCGCGTTATGTTGCAGGAGTAGCTGTTAGCAAACTGACAGAGCCCGATAGGGCCAAACACCTGGAACACTGGCCACTGAAGGAGCAGAGTGGTTTAAAAAGTCACATAGTCCTGAGAACACGTAAGATAGTTTTCCACCAAACAATAAAAACCATTGTAAGCGCTACTATGATCGTCTTTGAATTCATATAATGTGTAAGTAACAGAGAACAAAGGGTGTATAAAGAACAAAAGATATATAATACCATCAATACTCCTTTTAACCATCAGTTTTTACATAGCAAAAACATTAATGGCCGCAGTCTCGTGCATTTTCTCTAGTTTACAAACAAAGTTAAAATTCCACCACTTATCGGAGTTTTATCTCTAACGTAAAAGTCGAACCTCCAAAGTTTTGCGTCGCAGATTTCCCTTGGGAACAAGTTCTTAATGTCTGAGACAAACTAATCTTCGAAACCTTATTATATTTTAAGTTAATTAAGGTTACTTCTAACTTATTATTTAGGTCCTATGAAATATTGCTTGTGCTGTATAAATAGCGGTCCATGTAATCTTTAATGTATTTTTTTTTAACTTGTATTTGCCAGGGATTTGCACACAAATTTCAATGGAATAAAAATGTCCTGCGATTAAATTATCATTTTTATATTTCACATTTTTAATGGTAATAAAGAAACTTTCTTGCCAAGTGCGACTTCTGAGTAAATCTGGAAAGTAATAAACTATCTCGATTGCTACCTTCGTTTGGATCTTCGTCTGTAACCAATCAACGATCGAGTTTGGCTATCCGAGTTTTAAGATATCTACACTAATAAAGAGGAGAGATTTGCATTTTTGTGTTTATATTTGTAATGAATAAGCTCATAAAGTACTGGACCGATTTCAAATATTCTATCACCAACTGAAAGCTGGTTTGGTTCTGAGTAACATAAGCAAAAGGAAGGGGGAGGGGTGAGCGAGCGGAGCCGCTGGCAAAAGCTAGTAATAGATAGTAATCAGAAGCAGGAACGGGATTCAGATTGAATAGATATTAATGTCGGGCGTAAGATGTTTTATTATTTGGTTTAATATGGGTGTACATGCACATCTGTTCCTAATCATTCGAGGATTACAATCGTAAAGTGTAATAATGCAATTAATTCTCCGGGACACGTCGAGCTTCATTCTCCCTGCGTTTTTCTGGTAGTCGCCTCTCTTTATTCTGGCTTTCAGTGATTTGGGAAGAGTGAAGTGGGATTTTCTCAATAAAAAAAATTCAACTTCATACATTGTAATTGGCCGCCGGACTGTCTCTTCAGGTAACCGTGACCCTGGAATGTAAAGGGCTATTGAAGGATCACCGTTGAATTTAGTCAGTACAAGTCTAACAGTCCCGCCCGCTCCGCCCTGACTAGGTGGACTCATTTGATGATATTAACACGATTATAAAAAACATTCTAATTGGACCTGCAAATGACGGTACTCCACAGACAACGGCCCATATTCCATCTTGTGCCACATGCTGGCACATGTGCACTTGATGACTTTGTGCATCAGTGAGCGAAGTTCGTTGCTGAATTTTGGGCCAAACATAAATTTTAAACTTTGCCGCCGTCAATACTGTACCGTGTATTAAACACTTCGCTTTTTATTAGCTTATTATGGCTTTCTGTATCACATGGTTTTAGAACGTGTACGCAGTGTGAAATGTTTCATTTAAAATGAAAATATATTATTTTAAAATTGCT
The DNA here is from genome assembly GCA_943136025.2 of Agrotis puta. Classification (NCBI taxonomy): domain Eukaryota; kingdom Metazoa; phylum Arthropoda; class Insecta; order Lepidoptera; family Noctuidae; genus Agrotis; species Agrotis puta. Next base: position 11,266,495 of record OW964186.2, on the reverse strand, counting down.
GGAATCGAACCCGCGACACGCTGCGCTGCAGTCCACTAAAATAATTGGTTTGTACTGAAAAATTTAAATTTGTCTATTGGATATCGATCTATATAATGATTTATATCAACTTTTAAACCTAAGTATACATCTTGCGTATGAATTTTCATTAAAATCGTTATTTTAAGTCCTTATTTATCGATAAGTATGAAATACCGTATCGCATACACTCTTAACAGAGATTCACTTTCCCATTTTAAAATACTAATTACAATCATCTTCATCTCTATATATAAAAGGAGAACTGACTGACTGACATATCAACGTACAGCCGAAACTACTGGGGCTAGGAATGTGAAATTTTGCACACGGCTTCCTATTATAATGTAGGGGAGCACTAAGAAGGGGTTTTTGGAAATTCAACCTTTAAGGGGGTGAAAAGGGGGAATTAGGAAAGTACGTAACCCACGCGGACGAAGTCGCGGGCAAAGTGCTAGTGTTGTATGTTCTACAATCAGTCAGTTTCCTCTAATGAGCAGACATAGTGTTATTCGGCGGTTATAACTCTTGTACTACGGAAAACTGGGAGCTTGTTTATTAACCGGAAAATACAACTATAACATTATCTTGTATACCCTGTTTATTATTGTTGTGGCAAGAAACATCTTCAGTTATGGCCCGTTTTATTATCTAACCCTAGATAAGTTTCTGGTAAATTATCTTGCAGATATCAAGTCTGTTAGGTAAGTTCTATTTCTTATCTTCTGTGGTAATTTATGTATGTGTGTGGAATATAAATATTAAAAATGTGAAAGTATGATGTTTTTTAATAATATCACAATGGACCTTCCACAGGCACAAGCTTCACCACAGTTCTGCCTGCGCAAGCTTCTCTCTCTCTTTACAGGCCTGTTGGTCTAGTGGTTAGAGACCCTGACTGCTATGCCGGAGGTCGTGGGTTCGATTCCCACCCAGGACAAATGTTTGTGTGATGAGCACGATCATTTGTTCTGTGTCTGGGTGTATAATGTATCTATAATATGTATGTATTTAGAAATATATAAGTATGTTTATCAGCTTTCTAGTACCCATAACACAAGCTCTGCTTAACTTGGGACTAGACAGCTGATAGTGTGATAGTTGTGGAATATTTATTTATTTAGTATATTTATTTCTTCTCGCATGAAAAAACAATACACGGTCGGCAACACTGAACCCCCAACCACACACACAGGCAAATAGGTGCAGGCCGGGCTTGCGCAAGCAAAACTGGTGAAGCTTGTGCGTGTGATAGGCTCATAAACGGATGTCGATTTAAGCTCAAAGATAAGTCTAATTTTCCCAATCGAATAAAAATCTTCTGAGTTTAAATGATAATGTGAAAAACCATTAAATAAATTTGACACTTGACAAATTACATTATGTACTTGAAAGAGTAAATTAATAAATACTAGTTTATTCCACTGAATGAAACTGAATAAAAATGTAATAATTAATATGCAGTAATATTTAATTTAATTTGATCAGTAAATTCATCGTCTTGTTTGTTGTAAATATGCGCAGATATTCGTAAGTCATAATCTAAAAATAACAATTTCATTTCCACGTTTAAATGATATATCTATTTCTACGGGAAACATTTGGCTCGTAATTTAATAAAGTTTAATTTACCTGTCTGAAACACAGGATTATCTACTTGAGTTTGGCTCGTATGTTACTAAAAATAAGTATTTAAAAACAGTTATTGTCTAAAAAAGATTTTTAATTGTACCATTTTTGTTCCTGTTTCAAGAAAAAAAAAACAATTACTGATTACAAAATGTCCCGAAAACGAAAACAAAGCAAAATCTTCTCATTAAGATTTTTATTGGTCCTTCGGAAAAAGTCATAACATTTGATTAAAATCATCTTTCATAAAACCTATAGGTTATACCGTAATTATTTATTTATGTCCATCCCGCTTCCCCACTGCAGGGCAAAGGCCTACATTAATTAAAACTGATTTTATCACTTGTAATTACAAGGGTGATAAGATTTCTCATAAAACGCAATGTATGACGAGTTATATTTGTCAAAGGTACCATTTTACGACCGCTTTGCTCATATTGACCACAAATCCCTGATATTGTTCATTTAAGGCCTAGATGTTGAATACGGGGTCAAACATAAGTTTTTAGTTACACAAGTTCTTTTAACTTGACTTGACCTAACTGTACACAGACAGTATAATGACAAAAAAAAGAAAGTTACGTTCCAATTTTTTTTTTCATTATCTATTATTAAAAAAAAACAATGTGAAATAAATACTCGTATAGCACAGCTGAAGGCATCGCGACAGACCTCGTAGATGATGGCGAGACGAGCTAAAAGAAAGTAAAGACCACAGTGCCTAGTCCATATTATTTTTACTCGTAATAGGAAGAGTTACAAATTCAGCACAATGACGGGGACCCCTTTAGAGGGCCAAAGCCTGCCGGGATCGCGAGACTAACGAATAACCGTGACCGTGAATGTAAAGGGCTATTGAAGGACACCGTGGCTTTTATGGACTGTCAGTATAAGTCTGGCAGTCCCTCCCGCTCTGCCCTGGTAATAACGTTGAGTCTCTTCTGTATTTTTTTTATCGTGGTAAAATCATCAAATGAGTTCTCCCACCCAATTGATGATATTACCACGATAAAAAAAAATACAGAAGAGACTCAACGTTATTACGTCATATTATCAGCAAATTTCATATTATTATCCGAATTCCAACACGTATTTGCCAAAAATGTTCCGTACACATCTTCCCATTATCACAAGGCCACCACTTAAGATGTTTTACGAGTCATCGTAAAACGTGCTGGTATACTCTCCGCTTTATATAGAAACTAGCATTTAATGCCTTATGACGCTAACAAATCAACTATTTACTACTTAAATCATGTTCCATTTGTGGCATTTAACGATTATATGTTGTTCTATAAACAGAGTTGCTACAACTTTTTTTTTATATCGTGGTAAAATCATCAAATGAGTCCTCCCACCCAGGGCAGAGCGGGAACGAGTCTGAACTCGTACTGACTAAAACCTTCATGGAAATCTCAATAACACCTTTCCCGATCTGGGATTTGAACCCGGTATCTCGGCTCAGACAGAAGTCGCATTTAGAACTAATCGACCAACGATGCTACTGACCCGCTTATTACTCCCAAGCTACCTTTTTTTTTTTCTAGCGTGATAAAATCATTGAATGAGTCCTCCCACCCAGGGCAGAGCTGGAGGGACTGTCTGACGTATGCTGACTAAAATCCAAGGTGTCCTTCAATGGTCCTTTACGTTCCGGAGTCACAGTAATTCGTGAGTCCCGCAACCCCGGCAGGCTTTGGCCTTCTACAGGGGGGCCCCGTCATGATGCTGACACTCTTTGAGGCGCGCGTGAAACACAACGCGCCGCCGTCGACCCGGGCATGGTCCATGGTCGGACAGCGCGTCGCCTAAGCTAACTAGCTAAGTTTCCCTTTTACTACCTAACTTTTTCTTTCTCCCTTTCTTTACCTAAAAAGAAAATATAACAAGTATCGTCCATCGTTTAGTCCTTGACCGGAAAACTCTTCCAATCTTCCCACGTCATTCGATCTTGCAATAAAAACATTGACATAGGTTCAACTACTGGAAGTTTCTGCTAAAGTACGCAAAACAGATAACAGGAAAAGTTAAGCCTCGCTGAGTAAGCGCTCTCGTAGGCAAGGAATGTGGATCAAAGCAAGTTTCCGAGGGATTACCAACTATCTGTGATGAATTGCATCTAGATATGCTGGAACTTTGCACAGCAGAATGTTGGGTGAAAAGGAATGTAAAGTAGGAAGTGTTTTGACTTAAAATAGATACAGGTTTGATTTTTTAAGAAAGGTACTTGTTAATTTACCTATCGACCTCAATGATCTATTATAAATTCACGCCTTTTTTCAACGGGGGTAGGCAAAAACCATGTGGTTTTGTCCCGTTAAGCACGGGACAAAACTTTTAAACGGTTTAGTTTAGTTTCGGAGTGAAATAATTGTGACTTACGGACGGGCAGACGAAGAAACGGGACGTCGGTTCTTTTCAGGTCAGAATCATTTTTTGACTTAGTTATAAATATTCCTGTCCCAGATCATATTATGAAAATCATGCAGAGTAAGTTCATTATGGTTTGTTGCAGGATATTTTAATTCAGGCTTTACTCCAGGACCTAAAACTAGCCAGATGTGCTGAGAATAAGAAAGACGCTTACAGCGATAAGCATAAAATTTACGATCTAGGATTGATGGATTGTCGTTTTACGATCTAGCTAGATATTTTGGAATTGGGTCTGCCCTTATCTCCAACAAGACCTTGTCTGCTAATTTTATTTTGCAAATAAAATTATTTTTAGCGTAGTTTTTACAAAATAAGACGACAATAGTAAAACACATTTGACAGGTAATTACGTTAGATATTTTTATAAACTCAATTGTTTCGTCTAAAGTTCAACCGTTTTGAGTAGGCCTGTGTCCCAGCGGTGGGAACATTGACACCCTTATTAATAAACGTGAACTAAAGTTACAATCAGGATAATCATTAGATTAACTATACATTTTTTAAGGAATAACTTTGGCGTAAAGATCACAGATCATTAAAGCCACCCGGCACCCACTCCGCACCGCCTCGCCTCCTGCGGCTAGTATTATTTATATGGACTTGTATGGGTCTGCGCTCACTATATCAACTCCGTCACCGGATCGCCTCAATCGTAAGCCCTCCACGTGCGGACGGCGGGTGGACCAGCTGATGGCAACTCGCTGCTCACATGCTTGCCTTGCGTAAACGGCACATGCCAACGCGCGGGTCCCGAGTGGAACGCGCGCTGCTCGCGAATGATTTACTCAAAAATTCGTTGACCACGGGGCGTTCACTCGTTGACCGCGCGGGGTCCACTAGTTAACCGCGCGACGTTTATTGGTGAAAACGTGGCGTTCACCAGTGGACCACCTGTCGACAAGTATACGTACGTATACTTGTATTTTATTATGTATTTAATACTGTTCTGGTACTTCTTTGGCCTATTTCTGTCTTACTCGAAAACGAATCAAAATTAGTCTTTCTAATTCTCATTTCTTGATAACAATTCTATATTAATGCAAATTTCAGCTTTTTTCTAGTTTTTTCGTTGAATTATAAATATTTCCAACACCCTAGTAGTGTTAAACCAGTCAGGTACTTGTACTTGTACTACGTAGTACTACTCATAAAATGTAATAGGTACTACATAATTAGTCCCCCTTACGATCAGCATATAAAGCTGACAACACATACAAGCAATAGAGTTTTCAAAGTGCAGCTCAGCGCAATTTCACGGTCGATTGCATCTCAGTAACTAGTGGTATGCAAAGGCTTTATACTGGGGATAGTTTAATGGGTGCTCTAGTTTATACATGTCTGTAAAAATTCTAGGAAAATTCTGTGGCTAATAGGAAAACCATAATAAAACAAGTTATTGGCTTTATAATGAAGTAAAGATTATTATTAGCCAAAATAAAAGTCACTAGGAAGGTTATATGTCCGTTCGATTCAAAGTATTGATTTTCGTACATAAATAAATTAAATAAATAAATAAACATTCCACAACTATCACACAACGCCATCTAGTCCGAAGCTAAGCAGAGCTTGTGTTATGGGTACTAGACAACTGATAAACATACTTATATATTTCTAAATACATACATTATTATAGATGAAATACACCCAGACACAGAACAAATGATCGTGCTCATCACACAAACATTTGTCCTGGGTGGGAATCGAACCCACGACTTCCGGCATAGCAGTCAGCGTCACTAACCACTAGACCAACAGGCCTTTATAAAATAAACCAACATGACTTTATCTGCTTCCTTCGCAATGATATCATGAAAAATTAAACTAGAACGTACTACCTGGATATAAACCTGTTAAAATCTAGGTAATGGTCTGTTTGTAGGGACTTTTATCAAAAATTGTGTAACATTTGAGTGTGAATAATTAAGAGCGATGGTGGCCAGTCTTGCCATGGGGTATCGTATTACCAAGTTACTGGGTTGTGGAGGTCCGACAGGCAGTCGCTCCATGTAAAATACTGATATCCAGCTGCATCTGGTTTGACTGGAAGCCGACCCCAATATAGTTGGGAAAAGGCTAGGCAGATGATGGTGGCCAAATCGTGAACGGTGGTTCAGTAGTACCTAATAACCTAAGTTCACGACTTCAATGTCACGTGGAGCTGTTCAAACTAAGATAGGGCTTTTATAATTTATTTTATAATCACTACTTTCAAAACTGTGAAGTAAGACATCGACAAACTAAAATATGGCAGAACCAAAAAAAAATACAACGATCATCAATTTACAATTGTGTCACCGAACATTCACCACGGTTACCTTGGTAGGCAAAATCTGTACCCACTTCTACATATATTGCCAGTTGAAAAGCCTAGACGTGCAACAGTATATTACATCCTTTACGAATAAAATAACAGAGTAATTAATTACAAACTCAAAACAACAACAATTAATTAAAATACAACATTTACTCTGACGGAGGTCGCGCCTTTCATTTTATTCCTATTTGAGAAAATGGTGAAAAATAAATAGAAAAAGAAAACTACTTACTCAGTTTACAGTGTTGAAAAGCAAACTGTTTTTAATTGTCCTCCGTTCTGTGAAACTTGCTTCCTTAAAATATTTTTCATTAAAACTGAGTCAACTTTCTTTTAAAAATGCAGAAATATCGTCCGAGCTCTATAAGTTTTCTATTTACATTTCAGAATTTCTTTAGCATGTATTTTTATGAATAAACTCAAGTTAAACATTGCGAATTTTTTTTTTCAGTAGCATTGTTTGTGCCTCATCGATGATATGTTCACCCCTATTGCATGAGAACAAAATGTTAGTTTTCTATTAGGATGATAATGATGTGATCCGACCGATTTTGGCCAGGGCGATTGCTCCAGCTCCGCTGTAGTTGTCGTTCGTGTACTATTAGGGTATGCCTCTACTTAACCCTTTGGGGATTACAGGCGCAATTTTATATTATGTATGTCATCATCATCATGTACATCCACTATCCATAAGGCTCCCTCTAAAACAGCGCCCAACTAGTCTTGGGTGGTCCGCATCAATCCGCCGCCAGTCTCCTTCTTCAAATTAAAGTGATGTATGTATTTTGGCGGCAGTATAGTAGTGTTAGATCCAAGAACAATTTGGCATCCGTTTTAGTATTTGTAGTGTAAGTTAGCATATCAAATTCTTAAATAATCACAAGGCTGCTGATTCTCAAATAATCTCATATTATTGGATATTTTTCCGGATAAACAAGCTTTTACACCTTTTTTAGGTAATGAGATCATCAAATGAGTCCACCCGCCCAGGACTGATTGGAAGAGACTGTCAGACTCTCGCTGCCTAAATTCCAACCTGTTCCTTCGGTTGCCCTTTGCGTTCAAGGGTCTCTGTATCCCCCTTGGACTGTTTCGCAACCTCAAGCGTTGACGTTTTCAGTGTAATTAGTGTCCAATTATAAACCAGGTCAATATCAAATCCTGACACTATACATATTAAGGCTGCCCACAGTTTTGATCTTGAGATCGCAAAACCTCCGTTGAAATTGACCATTATTTGGTAGGAAAAGGGATATTCTTTAGCCTACAAGATAATATACAAAAATAGGAATAAATCTATCCTCTACATTTGAATACAAGTAATGAAAAAGTTAGATTCATTTAGTATTATTCCAAATGCGGATAAATAATATCCAATATCATGTAAAACCTAGTCTGTATTCCTGAAAGAAGTTTTTCTCAATAAAAACGATTCATATTAAAGAGACCTGACTTGGAATATGAGAATCATTCGCACTCCATTAAAATAAGTTTTTTCAATAAGATGAATAGCGATTCTTGGTCCATGACTAACTAGATTTTTTGTGAGCAGTTCGTGCCGATCATTTTACTGAATAATTTATTATGGCAATTAATTTCTGAAACTTTTTATTTTCTCAGCAGTTCACTTTTGCTCTGTATAAATCTTGTGAATGAGAATATTTTAAATGTTTCCAAGACTCGTATAATATTTTATCTTGCTTACAGATAAAATGGATAGATTTTTAACTAATAAAATTGTAAAGAACTGAACAAGAATTCTCATAATTTTAATTGCTTACTAGGTTAGGTTTAAACTTAACGGGGCTGCCTCATGCTATATGTATTGTAACGATTTTGGAACAATAAACGAATTTTAATTTTTTTTTTTTTTTTTTTACTAGGTACTATGATAACAGTTTTAAAATGTTTTATTCAATTTTTATTTATTCTCGTTTAATGATAAAACAATAAAATCACAATATAATTTATCTTTATTAAAAAAAAAACAAATTGTGCCGCAAAAAATGCTTCATTTTTTTCTTTTTATTTACACAATGCAAGGATTGCTTATCGTCATTCGGCCATTGGTTTCAGCGAGTATGGGCGACTGATGACGAATGTAGTTACTTAGAACAACGTTGTCTACTCCTAGGACGGTTACCTCCCCTCGGTTTTCACTTATCATCTGTAAACGTGAATTGACGATTAACATTTAGAAGTAATAAAGGGATACAAAAGACATACATTATTTCAGGTACAGTTTCAAATAAGAATAATCGCTTATTTATTCGCACAAGCGCGTAAAAAGCAGATGTGTTTTTAAGGACAGATCATTGTAGAATACATAAAAAAATAGGTGCCGTCAAACGCTGCAACTTTGCCTTTATGCCCAGCTTTGCCTTCTTTGTTTCAACGCGGCGTCCACCTGTCGACAGGCGGTCCACGGGTGGACGCCACGTTATCACTAATAAACGTCGCGCATCGTGCGTTGAACAAAGAAGACAAAGATGGGCATCAAGGCAAAGTTGCCTTGTTGCCTTTATTACATTGGAAATCCTGATATCATTAAACGTATAAGAAAATATGTACTAGCATTCTTTAAGTAGCATACGCCTAAATGAAACTAAAATTAATATAATTTACACAAAAGAGCAAACGCCATTTTAGTTATAAGAAAAGAATACTGGCCATGTTTTTAAGACTCACAGTGTAATTTCCCCCGCCATTGGCTAAAAAGTCAGTTGTAACAACTCTATAGACCTTTTCGAGTGACAGAGGTTCATATTTGGGTATGTCACATTCTATACAACGAATGGATACATCTAGCACTCGGCTGCCTAAGGGTAGGGCTCCATCGAAAACCGCTTTCAGTCCTGAAAGGTTGAAGATGTTAAAAAAAAAAAACTAGAATAAAATAAAATATATACATGGTTATTTGGAATAACCTTTCATGGGCTGAAAGTACTTAAGCCTTTGTGAAACAGACTGGCGTGGCGAATGCGAAGCGTGACGTTTTTATTTGTAATGTATGGAATTGTTTGAATCCAGTCACATAGAAAAGTGAAAGCGATCTTATAGCGTGACAGAACTATCAGACTGACGTCTCGCTTCGGTTCGGTATCGCCTCGGATTCGCTTCGCTTTCACCAGTCTGTTTGACAAAGGCATTATAGTTATAATACAACTTTTACTATGAAACCAACCCTGAAACTGAAAAACTTGTTTTTTTTTTGATCTTTCAGGGTCAGTTTCCTAATTAAAGCTGTTTATAATATTATTTACTTTCAGCCTACGAAAGGTTGTTAACGTTTTACAAATAACCCTGTATTTCTGGGAAAGCATCATATGGGGAGATTGATGGGCCAGCTACCTTAGGTAACCTAACCTATGTGTCTGCAAATATCACAGCACACAATAATAATAAATTGACCGTGGCAATAAAAGGACAATGGGTGCTTTTGAATGGACTTTGTCCCCATTTCTGTATCAAAATGTTTTTGTGAGTGACATTTGAAAGGTCATATTAATACCTAGCTTTATTTTATTGTATGACAACAACAACCTAATGCACAGAAATAAAATACCATTCGTATGTGATTTGATGAAAATGACTGTCAAACCGTTTTAAAATCATGGCTACGAACAACTTAATGTACCAAGCTTTTTGACGTTTCCCAACAAAATTTTCTTTATAAAGGAAACCAGATTAAATATTCCAATTTCACGGTACTTCGATGTACATTATGGAGACAATATTATGCTAATGTTAACTTGTAGGTGAACCTTGTAGGCTATTGATATTAACTCAAATAAAGGAGCATGCACAAGTGTGTCAGAATTGAAAGTTATTGAAGGGAAATATTCTGCGTCTCAACCTTGAAAAGAGTACGTACGTGAGAAGGTTTAAGGCCGCGTTTCCACTGACGCGGAGCTGGGCGGAGAGGAGCGGAGAAGAGCGGTGAAAAGTGGTCAGTGTTTCCACTGAAGCGGAGCTGGGCGGAGAGGAGTGGAGCTGGGCGGAGAGGAGCGGAGCTGGGCGGAGAGGAGCGGAGCTGGGCGGAGAGGAGCGGAGAGGAGCGGAGCTGGGCGGAGAGGAGCGATGAACTTCTCATCCATTTTGATGCACCTAGTGACGTAACCGCCCCGCTCCGCACCGCTCCGTACCGCCCCGCTGTCCTCCGCTCTGCACCCCAATGCTCGCTGTCCTCCGCACTGCACCGCCTCGATGTATGAATATCCGCTCAGCTCTGCTCCACCCCGCTCGTACTGTTTCCATTGAAGCGGAGCGGAGATTTCAAGCATAGTCATTGGTCAATTTGTGCACCGCTAAGCTCCTCTCCGCCCAGCTCCGCGTCAGTGGAAACGCGGCCTAATTGGGTTTTTGAAAGCAAGGTGAAGTTCTTCGTAAAAGTTTACTGACACTTTCTTGATTTTTTTGTAAGAACCCAGATAACACCAACGGTAGTATTTGGTTTTTATTTGTATGTTATTGTAAAGACCTGTCTTTAAAAGCCTACGGTATATTTTGTTCAGAGTCAATCAATAGAAACACATCTGCCTTTTGAATTTTGGGTCACATTCAAATCCTTTATCTGATGCTATATTGATAGCTTCAAATATTTGTAACCATTGATTTTCATTATTTTACCGAAAATAAAGATCATTGCTGCAAAATCCCAACGATAAAAATCACTGTGAAAGAATTGAATAGTGTTGTGACTCACATTAAAGCCATCACCACCTTCGCTAAGGAAGCTCTGCGACACAACTCTGTAGTGTTTGTCGAGCTCGAGCGGCTCGTACCTAGGGACGTCGCACTCGATACACCTGACGGTGACGTTGAGAACCCTCGAGTTCACAGGCCGAGACCCGTCGAAAGTTGCGCGTAACCCTGCGATTGAGTGACATCTATACATATAATAAATCTGTAGAAGGGTCAATTCTGTACATTGAAAATATGTGCAGGCATCACGTGAAAACTAACGGTTCGATTTCGATGAAACTTGGTATAATTATACCTTATTATCCTGGGCATAAAATAGGATACTTTTTATCCTGGAAAAATACGTAGAAAAAAAAACTTATCAATCGCTCAATAGAGGGATCTCCTTAATTATGTGACTTAGCCGTATTTGGGTCCAATAGATATTTATAAGATGTCATTGTCAGAGTTACTCAAAATGGAGAAATAAACCATCCACGCGAAGACCGACATCCGCGCGGACGGAGTCACGGGCGGAAGCTAGTTTTAAATAAGGTGATTATAAATTACTGAAAATTTCTCTCGAACACCCGTAATAATCAGATATAATTATTATTGAAGTCAAGCTACTTTGTTGAGCTGATTAGAAAGAACAAGAATATGCAAAATAAGAAAAAAAATCCTATTGCTGTTTTATCTTGGACAACGCAACTCGAATCGCGCCGGATTATTTGTTTTTATTGTATTGACATATACAATACTCTTTGTACAAGGCTCAAGCTGATCTGTGTGCATAACTGTGTTTTTCTGTTTGGTTTTTCCGTAACAGTCGCACAAGCTTATTACATTTATTTATGCAAAATTTTAAATGTTTATTAAAAATAAACAAATAATCCTAAGAGTTGGTTGTTTAACAGACCATTGCATAAAATCTGCTGAACCGATATAACATTGTTTTATAATCAGAATCAAATCAAATTGTTCAATCATGTGGATTGTCAGTATTTTCACACTATTGACTCTTTTAAGGCAGTTTGTTTAATATCAAAGCTGCTGCTAGCCCATCGAATCATCCAATGCTCGTAATTCAAAAATACTTTTTTTATTTACAAGAGATTAATAATTTGAAAACTTATAGAAACATCAGAATTAGTTACCAACGCCACAAAAGACACTGAACTAAATTTAAAAAGATGCATTACACTTTTGTAACTTTCATTCCAACTTGATGTAAAATGCCTGAAGTTTTAAACTAGTTTTTTGTTCTAAGGCTTTCTAATTCCAAAAAGGCGTAATTTTACTTGAAAGACTGTGCCTTGGGTAATAAGTAAGAAAACTTTTTTTAAACAAAACGTGCGAGCCTTACAGTAGGTACTCGCTTATAAATTGTAACATCACATTTTGTTCATAAGCAACATGACTTCGACTTCGACGTCGACTTTGATTTCATCTTTAACTTCTACTATATCAAACTCAATTTCCCCTTCACCTGTTATTTTGACTTCCACATCAACTTTGACTTCAACCTCGAAAGAAAGGTCCTTCGTGGTTAGTTCCTGTTCCATTTTCGTTAAATGTTACTAAGTCTCTCCCATACCCTGCCGGGGTCGCGGGACTTACCGTGACGGTGACCCCGGAACGTAAAGGGCTATTGAAGGAAACCATGGATTTTAGTCAGTACGAGTCTGACAGTCCCTCCTGCTCCTGCTGAGGTTAGTTCCTGTTCCATTTTCGTTAAATGTTACTAAATCACTCCCATATACCCCGGTACGTAAAGGGCTATTGAAGGACACCGTGGATTTTAGTCAGTCAAGTCTGATGGTCCCTCCTGCTCTGCCCTGAGTGGGAGGACTCATTTGATGATTCTACCAAGCTAAAAAAAAAGTCACTCCCATATAATCGATCGGAAAGATGTTGGAAAGAGAAATAGTTACATTTAGTTTATTACCTGATACTTGCAGCATCCTCGCCCCTGCGTATGGTTCATTGGCCACAGAGTACTCCAACATTTCCATAATATGCACGCCTTTCAAGTCAAAAACTTGAACGACGTTATCAAAGGGAGTAGACTGTATCATGGATCCGTAAGTTATCACTGCAATGTGAATTTTAAAATACTTAAAGTTGGAAAGTTTTGAAACGAATCAGTGCTTGGAACGAATGTAATATATTATTTATATGGTGAAGAAGAGCACTTTAATAGAACTAAAATTTTAAAGAATAGTCTTACATTATTAGATGCCCGAAATTCTGGCAATAATTCTTGCAAAGGAGTCTTACTCAATAACCAAGTTTTAGAAGCTATATAGGTAGTTGCTCCTAAGACCAAAGATGATTATTGAGAATATTAAATTAATACATTTATTGAAAAATGAACCGATTCTACTGGGGCGTCTGAACCACCAGCAATTCTTATCGTATAAGGATCATATAGGAGTAATTTACGTAGATAATATTGGACAAATATAGCCAAACAATTAAATTACTTCCACTTTATCGGTACGCTGATCAAAATTGAATTTCACGCCACCATACAATTTATTACACAAGCAGACAACACTAACTGTAGCTATATTTTGCCTTATAATTGCCTTAGCTTATAATTGCCTTTAATTACAATACTACATATATGCACTACCAAATTTGCCTAGATTATTTCTATTTCAGACACGAGAAAAAAGACTTTTAAGGGTTTCGAATTGACATACCTTCATAAACTCACACCTTTTTTTACGCTACGATCCTTACATACACTTTGCGCTTCATCAACGTTCATGCAACTCGTCATTCAACACGCCGATTGCAAGTACTACGCACCCGGCCTTTCTGGAGAACTTCACTAATAAAGTCAGTATGGGTCCTCCTAGTGGCAGACGCCCACGGCGACAGACGTCGGCAGACGATCTCCGGCCACCGTAGGCGTGGGCATGCGGGCAGCGAGTAATGGGCAACTCGCTGTCCGACCATGGACGATGCCCGGGTCGACGGCGCGTTGTGTTCCACGCGCGCCTCAAAGAGTGTCAGCAAAATGACGGGGCCCCCCTCTAGAGGGCCAAAGCCTGCCGGGGTCGGGGGACTGTACGAATTACCGTGACCCCAGAACGTAAAGCGCTATTAAAGGACACCGTGGATTTTAGTCAGTACGAGTCTGACAGTCCCTCCCGCTCTGCCCTGGGTGAGAGGACTCATTTGATGATTTTACCACATAAAAAAAAAGAATGGGTCTTCCTAGAGCACCCCGTCCTGGCGATACCAATCACATCTGTCTCATAAATTCTTTTGAACACCTTTCACTCATCCTCTCAACATGACCGAACCTAATCTAATAAAGCATACTCTTTTCAATTTTTGTCACTAAATCCTCTTTTAATTCGCAATATTTCTGAATTTGAATCAAAACTTTTGGTATCGAGTTTGAGTTTTAGACAATTTGTTTTCAAAAATGTTCTTATCTCTCTAGGACCTCTGGAGAAGTCGTTCGGTTATACTCAAGGAACTGTGTATTCTTACAACATTATGAAATAAGCTGTTCCTGGTACATTCATAGATGGTTTTCATTATTTTGTATTACGTATTTTACTATTTCAGAATAAACGAGTATCTTACCTCCGCTATCAATATCGGTTCTAATCCCACCTTGGTTGATGACGCAAAAATGCGCGTAGTTCCAGTTATTGCCGTCAGCTCTGCTGAGAGCCTGAAATATTAGTATTTTTTCATGTCTTTGTTCAAGTTATTATGGATGAGATGTATTGAAAAAAAGTAAATTAACCTCAAAAAATTAAAAGTAAAAATTTAAAGAACATTAAAAGTAATTACTTATTTTTTAATTAGTGATTCTTTGATAATTTTTAGGGCCTGCGGAAAGTTGCTATATCGTTTTTATATGACTAGACACTCACCGTCGTACTACAAAAAGTGTAAGTGCCAAACGACTCTGACATCAACTTCAAATGCCGTTTTGCAGTTGACAGTTTTGAGACAAGTGTTTAACAGATGTTAAACTTTTTTTTTATAGTAAGACGGTATAAATCTGGTCGCGGTATAGTAATTTTTGTAAGTACTAGTGTAAGTACACAGGTGTAAGTACACCGTGGATTTTAGTAAGTACAAGTCTGACAGTCTCTCCCGCCCTGCCCTGGGTGGGAGGACTCATTTGATGATTTAACCACGATAAAAAAAGACGGTATAAATCTAACTGATCTTTCCAATTTCCAATAGATTTGCTGAAATTAATTTAAACAGTTGGATCATTATTTAGGTAATGAATTGTGAATGAAGATACACTGCGTAACCCTTCGGGGAGTACAAAGCTGATTAAATTTTTTTTTTCGATTAATGTTTTTTGCTGTTGTTAAAATCATGCTATTAATAACAACTTACTGCATGCATAAAAGCATCACAAATAAAGTTTCCAAGGTTGCACTCTGAGCAAGCGCAGTCTGAAGATAGCTGAACCCTTGATGTACCAATTTCTAAGTTAGCCAACTCCTGAATCATGGGCAAATATTTGTTAATCCTTTCCAAAACATCTTCAGCTGGAAGCAAAAATGACAAAAATGAGAAAACTTGATTATTGACTTTACAAGTTGTTAACGATACTTAAAACCAGATAAAGAAGAAATAAAACGTTAATATGGTTGTGTCAAACTGTCTTCAAATGAAAACTGTATTTTTTCTTATTTAATTGCATATTACAGATTTAGATGCAACAACCAACCTTCTGATCTATTCAACGCACAGGATTGGTTGTTGCGTCTTCAAAACATCACGTCGGGGTCACCAAATTATGTGCAGATTGTTAGGCACAATAAGAATGCGATATAGTATTGAAATACTGTAATATGCAGTTAAATAAGAAAAAAATATGAAATTTATGAAAGTTGTTGTTATGGAAAACATAAAATCGCTTGCAAGCAGATTTGAAGCATCTGATACAGTACATCAGAAATTCTTTCAATCGCTTAAAGATTCAAATTCTTCATTAATAGTATATTTTTTATAACCATAAGGAATTTTCTCAACGACAGCCACATACATATGCTTGCTCGATACAGCAATAAATACCGCTTACATACATACATGAGACTTAAAACGTATCTAGCGAAATGTGGGTGTACTACTAGGGACACCATCATTGCCTGTCATAGCGTACCTTGCTTCACCTCATTTCCAATGTAATGAGGGTTGCCGGTCCAATTTAAGAGGTGGCCACCAGCATCGAATGTTAGCTTAATTTCACCTAAGTACTGTGTATGTGCCGCTGCTTGTACGATCAGAACCTGCAATTATAGAACACTTGAGGATCATATCGACGCCTCCAAGCAATAACCCGGCAATGGAAAAATCAAAATTTTTCAGGAGAAAAGATTTACTGATTTTGTCAAATATCTTTTCAACTAGTGGGACTATTGTCGTCATTGATGTATTAAATGAAAGCTATTTTTTTGCGAAGTCTACCTGTGCTATTGATATGAAAATCCTTTTATTCAAAACCTAGTTATTTATGAAAATAAATAATACCTAAAATTTTATACATAAAATATTACAGCAAAGTCGAGTATGGGATAACCGAATAACAACATTAACAGTAATACTACTTACGGGATTATTGCAGTAAATTTATCAAATAAAATATTTCATAACATTACATTATGGTCTTCTTCGGCGTTATTTTTTTATTTTACAGCTGATAGATAACTTGTTTGTTCGGGGTCAAATAACAATATTATTACGAAGAAAATTATAAAAACAGTGTTATTGTTACCACTCGATACCATTTTTAAATTTGAAGATAATAAACGAAAAAATACAATAATTTCGATTATAAGTCATTTTAAAATAGGAAAATGAACTCTCAACTTACTTTTCTATTAGCTTGTTCCACTACCACTGGATAGGGGCCTAAAGGAATGAATCCACTGTTTTCAGGAGCCTCTCCATTGAATAGTAATGTGTGACTGTGACCTCCAACTATGATGTCAATGTGAGGACCAGCATGAAGGGCTATATCTCTGTTGATAAAAAAATAAAACCTTAATTTAATTGAGCAAGCCTTCTTCATACTTTGTCTTATAAAGTTACCACTGTCTGTGAAGACTAGTGCTGAGACATACAAACAGTACTTATCTCATGCTTTGACTCGGGAATATTCCTATCACTATCGCACATTTGTCAAATTACAAGTGCACGACAGAGACGGGAACATATCTGAGTCTACGAGTTGTCAAACTATTACATGTCTTCTAATTTTTAGATCTAGGACATTTTAGTACATCTTTACGATCTTAAACTTCA
This sequence comes from Agrotis puta, assembly GCA_943136025.2. Classification (NCBI taxonomy): domain Eukaryota; kingdom Metazoa; phylum Arthropoda; class Insecta; order Lepidoptera; family Noctuidae; genus Agrotis; species Agrotis puta. Next base: position 11,249,121 of record OW964186.2, on the reverse strand, counting down.
AAGATTTGATGACAGTAGTAATGACAATTAAGCCATCGCTTTCAACAACCCTTTTACGAATCATTACATTCAACTTACTGAAAACAAAAAGTCTTACCTGTCGATGTCTAGACCACAGTGAGACAAAACTATAATAATATCAACGCCCTGAGCGTTTAGTTTCTCAGCTTCTTCCTTTACTGTTTCAACCTCATCGGTGAACTTTAGTTTACCCGTAGACGCCAAAGTCTAGAAAACTCAATGTAGAGAAGTAGACATATGCATCGGAAAGGTTAAGTTTATTGAACAGAGGGTAAAGTTGTACAAACAAGGAATTATTTGATGGACAATGTTGCGGTTTAGAAATAATAAGGTTAACTTTTTTTTTAGCGTGGTAAATTCATCAAATGAGTCCTCCCACCCAGGGCAGAGCGGGAGGGACTGTCAGACTCGTACTGACTAAAATCCACGGTGTCCCTCGACCCGGGCATGGTCCATGCCCGCGCCTACGGTGGCCGGAGATCGTCTGCCGACGTCCGTCGCCGTGGGCGTCTGCCAATGCGACTTGAATAGAGGGAGGACGCTGTCCTCTCCCTCACGCGGCCCGCCTCCTCCTTTTCCAAAGGTGTTAGGAAACTTACATCTGGGTGGGCCCTAAGCATTCGGACACGACCACTTAGGCTGTTCGCATGCCAGAGGGTCATGGCTATACGAAAGATCCGAGGATACCGCACGATCGCCGGCGAATCGGCCAACCTCCTCGCTGTCCGACCATGGACCATGCCCGGGTCGACGGCGCTTTGTGTTCCACACGCACCTCAAAGAGTGTCAGCGAAAAATTACGGGACCCCCCTCTAGAGGGCCAAAGCCTATCGGGGGCTTATGATTTACCGTGACCCCGGTACGTAAAGGGCTATTGAAGGACACCGTGGACTCATGTGATGATTTTACCACGTAAAAAAAAAATCTTTGGATAAATATACGAAAAAAGATCAGATGTACTCGTATTTGAGAAAGATACTGAATAATTTGTAACTTACGTTTGTAGTGGCTATTAAAACTCCAATTATACCAATTCTCCTGCCCTTTCTTTCTACAATAATACTCTTTTCATATAGACCGTGCATCGTTGGTTCTTCATCATCAATTATGTTAGCTGTCACCACTGGGGCTTCTAAATGTTCCAAATAAGGGACGACGCCTTCAATATCGTCGTCAAACTCATGGTTCCCTAGTACCTATAAAATTGAAATAAAAGATTTTCTTTTTTCAATTTCTGCGTGCTTCTGTTTTGTTCGAAATACAGCATTCTTTGTGGCCATTTGAAACGGTTTTTTTTTTAAATATCGAACAATATATTAGCTAGATAACAAAACTATAAAATATTAAACATTCTGAAACAAACAGTCAAACTTACGTGAGCATCATGCGGCAGTATGTTCATAAATTCTTGGGTGACGTTCCATTTTAGAATATTGTACCAAATAGTTCCTTGAAAGCTGTCGCCTGCATTCAGGAGAAGAGAATCATTTTCAGCGCGCATACGGTCACGAACCATGGTTGTGAGACGAGCAAAACCCCCAATACAGGGGTTGACCGATGGATTACAAGTGGTTCCCCCTGGACTAGTCTCTTCGAACCTGGAAAAAGGGCAAATTAATTAATTAATAACAAGTAGCATGAAACATATATCACTACATATTTAAATGTTAATGGATAGAAAGGAAGAGGAAGAAAAAAGGCTGGATAAATAATGTGAACAATGAAATGAAAGAAAAAGAAGTAAATGAAACCGTGGCGATTAACACTGAAAAATGTAAGAAAATAATATGTTACGCCGACAATAACTGCAATGAACAAAGGTAGATGATGAAAGATGATGATGAAGAAGCAGACGCAATACAAAAGCCACACCTTAACATTTATATAATTTTTGTAAAAATAGTAAGATATAAAGCATTTTCACAATTTTAACGTATACTAAATACTTTATTACCGTTTAAATAATATCAGCTATATTGCTAAAGATATAAAACGAAACGATTTTCTACACGAGCAATAAGCATGCTGGTTTGTTATCATTTAGCTAAGCGTAATGACTTTATTAATTGGCTTAGGTAATTTATTAATTTGATAGATTATTCTCTGGGGCTCGACTCGCTTTACACCTTGTATCTTCTTCTCACCAATTTTGTACTAAAATACCTACAATCGATTCTAGTCTTAGAAGCTAAATAAACTGCAGTATTATTTCTCATAGGCATTTATTTCTTTTCTTGCCTTTTTATATTTTAAAAACGTTTCAATATAACTACAAAAAGAGGAGAATCCATTTAGTCAAACACTTTAGTACCTTTTAAAACTTGGTTTTATTATAAGCAAAATTTAAAAGATGCCAACACCAGGCAACTCGCGAGATTTTAGAACTTAAATTCGATTATATTTTCAACCAACCGTCACTTTTTTAAAACAACCAATTAATTAAAAACCACCACTTACCTCGCGTGAAAATCATTATAATGCAGTATATTCAATTCATATTCCGATGCACTTTGAGCGTTGAACAGAATGAAATTAGAAAATAACAACAACAGCCGAAACATTGTCGCTAAACTACCGATACACCACTACTAACATACATAAAAAAATGTCAAAAATGTTGGGACCGATCTAGTCGAAAATATCAGAATTGATAAGAGATAAAAGATATGGCGCGATAAATACGATAAAGTACGTCTTAATGAGGAATAATATTAAGATAATGAATATACTTTGATAGAATTGCAGAATTGATTGCAGGGGCACGGTTATGCAATGCAATTTGTGAAATTATAAATTATAGGTATGTATAAACATAACCTAAAGAGTAAGATAATGAAAAGAAGTCAGCAGTAGCAAAAGGATAATCTGACTTTGGCCTTGTAGTGGGTAATTAGATCAGAGATAAGACTTAATTATTAACAAAGTGTTGTCTATGGTTTAGTTACATGTTTTTCACGCGGCGTACACGTTGCGCACACGCTTCTAGCGCGATAACGAAACGCATAAGGCCCGGCGCCCATTATCGGCATCGGCAAGGAACAGGATCGTTCGGCATCCTACATGCAAGCGCACACTGTCGGAAACTATGCTTTGGCATGCTGCAACGTTCTTAGGCCCGGTGCCCATTATCGGCATCGGCACGACTGAGGATATAGCAATATACATTAACATAATGACAATAAAGTAGAAATTTCCATTATATATGCTATCCCCGAGTGGTGCCTCGGCGCCGGCGGCGTACCGAAGGATGCCGAAGCATCCCAAAGCATTCTTAAGGCTGCCGATACAGCAACCTCAAGCATACCGAAGCGGTATTTTTGTTATTACAACCATATATAATGGAAATTTCTACTTTATTGTCATTATGTTAATGTATATTGCTATTTGCCACCTAAAATCCTCAGTCGTGCCGATGCCGATAATGGGCGCCGGGCCTAAGTCGTGTTTCGGTGTTCTGATGATACGACCACCTGACAAGCACGTTGCGTATTCGCTACGATCTCAAATCATGCCACGAAAACGCAAAACGGTTCGATACAATGAAAACACTAAAATTCGAATGAATGAGAGGCCTTATCAAGAGAAGTTACCGCTGGATTTACCTCGGACATATGTGTTACGTTACCCGGCCATTCTCGTGCAACAAGAAGTAGGCATGTCCGGTGATTGCTGGGCTCTGAGCAAGGGTTTAGAGCTCTCTATCCGTGCAGCACAAAACTATGTCCTCCGAATCCAGTCTATCCAAGCAAGTCACTTTTTTAAGATTCCTTCTGGAGTAACTTTTTTTTTATCGTGGTAAAATCATCAAATGAGTCCATCCACCCAGGGCAGGGCGGGAGGGACTGTCAGACTTGACTGATAAAATCCACGGTGTCCTTCAATAGCCCTTTACGTACGGGGGTCACGGTAATTTCCAAGTCCCGCGACCCCGACAGGCAAAAACAGACAGTTCTGGAGTAACTAGAAAATAAAATACACATTGCTGTTTAATGTCTTTAATTTCATCTTAGTTTATTAAATAAATACATTGCTTAATTGCCTAGAATAACTTCATGCTTTCCTACGCTTGGCAGCTGATCGTAACACGGCCCTCAGTATCAGCGAATACAGGTGAATGATGACGTACGTAGTTCATGAGTACCTCGTAGTCTACTCCCAGTACTCTTACGTTCTTTCGATTTTCGCTTATCATCTGTAATATATAATCATTTAATATATAGTCTTTGGCCTTGCAGTGGTAACGTATTTATTAAGTAGGATTACAATTTACAAAGTGTAGAAATCTGAGATTGTGCTAACGCCAAGACCTGCGGCTTTTGAATTCACAAGTTAAGGAGTTTTCAAAATGATATATTTATGCCGGGAGAGACATAGCAATGTTTCTCGCACCATTTTTGATCGAAAGTGTCATTTGCTTTTCGTCTCCTCGCGTGATGCACGTTTAGAAAACTATTATTAATGGCATCAAAATTCAAAATAGCAATTAATGCAGAAGTTTCCCTTCAATATATTATTGCTCTCCAACTTTCGCATTGTTTGTGAAGGATTTCCTACTATGAATAACTGAATTACTTACAGTAAAGCCATCACCACCGCTGCCCATGAAGCTCTGTGACACGACCTTGTAATATTCATCAAGCTCTAGAGGCTCGTACTTAGGGACATCGCACTCAATACATCTGATGGTGACATTGAGAACCCTCGAGTTCACCGGCCGCGAGCCGTCGAACACTACGTGCAATCCTGCAATCGAGTATATTCCAAATTAATGAATATTCATTATATTTGTAAATCTAACAGGTACGTTTTTCTGGCATAGAATAGTCTAGCAGTGAATTGATAAAAAATATTGTGATGTTTTTAATGGCTATTTGGAAGACAGGGAAAAATCTAATGATGGGTGGTTTGTACAAAATTATATGAGAAATAATATGAGTAAGAAAGAGCTGAACACAGAGGTACAACTTAAAAAAATACTAATTGAAAATATATCAAGTGAAATCGTCCTGAAAATAGAATAAAAACCGGAGAATGACAATGAAAATAGTGTTGATGACAACTACAGTCTTTTCACAGTTATTGTGGTTATGGCTGGTGTAGTAGATACAACTTCTTGTTTTTGACCATTAAAATGTTTTGAGCTTGAATTTGGTTTAGTTGTTATCAAATTTAAATTATTTAACTGTTTATGGAGTGTTTTATCATCTTACGTATGGAGACTACTGCAATGTATGCACATGACAATATAGAGTCTTAAGAATTTTTGAAATAAAACGATTGCTAATGATTGATTAAAAAATCATTACCTCCAAATTGCAACATTCTTGCACCCGGCCAGGGGTCGTTGGCCACAGAAAACTCCAACATTTCCATAATATGTTCACCTTTCAAATCGAAGACTTCAACGTTGTTCTCGAAAGGATTTGACACCATCACCGACTCGTAGGTTATTACTGGAATATGAAAGTTTCATATTAAATAGGGTATTCAACTGAAAAATTATTATATTAATTAGTCAGTTTGATTAACAAAAAATATTTGATACGTATTTTTTCTTTTCTTTCGTAAACCAAAGTCGACGAAGATACGACACCTTAAAACTTCGTCATAAGCAAGGACAGTTTTTACTTGCTTGACGTCGTGAGCGTAGGGTCGTGACGTCAGAAGCCGTCTCGTATTTTGATGCGCTATATCTTTGTAAATAAATGGATTAATTCAATAAAAAAAATACGTATCAATTAAATTTCAAACTCGTACTGCCCCGGACTAATTTTTTTGTTTTTTTTTTTTTGATGCTGTCAAAATACCTATTGCAAACTTACCTCCTTTATTGATGGTCGCTCTGATGTTACCTCGGTTGATGGCGCAGAAGTGAGCATAGTTCCATTGCTTGGGACCAGCAAAAGGTAGTGCCTAGATCAGTTAAAATTCCATGAATATCTTGCAATGATACATCAATAATATTTCTCGTACATAATTGATATGGTCGTGTTTGTGGTCAGTATACTTCGCTCCATAGCTCTTATATAATATCACTACATAGTATAAAACAAAGTTGCGTCCTGCTGTCTGTCTGTCTGTCCCTATGTATGCTCAGATCTTTAAAACTATGCAACGGATTTTAATGATTTTTTTTAATAGATAGAGTGATTCAAGAGGATGTTTGTAAGTATATAACATGCATAATATAGTAGACATCGTATCGAGTCGCTAGTAAAAAATAACTTACTGCAAATAAAAATGCGTCACAAATTAAATTTCCTAAATTGCACTCTGAGCATGTGCAGTTTGCTGACAGTTCCACTAAAGACGTGCCAATTTCTTCATTGGCTTTCTCTAGAATCTCAGGCAAATACTTATTAATCTTGTCTAACACGTCTTGCGCTGGAAGTAAAGAAATTGTTAAAGGTAAGAGTGAAATCATATTGACACGCACATGTGTGCGCATTTTCTTCTTTTGTTTTTGTCATTAAGAATTTTTACTTACTGGAGTGGCGCACATAAACGTTACTTCCGATATAAAATAAATGCGGGCCTGCTACCGACCTTCTTGGACCATCTAATGATAACTTTAAATCGCCGAGTCAGATACATTATACATACAAGGAAATCAATCGATCCGTGTGTGGTAAAGTGGCGCAGCGCATACATCTTATAGATGACATCAGTCTGTTTTCCGTAAATATTAATTCAAAGTTAGATGATTTGAAGATCGCTAATATCACAAAACAAAAATGGAAAAAGATAAACATAATTGAAATACTGCCAATGATGATCCCTGTCACAGCCAGTGGCCAGTTGTTTGTGATTTTCAAACGGCACATAAAGTATTTTATACAAATATTGAAATACCTTGTTCAATTTCGGTTCCAATGTAATGAGGATTGCCAGTCCACCTCAAAAGATTCCCAGCATCATCAAATGTAAGCTTAATTTCACCCAAATATTGCGTATGCGCTGCTGCTTGAACTATTAAAACCTGAAGTGATAAACTGTCAAAAACGGTGTCATATTTTTACAAGCTTTTATTTAACTTGCAATGTTTGTATGTTTGTTTAGATCAAATCTTGCAAGTCAAATTAGAATCACTTCTAATTACTCAATCGATCTGAAACTTGGTATTAATATGGAACCCCGATGACAATGCAATAATATGGTGACAGCGACCTGGTGGTGCATCCAGGATCGTCTGCTCACGAGAGAACTCCTCAATGGTTAATAGTACACAACTAAAACTTGAAATATATATGGAAACCAGGTAACAATGCAATAATATGATAAGTGCGATCTGGTGGTGCAGCCATGATCGTCTGCTCACGAGAGAACTCCTCAATGGTTAATAGCACACAACTAAAACTTGAAATATATATGGAAACCCGGTAACAATGCAATAATATGATAAGTGCGATCTGGTGGTGCAGCCAGGATCGTCTGCTCACGAGAGAACTCCTCAATGGTTAATAGTACACAACTAAAACTTGAAATATATATGGAAATCCGATAACAATGCAATAATATGATAAGTGCGATCTGGTGGTGCAGCCAGGATCATCTGCTCACGAGAGAACTCCTCAAAGGTTAATAGTACGCAACTAAAACTTGAAATATATATGGAAACCCGGTAACAATGCAATAATATGATGATAACAACCTGTTGGTGCAGGCAGGGACATCTGCTTACGAGAGAACTCCTCAATGTTTAATAGTACCGAGCTATAACATTGAACATAATATATGGCAACCCAAATAATAATACAATAATATGATGACAGTGTCTTGGTCGTGCAGCCAGGATCAGCTGCTCCCGATAGAATATGGTCACAACGACAATGAAATCTATTTAGGCTATTAATACAATTAATTATGATATTTATCTATTTTGTCGTGCCCTGGGATCTGGAGGCGACTGCCCTCCAGCGCGTCTATGAGTGGCGCGTGGAGGCGCAGCGTCGGGGCGAATCCCCGCTGCCTCGACAAGTCGAGGCGCGTCGGGAAGAGCTTCGGCGTGATCTCAGGGCAGTATGGAGGGAGCGACTGTCACAACCGAGGTCCGGGCACGCCGCATTGGATAGGCGTCACGGCGTCCTGACCTACCGCATGACGCAGGTCCTCGCCGGACACGGAAGTTTCGGGAGATTCCTGTGTCTGATAGGGAGGGAAGAAACGCCTGGGTGTCACCACTGCGAGGATCGTCCGGGGGACACGGTGGAGCATACGGTGCAGGACTGCCCCGCTTGGGCAGACCACCGCCGTGTCCTCACGACGGCGATAGGCGGAGACCTCTCGCGCCCGGCATTGGTCGAGGCCATGCTGCGGGGCGAGACGGAGTGGGAAGCGGTCGCCTCCTTCTGCGAAGCAGAAGGTCGTCTATTTAGGCTCAAAGCTCTTCGCTGCTGGCCAAGCATACGTTGCCTTAAGTAGAGTCAAATCGCTAGAAGGTCTCCTTATTGAATAATTTGACTGTACGAAATTAACAGGTAAACGAGCATGCAACAATGACGCACTACATGAAATGGAAAGACTGCGAAATATGTCCAACGAAAACTAAAAATTTAAAAATAAAATAACAGTAAAAAAACAATTTTAAAAACAAGCTTTTATTTAAATGCTCTAAAAAGGACAAAATAAACTTTAAATTAAATCAAACATATAACTTAAGTATAATATAAAAGCTTGTCGCGAGATTTACTTGTCACAAACAAAACAAACAAATAATTCAACGACAAAATGTATGTATCATAACATACTTTACACAGGTAAATCTCGCGACAAGCTTTTATATTATACTTAAGTTATATGTTTGATTTAATTTAAAGTTTATTTTGTCCTTTTTAGAGCATTTAAATAAAAGCTTGTTTTTAAAATTGTTTTTTTACTGTTATTTTTTACAATAAGTTATAAAAATTTTGACGTGCTTTGGATACAAGTTCTAGTAATCTTACTTTTCTTGTTGCTTGGTCCACTATTATGGGATAAGGGCCATATGGAGTAAACCCACTGTTTTCAGGAACATTTCCATTGAATAACAATGTGTGACTGTGACCTCCAACTATGATATCAATGTGAGGGCCAGCATTGAGGGCTATTTCTCTATGGAAAAAAAAAAACTTAGTTTAATCTTCATTTTCTTGCCCAGAAACCAATTTATCTGGGGTCGGCGCACCATGTAGTCTTCTTTCATTATTTTCTTTAACAACAGTCCCTAGTTTCTTGCCATAACACCCTTCGCACAATCAATCCATTGTTTCTTTTCTCTGTAACTTAACATAGTCTCGCATAATCATAATCATCATCATCTCAGCCATAGGACGTCCACTGCTGAACACAGGCCTCCCCTTTAGATCTCCACATATACCGGTTGGAAGCGACCTGCATCCAGCGTCTTCCGGCGACCTTTATAATGTCGTCTGTCTATCTTGTTGGTGGACGTCCTACACTGCGCTTGCTAGTCCGTGGTCTCCACTCTAATACTTTTCGACCCCATCGGCCATCTGCTCTGCGAGCAATATGGCCTGCCCGTTGCCACTTCAGCTTGCTAATCCGGTGGGCTATGTGGGTGACTTTAGTTCGTGTACGGATCTCCTAATTTCGGATTCGATCACGTAGAGAAACACCGAGCATAGCATAGCTCGCATAATAGATTAACCAAATTATTCTTCACCATCTGACCAAATGTAAGGTATGTAAGGAAGGAAATGGTCTACCGTTTCCCTCCTTACACAATGCCACAGTAGTTTTATCCGTTTAAGCTGTTGCATTATTATTATTTTTTAACTACCATTTTCAACATTAACGTGATTTGTGGATTGTTGATTTGTTCAATCTTTGTCTGCCTTTTTATAATAACCATACATAATTTAATATTAAAGGACTTACTTGTCAATGTCTAGACCGCAGTGTGACAAAACTATAATGATATCCACTCCTTGTGCATTTAGTTTCGCTGCCTCTTCTTTAACGGTCTGTACTTCATCTGTGAATTTTAGATTACCTGTAGACGCTAAAATCTGAAAATCGATACCAGTTTTATTCAACACTACTATTATTTATCCTTTAACAATCTTTCATTTAATTTGTTTATTAGAATTTTTAAAGCTTCAAGTCCTTCTTTTGTTTTTTAATTTATTGTTACCTCGGATATTACGATATTAGTATAGCTTGTAAAAAAAATGTGAGTTATACACAAAATGAAATTTTCCGAATTAAGGTTGTCGAAAGGATTTTTTTTGCGTTCAAATCAAACAATAGAATATCAAAATTTCATGAGATCAATTATTAATTTCACACATACATTGGTAATGGCTATTAAAACACCAATTATGCCAATTTTTCTGCCATTTTTTTCTACTATTATACTCTTTTTGTATTTTCCTTGCATTGTTGGTTCTAAGTCATCATTAATATTCGCTGTAACCACTGGGACTTTTAAATGTTCTAAGTAGGGGACTACTCCATCAATCCCGTTGTCAAACTCATGGTTTCCTAGAACCTGTAGGAAAATAAAATGCTCATCATTTACAGTCTGACTTTACGTTTTGTTATCAACACAACGTTTTATCCGAGTATTACTAAAAGAGATCTTGTTCGTTTTTATTCCCGATTTTATTACTCTACACTTTCACCACGTTCAGGGAGACGACAATTAGTCAATCTTAAGTGCTATGTATATGACTTCATCGCACAAACATCATCCTACCCTAATCTGTCTAATTTTTCCAAAAGAATATGAACCTTCTGTGTTTGTGATAAAGTTTATAATCTATTGAAATCTGAAGTCATCAAAAAAAATTACTAAACATTACAACATAGCCAGTTAGCTAGATGGTTTAGAATATGTTTAATACAAAATCTTACATGAGCGTCATGAGGAAGCATGTTCATAAAATCTTGAGTGACGTTCCATCTTAGAATGTTGTACCAAATGGTGCCTTGGAAGCTATCGCCTGCATTCAGGAGAAGGGAGTGGGGTTCCCTGTCCAGGCGCTGACGGACCAAGGTAGCGAGACGAGCGAAGCCCCCTATGCAAGGACTTTCAGATGGATTACAGGCTGATCCCGTTGGACTGGTCTCAACGAACCTGAAAAATCATAACAACTTTTTATAGCAATTAAATATGGCCTGGGTGAACTTCCGATGTTATCCCATGCCAAAGTTCCATTGTGATAAAATACATCTTAGTTTCTTCTTTTCTCGCGGGATTCATAGAGCAAGATACCGTGGCATTAGAACTTATAAGACAAGATAGAAGAAAGAATAGGCTGAGCTATTCAATTTTGACAGTCCCTTCCTCTTCACCCAGGGTTTCTGTCTAGGCATCTAGTCCTCACAGTCATTTGAGGATTTACACACCTAAAAATAAAGGTTATTCTTCTTGATACGAAAGACGTATCGATGATACGACTTTTATAAATACGAGTATCTTGGGCTGAGAAGGTGGCTACACACAATCGAACGTCCTTCCTTAAGGTCATGGTTCTGTATTCCAACCATCAAATGGATCAATCCGTTCAATCATTTAGTTTTGAAATCAGGCAGTAATCAGATAGTTTCACATTTCTAATATCAGTAATAGTATCGATAACTTTAATACAAAATTGTTTAGATAATTTTATGGGTCTATTTCAGGCAGTTTCTGAATGTTTTAACCCGCACTATCCTAGAGCACCTTTCTTTAAGCTACAAACAGTGGTAGAGTTATTAGAAAATCGACGCACAAATAATATTTGAACTTCGGGAATTCGGAAATACTCCAACTTCAGCTGTCAAACGCACATGCTTGATTGGTCGAACTCTGTTATCCAATATTCGGTTTTGTTTTCGGTCAACAAACAAACTCGAATCTCCCCTAGCAAATATTATTTGTAAAACACTTGATTTTTGTTGATGTTGATTAATGGTCAAGATTCATAGATGTATTTCAGCTCGTACTCTCCTTAGATATATTGATATGTAGCTGTTGCTCACGGCATCCCTCGCCCCATTGTATGTATAGCCTATGACTGTCTCTACGACCCCATTCAGGTTTGTACCTAAACTATTCAAAATGGTTATGCCGTTTTGACGTTAAAATGGAACATACATACAAACAAAAAACACACTTTCGCATTTATAATAAGGTTGGATAAATAACGCTAGACCACAATGTATGGAAAGTCTAGTGCTTTTTTTTTTATCGTGGTAAAATCATCAAATGAGTCCTCCCACCCAGGGCAGAGCGGGAGGGACTGTCAGACTCGTACTGACTAACATCCACGGTGTCCTTCAATAGCCCTTTACGTTCCGGGGTCATGGTAATTCGTAAGTTCAAGGGACTCTAGGGGCCCCGTCATTTTGCTGACACTGTTTGAGGCGCGCGTAGAACACAACGCGTCGTAGACCCGTGTCGTGGTTATGTTTAGACAGACATAGAAACACACATATACACATGCAGGTCACACAAATATTTGTTCTTGTTATTATCAGAATATATACTCTCAGATCATGAAAATTGTCACATACCTTGCATGGAAATCATTATAATGTATTATATTTAACTCATATTCCGAAGCACTTACAACACTGAAAATTGCTAAGTAAGAAAATATAAAAAATAAAAATCTGAACATGTTAATTAAAATACGACATTACTTCCTACATTAATTTTAGTGACTAAATTATCAATTAATTGATCTCCACATTATACTATTTGTTTATCAGCTATTAGACGATAAGTGCAAATGATAATAGGCGTGATGACATCTATACATATAATAAATCTGTAGAAGGGTCAATTCTGTACATTGAAAATATTGAAAAAATAAATAGCGGGGGGTGTTGCTGGATCGATATCAAACCCAAATATGTGATTAAAAAAAAAATTGTCTGTCTGTCTGTATGTGCAGGCATCACGTGAAAACTAACGGTTCGATTTCGATGAAACTTGGTATAATTATACCTTATTATCCTGGGCATAAAATAGGATACTTTTTATCCTGGAAAAATACGTAGAAAAAAAATCTTATTTTTCAGTTTTATTCATAGACGTTGTTCTGTAGAACCGCGAATCTCCTTAATTATTATAGGCTTAGCCGTATTTGGGTCCAATAGATATTTATAAGATGTCATTGTCAGAGTTACTCAAAATGGAGAAATAAACCACCCACGCGAAAACCGACATCCGCGCGGACGGAGTCGCGGGCGGAAGCTAGTCATCAACAAATTACATATCTACTTAGTCCGTCAGTTAATGTTTGGAAAATAGTGGACACGTAGTCATAGGAACATAGTCCCTAGTCCAGATACATTGATCAAGACTTTAAACATGTAAAATAACGAATTAAAAATGTCAAGATATAAACAAAATATGTGACTTAAAAATAATGTTGACGTTAATCTAAGCCGCAATGTCCCAAGCTGCACATTAGCAAAGGCTCTTTTAATTTATTTCTTTTAAGGTTCCGCTTTACAGACCAAACCGGCAACTGTAATTTTCAACTCTGGGCAATATTTTAACAGAGTAAGTAATTACCCAAAAACCCCTGCCAAATAATAAAATTTTACAGACTCCATATTTATGAAAAATTGAAAAAGTATTGCAAAGGGAACATGATTGAATCAAATATAGCAATTTGAAGGCAACCAACTATGAATATATCCAATAAAAATTAATTATTATCAGCTATTGCGTTGATTTTGTTGCCGTGTGGTTGCCGAGTATAAAGTCCTAGGCGGTCAGTTTTCAGTTGGGGCAGTTTTATTGAGTTTTCTCATTTATTCATTTCTCAGTAGCAGCTACGTAGTAGTTAAAAGAACACTCCTGACTAATGGTTAAACGTTATAGTACATTTATCTTTGGCAACTGTTGCCGGGCAACTAAAAATTGCCCGTGTATTAGTTTAGCAAAATAAACGTTTAAAACCGTTCCTTGTAATTAGCTGGCGGTTTTATCCTAAAATAACGCATGAGTTGGTCTATATCAGCAATAAGCCGGGATTAGCCACTCGAACGGTCCGTATCTTAGCACGAACCACTTGGCTAACAGCCAGATCTCGACTTTTGAGGGTTTCTGCATTGGGAGATATGAAGCTTGCACTGTGGGGAGTTCAACTATGCTGAATAAATGGGAATGTAGAGGTTTAGTCCAGTTGGTTTTAAGAACTGGTGTTTTTTTTTTGGGTGATAGATCTGGTGCTGAGTTTAACGACAATATGGTCGAAAGAAGCTGAAGCAGAAAAGAAGAAGTTAACAATATCAAACGTAGGTTTTGAACAAAAGAGAAATTAAAGTGGTGGTCTTGTCAAAAATATACAGAACTCGTGAGTTGTCAGTGCACTGTCAAGAAAACTTACGAGAAATAATTGCTAGTAAACATGGACTATTCAGAAATAAAATACATGCAAAAGGCTAAATAATCACGCAAAACGAGCCCTAACGGCAAGTGATCTCACAAACTACTAGCTCCTATTCGTGTAAACCACCGAAGTAAATAAAGTCTAAAATCCCGTACCACGAGCAGTCACCGTCAAACATTTTGGCTCGCTCGTTAAACCACGTGAATAGCTAGTACGTGTCAATAGTAGTACATTGCAAACGCCGGCTTTTCGGTCACAAAATTTGCGGTTAAACAGAGCCTTAATGAAAGCCGCATAGCACTTTATTTATGTACTTAGACTTTGAATGGGTGAAGGTGCAGTTGAAAATAAACCTTAAGAACATGACGACTAAATCTGCCAGTTTTGTTGACGTTTTTGAACACTTAGCTGTGCATGCATGTAGAGTTAGCTTGATGACTTGAACTCTTTAGTATTGATGGAGTACTAACACGGGCTAGTGAAATCAAGTCTAATTGGACGGGTTGTTTATTTTTGTTTGATTGTACTTCATTTCTGGGTACAGAAAAGTTTACACTTAATACTAAAAGGCGAAGGTGTGTTTATTTGTTTAGTTTTTACGTCGAAACGACTGAACCGTTTTTGATACATTTTGATAAAAAGATTATGAGGACCATGATCTCTATGAAGACTATATAACCGTCTAGTCCCTCCTAAAGGGGGGTACATTACGGGTACGTTGTCATACCCTGGAAAAAAAGGAGTAGCTCCAATTTTGCCAGTCTAATCTGCCACGAGACATTTTTCTCACGATCATTACCTGCTCCGTTTTAGGCGGTGATGAAATTAATTACATAAAGTAATTTAACCGGCTTAGTTCGAACCCATGACCTACAAGTCGCAAGTCGGAGCCATTACCATTGCTCTCAAACACACACCCAAATAAAATTAAGCTTATTATTCAATTAATTACCAAAATGTTAATATTACAGCAAACACTTTCCCGTTTATTTTCCACTGAATAAGAAACGGGATCCTAACCACACATGATTAAAATTTAAATGTTTGTACGGAACCTTTCTGGATTACTGAGGGGACAGCAGTAAGCTTATGTGAGTAATTTAGTTGATTATCACAAACATGGATGTACGGGAGCGCTAATCCGTTCGGAGATGTGGTGATTTAGGTGATATTTCTTCGTGACTGGACTGAAAGGTGTCGATGTTAATACTGGTTAGCATCATAGCATCAACACAAAAGAAAACTTAACTTTTTTTTAATGCAATACGCATTTCCAAACGTCTTTTATAATGAGCACAACAAAGGAGTAGAACTTTTCGCCTTTTTTGGTGGTAAAATCATCAAATGAGTCCTCCCACCCAGGGCAGAGCGGGAGGGACTGTCAGACTCGTACTGACTAAAATTCACGGAGTCCTTCAATAGCCCTTTACGTTCCGGGGTCACGGTAATTCATACAGTCCCGCAACCATTTACAGTCCCGCGACCAGAATTTTTCGCCTGCGTTTATATTTCTGAACGCACACAACCATAACCTCCTCTTCACAGTTAAAGTGCACAGGCATCTTCTAGGTAAGTTCGCTCTATCGACATTGTCTCTGCTACCCCTGACCTAGACTAGAGTCAACAGAAAACCGTTTTTTTTTTATTGACCTTGTTATCAATCTACCCCAGAAACAAAGTTTTTTTTTAAGTATTAATAGGCGAGACGGGAGGGACTTTCAGACTCGTGCTGACTGAAATCCACGGTGTCCTTCAAAAGCCCTTTACGTTCCAGTGTCACGGTTGCCTGATGAGACAGTCTCGCGACCCCGGCAGGCTTTGGCCCTCTGAGGCCCAGAAGCAAAGATAACACCTAAGATTGAGCCAGATCATCCAGAGTTGCCGTGCAGTGATAGCCGAGTGGTACGACCGTTGGACTGCCAAGTCAAAGGTTGCAGGTTCGAACCACGGCACGCACCAATGTCTTTTAGAATTCATGTGCGTATTATAAATTAATTATCACTTGCTAAAAAACGGTGAAGGAAAACATCGTGAGGAAACCAGCAAACCTGAGAGATTTTTCAACGGTGTGTGAAGCCATGTCAGAGGCCTACGGGCGGTTTAAACTTTGACACCAGGTTGTTCATCAACCATACGATAAGAAGAAGATCCAGAGTGAACTGAACTTACTGCATCGAGAACACAGTGAAAATTGTTTAGCCCCGGACTCCCGCATAGTGGTGGTCGCAAGACAGCGATTCTAAATTGGTTGGAATATGATGATAATAGTTGGAAAAAGTTAACTCACCTGGACGTTTCAACATAAAGGCTACTCAATCCTTTTGTAGTAAAACAAAACATAAAGCTATAAATACTGTAACGGTGCGAAGCCGCGGCGTATTGCTAGTTTTGTATGCGCTGTGTGCTCAATGACCACATTACTTCGGTACATAGGATCTGCCCATTCCTACCAACTAGATATTTTAATAAACGTTTCGACTTGTTTTTAAACCTATGAAGCACTTTATTTTTTATCGTGGTAAAATCACCAAATGATCTTCAAATGAGTCCTCCCACCTAGGGCAGGACGAGAGGGACTGTCAGACTTGCACTGACTAAAATCCACGGTGTCCTTCAATAGCCCTTTACATTACAGGGTCACGGTAATTCCTTAGTCCCGCGACCACCTATGAAACACTTAAAAAAAAAGTTTGTAGTGAACCATAAACTTGACACGTGCGTCACTCCGCGGTTGTCCCCAGTTAGTTCTTATCTCTGTCACATCGCGCACTGCGATCTATTTGATAGTCCCTACCACCGCCTTCACACGGAGAATACTAATATTCATAATCAATAAGAGAACACAAACAAAGCTGCACCCATTTACCCCGTCCTATAGATAGATATCCGTCGACACAGGTAACTCTAAGCCCAGTGTAAGTACATATCAATTATGGTTTCATACTAACACGGTCATGTGTTTCATTCGACAGGTAACTTAATCTCGTCCAGGGCAAAATGTGGGTCGAGTGGGACGAATTGGAAGGTAGGTCGGGTCGAATAATACTCGTTTATTATGTATGAGGGTAGACAGAGATTTAAATGACAAGGATCGTCTGTAAATCTGGATTTTGTGTCGTGGTGTCGTTATTGAATTATAATTTTGGTGAATATATAATTTAGAGAGGTTAAGTCTACTTGATTTAGGTGTAGGTACTTTGTGCTTAAATTCGAAACAGCTATGACAGGTTTTAATAACGTTCGGTTTGAAAATAAAAAGAACTCTTAGACAAATGCAGAAAAACAAAAAAGTTTGAAAACAAAACTAAATTATCAAAAATAATGAAATAAATTGTTAAGAGAGAATGAAAGAGAAAAAAAAAAGCTGCGACCACGCTGACGTCAATTTTTATTCCTATACCAACCAATCAGAACAAAGAAACACTGCCACAACTAAGTACGTGACTGACTGCTCGAGTAGCCTGCGTATCGACTATGGACACTGGCTTACTACTCGAGTAGTCTATGTACCGACTATGGACAGTGGTTTACTGCTCGAGCAGTTCATGTATATTAATCACTGGCTTAATACTCGAGCAGTCCTTTTTTTTTATCGTGGTGAAATCATCAAATGAGTCCTCCCACCCAGGGCAGGGCGGGAGGGACTGTCAGACTTGTACTGACTAAAATCCAAGGTGTCCTTCAATAGCCCTTTACGTACCGGGGTCACGGTAATCCCCTGCTCCCGCGACCCCGGCAGGACTCGAGCAGTCTATGTTTCGAATATGGACGATGGCTTACTGTTTGAGCGGTTCGTGTATATCGATCACTGGCTTACTACTCGACTAGTCTGTGTATTGACTATGGACAATGGTTTACCGCTCGAGCAGTTCGTGTATATTGTTAACTGGTTAACTGCTCGAGCAGTCTGTGTTTCGACTATGCACAATGGCTTACTGCTCGAGCAGTCTGTGTATGTTGATCACTGGCTTACTGCTCGAGCAGTCCGTGTAATGGGCGGCTTATGTGTGTATATCTATAGATTGCTATGCTGTCGTAGCTTGAAGCAGTCAATATATCGGCCTTATTGTTAACAAAAACTTCACAGCATGTTGTGTCCGTACTATTCACACACTAAATGTTTTTCTAAAGAACGGACAAAGTTTAATTTGCTCGTAGTTTCAAAAACAGATGGTCGCGCAAGGCATTTTCCAAAATTAAAAAAAACAGTTCCAATCTTTGACGGCAACTTTTTCAATCAAATGTTTAAGTCGCCTTTCGAACTTTCTGATTCTACTACTTATGAGATTATCTTTGGAGAAAGTCTTACAGAGTTCACACCTTGTTAGAAGAAAATACTCAAACTTTGCATAATCTGCCTGTTTTTAATGCTGAGACATAGTTCTCCTCTCTGTTTCGGGAGCATTTCACAAACTTTTGGTTATAGAATAAGCCGATTTTCATACGACATTTTACTTCACCGATATGAAGACAATTATTATAGTGAAATAATATCATATTCGTATGCTTGTTTTTTAACTGAAGTGAATTTTAAAGAAGGAGGTAATTCTGTAATCAGTACTTCGAGAGGTTTCCTTTCTTCTCTAACAAGCTTTTTAATAGGGATGGTATATTCTGGCTACTCCGGAAGGCATACATTTTTATTTTATTATCACTAGCCTGTACCGTAAAAAGTGTAAGTTGGTCACGATTATACGATAGTTCCTTTCAATTTTCTAGAAAGATATAACAACGTTCCTTATTAATATTAGCTAAGATAAAAAATAAGGCATTGAAAAATGTAGTTAGTTGACTACATTATTCAAAGCCATATTTTTTATACTACTTGCAGACTTTCGAAACTTTGTGGGACTAATGACAGCAGTTTTAAGTTTGCCTTGTTGGGAACTTATTTTACTTGCTATCCCTTGCCGCAGTTTTTAAGCCATTGTGTAAAGTTTAAGACAGTTGATTGACTAGAATTGTTGAAAACATTTTGCACAGCGGCGTATAGTTTTAAAATTGAGAAAAAAAAGGATCTATGATTATATCTAATATCTATGATTATTGTAATAAAAGAGAAATTATACTACAAGTAACTTATGGAAAATATTTTTATTTACCAACACATTTTTTTTTTAAGGATTGTTGTGCCAACAGCTGAAGTGTTTGACTTCAGCTGTTTTTATTATGATTATTGTCCTTTAAACTCTTGGCAGAAAGTTCTTTTCTACTTTCATCACATCGTCAAAAAGGGCGTGACGTTGCAAGGTCGGTGTTGCCGACAAGCGATGCCTCTGTTATTACAGGCGTTCATAGGATACGGTGACCGCTTTCCTTCAGGCGGTCCGTACCTATATTGCGCCCGCTCTTATTATACCTGCAGAGGTTCCAACTTTGGTACCTAGGAGATCAAAATAAATTCATAAAGATTCGTGCTCAGATTAGTTCAATTTACGCTCACCAGAGGCGCTGTTCAAGTTCCCATACGCTCTCGTTGACGATACGAATGTTTTTTCGGTACTGATTCGTGCTAGGGGTACAGACGTGTTGTCTGACTTGCGTTGCATTGTGGACATACCTACTAGAGTAAAAACAAAAATACTTTGAAGTAGTGATGAACTATTTTATTGTCACTTTTGATTTGATAGCTGTAAAAAGTTTCAAAATTGGATTTTAATGACCTAAATCGAAAACAGAATACCGTATCAAGCCATTTAATCAGAATTTCAATTACATTTCATAACATTAAAAAAAAAAGCAAACAAACTTACCAGCGCTAGTTCTTACTCCACTAAGTAGTGTTAGACTACAGTTTATTCCTAGATCTTTGCTGTCGTGCCTGAAAATAGTTATTTCAGTGCTGAAACTAGGTTCAATGGAGTGGCAAATCGATGCGCTAAGCTTACGCTAGTATCTACCTCGTTTATATCGTGACATACGAGCCCCACGCTTGGATACTTACAAACGCTTTGAAAATAGAAATATACTGTCTCTTTTTATTCAATATATTGTAGCTTGTGTTTTCGATTTTAGGTGGAACTTTTAGCATTTATATTTATATGGTACTGATCCAACAACTCGCCGAAGTGTCTCACGTAGCCTCTCCCGCCCGGCGTTGATCGAAGCCATGCTGCGGTGCGAGACGGAGTGAGAATCGGTCGCCTCCTTCTGCAAAGCAGTCGGGTTCGCGAAGGAGGAGGCAGGCCGCGTGAGGGAGAGAACAGCGTCTTCCCTCCACCTCAGCCGCAGTGGTAGGCGCTCACGGCGACGGACTTCGGCAGACGATCTCCGGCCACCGGAGGCGCGGGCATGCGGACAGCGAGTAATGGGCAACTCGCTGTCCGACCATGGACCATGCCCGGGACGACGGCGCGTTGTGTTCCACGCGCGCCTCAAAGAGTGTCAACAAAATGACGGGGCCCCCCTCTAGAGAGCCAAAGCCTGTCGGGGTCGCGGGACTTATGATTTACCTTGACCGAATCGACCCTTTTTACCAAATGTGTAGATAAGTAATTATAATTGCTCTAAAACTTCATATTCGCATTCATGAAACGGTGCGGCCGTTTCTAAACCATGCCCGAAGTAATGGAAACTGATTAACCTAATTTACTAAAGTTCAGTGAAGTAAAGTTAAATTCCAAATGGCAATGTGTCCCATTTTAGTCAAAGGTTGGCAAATTAACGTGCGCTCGGCAATTTAAATGGTGGTTTTAGATTAAAGGCACATTCAAAGAAGTGCTTGATTAAGGTAATTCTTTAAAGGGGAATTATTGGAAAGATTCTGAATTTGTGAAAGTTGGAATATTAGACTTTTATGATGGGAACTGAAGCCGGAGAGCGATTTTTTAATGGGATATTCAAGCAGCGCACAATTCAAATTTTGCAGATATTTCCGCCATTTGTGGTGCATACAATGACATTTCGCTACAGATTTATTACTTTCATCGTCATTTGCTTTGAAAGGTGTTCCAAACAGTATAAAACTGCACATTTATACAAGTTTCATTTAAATAAGTAGAACAAAAGATACGAAACAGCATGTAAATGAAAGAGAATGCTACAATTTAAATTACTGCATTTCAAACCTTTCCTTGACGTGCAAGACGTGCCAATCGGCCCATATGGACCGATTCACGTGTGCGCCTTTAACATTTATTTTTGTTATAAAAATATATCATTTGGTACATGCATCTTTGGCATCCAATAGCATAATCAACCTATTATAATCTACAGCCAGGATGTCTCCTGGCTGTAGGTTATAGGTCTCTCTGTAAGAGGATGAAAGGGCTGGGGGGACTAGTGCAGGGTGTTGGATGTTGCGGGTCTTCGGATTGTCAGGTTTAGTCCCTGAAGAAAATTTTGAGTGCAGCACACGCACCATGACACCATAGAAATAGGCA
This sequence comes from Agrotis puta, assembly GCA_943136025.2. Taxonomy (NCBI): domain Eukaryota; kingdom Metazoa; phylum Arthropoda; class Insecta; order Lepidoptera; family Noctuidae; genus Agrotis; species Agrotis puta. The sequence goes on along the minus strand of OW964186.2, from coordinate 11,227,388 downwards.
TTGTCAACGGAAGAATAGACAAAATGACAGAACGTAGAAAGATTCCTATCGGCGTGCATGCTCGAGCAAAAATATCAAATTGTATAGAAATAACTTCACTATTCTTAGTGGGCATAGAGAGCATTTTAAATAAACCTTTGTTTCGATGCCTTCTGTTAACAGCTGAAATATCTTTAGATAAATAAAAAATAGGCATACTATTTAATATGTAATAAAAACCAACGTAGTACGAAACATCAAAGCCATAAATGGCGATTAACCTATTTTAAAACACAATTTCCACGCAGTTTAATCCCCAGATTACCGTACGCGACACGCACGTATTATTAAACCTTTTATCAAAAAAACATCAAGGAAAACATCAAAAATAAAATGTACAAAAAGTTTTTTAGCATAAAGCCGTCCGCTTCTCACGTAGGACATACACACGTACAGGTCCGGTCGTTACGGCCCCACGTGTCCGGCCTGCATTGCCGTCACATTACCGCATAACCCCGTCCATAGCAAAACGTGCTTTTATTAAAACGTACGTAATTTTTCAGAGCTTGTTACTTCTGTTGCCATTTGTGGGTTATGCTGTCAATAAATGGGTAAATAAAACTTATTATTGTTCCTTTTGGAGTTTGAAAAATATAATGTGATGGATGTGGATTTTTGTATTCGTGTCCTTTGATAAAAACACTCATTGGAAATGTTTGCGTTTCTTTTTTTATTTGCAATGAGCTTACTCTTGACCTAAACCTAGCCCAGAAGTAAATATGAGGCCTAATAGAGCGAGCTCACGCAAGTAATATATATAATAATCTTTGTTAATACTCCTTTTTGAAATAAAAGCTCAGTTGGGTTTCTGCAATAAAAACAGGTTTATTTATTTCTTTCTGTTTACAAGATAAACTGAAGATTACACAATTCAATTAGAAATAGCCTTACCTGCAATAAAAACAGAAAACAACATTAAAAGTTTTTACTTCAGGTGGTTTACAACTTATTGTTTATTTCTAGCACAAATTATAATCTTCAATGCTGAATATTCAGACAGACCACAGAGCAAAATTACCACAGAGTATGTTTCTATAATGGAGTCTATAACGCTGTCGGGAACGCGGCAGATTCAAAAAGGAAGTGACGTCTCGAGTAAATGAGAATCGTCGTTTTCTTTATATCTCCCCCCCTAGGAGGAGAACAATCACATAACATCTGTGTGATTGTTCGTCGTGTGGTCAGCTATCGGAGTTAATTTTGTTATATGAAAAAGATTTGATTCTGTTTTCTTGTGTCCGGTATCAACCTCATAGATTGAATTGGAGATCTTCTGTAGGATTTTATATGGTCCGATTCTTATTTCATCCAGCTTTTTCCTGTTGAGGCGGTTCCCATTTTCCACATACACTAAGTCTCCGGCATCCAATGTAATTTCTTTCCTGTGTTTGTTGTAACGTTCTGCATTTTGAGTATGGGACTTCTTGGTGTTTTCATACGCTAATTTCCGATCTTTTTCTAGGTCTTCATTTGTACAATTTGTCTTCAATTCGTGGGGCAAAATATTGACACTTTCACCTTCCATTAAGTATTTCGGAGCGAATCCAGTAACCGTGTGCTCCGTTTCGTTGTATCTTCTAACACATTCCTGAGCTATTGCCGTCCATGCTTTGTTATTTTTGTTCTCGTTTATTTTGCATCTTATTTTATTCACCAGGGTTTGGTTCAATCTTTCATTAAGCCCATTTGAGAATGGGGCGTCTACGGCCGTAAAAATCATCTTAATTTGCTTCATCTTCAAAAAATTTTTAAACTCTTTTGAATTAATGCCAGGGTATTGGTCCGTTAGTATTGTTCCTATATCGTTACTTTCTGTCACTTTCGTTGTTAGTTTTATAAAGTCATTAGCAGTTTGGTTTTTCGATGTTAAAATATAAGCATATCTGGTAAAATGATCAACTAAAAGGTGTAAGTATTTTTTTGTTGATCTTGATCCCCCAAATCCACCAATGGTATCAATGGACATAATATCAAATGGGTTTTCAGCTGGGCCTAAATGTGATAAGAACCCAAATTTAGATTTTTTTCTTGATTTGTTTTTTATACATACAGAACAATTATCGCAAACTTTCTTGATATTCATTATCATATTTGTTGCTGAGTAAAATGGAGTTATCTTGCTGATCATTTGCGATCTTCCCAAGTGACAGTAAGTATCGTGTACTTCTTTTATTAATATTTTACTGAGGTTTTCAGACAATAGAATTTTGTCTTTTGTTTTTGACTTTTTATAATAAATGCCATTTTTTGGTATAATGTTTCTTTTCTTTTGCTGTAAGTCCATGTTCTCATTCTGGTCCTTTTTTATGTCTTCGAGACTTATTAGATTTACAACTTCCAGGATGTCGTCTGTGTTATCATTCGGTTCTAAAACTGGATTTCTGCTTAGGCAGTCTGCTTCTTGATTCGATTTTCCAGGATTGTATTTTATTGTGAAATCATATTGAGATAGGTAATATGTTAAGTCTCCTAGCTCTTCATCCGTCCTAGACTTTATGTTCAAGTTTTCCAGAGGTTTGTGATCCGTGTATACTGTGAATTGTTTCCCAAATAGCCAGTGTTGCCAATATTTCACTGCTTCTTTAATGGCTAAACATTCAAGGTATATTGCTTTTTTTTTCTTTTGTGCTTCATTCAATTTTCTGGAAAAATATGCTACAGGTCTATAACTTTTATTTTCATCTTCTTGCTTCAACACAGCTCCAACTCCTTTGATACTAGCATCAGTATAAATTTTAATTGGAGAATTTGGGTTAAAAATTTTGAGGACTGGTTCCGAACAAAGCAATGTTTTAATTTTCTCAAATGAATCTTGACATTCCTCTGACCAAACAAATTTCACATTTTTCCTCAGAAGATTATGTAATGGGTCTGAGATTTGTGCCATGCGTGGGATGAATTTATGGTGATAGTTGATTTTTCCAAGGAATTGTCTTACATTTGTTCTTGTTTCTGGAACTGGAAAGTTTCTCACTGCAATTAAGTAATCTTTCTGTGGTTTTACTGAGTTCTTTTCAATAATATGTCCTAAGTATTTTGCATGATTCTTCGCAAATGAGCATTTTGAGAATTTTAGTCTGAATCCCTCTTTGTGAATTGCTTCCAATAGTCTTGAAAGATGCTGTATATGTTGTGTAAAATTTTGTGAAAATATTAATATATCATCGATGAAAGACACTGCAAAATCAGAAAGTTTGTATTTTCTTATTATATTATTTAATATTCTTTGGAAAATTGCAGGTGCTGTTTTTAATCCAAAAGGGAGGCATGTCCACTGAAAGTGTCCTTCTTGTGTTACAAATGCGGTTTTAGGTCTGTCTTGAATCCTTAGAGGAATTGACCAGAACGCAGAATTTATATCTAAAGTTGTAAAATATTCGCAGTTCACACTTTTTATTATCAAATCCTCAATCAGTGGGAAAGGCTGTGCTTGAGGAGTTATAATTTTATTTAGATCTCTGAAATCTATACACATTCTTGTTTTTTTATTTTCATCTTTCTTAAAAGCCAGAGTAACTGGAGCAGCAAAAGGGCTGTATGACTCCTCAATAAGGCCTTTTTCCAATAATTTTGCAATTTGGCTTTCTATCTCTTTCCTATCTTCGAATGTGCACCTGTAAGGCCGTTTATAACAGTATTTTTCTTCCATTAGATCAATATGAGCCTCATAGTCTTTAACAGTACCAATGTCGTATTTATCTTTGGCAAATACGGATTTATATTTGTCTAACAACTTGTCGATTTCAGACTGTTCATACATATCTAAATGATTCACAATCATCTCAAATTCATCAGTATTCAGATGGCTGTTGAAGTTTACTTCATATTTTCTCACATTGTTTGTTTTTTCTTTTATGTCACCCAACAAAACAGGAATATTGACATTTGTGTGATTCTCAGTCACTTTATTTAAATCAGTTTCATTTTCGTGTTTTTGAAAGTCTTTGTTCTGAGTAATCCTTAGATCTTCAGTCTGGGTCAATTTAAAATTTTCAATACAGTCTAAACCAACCAAAAAATCATAACTGAAATTCTCACTGTCTACAATAAACACTTTGATCATTTTCTCAATATTGTAAATTTTCACTTTTAAGGTTATCATTCCTTTTGTTTTTCCTGCACCATTAATAGTTTTCAAGCTTACATTTTGTAAATTTTCCATGTTTTCTTCTTTAATTTTTAACAATTTTGCATTTATCAATGACACATTTGAACCCGAGTCATAAATACCAGAGATTTCTAATATGTCATTTATTAATAACTTGATTTTTATTAATGGTGGTACTTTAAGTTTTTTGGATCCTCTGTATTCAATTCCACCTCCAATTCCGAATTGTTCACAGATTTAAATGATCCAATTTTTTTGTTTTTGTCTTCTTTCTCTCTAAACCAGCATATTGATTCAGGATGAAAACGCTTCCCTTTGTTTGCCTTTTCACATATTTCACATGGAGCTTTGTCTTCATTTTTGTTTTGTTTATTATCCAAGAAAGGTTTTCCTTTTTTTTCATTTATATTTTTCTTGACAAGATGCTCTAGTCTACTTATTTCGTTGTAAAGATCTTGAGTTTCTTGAACAGTTTCTCGGTCAATCTTGTCGGATACATAATTTGGTAAACCAATGGCAATGAGATCAATCAATGTTTCAGTATCTATGGATTTTCTGATTTGAAGTAGTAACTTTTCTTTTTTTAGGGCATATTCAAGCAAGGAACCTGATTGATATTTGAAGTGAAAGGCATATCGAATAGGTGACCAACCTTTGTTCCCAAAAGTTCCAATGAAGATTTTTTTCCAGTCATTCCATTCTGATTCTATAGAGTATTTCAAAATCATGCTAGTGTACCAGTCAGCACTACACTTTTCAAGGAAAAACTTCAAGATCTCTATTTTTTTCCTATCTTCTGCCACTACACAGCGAACACATTCCTTTTCAAATTGATTAATCCATTGGCTGGCATTGGTGGTTTTTTCATCAAATTTTTCAATCATGAAATCTTTAGCAATTTTATTTAAGTTCTTAACTTCAGAAGTTTGTTCTTTGGATTCTAGAACTCTTTCAAGCAGCTTCCTTATTGTGTCCTCCGAGGTGACTGTGGCAGATGTTTCAGTTGTTTTTTCTGGGATCTCTTCTAAATAAAAATTTTCAAATAATAAGTTACCTTCTTCATCTAAGTAAGCCTTTTTCATATTTTCTGTTAAGGTTATCCATACTTTCCTGAATTGGTTTCTTTTTGCCAATGTGTTTTTCACTCTGCCGTACACTTGTGATGTTATCAATTCTTTGTGTAAACTTGTTGGTTGGTATTCATCAGGTATTGCAAAAGAACGGCCATCTTGTGTGCCGATTGAGGTTAGGCACAATATTGTTGTTTTTCCATCTGACGCTCCTCGCATTTTAAAATCAAACCTTAGTTTTTCCATTTTTCTCGAAGTATTCACATTAATGTTGTTTTATAATAATCTTTGTTAATACTCCTTTTTGAAATAAAAGCTCAGTTGGGTTTCTGCAATAAAAACAGGTTTATTTATTTCTTTCTGTTTACAAGATAAACTGAAGATTACACAATTCAATTAGAAATAGCCTTACCTGCAATAAAAACAGAAAACAACATTAAAAGTTTTTACTTCAGGTGGTTTACAACTTATTGTTTATTTCTAGCACAAATTATAATCTTCAATGCTGAATATTCAGACAGACCACAGAGCAAAATTACCACAGAGTATGTTTCTATAATGGAGTCTATAACGCTGTCGGGAACGCGGCAGATTCAAAAAGGAAGTGACGTCTCGAGTAAATGAGAATCGTCGTTTTCTTTATATATATTTATTTAATTTAGTACAAAGAGAACTTCTATCTTATGAATGCAGCCAAAAAAAGAAACTAACCAGAGAGTCAACCTTTTCGGAACAACTACTCGCAGATCACACAAATATTTGTTCCGTGCGGCTATCGAACCCGCGACATATTGTAGAGAAATATTTGTATGATCTACAAGTAGTTTTCTGGATCTGGGAAACACACCCACGATACAGGAGAAATTCCTAGGGTGGAGCAACATTTAAAAAAATTGTTTACATAGACTTAACTAGTTAACACTGCATTATTAGGTACTTCAGCAAGCGTATCATGAAAAATCTATCTATATACATATATTTAATGTTATGTTGGTTTGTGTACGCTTCAAAAACTAAAAAAGTTCTGCACTGATTGAGCTGAAATTTTAGCATGAAATGTAATCATCAAGGATTGTTTTTATCTATTTTTTTGCATCAGTCACATATCTTCTCAACCATTCAATCACAATGTGCCACAGAGAATCGTGGCAATGTACAGCTAGTTTTAAATAAAGAATATAACCAAGAATAGACAAAGTTATTCCTAAAGAATTCCACTGTTGAGAATAATTTCTGTATATTTTTTAAAAATCTTTCTATGTTCAGTCAGCTTGTCTTTTAATTTCTTTCGTCGACACAACCATTTCTACAGTGTCATGCTACGCGTGCAAGTAGCATAAAACAATACTGTAGAAATTGCACTGAGCCCTTTAGCAAATACACCGTGTTACTCGAAACAAGAGGCGCTCGAAATCGCAACCAGGCAGGTAACGCGCCTGTAACATGGTATTACATGCTTGAATATATCCAATTTCTCGCAAGAAAACGATCACATATAAGCCCCAGTCGTTTCTTCGCGAATTCAGGGACAGAAGTGTGTAACTTAAAATTGCATTTGATTTTTCGCTAGTTTTTTTTTTATCTTTTGGCCTATAAAAAATAAGCAGCAGCTAATCAAATGATGATGATGAAGTAAGCTAAAATTGATTGCCATAGTTTCGGGTGTGTTTACTTGTAAAGACTGTCAAAGTTCTACAAATGACACTCGAAGCAATAATGGATCGTCATCCCCATCTGGGGTAGACCTAGGCAAGCGCAGCTTAACCTTCATGACCAAGACGAGCAGCTGTCATTATTTAGTCACAAGGTGTATAGGTTTCATATGAAAAGATTAATTCGCCCTTGAGTAGGATTTGAACCTGCGGTCTTCTGTACACCGGACGCTCTTGCCAACTGAGTTATCGCGGTCAAGCTTTCAAGCGCTGAAATTCTTTAAGCCTTTGTCAAACAGACAGGCGTGACGAATGCGAAGCGAGGCGTTTTTATTTGTAATGTATGGAATTGTTTGAATCTAGTCACATAGAAAAGCGAAAGCGATCCGATAGCGTGACCAAACTATCGAAGTGACGTCTCGTGTCGGTTCGTTATCGCTTCGGACTCGCCTGTCTGTTTGGCAAACGCCAAGATATTTCAAATGAGGTTTTTTAAGCAGTTGAGTCCCAAAAATCTAATATAAACTGACCTCGTCTACATTACAATAAATCTTCTTTATACCCAGCTTGGTCGCAAGGCTATTAGGTGTTAATACTTTATAGAAACAAGGTCTCGTATGAAGTTAAGCCCATTAGATAGTGGAGTACCTGCCAGTAAAGAGCACACTTTTGTGCCTTTCACACCGCTCGGTTGTAACTACTGGTTCGCGATATTGCGGTCCTAACTTTATTTTTTATTTTTTTTTTTTGGTTGGCAAGTATTACGGTACGAACAAAGGTGAAATATGTGGTAGTGTTATGAAACTGAGGTAGATGGTTTTGAGAAAAAAATGTACTGAGGAATGCAGAATAAAGAGGTTTAAAAAGGCTCAGAATATTGGAGTTGCTTTTAGACTTATATCTTGAATTTTGTTAAAAATCTATCTGTGAAAAACATAAACATTATAAAAATTAAGTAAGTAATCCATGCTTAGGGATCGCGTAAATAAAACACTAATTTGTTGTGCCTAATAATGCTCTAGTAACTTGCGATATGGTATGAGGTCCAAGAAGCACACGGGTAGACTGATAATTCGGACTCATTAATGACTGGAGAAAACAAGCACGGGAAGAGGTGGAAAAGAACGGGGGAAACTTCTGTACAGGCTAATAAAAAAGAATACAAAGATATGATGAATTCTGACTTTAAAATATCCTATAGTCTATAAAAATAGGCTTCTTCTAGGCCTTGAACTTGAACTTGAACTTAAAAAAAGTGTGAACCAAGTACTTCCAACTTTAAAATAGCTAATAGCAAATAACTGTTCTTCGCCAGCGTTCCCATTGATGCGCGGGTATGCGGGCAGCAAGTAATGGGCAACTCGCTGTCCGACCATGAACCATGCCCGGGTTGACGGCGCGGTGTGTTCCACGCGCGCCTTAAAGAATGTCAACAATTTTAGTGGATTTTAGTCAGTACGAGTCTGACAGTCCCTCCCGCTCTGCCCTGGGTGGGAGGACTCATTTGATGATTTTACCACGATAAAAAAGAAGTGTTCCCATTGGTCAATTTGCCCTCAATTACTGAACCTCAACCATTTAACCAAAGGACACAGACTACGATACATAATTCTACCTAGGCTATGTCGTCCAGCGCACTGCCATAGACAGTATTAATTGGTCTGTGGTATACAGCTCTGAACTGTTACCAGTTCTAATACCGAATTATTCAAATTTCCAAGTACTCTGGTCGGACCGCGCAGCTAAGTAAATCTCAGTTGAAATATGAAATTATATTTGTGTCTTAGAATGTAATTTTAGAATGGAATAGGATTTATTAAGTGACTGATTGATGAGTTGGTTCTGATCTAAACAAGTACAATCCTACTTCCTACCAATATTATAAATGTGAAAGTTTCTTTGTATGGGTGGACGTTTGTTACTCTTTCACGCAACTTACACCACTGATCTTTCATTCCCATGCTTGATACTAACTTAATATTTAGATTGCATGCGTATAGGAGACTAATTGTGTCTATCGTAAAATGAAATTTAACTATCTTTTCTATACAAAAATCTTTCGAATTTCCAACAATATTTACGTCACGTTTTCGGTCCTCTGTTGTCACAATAAACATATACAGTCTTATTACAAAAAGTTAAACAGCTATTGAACACTAGTCTAAAAAAAGTATAACTGCAAAATTACCCTTATATCAACCTCAAATGCCGTTTTACAGTTGATAGTTTGTTTAGACAAGTGATCAACCGATATTTAACGTGTTTGTACTAATGCCTTTGTCAAACAGACGTGCGAGTCCGAACGGAAGCGAGACGTTAGTCCGATAGTTCTGTCACGCTATCGGATCACTTTCGCTTTTCTATGTGACTGGATTCAAACAATTCCATAAATTACAAATAAAAACTTCACGCTTCACATTCGCCACGCCAGTCTGTTTGACAAAGGCTTAAGACGGTGACAATTTGTTTGCCTAATAAAAACCTTTTTTCAAAAAAGACAGACTAAACATAATGTCACTTCGAAAATTCGTGGTAGCAACCACTCCATCCACAACAGAGGACAAAGTTAGGTCCATCGACAAACTTATCTAGTTTGTTTAGGAATAGCTGACCTCGATGTCGAATGTAGGTGTTTTCCGTTAAATAGCACACAAACAATAGTTCTTTTTTCTACTCTAGAAACTTATAGTACAAGTACAAGAATTGATTAAACAAAAAAAAAGAATAGATACCTATACAAAGATCACATTTTTTTTTATCATGGTTTAATCATCAAATTAGTGAGTCTTCCTAACCAAGCGGGGCGGGAGGGACTGTCAGACGTGTACTGACTAAAATCCACGGTGATCCTTCAATAGTCCTTTACGTTCCAGTGTCACGGATGAGACAGTCCCTCGACTGGACAATCCCGCGACCAGATTGGTATCGATTTTCTTGCTAATAAAAAGATGATTCATTTAGACATCCAACGGGTTAGTTATTCAATAAAATCTGTTGAATATACTCACCTCTGGGACCTCTAAAGCCCTAGACAGACATACTTTTTTTTAAAACGTTGCCCCACACTAGGAGTTTCTCCCGTGTCGTAGGTGCGTTGACAAACATATAAAACTCACATACACAAACGCCCAGACCCGGAACAACTACTTGTAGATCATACAAATGTTTGCTCCGTGTGGGAATCGAACCCGCGACACGCAGCACAACAGTCCAATCTGTCAGCCACTGCGCTAACTGTGCCGTCATACTTGTACACGGAAATTATTGACGATGTTCCTCGTAGAATTCTGCAGCAAAGTACTGCAACTATATGAATTTGGATGAGGCGAGAGGAGTATATAAGGTACGTTGCAGGTGGCGTTCCGTAGTTTCTATCCTATGGGATTTTTCCCGTCTTGAATTCATACGGAACAGCTATTTTCTCCCAGATAACGGCACCATTATTTTTCTGTAACATAAATCTTTTCGCAAAGGCCTCAGAGCTGTGTCTTTGTACCTTACATATGTAATTTTATACAAGATGACTGTTTAAACAAGGGTTCAAACTGCGCACGCAACTTTACTCAAAAAATATTTTGTGACCAAATTAAAGCTGCAAGTAAATAATTGAAAATCTATAACAGAAATTTGACAGATTGAGGTACGTTTATGTGTTGGCGTCTGAACCTGCTACTCGTACATTTTTTGCATTCAATGTATGATACAAAGTATTACTTGAAATATCACTGACATTTTTGATAGCTGTGAATGTGTGAACGCTACCGGCGAGAATAATCGGCTTGACCGACTTATCGGTATTTTTATAGCCGACTAGTCGGCCATTCCGCTAACACTACAGTCGACAAATCTCTTACTTGATGGTATAAATCACTCATCATCATCAGCTTGAAAGGTTCTCACTGTTGGGCAAATGGCCTACGAGAGGGTGTTGGCCATAAACCACCACACCACCCAAGTGCCAGTCGTGGGACTGTACGAATTACCGTGATTCCGGAACGTAAAGGGCTATTGAAGGACAACGTGGATTTTAGTCAGTACGAGTCTGACAGTCCCTCCCGCTCTGCCCTGGGTGGGAGGACTCATTTGATGATTTTAACACGAAAAAAAAAACGCCGCCCGCATGATAAGTTTCACATGACTTCGAATTTTAGGTTGTAGAACATGTCGGTTTTTTCCTCTACCGTTTTGAGAGCAATTTTAACTACCTTATGTTCTTTGTTTACCTAGCCACACTATAGAAACTAGTATATAGTAGTCCAGCTTCCTTATAAACTAGCTGCGTGCTAAGACATGTTTATGTACCTGGGCTAAGCTGCAAATAAACTTGTGTAAGAGTTTGTTTAGCTTTTTAATACAGAATACGGCTAATATGTTTCAGTTTATAGCTTATACTGGTCTTTTTCTTCTTATTTTTATTGATAAGAATTTTCTTTAATATTATCTTTGATAATTGTTTTTTATTGTTAAACAAACGTATGTCCGTGAGAAAGAAATAAAGAAGGAGAGAGAGAACATTGATTTATTGACACACACACTGGACAGAATAAAAACAAAATTAAACAGAGCGAAAAAAATATATATATAAAAAGAAAGACAACATGTAGAAAAAAATAACATAATTTATTAGTCCTGGGCGAATCCAAAAGACTCCTACCTCAGCAAGTAAGTACTGCGACTTTTTGGGCCGTGGCTTTACCCGCGTGGTATTCGGTGGTAGTTCCCAAAGCCAGGGTAATCTATATATATAAAAATGTTATGTTGGTTTGTGTATGCTTTAAAAACTCAAAAAGTACTGCACTAATTGAGCTGAAACTTTAGCATGATATGTAATCCGCATCAAGGATTGTTTTTATCCATTTTTTGCATCAGTCACATATCCGCAACCGCGAAAAAAACAGTTTTTTTAACGATCAGCTCTGTACCAGTGACCGCGCCATCTACCGGAAGCGAGGATAACATTCGCTGACAACCACAGTCGTAATGACGCAGTCACATGAGAAGAAATTTTAGCATGATATATAATCCGCATCAAGGATTGTTTTTATCTATTTTTTTTTTGTTGAAAAAACAGTTTTTTGTGCCACAGCGAAGCGGGGCAGGGTACAGCTAGTATTAGTATATAAACTATCACCGGCTGGTTCAGTTATTTTGAAAGAAACCCGTACGGCCATATTTCTTTACATTTTAGCATCTATAATAATCCTAAACCTGACTTAAAATTTAGTATGGATGGGTGTTTGTTACATAATCACGTCAGAATGGCTGAACGGATCTTGATAAAATTTGTTTCAGAGATAGGTCTTAATTTAGAATAACACATAGGTTACCATATATCCCGGTATTATGTTTCCGTTGGATAATTTTCGAATTACAAGCTGGTGCACTACAGAACAGTGACGACCCAGTGGTGTCGGCCTCGACTTGCGAGTTGTATGAAGTTGGTTCGAACCCAGTTAGGCACATTACTTTATGTAATTTATTTCTGAATAATGATGATGATGAAGAAGCCGCTGTCCACATTTGGTAGTTTTTTTTTTTTTTTTATCGTGGTAAAATCATCAAATGAGTCCTCCCAGGGCAGGGCGGGAGGGACTGTCAGACTTGTACTGACTAAAATCCACGGTGTCCTTCAATAGCCCTTTACGTACTAGGGTCACGGTAATCCCTTGGTCCCGCGACCCCAGCAGGCTTTGGCCCTCTACAGGCCCCGTCACTATGCTGACACTCTTTGAGGCGCGCGTGGAACACAACGCGCCGTCGACCCGGGCATGGTCCATGGTCGGACAGTGAGTCGCCCATTACTCGCTGCCCGCATGCCCGCGCCTACGGTGGCCGGAGATCGTCCTGCGACGTCCGACGCCGTGGGCGTCTACCACTGCGGCTGGGGTGGAGGGAGGACGCTGTCCTCTCCCTCAGGCGGCCCGCCTCCTCCTTCACGAGCATGACTGCTTCGCAGAAGGAGGCGACCGTTTCCCACTCCGTCTCGCCCCGCAGCATGGCCTCGACCAATGCCGGGCGCGAGAGGTCTCCGCCTATCGCCGTCGTGAGGACACGGCGGTGCTCTGCCCAAGCGGGGCAGTCCTGCACCGTATGCTCCACCGTGTCCTCCGGACGATCCTCGCAGAGGTGACACCCAGGCGTTTCTTCCCTCCCTATCAGACACAGGAACCTCCCGAACACATTTGGTAGTAACATAAATTTATTCTGAAGTGAAAATCTGTTGATGTGGCTGTATTAGACCTAAAAGGGTAAATGTTTAAACCTATCCAACTCGAATCCTTTCTAAACACACTGATATTGACCATTTTGGAAGCTTCCAAGAACTTTCTTTCAGGATGAACAAATACGTTTTTTTTTTTTTTTTATCGTGGTAAAATCATCAAATGAGTCCTCCTACCCAGGGCAGGGCGGGAGGGACAGTCAGACTTGTACTGACTAAAATCCACGGTGTCCTACACTAGCCCTTTACGTACCGGGGTCACGGTAATGTGAAAGTCCCGCGACCCCGGCAGGCTATGGCCCTCTACAGGCCCCGTCACTATGCTGACACTCCTTGAGGCGCGCGTAGAACACAACGCGCCGTCGACCCGGGCATGGTCCATGGTCGGACAACGAGTCGCCCATTACTCGCCGCCCGCATGCCCGCGCCTACGGTGGCCGGAGATCGTCTTGCGGAACAAATACGTTTACAGTATTTTTCCGAGAGAATAGCCTAATACTTTGATGCTGGTATATAATACTAGCTTATGGCCCCGGTTTCGTTTAACAGTTTAGAGATTTAGGCGTGAGAACAACAACAAACAAAAAGTCACCTAAACTATAATCACATTTGTTCTGAACTACAATTTTACTCGAATTTCTATTTACATGTGGATCCCTGACTTTACATTCACATCATTCAATATCATTTAGTCTATCATGTTCTACTTATTTCATTTTTATCTCCGATACAATATACAATACCTGTTATGATGTTATGCGAAAAAAACCTTAAACCATGTGTTTTCGCAGCACCGTAACTTCTTTTATCTTCGTGTAAAACATACCTAAGACATAGGATATGTGCAACAAAATTTTACAAAAAAAAAATTCGACGCGACTTAATTACAGTCTAATATTTTCCAAAATAAAACTAGTACGAAATAATTATGGTGTTATACTCCCAGTCACAAGACATAATAACTGTGAAAGAACCGTAGGTGCCCATTTCAAAGCGTAGATCTCAATGGAGAAGAATGGGCAAGAAACTCCATGGACACTCTTTTTCAATCGCCAAAATTAACATAAAATAAACAGTTACTCATATCCCTACCGGACTACTTGACAGACTTCCTATTAATATTCGAAATATGAGCCACAAATTCTATCAGACGGATATCCGAATACCAGAGAATACCAACTACATGCCATACAAACAGGTAAATGCTTCATCAATTATTCGCTTCCCACTTCCCACTTGACCTTTGCCTGAATATTGTATGAATATCGCACCTTGTTGTAATATACTCGTAGTTTAGCTTTTGAGTTAAACACTTGGGTTGTTCTGGATTGGGGGCATTGGATTAATAATGTTAAATGGAATATGCACAGACGCCAGCAGGTCAACCTACCTCAATCTGTCAAATTTAACCAATCGAATATTAGCCTTCCACTGTCGTGATAAGGTTGAAAATCTATTAAAGAAATCTGGCAGATTGAGGTAGGTTGATGTGCTGGTGTACATGGTGTACCTAATGGATAAATACGTTATAACAGCCGCTTAAATTCGTCGGCGGTAACATCATTTTGTAAGGAGGCCTTTTGAGCAACGATGCTCCAACATCGAAACACCAATTTGGTATTCACAAACCCACTGACAGCGACGTGTTGCGATACTATCGTAGCTTGCAGCCTATAAATTATATTTTAGAGAATAGCATAGCTGATATTACGCCAAAGATGGGTGGCTAACCCAAATCGTACGGCAAAATTAGCAAGTTCAATATTTGCAAGTTTAACAGTTGCAAGACCAATATTTGTAAAATCAAAATTAGCAGTTTCAAAATGAGTATATTCAAAAAGGCCAAAAAGACTCCACTTCATAGAGTTATCCTTAATTCCAACTTAGAATAACTTGATAAATCAAAGCATGAGACTATCTGGAACATTCCACACATAACTGACGCGTCCCTTCCTTGGCCTTGCCATACATAATACATAGATAATGTGCACGTAGAGACATCTCAGACCACATAATTCTAGTACTCGTATATAGTACCCACTATAAGGAAGTGAGTTACGCATAAACATGTGTTTCGTATTCTGTCCGCGTATTTCAGAGGAGCTGATGAATAAATAAATCTATAATTTCTCGGGTTTGCGAAAAAGATTGAATGTCTTATAAATAAAATTGTATGAATAAAAGGTAAGCAGGGGTTTAGAAAAAAACCGTCATCCTGTTCTAAAATAGCGTAACATCGGTAACATCACACTTGAAATCTTTGAGCAGAAAGGTTACTACTCCGCTCTGAGATTTACCAAGTTATAGGAAGCGAGCCTATGGGAATCGGTTCTATGATGATATTATTTTGTTTTGGGTGAAAAATCATTTCAGACTTTAAGTACTGTCTAAAAACCACCCTGTTCGATCAGTTGCATTTTATATACCAGGGCCGCGGCCTTCTTTAAAGACAGTTTTGAGTTCGTACTTCAAAGTGATCTTAAAAGAAAGCCGCGCAAGGTAGTTTAGAAAGAGCAGGTCTTTTTTTAACAAATCTAAACTAATGAATTGTCTCAATACAAACTATGCTGGTTTTTTTTTTAGGACGGAAGGGACTGTCAGTCTTGTATTGACTAAAATTCACGGTGTGCTTCAATAGCCCTTTACATTCCGGGGCCACGGTTACCTGACAAGATATTACCGCGACCCCGGCAGGCTTTGGCCCTCTAAAGGCGCACGCGAAACACGACGTGCCATCGAATCGGGCATGGGTCCATGATCGGACGGCGGGTCGTCCATTACTCGCTGTAAACTATATCGATGGCATCGACATTGTTAAAACGAAAAATTACCGATTGGATAGAAATGTCCAAGTCCAGAACCGCGTCCGTATCTGTTACACCATAATCTTAACCAGTAAATGCTCGAGCTACTAGAATATTCGTACAAAAATAAAGTATAATGGACACCAATTTATCAGACCGTACCAAACAGTTCCAATGAATAATAAATGAAACATAAGACGTCGTGTCCTTAGAATCTAGATTAGGTGCCCTAGTACCTGTTACAAGACAAAAGAAACAACACGTATAATATCCTAAATGTTTCGTCAAGGGCCCCGTTTACACTAAGTGGAAAAATAATCGCGTACCTTTTTAATGTCACTGATTATAGAATTGAGAACTCGCACATTCTCGAACACTTGCTTAATGTCTACCTTAATATAAATTTTATGATGAACAGCTACGCTAATTTGAAGGCGCGGTCATGCAGACGGCGAGCAAAGCGCTTATCACCGTCCGATGAGGACCGGGTCCATCTCTACGGCGCATTGTGTTCCAATGAGTTGTCAGTATAATTGGCAGGACCCGATAGTGACAAATGTCTTTTTTAGTTCGCGTTTGACTACTATCTCGCCTGATGGTAGCGAAGATGTGATTGACGGTGGCTCACGCTTGCCTAGAAGTAACCTATATATCTGTCAGGGTTGCGAATATGTCTCATCTGTTTACCACGGGCTTGATGGAACAGAGTGAGTTAGTACGAGTCTGAGAGTCTTTTCCGCTCCACTTTGAGGGAGGACTCCTAATTGGTGATTTCCCAAACAAACATAAAACTAATACACGTGTTTGATGAGTTATAAAGTTGCGGGAAACTTTTTCCACTTCGAGGGAACGGACTAGCACACAGTTGAAATAATCCCAAATTACACCGACAGACGCCTGTTAGAAGTCACAGGTGTCCGCTTCGCGGCCATAACAGTTTTGTTGAAAACCTTTTCGATAAAAAAGGCTCGCCCTCTGAAAAAGGTCACTAAAGTTTTTAAAGGAGATGCTGAAAACGGTCAATGGGTATTGACAGTAAGAGTTATTGCGTGGGATAGGCTTTTTAGTTTTATTTTTTTCGATAGACATGTTGCGTTTTAGGATGCTAAGTTTTATATCCTTTATTTTAAAGACTTTATTTGAAGATTGCCAACATTCATGCTTCTAAGTACAGTATGTAATCAAATGTCGATTTATAGCAATTTTAATGAAGTCGGAAGTTTGTTTCAAACATACGAGTAGTATGAATTTCGGAACCATAACTAGTCCAACATAGACGTAAAAATCTTGTGATTAAGACTCCATTCTTCTCTGTTTTAAAAGAATTTACCTTACAACAGGGCACAGGCGCTATGATATTTAAATTCGTTACTACTTTGGATGGGAAATCTAACTAAGCAGAAGTGAAAAACCTTACAATAGTGATGAATTTTTAATCTTTAAGTCACTATTGTAAGGTTTCTCACTAAAACCATTATAAACCCGTAATTAAATTCCATTTTATGCTAAGCCTACTTTTCTATATTCTCCAAATTTGTATCATAACGCGCCATAATTCACTCTTTTCCATTTTATTAAGATATTTTTTGTTAAGAAGGATTACGCCGCCGAGTCGGAACGAAGAGGAAATTCATTTAACGTGAGTAATACTAGCAGAGCAGGATTGAAGTCGCTGTAAGGTATCACTTAGAATAATCCGTACTTTTTCTAATTATATTACATTACTGGTTGACGGAAACTGATTAAGGAAAAGTATGTAAGATTAATTACACTTGGTAAATACACACATCAAAAGTGTCTAGGGATCAACATATATTTTTGCAATAACTTTTCTCCTGATTGATATTAATTAAAAAATTTTTTAAGGATTCATCAAATAAAGTGTTTTCGTTTGTCACAGTAACGATAAACCAAGTCACCTTTGCATTAATAAAGAAATTTGCCATTTTCCTAATAAAGGGATTTTTGACATTTGAACCACTAACACAAAAGTTCGAAAAAAAGACTGAAATAACAGTTTTCTTTAAAATTTTATTGGGTAACTTAAACAATTAATAATCCGTGTTTCTACCGCGAACACTAACAACACAAGAACATCGGTTTGGCATACTCAAAATGAGTTCATCCAAATCACGCTGTGGAATGGCCGCCCATGTTCGTTGCAACAACAAAAAAAGGTCTTCTTGCGACTGGATACCCTCCATATTCGGCAGAGCTCTTCTCTGTAGCATATCCCATGCATGCTCAATCGGATTCAAGTCTGGCGACTGAGCAGGCCAGGGCAGGACATTGATGTTAGCTGCGGCGAGAGTCTGTCTTACAACTCTTGCGGTGTGCGGTCGTGCATTATCATGCATTAACTGAAATAAGGGACCGATTTGCACTTGTAGAGGAACGATGACGTCTGATACAATCGTCTCAGCATAAATTTGAGCGTTGAGGTTGCCTCTGATCCAAATCAACTCAGTTCTTCCGCCGATCCAAATACCCGCCCATACCATGATGGTTCCACCACTATAAGGATGGACTTCCTGGCAGGATTTTAATCGCTGTTGGCGTCCAGGGCTTCTCCAGTGTCGTATACGTCTTGTATCCGGTCTCATACCAAAACGAGACTCATCAGAAAAGCACACGAAACGCCATTGTTCTTCTGCCCAATTTCTGTGTTCAAGAGCCCATTGATATCGAATCCTACGATTGTGCATTGCTATAGGTGGTACCCGTAGCGGTCTTCGGGAATGAAGGTTCACTTCATGCAAGCGGTTTCTGACTGTTTGGTCGCTAATTAAGTTCCCTGAAGAGTGATGAAGCCTCACGGCTAACATCATGGCGGTTATTGTTGGAGCTCTTCGAGTTAAGATTTGAATGTGTCGGTCTTGTCTCCGTGTGGTGCAGCGATACCGTCCTCCATGGCGCTCAGCCACGGTACCAGTGCTTCGGTAACGTGTCCAAAGTCGACTGATAATACTCTGACTTGTATTCAGAGCTAAAGCCACAGTACGTTGCCGGGAACCAGCTTCTATCATTCCCACGGCTCTGAGCATTTTTTCCCTGCTTAAATGACGTCGCCGCTCCATAATAACGTTGGTTTTAATCAGTAGTAGGGAAACAGTAGCACTAATAATGTCTTCAATGCGTTGTATGTTTTTATAGGGAAAATATTGACAGCTGATTTTCATCTTTTACTCGAATTTGATTCACAGTTCCTGATTCAAATTATGAAATGCACCAAAAAGGATCCATATAAATTTATAAAATCATAAATTTATTACAAAGCCACACCTCAATCTCAAGAAATCCGCATAAAAATGCTTGATCCCTAGACACTTTTGATGTGTGTAGTTTATCATTGACAGGATTATTAATAGATCCCTATTGCAAATACTGATTTGTTCGTCTAGTTTGTGTTAGCCGCTGCCAAATGAACGTTTTAGGTCCGATTCCCAGGTCGGGCAATGTTATTTGTATTTGTCATATAAGAATATATTTCAGCAGCAAAGAGTAGCTGTAAGTATGGAAGTTCATGGGGTAATGCCCTCCTCGCTTTGGAAATTAGATAAAACCGTTTATCTTGTGCCTGATTCCTCCAAATGTGGATCTAATTGGAGTATAGGGTCGATGGAAGAAGCAGATCAGCATCATAAGCGCACAGACTTCTTCACTGTAAAATATTTTGCATGTTTGACTAATTTTCTTTGAGATTAAGTTACATTTATTTGCTAGCTTTAAAAGTTTTAAATGACCGAGTTTTTTTTACAGTTTTTCAAACAAGCATACCAAATTATTGAATACAGGCAGATAATAAAAAAAAATTGAGGTATGGAAAGAGTTTTTGAAAAATTTATTGCCTTTATCAAACAGACAGGCGAGTCCGAAGCGATAACGAACCGATACGAGACGTCAGTCCGATAGTTCTGTCACGCTATCGGATCGCTTTCGCTTTTCTATGTGACTGGATTCAAGCAATTCAAATTCAAAATTACAAATAAAAATGTCACGCTTCGCATTCGCCACGCCTGTCTGTTTGACAAAGGCTTAGATCTGTTATCTCTCAACAAAACATAAACTTTTCATTTACCTATTCATAAAACTAAACAATAGAATGTCTATGCAACAGGCGAAACCCATTACTAGCATCGGTCGTATAATTTAGCGTGAATGTCGCTGTTCAAAACTTAGCTTATTATAGTTATTATCTGATAAACAGCTACCAACCGGTGTCCATTGTCTAGTTCCCGTTATCTATGGCAAGCCATTAATTACATAATTTTCCTACGTGAATGAGCATAAAGTTGCCGTGTTATGGAATTTGTTCAAATTATTGCAGTTTCCAATAATTCATCATCATCTGCCTAGCTTTTTCCCAACTATATTGGGGTCGGCTTCCAGTCGAACCAGATGCAGCTGAATATCAGTATTTTACATGGAGCGACTGCCTATCGCAATGCAACCCAATGGGCTGCCGCCACAACCCAGTAACTGGGTAATACGATACTCCATGGTAAGACTGGTTATCAGACTGGTTAGAAGAGCTTCTGATTAACAGTAACGACTTCAAAGATATCCAAATGACAACCGAGACCAACGGCTTTATGGACTTTCCGAGGCACGGAGGAAACTCGCTTTGACAGATGGTCACCCATCCACAGACCAACCTCGGCAAGCACGGCTTAACCCGGAAGATCGGCCTGTGCGGCTGTAATTATTTAGCCACGTTTCCATTAATTAAAGTTTATTATTTGAAAACTAGCTGTTGCCAGCAGCTTCGCTCGATTGTTACACAAAATTATCCCGCTGGAACGTATTTCTTAAAAATGAATGATGTAACAAAGGTTTTGTAATAATTTTGGCGATCTAAAAAGAGTGTCCATGAAGATTCTTGCCCGTTCTCCTCCATAGAGATCTACTCCTTGCAATGAGCATCTACGGTACTTTCACAGTTTTTGTGTCTTGTGACTGTAGCACCATAATGTTTTAGTATTTAATTATACCTTATGTCTTTGACAATTCAAAAGTGCCTGTAACTGGTCTACTTGAAAAAAGTGCATTTGATTTGATTTATCTTTCGGATTGATTGGTTAAATTTAAGTTAAGTTCACGGTGAATTCCACAAATGTATTCACACTTTAAATACATGCGATTCCTGCGGTCTCAAATAAATTGAGTTCGTATGCTTGACATTTTTCGTATAACCAATTAATCTATTTAGTAGACTTTGTCTGAAGGAGGTACAAACATCTATCCATCGTAAAAAGCTTTCGCATTTATGGTAGTAAGACTTCTCTTGTTGCCGACAAGTGATAAACTTATGCATAGCAAGCTAACATCATTAATTCTGTACTAAACTGCATATTGACATGCAATATTCTCCCTGAATATTCATGTGGGCCCTTTGTGGCTAAATATGTTGTAATCCTGTCTATAAGCCTTATTGTAGACGTGCCTATTTGGTATGGAAGCTGCATCTCGATACATAGAATTAATATAATAATGTGTCAATATATTATTAATAATTTGACAGGCCTGTTGGTCTAGTGGTTAGTGACCCTGACTGCTATGCCGAAGGTCGTGGGTTCGATTCCCATCCAGGACAAATGTTTGTGTGATGAGCACGATCATTTGTTCTGTATGTATGTATTTAGAAATATATAAGTATGTTTATCAGTTGTCTAGTACCCATAACACAAGCTCTGCTTAGCTTGGGACTAGATGGCGTTGTGTGATAGTTGTGGAATATTTATTTATCAATTATGAATTCAGTTCAACAAAATATATTTTTATTTTTGTTATGTTGGTAAAAAAACTTTATGAACGAGGCGAGTATAATACAGTCAAATAATGTGCTACAATATCGTTGTCAGATATTTTCACGTACTTGTTTGCGCTACGCCCATAGCTCCGTAGCAAAAAAACCTTTTTATACATTATTTTCGTAGCAACCGAGCAACTTTATGAATGGAGTATTTACAAAACCAATCATGAAAAATAATATCATTTGTAATACTGTTTAGCGTAACGAAACTAATATCGTCTACAGCGGCGTAGCCAGACATGAATATGACGTCACCCTAAAGCTACGCCGCGTAGCTCTTCGGAGCTACGCCGTAGCAATGCAATCCGTTCCGCTCAATATTTTCGTAACTACCCTACAACTCCCGGGATCGCGGGACCTAGGGATTACCCTGACCCCGGTACGTAAAGGGCTATTGAAGGACACCGTGGATTTTAGTCAGTACAAGTCTGACAGTCCCTCCCGCTCTGCCCTGGGTGGGAGGACTCATTTGATGATTTTACCACGATAAAAAAAAAAAAAAACTACCCTACAACTTTAAAATTAGTTTGTGTCGAACATGTGATTGTCGCACACTCGTTGGGGCCAGTTCAGTCCCGAGCTAATTAGCGGCGAACAAACATCATTAGCATTGCACTGTACTGCAGAATACACGCTAAACTCTATCCCCTAGCGAACAGGACGGGTGTTTGGGAATACCTAATGTAACGCTCTATTTAGTGTTAAATTGGAATAGACGAGGGATTTAGAACTAAAGCGAAAGTAACGTTTGCAAACGTTTATTGCGGGTTTAGAACAAATTAAACTGTATGGTGCAAGTATTTGTCCGGTTACGTCATTTATCGCTAAAGTCTGTACGAGAAGCAGGAGGAATTACGTACTTTAACCTGTCATTACCCGTCTCTGTCACTCCCGCGTAAATATAATGAGTCTCGTTTGCACAGAGCCGCGTGTGACAGGTTAAAGTACGAAATTCCTCCTGCTTCGCGGCCGGACTTTAGTTCGGCTTGAATTGGACACAAACAGCAACATAATCATTTCTCGAGGGACTGTCTCGTTGTGGAACCGCCTATGGCAGACAACTTTAAACACAAAGGGTTGATGAGGGAACAGGGTAGTTTTTAGTTAATGTTTCATTTTTTGCCATACCCTAAAAAGTACTAAAAACCTGCTAAATGTTATGTTACCGTAGAACCTTTATCCATTATTTATATTTCATCTTTAGTTATTGCAGTTATACCAGTTATACAAAGTGACATAAGCACAGTTGCATCTATTGTTTCATTCTTGTCTCTCTCATCGGAATGTCGTGCACGTGCAAATGTAACTCATACGATGACAGGTGGCGGGAATAGCATCTTGGTGGTTGTCTGTCCTTTTACTGTCTATCAGTATTATTGTATTGTGAACTTTAGAATGAAAATGTTTTTTTTCTAGTACATTTTGTAATGTAATTTACTTAAATCAAAAGAAACTTTATTAATATCAAATAGCCTGAAATAGTAACCTTGTAGATCATTTTACCTAAACAAAGCCTGCCGGGATCGCGGGACTCACGAATTACCCTGGTACGTAAAGGGCTATTGAAGGACACCGTGGATTTTAGTCAGTCAAGTCTGACAGTTCTCCCGCCCTGCCCTGGGAGAGAGGACAACAAATAAAAAAAACTCTACTTTAAGGTAAAATGATCTGCAAGGTTTTTTAATCCTACTATGCGGCTGAGCCGTCTATAGACCTAACACCTACCTACCTTTTTGATTGAGGTGCACAGCAAAATATACCGCCGATACTGCCACACAAAAAGAAATAAAAAACGTTTATTGACACATGCCATAAGAATTAGAATTAGGCACACAAGAAAATGTACTTAGCATCCTATTATTATATTAGGTACTCGGTTAAAAATTATACGCAGTCATTAATTCTAAAATCTTTTCTCAATTTCGCAACTCAGTTCAAACAATTAGGTCCAAACGTGATCTAAAACCGCTGAAACATTACAAAACACAAGTCGAGAACAAAAAAAATAAAATTTAAAACATTAAGAACACAGCCAAGGAACTAGAAACGTAGGAACTGTTTGAAATTCAACCGGCACTATTATACCCGGGGCCCCGACCGCTCTTGCCAAGAATTCCCTCACCAAAACGGCTATAGAAATGAACAGACGAAATCAAGGAAACGTACAAACCTTAGTATAAAGTAAAAACGAGATTTTTCCGTTGAAACCATTTTTTCCCTTACCTGAGGTAAAAAGGCTTAAGTTCAGAAACTGCTTTACATAAAAGCCGAGAATATGCAATGCATTTTTATATGGGAAGGAAGATAGCCAACTTGCGGATCCTGTAATAAAATGTGCAACATTGCAGTGGGTAGAATGAGATTAAAACTTAGATACCGCCTCTTTATTAACGTTTAGTCGGGGCTTAATTTCTTCTTTGTTGGTTTTTTGTAAATTAAACGTTGTTGGTTGTGGACTTACGAATTACCGTGACCCCGGAACGTAAAGGGCTATTGAAGGATACCGTGGATTTTAGTCAGTACGAATCTGACAGTCCCTCCCGCTCTGCCCTGGGTAGGAGGACTCATTTGATTATATTTTGTGAAAGTGAAGAAGAAAAGTTTTTGTCAGTTCTAAGTTCATGCAATTGTAATATCACAGAAGTTACGGCAAGTCACATGAGAGTGCAGAATGAAACGTAATACTCGAACTTATATGTGACACATTCTCGTATTTTATTTCGTTTATCTTTTCTTGAACGCAATTTGTTTCAGTCTCTTTTGATGAAATATGTATTTTATTATTAAGCATTCCATTTATTTTGACCCTATCTCTTAGTCAGTCGCGTTTTTTTTTTTAATACGTTACATTTTTTAGTCATAATAGAATAATATTTTTTTTATTCTGAGGAAACGTCGCTAAGTAGAGAAGACAAATTTTGAGTATCAAACAAGAACCCTAGTTCTTATTCACTAATAAATAAAAAGTTAGTCAAAGTATCCTAATTAATTAATCCCAATTAAAACTAAGTACTCCTTATAACATCAGAGTCTTCTCTAAATCAGTCCAAACGTTTAGGAGACTAGCTAGAACAAACTGACAAAGAGGCTGACTAAAATTTCAGTTATTTTATTTGTAAAAGTACTGTAAAAATCTTACATAATACGCATGTAGTTGTAAAAAGCTGTTATTTTGAAATTACAAACCTACACTTCAATTTATTGCGAGGCGACAAATGGAAAAAGAAAAAGAACTTCAAACCACCGACCGCACTTAGTAAACAATTTTGTAGGCAACTCTCCTCTGTGTTTTTTTATCGTTACTTAGTAAAGTGATATCATGTTCGAAAATGTTGTCGTTACCTAATTTGAACATAAGAAAATTACTCGGTTGGACGGATAATCAATAAACTCATTTTCCTACCGTTCGTTTTACCTTTAATATAATGAGGGATATTTCCGATACATTAGCCATGAAACTATGCGAAACCGAGTAGAAAATTCGATAATGATTTCAACCACAAGGTAATCGAGTTATCGGACACCCATGTGTTCGATAACCTGATTACTAGAGGTACCTTTTCGAATTAAAAACACATTTCACCCACCATTTAATTTTAACCTAACAAATTAACAGTTTTAATGGGGCGTAATTATATTGATACTTTTCCAATTGATGTTTTATTCATACTCAAATTAAACATTTCGAATTCTGTGGAAATACTCTAAATCAGTGAGTTCTGTTATTTATTTTGTAGCTGTTTAAATCTCCTCTGCATTTTCATAAATGACGGTCTATATTTAGGTCCAGCATAGAAGAATATCATCACAAAGAAATTCGTAAAAAATCAAACTTTCATAAAAATCCTTAAAGAGACTTAATAATAAACAAAGAAGCAGGGAATCAAACTAGTTTTTTTAAATATTTGGTACATACCACGAAGTTGATGTTAATCGGAACTTAGTGTTTTCCTAAAACTGTCAGAAATAATCGTTTCATCAGCAGACATAAAAAAAATAACAGAATATTTTTCATGACTGAAAAAAAGGTTCAATTAAATATTTGGCAAAAGCACCGATTTAAAAAAAGAAATTTTAGACCTTACCTGAAAATTAAAGGCAAGTTTAAGAATATTTTTAATTACGTTTTTTATCTAGAAACTTTGTTCCTAATTAAATGAATGCTCCAAATGCTTAAGCGTTAAACTTTTGACCTTTTAAAGATAAAAGAGGTACTATCCAAATACATAAACAACTTTCAAACTAAATTGGAATTTATTTTTAATGCTGTTGCTGTTTTTGCCGTTTATTATTGCTTGGATGTATTGATTTTTATTTCATTAGGGTTGGTCTTAATTAAGTCGTTATCCTTAACACGTCACTTCTACTGAAGAGATATGGAAGCAGAAACCCGGGCAAGTACCAATGCGATTTAATCAATACATACTTTGTAATGTTACGAGTTGGGTAGGGGTACCCAGCTCGTAACATTACAAAGTAAGTATCCTCATAAATTAATCAACACCAATTAAAAACCAAATAATTTTTAATGACACACAAATCACTAATTACAACAAGCACTAAATGCTATTCAACACTAAAACACACTTAAAAGACGCACACGCTTAAAAGCGCTTGTAGATTTTCACTTCGAATTCACTTTCGAGTAGCCTAAATCGTAGTCAAAACCTGACTGAATCAGGGCGCCTTCACGTCGAGTATTAATAGCACGACCAGTCACACTAGAAGTTTCTAGAAAATGGTCGAAAGTTCTGTAAACACCCATGGACTTCTACACAGTCCCATACCTGTTCCTGAACAGGAAGTTCTTTGTAGGAGATCCTAAATAAATAATTAAATATCCACACGTCATGTAACCTCGAACTGATAAAACTGTAACTCCCCAACACAAGATTCTCAAAAACAATCTTTTACGCAGAAAACAACAAAAAAGGGATCTTCAAATGTAAATACATTGCAGCCTTTTGTTTCCAAATTAGTTGGCAGGCCTCAAAACAACCAAATCGAGTCCATTGAGGCCAATAGCAATGCAAATTGATGGTTTTTTCGATATTTCACGGCCATACTCTTGGCAATCGGGCACATTTACTGAGTACTACTAACAATATAGTATCGTTTACGAAGAAAAATTGTTTTAGACGCGGCTAATGTACAAAATGGAGGAAAGAATAAAGTCTTTCAAAGTTCGTAGAAGAGGCAATTTGTTTGCCGCGACAAATACTTTTTTTCTGGGTCAATGTGCCGTATTTTGCTTAAAATAGCGGTTTATTTGTACTAAAATTCTAAACTAGGCCGGATATTAAGGTTTTTGTAATGTTAACATAGCTAAAGCTAAATTATCCCGTTCCTTTCTATTTTAATTAAAATTCTTTTTTTATCAAAACTGACTATGAGAACAGGGATTCAAAATAAAACATATTTTTATTATTCAAATAAAACCTTAACGGAGTCACGGGTCTTTCGTAAGCAGGTTACCGTGACCCTGGAACATAAAAAGAAAGTGATGGAATAAGGTAGATTTTTAGTCAGTAAGAGTTTGATCGGATTCTGCTCCTCCCAGGGAGGTGAGACTCATTAATCATTCGATATGAGTAGTAAAATAATTACTACCCCTAAAAAGCTCCCAAAAAATGTTATCAAAGAATTTTCACACTTTTCAAAGCTGTTAACAACTTTTACTGGACATTAATGAAAAAAAAAATAGAAGACTATTGTATAATGTAAGTAAAAACATATTTTTTTCAGTTAAAAACCCATTCAAGTACCTGAAACTCGTTTACAGTGATTTTCTACGAGTGCCACAGATCAATCAAAACAGACTGACATCTTGACGCGACACTAATGCAAATCGCGTGTTTTTTCTACATTTTTTAATATCGTAACGGAGAATAAAGTCTTTTAACACAAATGCGCTGTAGAGTCAAAGAACGAATATATCAGCGAGATTACAATCTATCAAGATAGATGAATATTATTAAGGGATAAAAATACCAAGAGGTTATTGGATAAAGAAGACACGTTTTCTCACTACGAGTACCTACGGCAGTTGTCCCAGTGCCGGCGATTAGCGAGTAGCGAGTAGAGCGAGCAACTGAAAACTAGTTGACGAGCAGCGAGCAACAAGTTCCGATTTGTTTTATCGCTGGGCTATCAACGAGTGTTCGAGTGCGATAGGCAATTACTCGCGCTTCTGTGAGTTCTGTTCGCCAAGCGAGCATTACTGAACGCAGTCAGAAATCAACTATTAATGTATGTATCTCTTTTATTTACACGGAATTTTTCACTCATTGCAGATTTTTTGAGCGGGAAAATCGCTATAGTTGGTTGCTTTCTCGCCGGCAATGGGACCACTGCCTTTAAGATGGTACGTTTTTGTCACATCTAAACTTACTTACCCACTTAACAGACTTAGATTAATTAGCTTGATAACCGTAACATTGTTAGGTCAAGTTTCAGGTAAGCACTTTGCATTAAGCCGAACCACGTTCATGTAAACATTATAAAGTGATGTAGTTTTCTATTAAATTACTTCACTTGATTAGCAGGATATTTTAAAATCTACATGGAACTTGATGGAAAAAGCACCACTTCAAGTCGTGAACAGGGAAGACGTGATGATTAAGTAACGTGGTATAATCATCAAATGAGTCCTCCCACCCAGGGCAGAGCGGTGGGGACTGTCAGACTCGTACTAACTAAAATCCACGGTGTCCTTCACGAGCCCTTAACGTACCGGGGTCACGGTAAATCATAAGTCCCACTACCCCGACAGGCTTTGGCTCTCTAGAGGGGGGGGCCCGTCATTTTTCTGAAACTTTTTGAAGCGCGCGTGGAACACAACGCGCCGTCGACCCGGGCATGGTCCATGGTCGGACAGCGAGTTACCCATTACTCGCTGCCCGCATGCCCGCGCCTACGGTGGCCGTAGATCGTCTGCCGACGTCCGTCGCCGTGGGCGTCTCAAACTCGCGATGACGCTGGCAACAGCTAATGTTATACCACACACGATGAAATAATTCTGTCGACATCGTGACCGACCGCCCGATCTGGAGTGCATAGGAATTAATTCAAGTATTTAAACTTTTAGTTGTTATTGAATTTCTTTTAACTATCCTTTCATAGAATCGACTAGCTATTTCTGTGAAAATTAACTAGGGTTTCAAAGATATAACTATAATTGAATTTTCTATGCAGAGAAACCAGTAAAATCCTGACGATGTTCTTCCGTACTTTTGATATTATCCAGATCCAATAATAACTGTTTCAACTTAAAATAGCCCCAACCTTTTTCATCAGTGAATTTATTCGTTAAAAAAAAAAGGCGCGGAGTTCATTGAATAAAGAATATAACAAAACCTTACGATATTAGCTGGCGTTCTCTTGTTCGAATGAAAACTTCATTGGAATACGAATGAAAGTGTTAATTGAAAATACTTTTCCATTTCCTTATTAAATAAAGCTGTACACACACTACGATGGAAAACTGCTGGTGTTATTGAATTTTTTATAAGGTACTGGTGGTGTTGGCAGGTGCAGTAGAACTCTCAATGAATGGTTACCGAAAAGCGGAAGAAGAAATTTCGGCAGACCGGACTTGATTACTCATGCAGGTCAGAAGTTAAAACTTTGTTCTACCGATTACCTATATCAGTGATGCGTTGACTATTATCTCTCGCTTCCTTAGTCGACTTTATCATAACGAGCGTTTTAGGTTTTATAATATTAACCGTCTAGTCGAGTGTGATGGCTCAGTCTCATGCCTTTGTCAAACAGAGAGGCGATACCGAACCGAAGCGAGACCTCAGTCCAATAGTTCTGTCACGCTATCGGATCGCTTTCGCGTTTCTATGTGACTAGATTCAAACAATTCCATACAATACAAATAAAAACGTCACGCTTCGCATTCGCGACGCCTGTCTGTTTGACAAAGGCTTCATTCAATTTCCACAAATCATTACAAATATCAGCGCGCCTAAAGAAGTTTTTACTTAAAAAAATATACAACATTCCATCACCATGTGTCTGCCTATCCAATAACCAAACACTGGGAAACAAAACTATTTATGCCATGGACGTAGTTATCTTAATAAAAACACATCCCAGGCAGCGTAAGTAGCTTGTGTCAGTCGTCGATCATACAATTTCCTGTGTGACATTATTTGCACAATTTATTAGATAGCAGTTTTTAATTTCCTGTAAAAGAATATTGCCAATATTTTTAGTAGACAGGCAATTGCCGTAGAAAATTGATTATGGTATTGAAAGTTGATGTATGAAAATGTTGTGAATAATCTACTAAGAGAGTATTTCATTTAGGTCAACATTTTAAAAAGCAATTGTGAACCTGAACTTAAAAGAAACATAAAGGCAATGGACTCTTTTCAAACAAAACATAAAGGCTCATGTTTGAACATAACACGTGCACGACAAATATTGTGAAACAAACAATTTTAAATAAATGTACCAAATACCATTGTTTTAGTTATTTTATTTAATAATTATGTATTGTATATTGACTATTCTAATTAATAGTTTTTTTTTAGCGTGGTAAAATCATCATATGAGTCCTTTCACCCAGTGCAGGGCGGGAGGGACTGTCAGACTCGTACTGACTAAAATCCACGGTGTCCTTCAAAAGCCCTTTACGTTCCGAGGTCACGGTAATTCGTGAGTCCCGCGGCCCCGACAGGCTTTGGCCCTCTAGAGGGGGGCCCCGTCATTTTGATTCTAATTTATAGTAATGAAATAAATATAACACAATAAATAGCAAACATAAACTTTAAAAAAGTTGCCTCGCCCTATGGTGAAACGCGAATCGACCACGCGAAGATTAAACTAAACAGTTGTCACATAGTGACCACCGATTTCCACATCTACAATCTTAATTATTATCATATTAAGTGTAATGAAACCGCATCAAACCAAAACAGTAACACATTTATCATAAAAACATATATTTCAGCATAACATTGTTAATAAAGAATTTCATTAACGTTTACGAGCCCACGTGGCTTCCTGTAGGGCCACACTTATGAGCTCATTATCACTTTTATTGAGCTCAAACCGTCTGTCCTGACTGTTATTAGCAGTTAAACAAAGCTATAAGAAGGTTATATGACCTTTTTTTTATATTCATGTCAGCTTTGTCTCTGATTACTAAGTTATGGATACAGTGACAGCGTTTTATCAAATACGGAAGGGTTAGACTTACAAAGTATTAGTAAGTTTTAGAGTTCACTGTTATTTATAATTATGTGAATTAACGTAGGGAGTAAGAATATTTTTGAAATTAAACAGAGACTTGATATTAAACTAATTTTAATAGTTATTTTTTATTACGTCTGTCCTTAAACCTATGTAGATGATATACCAGAATTGAAAGGCCAGTGCTACAATGAACTGTAATATTTTTGTTGCTGAATACATTGAGACTAATAAAAAAGTTCTGTACAGAAACTTATCTTACAATCTGACATCTGACACCCTCGCAACGCAATATAGTTTGCCATTCATAACTCAGAAAAGTAATAATTTATACAAATTCGTCTCATCCTAAGATTTATGATATTCATGATAATACATTTGTCATACTTTCCATGTTGCCACAGAAACCCAAATAAAATACAAAATCAGGCATCAAAAGTCGACCTGTAATGTGATTTATGAAACAACTTGTAAATCTACGTCTATTTATTACACCGAGGCGACAAGGGACTGACAAATTACAATGTACAAAGGGTTTATACTTTCCTTTTTAAAGAAATTGCCGCGATCCATCACAATAATACAACTGTTGAACAAACATTGCCACAAGGATAAAATAATACGTTTTAGTTATGTAATTGGTTTCATTTTATTTGTAAAGCTTAACTATTAATATATAGAGAGATATTATGTTGTATTTCGAAAAGTGGACGAGTGGAAGTGGACCAGGGATTGTATTTTAGTGACAGGAAGTTGTCGGGGGTGTTACTCAATAGTAGAGTGTCTGCTTTGCATGCTGAAAGGCCTGGATTCAAATCCCAGCACCTCCAAAGTCAACTTGTTGCACTTTTGAAGTATTGTCGACACGTGTTTAATTATAAAATAAACCATTTTATCCATGTAAAAAGGACGCAAAAAATTGTGAAAACAAGATTTTTATATGTGCATGATCATTGTCGTACTTTGAAAACGTAAGTACGTCAATAAATAATAATAGTCAAAATTAAAATGCATAAAATACTTGTAGTTTAAAAGAAATACACAGACAGGCACGACTTAGCTTAATCCTATTTCTTGTGAAAATCCGGAACTATTCAATTGAAACGCACAATTAGACGACAATATTTTATGCAAAGCCCAAGCTATGTAAAGCTAATGCCGTAAAAGCCTTAAGAGTACTAAACCTTTTTTTCCGTTCCTACATTTCTCGGGAGCCTTGTTTTTCTTTAATGCTCGATTTTTACTGCCCAGCACTTTCTTTGCTAATTTATTTGAATAATGTATCGGGATTACTGTTAAAGCTATTGTAAAGCAAAGTTTTATCTGAAACTGTTACTTATTTTTTAGACTACAGTTTAGTTCTTTAAAGAAATTAAATAAATAGTGAGGAGTTTTAGCTTTTTAAGTGTAGGTTAACTAAATGAGTGATAAAGAGCAGTGGTACTGCTTCCGACTTACAAGTTGTAGGTCGTGGGTCCGAACCTAGCAAGGATTATTTTGTGTAATTAATTTTGAAATTAATTTTAAAAAGCAGTGATAGCCGAGTGGTACGACCGTTGGACTGCCAAGTCAAAGGTTGCAGGTTCGAACCCCGGCACGCACCAATGTCTCTTAGAATTCATGTGCGTATTATAAATTAATTATTACTTGTTAAAAACGGTGAAGGAAAACATCGTGAGGAAACCAGCACATCTGAGAGATTTTTCAACGGTGTGTGAAGCCATGTCAGAGGCCTACGGGCGGCTTAAACTCTGACACCAGGTTGTTCATCAACCATACGATAAGAAGAAGAAGAATTTTGAAATCATTGTGAGGAAACCGACATGTCCTAGAACCAACATTTTGACAAGAACACATGTGACTTTTACCCGCGTATTGGATTACAGCCTCCCATAGAAACAGGAGCCCCGTGTGTCTCAGCAGTAGTAGAACTAAAATGGCGATGAATGAATTGTTAAAGGTAATCATGATGAAACAAGTGTGTAATTTTAGTGTGGGAAAGAGACAGAGCTATACAAGTCTAGCACCACCTCGTTCCCACGCTGGAATTACTCTTGCTTTAAGAAGCCATGGTAAACCACCAGGAGAGACAGAAACACACTTTTACGTCTGATTGAGTTGAAAAAAATTTAATGCTTTCATCGTAATTATATAGATACCTACTTAAAATAATAACAAAGATAAAAATCAATAACAGTCTCTAAAAAAAGAATACCACACAATTCAGGTTGTATTATCTCATCAAAACCTAAAGAAAAAGAAAAGGATTCAATTCAAAACTAAAACGTGACTATCCGGTTCAGGTATACCTGTTCCCGGCAGGGTAAGCGTGCCAAGTTTTAAAGAAAAGGAACAAAGTAAAAGAAAGTTCTAGAAATAACCATAGATGTGCTGGAACAGCTGTATACAACGTTAACATCGTTATAACACAATATAATAACGTTATAACCCGATAAGTTATTGAACATGATACCGTACAAACAATCAGGTGTACTGTTCACTGAGCTACGTAAAGATAGAAGTTGAATCTTGAAATTGATAGGACATATAAATAAAAGAGCGAGGAATACTTTTAGAGAATTCATTGATGAATGTTCTATTTCATGAAATCTTTATTCTAACTTATATCTATATACATACATGTATCTATAAATATAAAAGAAAGTCGCGTTAGTTACACTATTCTTCTATATTGTTTATTATTATTATACTCAAGAACGGCTTAACCGATTTGACTGAAAATTAAAAAAAAAACAACTCAAAGCTACTTCCCCAAAGTAGCTTGGACTTGATTTTTTTAAATTATATTTGTTATCCTAATGAAGAATCGAAAATCTGCTCATTTATTGCCTCTAAGGCGGAACAAAATTCGCCAAGTCAGCTAGTTAATTATAAATTCAAAAGTTTTTAGTCAATCACATCAGAACGGCTGAGTGGAGCTTGGTGACATACTCAGTTGTAGGTTGTAGCCTAGATTATTACATAATTTTATCCCAGTGTTACGTAAGCCGGTCGCGGGACCAAGGGATTACCGTGACCCCAGTACGTAAAGGGCTAGTGAAGGACACCGTGGATTTTAGTCAGTACAAGTCTGACAGTCCCTCCCGCCCTGCCCTGGGTGGGAGGACTCATTTGATGATATTACCACGATAAAAAAAAAAAAAAAAAGTGTTACGTAAGCCATTCCCACAGCCATAGCCATAGCCATACCATCTCAAAATGAATTATGTAACAAAGGATTTTGTAATAATTTTGGTGATCTAAAAAGAGTGTCCATGGAGTTTCTTGCCCGTTCTTCTCCATAGAGATCTACTTCTTGGAATGGGCATCTACGGTACTTTCACAGTTTTTATGTCTTGTGACTGGGACTGTAGCACCATAATTTTGTAGTAATTAATGTCTTTGACAATTCAAAAGTGCCTGTAACTGGTCTACTTGAAATAAACGCATTTGATTTGATTTGATAGACTTAGCCATATCTTTCAATTAATGGAAGGTATTGTAATATGCTATTATGTAAAACCATTTAATTAGGAATATTTGCGATTGCCACGCATAACCGAGGAAATGCTAATAATTCTATACTGTTAAAAAAACGGTTTCATTTTCAATAATAAAGTAATATGATATAACTTCAATGGTTTCAAAAGCATAATAATATTCACGAGTTCATTCAATATCTCAATTTTTTATCCCAAATGAATTCAGTTGCATCATCGACGGATAGTTTAAAACGAACATTGACAGCTCTTGAATTAAACCAAAACAAGGTCTGCTAGGTACGGCTTGCAGATGGTATTACCTGACCGAGATAGACTGCGGTGAAACGGCTAACGTGCACAAATCCTATTGATTACCACCTCGGCTTAGAACGATATTCTGAAGTCAATGGGAACAGAAGCAAAATTCATGATTTAAACTGAAATGCGGACTGGGTTACTGAGGCAAGACTAAGACATTTTAGATTAAAGGGTGAATTTAGTAGTCCAAAGGTTTGCCTTTCGCAGAATTTAGTAGTCAAAAAAGGATCGCCTCTCCACCCGGGGTCTGAAAGTTTTAGGTTTGTTTTCGAACCCCGGATGGAGAGGTAATCTTTCTACTCAGGCCCCAGTCACTGAAGTCATTCATGGCGTTTGAGCAAAATTCATAAATTGAACTGAAATGCGGAACGGGTTACCGACGCAAGCAAATTTTTTGATTAAAAACTAAATATTCTAGTCAAATAAGGTTTTAAGTTGTTCTCGAACCCCGGATAGAGAGGCCATCCTCCTTCTCACGCCCCAGGCGCGGCAGTCATCCAGGGCGTATGGGATTGTTTATGGACGGCGAGTGATAGGTAACACACCATCTGATCAAGATCCAGGTCCAAGTCGACGGTACTTTGTGTAGAAAGGAACCAATGCCTAGAACGCAAAATATAACTGAAGGGACAGAGTAGTTTTTAGTCAGTCACGTCCCATAACCTCCAACACAAAAAAGGTGTTATTTGATGATTTTCACAACCCAATAGAACTGTGTGTTTTAAGCACGTCGAAGCTTATTTTTGGAAGCTCGTATAAGCGCATTGATCAAATTACCATGAAACGCGAGAGGACACCCACTTACCAGTTTCAACAAACACGTGTAAGCCCGTTGACCATTACGAATTTATATGCCAAAAAAATGCCAGGCTAAAACCGCTCTTAATAAAACTGTCCATAAAAATTTAGATTCAACAATAGAAGAAGAAAGAGACCAGTCGAGGTAAAATCTAATAAAGCTGAAATGAAAAATTCTAGAATGACGTAAAACAAGCCCTTAGGTTGAAATATAATCTTACGCAATAAAAAGATACTAGCGGACCTAGGTAAGGGACAATTGTTTACGAAGTACGTATCGTATTACTACAATAAGCTATTCAGTGCCACGTTTTTATACAATTGAAATAATATATTATATTATAGATATTTTCAATTGGACCTATAGTTTTTACTTTCGATCATGCATAACTTTGTACGTACAAGTTTTGCTGTAATTTTTTATTCATCACCAAATAAATCAACGTATACTATCATCACACCTGTTATGAGATAGTTTTGAATGCATAAAGATGGCTTCACACGACGCGTTATATCACGAGTCACGCCAAGCTCGCTCGTATGCCTACCGGGGTCGCGGGACTCACGAGTTACCGTGACTCCGGTACTTAAAGGGCTATTGAAAGACATCGTGGATTTTAGTCAGTCAAGTGCCCTGCCCTGGGTGGGAGGACTCATTTGATGATTTCACCACGATAAAAAAAAAAGCTCGCTCGTATAAGGCACTATATGAGAGCAGTGGCTCGACGCGACTCGGGTGGGTTGTCGCGTCCAACAATTAAATGTTAAATAGCTAGGTAAGACGGCACGACATTTGACATCAAACGCCATGAGAATCTAGCTCTATAGTTTACCTATACGCCTGCTTTATAATTTTTTAAACTGGAGTGTTCACTGGTCACTATTCTGAGATGATGATGATTCACCACCACACCATTATGAGAATTCGAAACGGTTTTTTTTTTGAATTTCGGTACTATTATATAGTTTTGTCTGCTCATAAACATCCACCCGCAATTACTTCAGTTCATCCGTGATCATGGCACTTCAAAAATGGTAAATATTTAAGGGGTATTGTTCGATCCAGTAGAGGCGAAAATAACCCTTTTGTCTATCTAGGTCCTTAGTTGTTACTGGTAATTCTGATGAAGGGGCTATCCTACAATTGCAACCCAAATACGGACACTTCAGACCACAATCCTGTTTTGGACAGTATCAACTCGGTGAGATCGATTGCGGCGAGTGCACACAGCCTATCGATTAGAACTGTGGCTTTGAAGGTATACCTACAGCTACCAGTGTGATAACATTGCCCATTCATGTATATACCTTAGACTAACACTAGTTTATAAACGAATGCTCCTCAAAATCTATCCGAGGACTATTAAGATTTTTTTCGTAAAAGACTTTTCATAGATTTATTGGAAATTAACACAAATCACTCATAAAGCCGCTAAGCTGAAGTGGATCGGGCTCCGGCACGTTTGCTACATGAGATATCAACGAAAATAACCACTTTCTGAAATCTTCTAACTACAAGAACTATGTGCTAATAACTTATTCAAGTCACGTTTAGCTCTCTATCTCCAAAAAAATATTAGTCTCATCAATTGGTAAAAGAAAGGTCTCGTCTTTCCACTAATACTTCTTTAAGCCTAAACCAATTTGAAAAATCCATCAAAAAAACTTACCACTTCATTCTGCAGTGAGTCCAACTTTGACGTAACTTCTTAACATCTGAAGAACTTCTCGACTTTGTCAAAATTTCACAAATTAAATTGTTTCGTACCCGCAGAGGTGCGGGGCTAATTCGATCTTCGCTTTTAGTCTAAGAGCCCTACAAAAATTGACCTTCGCCCATTTTTTTCTTGTTCTTCAACCTTAGCTTTCCAAAATCATATGGCCCTATTGGCTCTGCATGTATCCCAAACTTCCAATGATATATATATATATAACAAACGTTGGGAATAGATTGTCCAATTAAATTAAGTCAAGCTTACCTTTTATTTAAATGAATGTGTTTTTATTTTGTAACACAAAATGAGTTTTTTAACCACGCGCAATATATTTTGGTCATGCTATTCTTAAAAGTATGTTTCATTAATTAAACAGTTGAGAGGAGGTCCATTTTAGTCGGGCTCTTGTACTATCTGTGACATTCGTTGGAAACTCTTCAACACTGTTAGCCAAGTTTATGCCAGCACAGGAGTCGCCAACATTACGCTCGTTACATCTTTTATATTAATGTAATAAAATACGAACTAAACATTATTTTTGCTTGTAACAACTGAGGTTTTTTAAAATATATTTTTCTTTGTATTGTCTTAGAGGTTTATTTTGTAGTGTTCTTTGAAGTTATTTTGTTATTGAACATTTTTTTTATTTTGTTTATTTTTTTCAAAAAGATGTATTATTTAAACTACTTTCAAATTATGTGAGTAAAAGAGCCTTTTGTAGCACAGTAATACTTATAGACCAGTGAAATTATTCCTATTGTATTTCGTTAATATTGTCACAACAGCTGAGTTTAATTCCCGGGTTTGACAAAACTGTTATTGAGTTTTTTCTGTTAGGAGTTTCTACGATCTCTCTCTGTTCGTGTGGGATTGCCGTCCATTGAGGGAAGATTAATGGCACCTGTGCCTGCGCATGCATTTGCACAATAATATTTAACATGACCTATAAGGGCTAGGTGGTCTATTATTCTCAACCATAGACTTGTAGCATGGACTGAGCCTTTCTTATTCAAATGTCATATTATTCTCGACCATAGACTAGCAGGACTGAGCCTTTCTGATTCAAATGTCACATAAAAAAGTCATGATCTCTAGAAAGAGAGAAGAACACGAAAGAGGTAGATGGTCCTATAATAATCTATACATATAATAAAATAGGAATAGAGAATAATTGAATTTTTTTAAAGAATATGTGGGATGTGTGTGATCTACAATCGATACCGAAGCCAAAAATATAGTTTTTAGAATTTTTGTCCGTTTGTATGTATGTCCGAGATAAACTCAAAAAGTACTGCATGGATTTACTTAAATTTAGCACGAATATTATTAAGAAGTCGGGTCATATAGGCTACATATTATCACGCTAACACCTCCGGGGAACGAGCAGTGAACCTTTATTTCTTCAACGCATTCACACAGACGACGTCGCAGGCAGCAGCTGGTTATCTTTATAAATCTCTTTGTTTTTATAATTCTTTCTAAGCAGTTTTAATTATATAATGTTTGATCCATCCTCTTTGTCTATGTTGTTACTAATAAGTGGTACTTATATCCACTTATACTATGCTTATCTATGTACAGTTCTTTTTATCTTCTTATCTAAAGAAGGCTTTATGGACTTTACCATCTTAAATCGAGAAGCATGTCTCGACAAACACTTACCTAGTTAAACGAAAACCAGAACATTTTGCTAAAATAATATAAGTCGTTATTATTTATATTCGCCGTCAGTGGAATGTGATCCTTCACCACAACAACTTAAAGTACAAAATATAAGCCAAGAATGTTCAAGTGCTTGACAAGTAAAGAGTTCCCCTTGTCTGCAAAAAAAAAATGAGAAATGCGAATTTATTTTGTGTTCATTGGTGTGGGAAATCAGAAAATCGAAAGTTCTTTCATGTTAAAGGTCTCTGTTAAATGAGCTATGAACATGGGAGATTATACTGTTGGAGATCATTTACACCGTCGTGTATCAAACAAAGGCGTTTTGGGAACATATCTACCTTAATATTGCTGACTAGCTGTTGCGTAGCTTTTTCTTACACTAAAATCTTTTTATTTTAATAACATAATCATCGACATTGTTGAAGTCTGTGAACGGGACACGCCTCTAGTTAGCATGATTAGGGCAGATAGACAAGAATATACACAAAATGGATACCTGAACACGCATGTCGCAACTGAGGAAGACTGAAAACAAAAATGCTGAGCTGACGAATTAGACTCCTTTTAAAGAGACTGGCTGTAAAACTCCGTACACAAAAAATAATACACAAAGTAATAAAAATAAAGATTATGTTTTATTTTACTACCTAGCATTATCATTTCACATAATTTCTATTTCAATCTAAATTATAACAAATCTAAGAAACAGCGCTTCATTTCTCTTTTAAGTCAATTTCAAAATTGATTTGTTTTGTCATCTTTACTTCTTATTTCAATTAAATAAAACCCATTAATTTAGCGAGAACGGTGTAAGCAGTAGTCACTTGTTTTCACAAAAGAAATTCTTTACATTTCTTTTGTTCCTAAAGATAATGTTGCAAACAGTATCTATATGCATAAATCTTAATGTTTTTTTCTTATAAAATGTTTGCAAAAATGTGCCGCTACAATTTTATTGGTTGCTTGCTTGATTACATGGATAATATTGAAGTACAACATGGCGATAAATACGAGTATATTAAATATTCACGCTTTCTATGTAAAAGCAAGAAATGATTGTGAAAGCAAATTTTAATAGTCCGTATTTTAAATAGAATCGTAGCTGTAAATGTAAAAATCTATAACTCAATAAGATTTTATTCCCAAACAGTTTAGGTACCTATCAAATCAAAAACTTAAGCTAGGTTTAAAAGGCCTAAACGTAGATAAAGTTTTATTGTACTTTATTTTACACTATGAAAAAGAAATCAAGATGGAAAAAAAACAGGAAGTTGGTAAACTCACTGTGAACAAGTAACTAATTTGATAAAAACCGTCAAAAAGAGACCAAATCCTGTTTCTTATCATTACGGGTCTAATTAATGAAACTTTACCAAGAAACAGTCGGTTTTCAATTTACTTGAATAATTGAATTTTTAAAATGAATCAACTTTGTTAATTAATCCAGGCTTGGACTTTTCTGAGAAAGGTTTAATATAATTAGTTTATAACAAGGATAACAAATGGTATGAAGTTCTTTTTTTACACTAAACTAGTTTCTTTTGTTTTAGTACCTGCTGTTTAGTTGTCTGCGAGCTATTTGTTTCATATTATTATTATAATTTGATTCAGATAAGACTAACTAGTCTCGTCAATAGTAGTAGTCTCGTAGTCGATCAAGCAACTGCTTGATCGACAGTTTCTATTTTAAGCTATCACGGTTTGTTATTCAATTTTAAAATGTCACTTACGGGATAACTTTCGTGATTATTTATTTTTTTGAGTTCCCAATATTTCGACGCTTATCCATCATAAGTTTGATAGTTAATATAACTAACTATTGTTAAAATCCCGTAATGTTTTTTTTTTAAACACAAATAATTTCACTGTCTCCTGATCAAACACGGCGCGTGCGCCTTAAAGAGTTAGAGGGCCAAAGCCTGCCGGGATCGCGGGTCTAACCAATACCGCGACCCTGCACGCAAAGGGCTATTGAAGGACACCGTGAAAATTAGTCAGTAAAAAAACTTACTGGTCAAACAACTCGCCCATATTTTTAAACGCGAGTCCATTACTAAATAAAATATTAATAAAAATTCTACCGATGCATATTTTGGATAGCAAACATTTATGATAAGGCCAGCTAATAGCTTTAACTCACTGGACTCGATAAAACTGTATACTTGAAACTGTCAAATAAACCATTTTATTTTTGAAGATCAAGTGTTAAGGAACCTTGTTTTCCCGGCCTTTTCCCAACTATATTGGGGTCGGCTTCCAGTCAAACCAGATACAGCTGGATATCAGTATTTTACATGGAGCGACTGCTTATCAAACCTCCAGAACCCAGTTACTGGGTAATACGATACCTTATGGTAAGACTGGTTGTCAGACTTAAGAGCTTCTGACTAACAGTAACTACTGTCAAAGATCTACAAATGACAGCCGAGACCAACGGCTTCACGTGCTTTCTGTGGCACGGAGGAATCTCGCTATGATAGATGGTCACCCATCCACAGACCAACCTCGGCAAGCGCGGCTTACCCCGGAAGATCGGCTGTGCGGCTGTAATTATTTAGCCACGAGCTCCTCCACCAGCAAAAACAAAAATTACAGAAAATAAATTCAATCAATCCGAAATCCCCGAAAACCAAGATATATCCGAACTCCCTATATCCATTAGTGCTTCAACAAAATGAAACCTACTTTGAAAGCTTGAGTTCCATTAGAGCTCATATAATCTGGATGGCTCATTAAGGCATTAAGTGCCCGTACGGTCAACCAGACGTAGTAGTCACGAAATTCGTTTTTATTGTTATGGAGAAAAGACGGTGATGAAGTGAAATAAATGTCTTGAACGCGTGTTTGACTGTACGTCGGGTTGTAAAGGTGAGAGTACAATTGTTAAGACAAGAGTGTTTTGCCTCGTTAAGTGACTACTAAGTTTCCTTAGTTTCGGTAGACTTCTGAAACATTTCACAAACCGAGGCTACCTTTTGCCTTCGTTCATTCAAAA
The DNA here is from genome assembly GCA_943136025.2 of Agrotis puta. Lineage (NCBI taxonomy): Eukaryota > Metazoa > Arthropoda > Insecta > Lepidoptera > Noctuidae > Agrotis > Agrotis puta. Next base: position 11,185,506 of record OW964186.2, on the reverse strand, counting down.
GAAGAGTTCGTTGACCTTACCTTTCTTGGTGCGGAAATTTCTATTAATGCGTAAATCTTCTTTTTACCTGATTCTTAGTTTCTGAACTAGTTTATTCTACACTAGCTATCTTTTTTTCCCAGCTTTTCTTGCGTGCATTTCAATATTGGATAGAATTTGAGAAAAAACATTTATTTTTGTCCTTATCCCAACAGACATCATAATAGAATTACCCGAATTGGTCCATTTAGTCATAATTTTTGCCCTTAGAAACACATTTAGCCATTCATTTTTATTTATATGACCATGTACTTGGGACGGTGACTTCTGTTAGCCGTCATAATTGAATACGGAGTCACTGACCTCGTACAAAGGGGTTTTACGTGTTTATGTCTCCGTATAACACACATCACGTCACGTGTTAGAATTTCACAAGGGGTAAGTAAGAGGTCGCGGGACTTACCCATTACCGTGACCCCGGTACGTAAAGGGCTAGTGAAGGACTCCGTGGATTTTAGTCAGTACAAGTCTGACAGTCCCTCCTGCCCTGCCCTGGGTGGGAGGACTCATTTGATGATTTTACCACGATAAAAAAAAAACAAGGGTAAGTAAGACCGGGGTCGCGGGACTTATGAATTACCATGACCCCGGTACGTAAAGGGCTAGTGAAGGACTCCGTGGATTTTAGTCAGTACAAGTCTGACAGTCCCTCCTGCCCTGCCCTGGGTGGGAGGACTCATTTGATGATTTTACCACGATAAAAAAAAAACAAGGGTAGGTAAGACCGGGGTCGCGGGACTTATGAATTACCATGACCCCGGAACGTAAAGGGCTATTGAAGGACACCGTGGATTTTAGTCAGTACGAGTCTGACAGTCCTTCCCGCTCTGCCTTGGGTAGGAGGAAACATTTGATGATTTTACCACGGTAAAAAAAAAGGGGGTAAGTAAGTCCGGAGTCGAGTTACGAGTAATCCAAACTATAAAGTTTATCGAGAAAATGGCAAAGAAACTCAATAACATCACATCATCAGCACAGGTATAACTAAATAGCACGAACAAACACCATCATCATCATCAGCCTATTAATGTTCCCACTGCTGGAACTCAGGCCTCCTCTCTATGAGATGGAGTGGGCCATAATCCACCACGCTGGCCCAGTACGGGTCGGTGGACGTCATATATCTTCCAATTTTTGGTTCTAGGACAGGCCTTGCCTCATTATATTTTCCTTTACCGTATTGAGAGCAGTGGTGGTGAAAGAAATTACACAAAGTAAAGCGCCTGGCTGAGGACGATACCACTCAGCCAATTTCACCAGCTGTGCTTATATCCCATGTGCATGTGTCGTATCTCGACTGAGCTTTCTTATTGCAAGATCACTTTTCCTAAAAATAAATCCTAATCTGCAAAGTAAGGAGTGAAAATCTATAGCCGTAGCATCTCTTAACTTTGCCTAAAACGATCCCCAACGTGCCTACGGAAAACTAGGCAGAATTTTACTGCAAATAAGGCCCCTACCAGACTTACTTTATGTTCCCTAAAATGAGTCCTTTTCAGTCCGTGTTCGGTCACTCACCCTATCCTAGGTCGCAAACATTCTGAAAATGTAATATTTTTCAGAAATAATTTTCCTATTTTCAAGGCTTGATGCCTATTTTTATGTGCGTTCGGCCCCTAATTTGTTAAACGGCCGCTTTTATGGTAAGGTTATTGAAACACTTTCAAAAATTGGATATAGGCTAATATGTAGTTGGATGGGCGAAATCATTTGATTTGCATATTTTTTATCTGTAATTGATTTTTATTCGTTATCTTTGAATTACGTAATCATCCAAATGTTTAGTAGGTATTGCTACTAGTCAAAATATTTCTTTTTATTAAAGTTGATTTTCAGCTTCAATACTATTTTTATTCGGCCTCTAATTTGTTAAAAGTTCGTATGTTGAACTCCTTTTTAAAATTAAGCCTAGACAAATTACGAGTATGTACTGAACTGAAAATTAAAGGGCATTTTTGCTTTTTCAACATTGTTTTCGATTTACAAGTTGACCGTTTGATAATGGCCGAAAATAAATTAAAATGTCTAAGATATTTTCTTTATCAGGAATTATTATCGTACTCTCAGGGCTTGGTAGGTAGGCTATTTTATTGTCGTTCCACCCCTAATTTCATTATTTAGTTCGGCTATTGACCTTTCTAGAATTGGGCGTAGACAAATAATCGGAAGAGCGAATTCATTGTCTTTGTTGAAACGGTATTAAATTTGAATTATTGTTTTAGGATCTGATCTAATACGTTTTTGTGTCAGGAACGTTTCGTATTTTTCACAGATTGATCCCACCCGTTTATGTTCATTATATCCTTTTTATTTGCCAGTTGTTTATAGACACTTTTCCATAAAATGTATAAAAAAATAATTAGATAGCCAAACATTTTTTATTTTTGTTATTTTTTTTTTTTTTGATAATTCTGATCATAAACGATTTAAACTTTTGGTGGTTGCCAGAATTAAATTAGTTCAAGAGTGAATAGATTAATTCTACACAAACCTGATTCACTGTCGACCACATCTTCGCTTACCATCAGACGAAATAGTGGTCAAATGCGATCCTATTTCTAAATAACAAAAAACGTTCAACTCCTTTTTTTGTCAAGTGTAATTTCTGAATTTTAAAAGCTCCATGTCTTTTTATGGCCTCTTGGTCCCTTATTTGTTAAAATGCTGGGTATATAGAAAGATCGTTGAACTTCTCTTTAATTGGGTCTTGACAAACAGTTGGAAGGGCGGACTTATTTGTTGGCCGAAATATTCTTCGTTGATATTTGCCTAAGATAAATTAAAACCCTTGTTTTTGGGTTGGGAATTCTTCAAATGAGTCCTCCCGCCCTGAGAGTTAAGGGGACCTTCAGAATTGAGTGAGTAACAACACCCGGTATATTCTTTTTTATCGTGGTAAAATCATCAGATTAATCCTGATACCCAGAGCGGGGCGAGAGGGACTGTCAGACTGGTACTGACTAAAATCTACGGTGATTCTTCAATAGCCCTTTACGTTCTAGGGTCATGGCCCTTTAAGGCCCCATCAGATTGCTAACAGCTCTTTGAGACGCGCGTGGAACACGACGCGCTGTTGACCCGAGCATAGTCCATGATCTGATGGCAAGTCACCCAGTAATCGCCATCCGCATGCCCGCGCCTACGGTGGTAAAGTTAAGACAGTGTAATAAAAATAAATAATAAAATTAAAACCCTATTCCTTTTGTTTATTTAATTAAATATTTATTTTTATAGCCGTTGTGCCCCAAATTAAACGGTTGGCATAGTAATGCTTAGGGTACAGATCAGTCGTTTGACCCCATTCTAAAATTAAACTCTTTCTAAATGGGGTCTAGATAAAATACTAGTACCTAGTTTAAAAAAAAGGTTGAATTTTTTGTTTGCTTTTTTATTTGAATATATATTTTACAACATTTTTTATGTTATCTATTTGAACTGAATTAGTCATTCATATATTTTATTAAGAGCTTTGCCTTTTTCGTGAGTATTATATGGCTCCATACAAATCGTTCTCCACATAGGAATTTATATATTTTACAAATTGATCTTTTTATTAGCTTGTACTTTTGGATGGATTTGAAAAAAAACAGATATTTAGTTTTAATTAACTATTTTGAATAGAATTTTGAAAACTATACATCGAAAAATCTTAATATTTGAATTTAATAAAAATAAATGAACAACTCGATGATGTTTAAATGCAAAATAGCACACTCCTACATTAATTGGCTTTGTGAATAAATTAACAAGAACACACAAAGTTACTCTTAAGATTTGTACTTGTGTCCTTAAATGTTGAATGAACCTTTTATGCTTACAATTAACTAAGCAACGTTTACTTTCTTAGAATGAACTCTAGTATTTTATTTAGAATTAAGACAGGTTTAAATATTTACTCTAAAGCAGTAGGTTTAATTTATTTGCTTATGCGTGTCCCTTATTCTGCAGGGATTGTGTAGTGTGTCAAAAACATTTGCTTCATGTTAACCTTTAATTTATGCGAGTTTATTCGTTCATTATTATTTTCTAATTATGAAACTAGTCAAAGAGTCTTTCTTTGACTAGTTTTTTTGACAAGGTTATTTACCAGAATATCCTTATCGGCCCAAGGGGATGTGACTCGTCTTCCGATTTTATCGGTTGCAATTTGGAGAGTATGCAATGGAACTGCACAATTTAATTTCCGCCTGGCTCTTTCCATCATCGAACTATGAGACGTACGATAATGCGCCATAGGTTATCCAAAGCCACAAATATTTTTTTCATACCACTTGCTCAAAAAAGTGACATTCTATGCCACAAAAAGCGAACATAACAATTGTCATTTTTAATCTGTTAAAAACAGGGAAAGAAAATTGTACTGAATTTCATTCATCTACATGGTAAACATCCCACTCTTACGCATAAAGCGATCCCTAATATTTTCTTTGTGGACACAGCTAAGGAGTGGCATTCCCTGCTGGAGTCTGTATTTCCTGATAGCTTCAACCTTGGGGTCTTCAAATCAAGAGTGAATAGGTCACTTCTAGGCAAGCGTGCTTCACCGTCGATCACATCTTCGCTTACCATCAGGCGAGTTCGCCCTTCGTACATAACGCGACGCAAGTCTCCGACCTTACGTCTTTGGTGTTCAGGCGCTTATATCAATACAAATCCATAGAGGTTCGTATATAGGCACGCGTCAATAGATAACAAAGTCGTAAGGTATCGCCCTTGGTAGCTAACGCGGGCATATCGCCAAAAAAAAAAAACAAATAACAATCGGCGCCTCGCATTAAAAAAAAGAAATGCCTTTGAACCCAAATTGGCGTGCACTCGAGCAATTACAAAAGAAGAAATACTAATCTCCTTCAAATGTCAGCTGGAGATAGTAAGTGGCTATAAATCGCGCAACATGTTGGCACGATGTAACTAATGTTTCACCTTGTTTGCGCTAGATTGCACAATTGTCGAGTGGATGGCGGTGTCGGTGAAAAATCCCTTTATTTGCAGCGTAGATCTGGGAGATTTAGACGTGCAGAAATGCGGTGGTACTGGGAGCTTTGTTCTTGCAATTTGTGGGTAAATAGGTTACTTGGTCTTCTCTGTTTAAGTAGAAGAAATGAGTGCTGTTGTGTAGTTACTATTTATTCGTGATCATTTTTCACTTTTTTTTTGCGTGTTAAAATCATCACATGAGTCCTCCCACCCAGGGCAGAGCCGGAGGGACTGTAAGACTCGTACCAGCTGACTAAAATCCACGGTGTCCTTCAATAGCCCTTTACGTACCGTGGTCACGGTAATTCGAGAGTCTCGCGACCTGATCTTTGATACTTGAGTAATGCCAACTCTCATTGGGTCTAGATGGTGGAAATAGCCCTTTCCTTGACCTGTGTTCCAGAGAATATTTATACACGGGGGTCGAAACTAAAATTCGTGTTTCAATTAAGCTTAATTATAATCGTTCTTTGAACGTTCATATTAGATATTTAAATGAGGGAATCTCCAAAAAGCTCACACGCCCTTGAAAACTTCTGGATCCCAACACTGTGGAATATCCATCACTAGATTTGACTTAACTTTCAATCAATACAATATTTGACTCGATACACTTACGTACAGACGTCAGCATATCAACCTACCCTTACCTATTACTACATTTTCAACTTTATCACAAATGAAGAAGGCACATGTTCGATTGGGAAGATCTAAACTCGGATAGGTTAACGTACGGGCTTTAGTACCTCGTTATATTAACGAACTTCAAACCTAAAACCAATATACTCATCTGAATCAATCAAACCCGCATCACAATGAGCGCAATCTACAATACAAACTACAAGATTGTGTAATAAACTTAGCCAACCCGTCGCATGCAATTAAAGGGGCCCGTAATTACTTTATTGGTGACCGGGGGACATGCCGGTCACGCGTACCGGGGCGTGCACAGGTTAAAGAAGAAACAAGGATGTGCTAAGCCTGTTAGTGGTGTAATATGATCAAAATGATCATAAGAGCTAATGAGATTATGTAAGTACAATGTATTTTACGAGTATTACAGAACTGAAAAAAAGCTACAGAGCGTGAGAGGCGAGGAGATCCTGCTCCTCACGTGAGAGCTCATCTAGGCATCGGGGATCAGACAATACAAGAGGAATGGCGACCTCGCCGTCTGATAAGGACCGACCCGAGTCAACTGTACGTTGTGGAACATACACGCGCCTTAAGGAGCTTTCAGCATAACTGATGTAGTTCGACAATGCCAAATGCCCGACAGGGTTGGTCTTAGTTACCACTGCCCTGGAATGCAAAGAGTAATAGAGGGAACAGGGTAGGTTTTTTTCAGTACGAGTCAGTGACAGTCCCTTCCACTCCACCCTTCTGAGCGAGAAGATTCATTTAATGATTTCCCAACAAAAAGAAAACATTGATGACTTGAATACCCCCCTTGATTTTAGTAAAATAATAAGTACGCTTTGTTTTAAACACAACAGTCTCAACGTGCACTAATATAGGGGCGATATTCCTATGATCACTATCTTACTCGTACCTTGAAAACAAAAACCCAGCAAATGAGGCATTCCACGAAGGACACCCGCTGAAAAGGCACCTGAACGAATAGCACCTGAGCTATTCCACGAATCGTTCGTGGAATAGCTTAGGTGCTATTCGCTCAGGTGCCTACCTAACTATAAAATTTTTAAAAGTGGCATAATTTTTTTCATCTAGTATTTTATTCCACCCATGTATTTTATACGTATTTAAGTCCGTATCTCCCTTTCTTCTAAGATCATAAAGACGTTGAAATTACTAGCATGCCTGCCCGTACCGCCACTTAATAAGGGGCCGTTTCACTACCCTATTTTACAGATATTCAATATTGTTGGGGTATTGTCATTCTGTATCATTTTGTGGACATTTCTGCGGCCATTTTGGGGTTGTAACGGGAAGGTTTACAGGTATTGAGGTATTGAAGGTTTGTGTTAATAGATGGAATTGAAATCATTGGAATGTAAGACAAGACCCTGTCTTGTCTTGAAATTCTGAGTTGGGGTAGCAACCAAAAGGTTCATGTCGTTATTTCGGTTAAACTATCGGAATATATATATATGTATATATCGGAATGTTTATGTATGTCTTTATACTTGTATGATATGGAGACAGTGGCGTAACGAGTCAAATAGTTTTTGATAATCTAAACGACGGACTAATTTTTTTTTTCAGACAATCTCTAAATTTTTTTTTTGACCAATCTAGGTAAGATTAATTTCTTTGTCCTTCGCGTTTAAAGAAAAAGTCAAATACAGTAACAACAACGTTACGCAATTAGGCTGCCAAACCGTAACGTAACAGTCGTAATTGGTGTTAACACTAACCGCCTCCGGGATTTACAACCCCGTACGTTAGAGGCCGACTACCTCTTTACATCCTCAGTACACACAGACGTAGACAGGCTATTACCATAGATGTTACAGGATGGGTAGTGTAATTTGATTTTAGATCGATCGGACTATTTTGAGATCAACTAGGGGGGGGTGTTTGTTCATTCAATAGTAAAGAGAAATTGAACCGTATTGAATTATTTGAAATAATAAAATGGAAATCCGACGAATCGTTTAATTCAGGTATTAATTTAAAAGTGGCTTTGTGATAGTGAAAAGAATCTATTTTTATTTCAATAACTTTGTTGGAAGATTCACTTGAATATGATGTTAAAATCATATAATAAAAGGATAGAATTAAAAATCATACAAAACTATTGATTAATCATCATCTGCAAGCCTTTTCCCAACTACGTTCGAGTCGGCTTTCAGTTGAACCAGATGAAGCTGACTCACAATCAAACTGCTGCCACTACGATTACACCCATGGAGCGGCTGCCTATTTAACCTCCACGATCCAGAAACTGAAGATCCCGTGGTAAGACTGGTTGTCAGACTTTCGAGTCGGAAGTTTCTCGCCAGTTTCAATGGAGTATCAGCTAGAACACACTAACACCCTTAACACCCTGTACTTCATAACTTCGAAAGAAAGATAAAAACTAAGGATGAAAGAGAGGGATAACAACTTTTGAAAATTCAATCCACAATTTGAATACAATGCAACTTCGAATAGTATTCAAGACCAAAAAATTTCCGTACTCAGCGCAAGCTGCAGCGGTAAACTACCAAAACTTGAAAGTCAGATCTATGATAGATAGCGGTAAGATTCCAAATATTATGTAGAGGAAACTTTTCGTCTAAATGTATGCGGGGCACGACGTGAAACCAAAAACTCGCCGAGAAGGATGAATATCGATGAACGCACGTATGCCAACACTGCTCTCGTATGCGGTAGGATGAGCCTTCATACTGTTAGAAACTGAACACTAAGGAAAACGTTGATCTACTGTTGTATTTTCTAGCTATAGATTCTGTTACACTTCCATTTTTCTATCTTCAAACATCTGCGGGTTTTAATTACAATAGTATTAAGCTTTATGTTAGAAATATCAGAGGTCTACCTATCTATATCACTTACATTTCGCCGGTTAAGAATGGAATCTAGGTAGTAGCTTAAAGTCATCCATTGGGCACAAAATAAACTCTGGACTGTCCTGACAATTATTGCTCACAGTAAATCCCAATATCACATCAATAATTATTTCAGCCCATGGTGTTTCACAGCTTGGCAAATCCCTCCCTCTACTCTTTACATTTTGTTCAAATTTCATCTGCAATATGAAATCCTTTGACACGAAAGGTCTTATAGGCAAGAGATATGTCGCAGTGGTGGACGCCCACGGCATCGGACGTCGCAAGACGATCTCCGGCCACCGTAGGCGCGGGCATGTGGGTGGCGAGTAATGGGCGACTCGCTGTCTGACCATGGACCATGCCCGGGTCGACGGTGCGTTGTGTTCCACGCGCGCCTCAAGTAGTGTCAACATAGTGACGGGGCCTGTAGAGGGCCAAAGCCTGCCGGGGTCGCGGGACTTTTCCATTACCGTGACCCCGGTACGTAAAGGGCTAGTGAAGGACACCGTGGATTTTAGTCAGTACAAGTCTGACAGTCCCTCCCGCCCTGCCCTCGGGTGGGAGGACTCATTTAATGATTTTACCACGATAAAAAAAAGGCAAGAGATATGTGTAGACGGTTATCGGTAGATCGGTTTCTCATTTCCTAGAGAGATGTAAATTTTGTACAGGTACTGAACTGGTAGCTAGTCCTCTATGTCTAAGGGCAATCCACATCAACACCATATGCCTAGCCTTTTCCCAACTTCTGTTGAGATTCTAGTCGGGCCGAATGCAATTGAATATTAGTATATTACATTGGAGCGATTGCCTACCTGATCACCATAACCCAGTAACTGTTTAACACTATGTGTATAGTTTTGGTAAGACTGGATGACTGGATGTCAGTCTTTTGAGCGTCTGACTAACAATAATGACTTTCAAAGATCTAGAGATGACAGTCGGAACTAATGCCTTTGTTTAACAGACAGGCGAAAGCGAAGCGAGTCCGAGGCGATACCGAACCGAAGCGAGACGTCAGTCCGATAGTTCTGTCACGCTATCGGATCGCTTTCGGTTTTCTATGTGACTGGATTCAAACAATTCCACACATTACAAATAAAAACGTCACGCTTCGACAGGCTTAAGAGCTTTACTTGCTTCCCTAGGCACAGAAGAAACTCGCTATGATAAATGGTCACTCATCCATAGACCAAAATCGGCAAAAACGGCTGAAGATCGACCTGTGCGCCATAGGCAATACACATATATAACCTCAAAGAGAATACCTAGAAGCAATATCAATTAATAATGCATGTAAATGACAGTAGGCTGAGACGCTTGCCGGAATATTGGCAATTATGCCGCAATTGAGCGCCAGTGCGAGCCTAATGCGGCCGTATTAACCTCTGATGCGATATGCAATAAATGTCAATAACATTCATAGGTGCTGTGGTGTTGTAGACGTGGTTTCTACTTGATTTGATTTGAAAGACATCACTAGGTATACTTAGAGATTGTGATAGCTCACCATTTGGTTTGAACTCACAAATTGGTCCTTTTTTTTTCGTTGTGAAGTCATCAAATGAGTCCTCCCCCACCCAAGGCAGAGCGGGAGGGACCGTCAGACTCATACTGACTAAAATCCACGGTGTCTTTCCGTGAGTCCCGCGACCCCGGGTCCTAGAAGAGCCTAGTGTATTTTATTCCGTACAGGTCTGACAGTACCTTCCATTCCACCCAAGGCAGGAGTTATTTGTTGAGTTACTCAAGTTAAAAAAAATAATCATAAATTGGTGCATGAGAATCCACAAATTTTCAGAGTTCACACCCGAGCAAGTACCAATCATATAAGTGCTTAGTTATGTACAATCGACAAAGTGGAATCATGACCCACCATAAGCTTATTTTCTTACAGACATTCAAATACAATAAGCCCTCATTCGCGTAAACACACATATCCATGGTAACAACCTCGATCTTTATTATTTTGACGGATTCAAACGATTAATTGTCAAAATGGATCATGATAAAGTACCCAAAGTAAAGACAGTTAAAAATAAAGATATGATGGATTTTAAATTTGATCACCCCAAGAAGAAGATACGAGTACATACATGTTTGATTGAGAAAAGGATTAAAGTTTGGAATACGTTGGCGTGCTAGTGTTTGTACCTATTAACTAAATTATTTTATTTAACAAACATAAAATGTTTTGCTCTATCAATATTTTGATAAAGAAAATCAAAACAAACAACAACTTACAAACTTAAATGGTCACGTTTTAATGTGTATACTGAACTCGGTACCTAAAAATACACAGTGACTTTCAACTAATATTAAAGCAAAAGCAGGGTAGTAAGGTCTTGTCTAGCGTGATGAGCTTTCGCGGGTAAAACAGTGGCGAATAGTATCAAACACTGAAACCGAAGAAGCTCCCTAAGTCCGTCAACAAAGATATAGAAAAGTAACTCGAAACTTTTGACTGAACCCTACTGCCTATTATTTTCGAATTCATAAGTTTTGATAACATATTCGGAGTAAAGACTGCAAAATTAAGGGGCCGAACTGAAAATGAATGAATTCGTAATGAAAAGGGAGTATCATTTATTTCTTCTTTGACACACTTAGAGATCTCTCGATGAACAGAAACCAACTCTTTACCTTGATCGACACGACAATTCGATCAAGCTACACTCGCCTCATCATTTATTTGCTTGGCGAGCTTTCATTTATTTTTCTCGCAATTTCTGTCGCAAACCGCGAATCGGCACACGCTGCGTTCGTCGTAAGGATAAATTACGTGACCTTTATCAAATACTTGGACAGAGCAGCCAAGGAAGCGATCGTCTTTTGTTTTCCTTTGGCCATCAAATCGCATACGCTACCTCTCCCGCTACCGCCCTAGTCACTCTATATAAGCCCTAAATAACATCCATCTATTCAACGCATTTACTCTGTCAAGTCGACTAGTCAGTTACTTTAAGGAGCTTACTCGGTTCTTGAGATAATTTTTCTCTTCAAAGGAGAACAAATTATGAGTGATATTAAATGAGACGAGAAACTCGGAATACTACCAACTGGTTTATTTTCTCTTGATGAAAGTTTTCGATTCGTTATTTTGTAGCGAGAAATTGTTTTAGATTGGAGGGGACGATAATATTAATCTCAGGAATCCATTAATGATTGTAAATGTTAATGATCAATTTGGATAATTTTATTATTTTGTAGAAGACTACAAATTCAAGGAGTGGAACGATCAAGCACCCCGCAAACCCGGCGATAAGGCTCTTCTTTGAGGTTGATTTGAGAGGCGCTTTGGCGCGGGTGTTCTCACCTTTTACTTGACGCAGGTCCTCATCGGACGCGATTCTTTCGGCAGACACCTGCAACAAAAAATATACGGACAGCGGAGTCTGAAAGACCAGAGTGTGCAGCATTTCTCATGATAACTGATGTGAATAACATTTTTTTATTTTTTTATAATGACTTTGTAATATTTGTTTCAGAACGGTGTCCTCTCATCTCTACCCTATCTTTCCATGTATTCGCTTGGTTAAGTCATAGGTACTATTACAGAAGTTATTATCAAGAAAAACTGGCTAAGTGTATCCAATAGCATAGAAATGTCCGGATGTCACCTTTGTGTTAATAGCCCAGAGGACACGATGAAGATCTGCCCCACTTGGACTGAGCACCGCTGTCCTCACGGAGTGGATAGGCCATGTTACGGTGAGACAAGAGGCGGAATGCGTAAGGGAGAAAACATCTTCCACCTCACGTCTCCGCCACCGTAGAAGACGCTCGGGACGTCTTAAGTGAATTGGCTGGATCTCACAAGCTAAATTCCCTATAAACATGCCTATTGGGAGCATTAGAATACAACATCATCTCAAAAATAACGCCAGTTATAAAACCGAGCAGTTATTTTGATTAAAACCGAAGTTTATTTATACCAGTATAGTCGGCAATATAAAAAGCCATTCATTTTCATCGGTAGCCCATCCGTTAGGCTGGAATCGTAAAAAGTAAACTGAGCGTTTTATTACGGGTTGGGGCTACGGTACCGATCGATGCTTACTCTTAATGGCTGATACTGCTAATAGTTTTTGGGGTGAGCTCTATATTTTTTTCAATCGTCTGGGTACTCTATTACGTAGGCCTGATTGCCAAGGTTCCGTGCGTAAAGGCAGTTTATTAAGGCTCCGCTGTCTGTCCGTCCATCACAGGGCTGTATATTCCTAACCAAAATAGGTGGTAAATTTCTGAAATTTTTACAGAGTGTATATTTTTTTATTTTTTTTACAACTATCACACAACGCCGTCTAGTCCCAAGCTAAGCAGAGCTTGTGTTATGGGTACTAGACAACTGATAAACATACTTATATATTTCTAAATACATACATATTAAAGATAAATAACACCCAGACACAGAACAAATGATCGTGCTCATCACACAAACATTTGTCCTGGGTGGGAATCGAACCCACGACCTCCGGCATAGCAGTCAGGGTCACTAACCACTAGACTAACAGGCCAGTCATCAACAGGCCAGTCCTGACCAATATGAATAAGGAATGACCTTATTCATTTAATGCAATAATAACAATTTCCCAGTTGTGGTCAGAATCTTCAGTGGTTTAGTTTTTTGTATTATTTGAAAGTAATAATAGGTAAAGATTTCATAAGAGTTAATTCCCGGTATTTTGTTCCCGTGAGGTTATACGTGGGCGAAGCCGAGAGCAATAGCTAGTATTCTATTTATGTACCGACAATATTTACACAAAATATCAAAACAATCCCCTAAAATGTAGTCAAATTCAAATTGATGTTAGAAATCAAGCAACTGTCGGCAAAACTAACGGTCAATAAATGTTAACAACTAAACAGATTAATCAAGATTAATTAATTTGTTGAGTTTAGTGCCTCGCCTTACTTTGTATATCAGCATTAGAGTATTCATAGAATATAGAATAACAGTACCAAACCGGTAGTAACAGCCCAGGTTTGAACACAGACAGCCGTTTTAAGGGCCACGCTAACCTGGTCTTTATTTCGTCCTCAAACCATACATACAGCGGTATTCAAGTATTAACAGCGTTTAAAATATGGAAAATTAAAAACCGCATCTAGTGTACGACTGTGGAACTAATTTTTTCCATCAGATTAACGTCAAAGTTCTCGTTTACTTTATAACACAATAACGTGAAAACTGGTGCTAAAACCTCTGCTCATCGGCAGCATAGTGATCTGAGATCGAACTCTATAATCATAGAAACATAAAGTAAAGAAAAAAATATAGACCCTTACATTTTTTTAGTAATAGTAAATCTCGCTTTACATGATATTAACATACGGATGGTATGTCTCTCCAAAAAATTAAGATTTGTGTGGTTTTCTATAAAAAAAAATATTTGTGTTTAAAAAAATATATATTTCTTAACATAACACACTAGCTATTGTTGTATTAAGACGACATAAAATTCGTGCACCTTTAGGCACCGCTCCGCATGTAACAACAGTATGAAGTTCGATTTACAGACCACTGTGCGCCGGTTGAAAATACTACGTACTACTAAAACTTGTCTTATTTATACTTCCACAGGAACGCTTACTTCGTTAGATAGACTTATCGATTCTGTTGGGTTTATTGACTGGTGGCCCAACAAGGGTTTTACTGTGAGTTTTCAACAAACTGGTTTTGCCTATTCAGATATTATTTTGATTGGAAAGATATTTATAATAACTCGGTTATAGTTAATTAACTTTGAGAGTTGATTTGACTGCTCCTGAAGTCATGGCTGATCTGATCTGATTGGTCAAACAAATGACCATCAAGCTTTATCATCACTATCATAATATCAGCTGTAGGACTACAACTGTTGAACATAGGCCTGCCCTATAGATTTCATTAGGAGTGGTTGGAAGCAACTTGCATCAAGCTTTTTACAAATTGTCTACAATTGAATGCATATTCTTTTAAAATAATAAAAGATTCAACTAGGTTATTGATTCCATTTTATGCGAGAACAATCTTATACACCCAATTGAAGAAAATTTTCCGTTTTAATCATTTGCCATTTTGTGAATTAGGCTTTTTGCACCTAAACCAACTTAACATTTCCCTAGCATTTCCCAAAATATGTTGACGGTCGCCTTTTATCCTCACCGGATGCAGCTAAATACCAGTATTTTGCATGGAGCGACTGCCTATTTGACCTCCACAATTCAGTTAGTAGCAAGTAAAGAGAACGAGTACCAAAGGGGGAAAATCTTGTTATGTAATCTGCTCACCGGAAGTTCTAGTTACCTGCGCTAAATGGTTCAATATATTATTAGAAATATTTTTTAAGTTGGACTCTCAAACCTATCTGACTAAATATCAACCTGCTCCTCCTGTAGTCCTTTACGTTGTAGGGCCGCGATGCCCTTGACAATTCCACAATGAAAAATAATGATTTAAATGTGGTTTTGACTCCCGTGTTTCCTGTACAAGAAGAGAGAGTAGGTAGCTTTTATTTGTAATGACCGACATTTTAGCTGGGGTATAATAATACCTCCCACTTTATTTTTGGTATATGTTCAAGTACATGTTATAGATACTCGTAGCAAGCCTATTACAATTAATCCTAGCTACCCAAAATTGGGGTGCTAAGACAGGAAACCTCCACGTGCGCTCGTGGACTGGAGTTCCCCCTCGGATACGTCCGGGGGGAAGACCAGTTTTTCGGGCCGGTGCACCCTGGGATGCGGGCATAAACTCTTTTAGGCACTGTGTGCCTAAGGGGTCTCTTTGCCCGTATGCGAATAGCCTGTCGGGTGGATGCTCCAACGCGTGTCCCTCTGAATAGCAGAGGGCACAGCGGCGGAGTGGGCTTGCGGACGGTGAGCAATGGGTAAGCTCGCCGTCCGACCAAGGACCAAGCCCGGGTCGGTGGCGCGTCGTGTTTCACGCGTTACCGACGGGGACCCCTTACGGGGCCAAATGCCTGCTGGGATCGCGGATTTTTTCTTAATCCAGGATACCGCGGCCCCGGAACGTAAAGGGCATCCAAAGAAACACGGGTGGATTTTAGTCAGTAAGAGCCTGACAGTCCCTTCCGCCCCGCCCAGGGCGGGAGGACTCAATTAATCATTTGGCTCTTTGGCCACTTTGAGGATTGAACTCAAAATCAAGCTCACAGTTGCATTTTCACAATCAAGTCAAAAAAAATTAACCGACTTCATAAAACCACAATAAAAAACTGCAAATAACTTTTCTTTCGGAAGTCGGTGGCTTCGTTTTTAAATTCATAGACTTTTTTGCCACCTCCTCCTTTTTGTTGTCGGTTAAAAAATAAATAGCAACAAAAATTAACGCAAAAAAAAACAGCTTCATCTCAATAGCCAATCTTTCCCATAATTGCGAACGTTGTGTTTTATTCATACTTTTTCCCATTATACTGTAGACATAGAATAACATCCCTCTTAGATCCTACGAGAAGATTGTTTTTGTACCCGCGGGGATGGAATATCGACTCTTTATACCCCAGACACAACCTCAGGTGATCCGTCTTTCGACGCGACTTCACACACACACGTGCATGTGTTTCTTGTTTCATTTACTTAGAATTTTTGCGTTGCAATCACATTACTGTGGCTCTTGACTGTTACGGACTTCAGCCACGGGCCTCTTTATGTAGCGATGCAAAAGCACGTAGATCGCGTTTGTAACTTTGTGTGACCGTATTCGTGTGATCACGCGAAAGACTCGCGACATAATTAATTGTTACTGTAAGCCAACCAAACACAATAAAATAAATTAAAATAACTATTGCGCAGGTAGCGTTGCGTTAGCGTAGTCACGCTTTTTTTTTGCTGGCACCGCTCGTATTTTGCTATGTCGTATAGTTCGTGGCCGAGCAGATACGGAAGCAGTTACGCAAATATTATGGCAAACTCTGCAGGGAAATACAAGCGTCGCTCGTTATTTGTGGTGGAGAATGATGTGCATACAGATTCCTAAGGAAGCTGTGCACAAATCTGTTAAAATTTATATCTCTTTTGGGAGGTTATGACTTTCGGCATTAATTTAGAAGATCAAGAATGATTTCAATTTAGTTTCAAATAAACTTAAAGTCGTAAAGACACCTCGACATTGGAACGAAAAGGGCAACTGAAGGAGCAGAGTGGCCTTTTAGTCAGTAAGAGACTGAACCTAGTACATCAACAACATACGAGTGCATAACCCCCTACAGTAAGCACTTTTCATCTTGGTTATTTACTGGCAAAGTCGCAGGCAATAGCTAACAGCCAGCAGCTCCGGATCAAATGTATGAAATATTCTACGGCCATTTTCATACCGATTTTGTTTGACTGAACGAGCTAATACTTAAGACTTGAACATTCACTTATAACACAACATCGAGCGTTCGACCACCCTCTTTTATCCTAGTTTTATTTTTAAATCTCGTGTCATTACACGAGGCCGAGCCTGTTGATCATCCAGCACAGATCAAGATTCCGTGGCTGCTACTAACACATTCCTAATGTCAAGGAGTGACTGGATAGGCGTCACGGCATCCTGACCTAGCGCCTGACGCAGGTCCTCACCGGACACGTGTATCGGATGAAGAAGGATAAAACGCCTGGGTGTCCCCACTGCGAGGATCGTCTAGAGGACACGGTGAAGCATACGGTGCAGGACTGCCCGGCTTGGGCAGAGCACAGCCGTGTTCTCACGACGGCGATAGGCGGCGACCTCTCGCACCCGCCATTGGTCGACGCCATGCTGCGTGGCGAGACGCAGTGGGAAGCGGCCGGCTCCTTCTGCGAAGCAATCATGCTAGCAAAGGAGGAGGCGGGACGCGTGAGGGAGAGGACAGCATCCACCTCACAGCCCAGCCGCAACCGTGGATTTTAGTCAGTACAAGTCTGATAGTCACTCCAGCCCTGCCCTGGGTAGGAGGACTCATTTGATGATTTTGCCACGACAAAAATAAAACATTCCTAATGTAAAAAATCGAGAATCACTTTTCCCGACCCGAGAACCGAAGTCGGGATCTCATAATCAGCGGCAAAAAAAATACAAAATGTATGATATTAGATATTGGCACCATACTAGCCTCTCCGACGTTTCCATAAGCTGCGTTTAACAAAAAGGCACGAAGTCGTCGCGCTAGAGCAAAATGAAAGGTGTTCGGTGGAGCGCATTTCCTTCTCGTGAACTTAGACCGCTCTTCAAGAGCTTAGACCAGGAGCTTGACACTGTTACAAAAAGTTATGTCACAGAAGAAATAAATATCATTTTATTAATTATTTACTTGACATAAATATGTATTATTATACATTTTGGTAGCAGATTAAAGAACGAATTATTAACATTTCTAATACCCACTCTTCAAATGCAGGATCGTTTGCTTTCAGTTATTGTTTAATTTTTGTTTAAAAGCATACAAATAAAACAGTATTTATCGAAACAATCAAAACAATTTTACAGTTAGCCTTATTCCCAGTCACGTAATCAAATAAAACCCGCCTCGGTCGACAAATCAATATTCAATTGAATTAAATTCACTCGATGCCATGAATAGTAATTTCAATGCATTTTAAGTGACTTTAAATGGTTTCACTATTGAGATGCTTTAAACTTTTTCTTTGATACTTATACCGTAGTAATGCGATAGTTTTCTGACTTTATTAGCCGAATGTAGACTCGAAATATGTTACGTATTAGTGTCCAATGTAAAATGTGACGGTAAAAGATGATGCAAAGTTGCTTACATTCGAGGTTTGCGAGAATGTTTTAAAGACTTACCGCGGCTCTGGAACCCAAAGGGAAATTGAAGATCCCCCGTCATAATGGCGACACTCTTTGAGGCGCGCGTGGAACACAACGCGCCGTTGACCTGGGCATGATCTATGGTTGGACAGCGAATCGCCCATAACTCGCCGCCCGCATGTCCGCGCCTACGGTGGCCGGAGATCGTCTAGCGACGTCCGACACCGTGGGCGTCTACCACTGCGAAATAACTAGAACATAACAAAAATTTAGCAAACAATTTTAAAATCTTTACACAAGCTCCCGTACTACAAAGTACTGCCGTCGACAGCTGTCAAAGTCACAGTGCAATTTAATTGGTTCAGTCTTACCAGTCTTACCACAGAGTAGTTAGCAACAGCAGCTTAACAAGGTGAAATGTTTATAAATTTTTGCCGAATTTTTTGCCCGCAGTTTGCAACTGAGTTACTCGTTTACGAGTTTGGAAATTAAAAATTTTTCATTGTTCCGTCGACGCAAAACTTTTCCGTATGGAAACAATGAGCTTGAATGCACTTTGTTTTGTACTGCTTATTAAAACTGGAGTACGTTATTCAAGTTTTAAGATGGTCATTTAATATTAATTGTCGCATTTAGAAGTTGATGAAGAAGAAAATGGCGTATTCCCTTAGGAAACGACTTTGTTATGAACAATAAGGAAAAATGAAATTCATCGTGTACGCCCGCGGCGGTGTTGCCCGCATGAAGTTCGGTAGCTATTGTTACCATTTGGTAGTTATATGACCACAGGAACGTTATACAAGGATAAAATTAATCCCATGTTTTAAATCCGTTCAGTAGCTTTGGAGTAACAGAGTAATAAACACCATGCACCTTACAATTTTTCGCATTATAGTAAGAAGAAAATTAAGTTTGTTTAATCATTTAAACAAGGCAATTTTAAATCAAATGACAACATCAACAAGATAGCTACTAGTTATTCCAATGAAGACAGTTGTCTGCCTCAAATAGTTTATGTTAAGTGAGTAGTGAGGGAGTGAGGAACGATACAAACAGGCCTCTTGCTGTGTGACTAACCGCATGAGGTAACAGAATCGGCAAGTGGGTAAACTGATAGAGGCACACTAAGGGATAAAACGGTTACTTACCTCTATAGAAGTGTAGAAATATTATAAACTAGATAGAGTGTTATAAAACCTTGTAACGTTTTTTTATCATGGTAAAATCATCCAATGGGTCCTCCTACTCTTACTGTCAGACTTGTACTGACTACAATCCACGGTGTCCCTTGACGTTCCAGGGTTACGGTTACCTGATGAGACAGTCCCGCGACCCTGGCAGGCTTTGACCCTCTAAGGGAGGCCCCGTCAGATTTCTGATAGCTCTTTAATGCGCGCGTGGAACACGAAGCGCCGTCGACCAGGGCATGGTCCATAATCGGACGATGAGTCACCTACTCGTATTACTCGCCAACCGCATGCCCAAAATCTCGTAACACACAACTAGTTTCTGACTTTATTATCAAACTAGGCATGCATATAACTGAAAGTAGTCTTTAAAATCGATACTTATGATAGAATTTCAAATTCATTCCTTTATACTAACTCATGGCAAACTGGCGAAGTAATTTAAGTATATTTTCACATTCATCATCATTTGATCCTGGAATTACCTAATACTGGGAATAGACCTCCCGTTTCTCTGTCATACTTCTCAGTTCTATGCGTCCCAAATCCATATGTTCCTCGTGATTTTGACGATATCAGTCAACCCAAAATTATTTTTATACTGAGTCAATCACATGTATAGTCTTTATTTTCTTCATTCAATAGTTGTTCCTGACTGTTAAAGTATGTCCGTATATGAAAATAACTACTACTAGCAAACAACAAGATTTAATATAAATTCAAAAACATCTCCCAATATTTCTCTTAACAAACACGCGGTGACCTACGCTACTTAATCTATTCCTATTTTATTCTATTCCAATAAAACTATTCCTCTCGTTACACAAAGAGGTTGCCACTGAGACTGTAGAGGCGTTTCCGCCCGCCCTAAAACAAGCAGGCACATGGACTCCTTATTTGAAATGCAAAGGGTCGCATGTTCGTCGCTTGGGACAAATCCACACCGGATTTCGGAAAGCCGGTAATTTGTTTACGGTTTTTCCTGTCTCTTTTGAAGACGGCTCGAAGTTTTGAAAGAAATATGTGTCTGTTTTGTGGTACAGTGTGTACGAAAATAAATGTAAAAAGTATTTTTGTTACCGTGTTTCATATAGAACTCAAATTTCTGTGTGAAACACTTGTGAAATGATCGTAAGATTTGTGGCGAACATAATTCAGTCGTTAGACAATAAGACAACAGGCGACATCTATAGAGCGAAGGAAACAATAAAGTGTTCTGCATCATACAAATAATTTTTTACTGTGGTAAAATCATCAAATGAGTCCTCCCCCGAGAGAGCAAGAGCGACTGTCAGACTCGTACTGACTAAAATCCACGGTGTTCTTCAATAGCCCTTCACGTTCCAGGGTCACGGTAATTCGATAAGTCCCGCGACTCCGGCAGACTTAGGCCCTCTAGGCTAGTTTAGAACTTATGGAAAAATTCAAATGTTGAGCAGACAACCTACCAGACACAACACTTATCTGATTAAAGGTACTTTTCTTTTCATTGGGGTATCGAAAACCTTTACACCTTGTTCCTCATACCCCCAAAAATTAAAGATATCGCTATTAGCGATAATAGGATGAAATGCAATCACAGGAGGAGCTCGTGGCTAAATAAGTACAGTCGCACAGGCCGATCTTCCGGGTTAAGCCATGTTGCCGAAGTTGGCCTGTGGATGTGTGACCATTTGTTATAGCGAGTTTTCTCCGTGCCTCGGAAAGCACGTGGCTTTACGTGCTTTGAAAATTGTTGGTCCCGGCTGTCATTTGTAGATCTTTGACAGCCGTTAATAACAGTTACAGAAGCTTGAAAGTCTGACTACCAGTCTTACCATGGGGTATCGTATTACCCAGGTCCGATAGGCAGTCGCTCCATGTAAAATATTGATATTCAGCTGCATCTGGTTAGACTGGAAGCCGACCTCAAATTGGGAAAAGGCTAGGCAGATGATGAGGATTGCAATGACAGGAGCAGGTTCGTGATAAAGTCACTAACTCAAACACTTAAATACCACTTCATTGTGAACGTATTCTTACCGAGAGGGTATCGATTCAATCGGCAACCGTTTTAATTTAGTAGCTCAAGTAATTTCCGAGTACATATAGGGACCATTGATAGGAGTCAGGTAAGGGAGGCGCTAACTAAACTCAAACCTAAGCGTTCGGCAGGACCAGATGGCATCCCACCATTTGTTATTAGAGACTGCAGGCATTACTTAGCGAAACCACTATCACACGTGTATAATGTATGTTTTGAACAGGCATACTTTCCGGAACGTTGGAAAATAACACGCGTAATACCAGTACCTAAAGGCGAAGCAGGGTGTGAAGTTAGTGGGTACAGACCGGTGGCGGTGCTGTCGGTACCAGCGAAAGTGTTTGAGTCAGTAATCCATCATTGCGTCTTAAACCAGGTTTCAGTCACTTTGTCAGATTCACAGCATGGGTTTAGGCCGGCTCGTAGCACGACTACAAACCTGCTGAATTTTATGACATATGTGGTTCCTAGCGTTGATTTGGGAGTGCAGGTCGATGCTGCATACTTTGACTTCAAAAAAGCTTTTGATTTGGTAGACAATGACATTTTGTTGACGAAGCTTGCAGCATTCGGATGCACTCCTAAATTGCTGAAGTTCTTTGCTGATCATATGAGTAACAGAAAGCAGTATGTGGAATATGCCGGGTACAAATCTGAATCTTATTTTACGAGGTCAGGAGTCAGTCAGGGCAGTAATTTAGGGCCACTACAATTTATACTGATGGTAAATGACTTACCCGAGGTCGTAAGGAATGCCAAGTGTCTGTTGTTTGCTGACGATCTAAAACTACTACTTGCTGTGAAAGAACAAAACGACTTTGAGCGCTTTTTTTTTTTTTTTTTTTTTTTTTTTTTTTTTATCGTGGTAAAATCATCAAATGAGTCCTCCCACCCAGGGCAGGGCGGCAGGGACTGTCAGACTTGTACTGACTAAAATCCACGGTGTCCTTCACGAGCCCTTTACGTACCGGGGTTACGGTGATGGGTAAGTCCCGCGACCCCGGCAGGCTCTGGCCCTCTACAGGCCCCGTCAATTTGCTGACACTCTTTGAGGCGCGCGTGGAACACAACGCGCCGTCGACCCGGGCATGGTCCATGGTCGGACAGCAAGTCGCCCATTACTCGCTGCCCGCATGCCCGCGCCTACGGTGGTCGGAGATCGTCCTGTGACGTCCGACGCCGTGGGCGTCTACCACTGCGGCTGGGATGGAGGGAGGACGCTGTCCTCTCCCTCAGGCGGCCCGCCTCCTCCTTCACGAGCATGACTGCTTCGCAGAAGGAGGCGACCGCTTCCCACTCCGTCTCGCCCCGCAGCATGGCCTCGACCAATGCCGGGCGCGAGAGGTCTCCGCCTATCGCCGTCGTGAGGACACGGCGGTGCTCTGCCCAAGCGGGGCAGTCCTGCACCGTGTGCTCCACCGTGTCCTCCGGACGATCCTCGCAGTGGTGACACCCAGGCGTTTCTTCCCTCCCTATCAGACACAGGAACCTCCCGAAACTTCCGTGTCCGGTGAGGACCTGCGTCATGCGGAAGGTAAGGACGCCGTGACGCCTATCCAGCCACTCCTCAAAGAGGGGTCTTACCGCCGCGATTGCGGCGTGCCCGGACCTCGGTTGCGACAGTCGCTCCCTCCATACTGCCCTGAGATCGCGCCGGAGCTCTTCCCGCCGCGCCTCGACCTGTCGAGGCAGCGGGGATTCGCCCCGGCGCTGCGCCTCCACGCGCCATTCGTAGACGCGCTGGAGGGCAGTCGCCTCCAGATCCCAGGGCAGCAATCCCGCTAGGAGGTTGGCTGATTCGCCGGCGATCGTGCGGTATCCCCGGATCATCCGGATAGCCATGACCCTCTGGCATGCGACCAGCTTGAGTGGTCGCGTCCGGATGCTTAGGGCCCACACAGGGGCCCCGTAGAGGGCCATGGACCGCACGACACCGGCGTACAGCCTCCGGCAGGAGGCGTTTGGCCCGCCGAGATTGGGCAGGAGTCGCCTGAGGGCGCCTGCTGCCCGGTTCAGCTTTGGGGCCAAACGTAGGAAGTGCTCCCTAAAGTTCCACCGGCTGTCGAGGACGAGTCCCAGGTACTTCATCGTCCTCCCGACGCCGATGCGAACCCCCTCCACCGTAATGTGGGACTCTGAACGTGGCGCGTTCAGACGGCCATGAAAGCACATGGCCTCTGTTTTATGCAGCGCCACGTCGAGTCCCAACTGCCGGATCCTCTGAGCGACTGTCGCCACCGCTTGCGTCGCCAGGTCGGCCGCCGCCTGGTGCGACTCTCCCTCCGCCAGGACGAGCGTGTCGTCGGCGTAACATATTACGCCGACGCCGTCAGGGAGGTCGCCGCGCAGCACCCAGTCGTAGCCGATGTTCCACAGGAGCGGCCCCAAGACCGATCCCTGTGGAACACCGCACGACATCTCTCGCCGGTTCCACTCTCCCCGGTGACCGGGGTAGATGACGGCCCTGTCCGTCAGGTAGTCCTCGACTGTGCGACGGAGGTAGGTCGGCACCCGGTGATACCGGAGTGCCTCCCTTATGCAACTCCAGGGCAGGGTGTTGAAGGCGTTGGTGATGTCCAAGGACACCGCCAAGACGACCCTGCCCCGGGATACCGCATCCCCCGTCGTGAGGGCTCTCACGCGCATGATGGCGTCCACCGTCGAGCGCCCCCTCCGGAAGCCAAACTGGCTCTCCGAGAGGTCCGGGCCCACCCGATTCAGGTGCCCGACGAGGCGGTCTGCAATAACTCTTTCAAAGAGCTTGCCCACCTCGTCGAGCAGCACGATGGGCCGGAATGCGGACGGAGAGTCCGCAGGGCGCCCGGGCTTCTGGATCAGGACCAGTTTCCCCGTCTTCCAACGAAGCGGGAACTGGCCCCTCTCCAGGCATGCGTTAAAGAGCCCCCCCAGTCGAGGCCCGAGAGTCCCCGAGGCCAGGACCCAGGCTTTTCCTGGCAGGCCGTCGGGTCCTGGGGCGGTATTTTTGGCCTTGAGCCGTTGTACCGCCACTCTCAGGTCTACCTCGGTCACCTCTGGAGCGTCGTAGACATCGTCGTCGCTGTGGTCCGCGTTTGCGTCAGCTTCACCGTCGGATTCCGTCGGAGACGGAGCCATGGGCGGGGGAGTATGCTCTCCCCGCGATGGGAACAGGGCGCTCACCACGTCCTCCGCGAACTGAGGCTGGAGACTCTGCGTCAACGGGGGAGCCCAGGGGCGGAGCTTTTGTCTCACCCACTTATAGGGTCGGCCCCATGGGTCCCCGTCCAGGGTCTCCAGCATCTCCTTGCGGGCCAATTCCTTGGCCCGCCAGATCTCGTCGCGGAGGGCGGTCTTCGCTGCCCTGTAGCCCTCGTACAGCTCCGCCTCTAGACTTTTTTTGAGCGCTTGCAGGAAGACATAGACAGGGTAGTCGAGTGGGGAAAGAAGAATAAGTTGGTATTCAATACGTCAAAGTGTTCCGTAATAACTTTTAGTAGGATGAAAATACCCAAGAAGTATGATTACAGAGTGGACAACACGTTATTGAAAAGAGTGGAAACGGTGCGCGATTTAGGAGTTCGCCTTGACTCGGACCTGGCATTTCGTAATCACATCGTTAATGTTTGTAAAAAAGCCTATAGGAGCCTAGGTTTTGTTCTGAGAAGAGCAGAGGGCTTTACAAGCATCGCTGCGCTTACTTCTTTGTACAATGCTTTGGTAAGAAGTCAGCTCGAATGTAACGCAATCATATGGGCTCCGCATGAAGCTAAATATAGTCTCATGCTGGAGCGTATACAAAATAAATTTACTAGGTTTCTGTATCGAAGGTTGTATGGTGTATATCCATTTTATCCATTGACGTATCCAACTTTGTTTGTTGTAGGCATGGTGGGATACAATAAATTGGAAACAAGGAGGGGCATAGCTCTTGCTACTTATGTTTTTAAATTATTGCGTGGCAAGACTTCGAACCCAGGTATATTGAAAGAAATAAACCTGTGTGTGCCCGACAACTATGTATTGAGAAGGCGACGACCACGTCTATTGGCGATCCCCAGTGGTAGGACCAATCTACTGAGTAAAGCCCCAATGACGCGAACCTTACGTGTACTTAATGACGTAGCAGAGAACATTGATATTTTTACTTGTTCTCTGAGTGAGTTCACAAAAACTACAATGTACATTTTATGTTATAGGTAGTAATTAAAATTGTAATATTGCGGCCACACTATTGAATTAGGAAAATCCTGTAATGATAGTGATGATGTGTTAATAAATAAATAAATAAATAAAAATAAATAAATAAATTTAAACGGCAACGGCCAGTTTGTGGCGACCGATTGGTTTGCCGACGACTGTACAACGTTTTCTGAGAGAATTTAATATGGGTGCCTCGTGTTACTTGATTAAGGCTTTTAGAATGCATTGGAATACAGTATATTAAGTTTTAAAGTTAAACGCTTTTACTTGTATGGTATCAAAGGTAGGTAGGTATATTCTTTTTTTTTCGTTGTAAGTGTTGCTCTATATTAAGATTTATTCCTGTGTCGTGGGTGCGTTTACAAACATAGAAACTCACATACACAAAAACCCAGACACAGAACAACTTGTAGGTCATTTCAATATTTGTTCCGTATGGAAATCGAATCTGCGACACGCAGTGTAGCAGCCAAGCGCGCAGCCATAATGCCACTCTTGCTGTTGATATTTTTTTCGGTCTCGAATTCTTCATCATTTTCTTGCCCTTATCTCAATTTAGGTTCTTGGACTAGGCCTTATGTCTTCTTCCATCATCACTTTAGTCATCCTTGTTATAGCCTATAATATTATCTCTGTATAGTTTAAAATATAAAGTATCTTCCTACCGTCTCTGTACCTATGCTTAGATCTTTAGAAGAACTCAAAGGATTTTAATGCGGATTTCATCAATAGACACAGCTCACAGATTGAAGAGGAAAATCTATAAATGTATAATACGTTTACTGAGAAACCAAGGCGAAATACTCGTACTTTTAGTATTTTAAAAATAAATTTTAATAATATTTCCATATAAATGTCCATAGATGGAGAAGAAGAGGAAGGCCAAAGAAAAGCTGGATAGATTGTGTGAGGAATCATATAAATTTAAAAGGAGTAAAATAATAAAATAAATAAATAAATAAAATATTCCACAACTATCACACAGCGCCATCTAGTCCTAAGCTAAGCAGAGCTTGTGTTATGGGTACTAGACAACTGATAAACATACTTATATATTTCTAAATACATACATATTATAGATAAATTACACCCAGACTCAGAACAAATGATCGTGCTCATCACACAAACATTTGTCCTGGGTGGGAATCGAATCCACAACCTCCGGCATAGCAATCAGGGTCACTAACCACTAGACCAACAGGCCTGTAATGATGCTCTGAAGTCTGACTCCAGACCAGTCTCAAGTCAGACTGGTCTGGGAGAAGAGAAGAAGAAAACGTGTTTCGCCGACCCCAAGTAAATCGGAAAAAGGGCATGAAGATGTTTTATAATAATTAGCTTCCTTGATATAATGGCCTACGTTATTTATTTATGTAATCTGGTTAAAAGGAGTTTTCCAATTTTCTGCTCCAATGAAAACTAATAAGGTTACCTATAATATCAACACAAAACAAAAAACAAGAGGAATTTTCGAGCAAGACCAAGAAAAAACCTAATAATCCTGTTATTTT
This sequence comes from Agrotis puta, assembly GCA_943136025.2. NCBI lineage: Eukaryota > Metazoa > Arthropoda > Insecta > Lepidoptera > Noctuidae > Agrotis > Agrotis puta. Next base: position 11,158,333 of record OW964186.2, on the reverse strand, counting down.
CATCCTATCAGGCTAAAATCAAGGACTATGAAAACTACTGTTCCGAGAAATTCGTGAAAAATTCTTTACCTTTATCATTTCAGCGAAAATCGGAACCAAAACAAAATGTTAGAAAAGTACAGTGTAAATAAACTCTTTTCTCTTTTCGTGTATTTCGACTTCAGGTCGAGTTATTCAATGGTCTGATATCAAAACATTGGATTTCGCGCCGTGCTCGCTCATCAATACAAATGTCTGTTACACTTTGGTGACACACGGACAGAAGGTATTAGCAGCAAATACAAATTTTCTTGGAATGTGTACTACAAGTACAATAGACAACAAAACGCATTTATTCTTCTGAAGCTTTATTCCAAGATTTCTGTATTTTATTTACAGCGTACTCGAAGTATTATATTCTATACAAATTTAAAGCAGTAAATACTGCTTTAAATTGTATAAAAAAATAAAAAGCATCTCTATTATACGAAAGAGAAACTAATTTTTTTTCTATAAAATTATGCCTCACGCGCAATAAGGGTCTCTGGTTTGTTGGTTTTACTCGCGAATCCTCCAACCCTGGTAAAGCGGAAAGGACTATACTAGTACAGATTAAAATCCACGTTGTTCGTTCAATAGCTCTTTACGTTCCAAGGTCACGGTTACCTGTTAAGATAGTCCCATGGCACCAGCAGGCGTAAGGTTCTAACAGTCCATTAGATGATTTTACCACGACAAAAAAAGGTAGGTCGGTACTGACCAAGGTCTGTCGTACTGGGGCCTAAATGGTCATTCTTCTTTTTTGTACGTGTTAAACGAAAAACCTCACTTCTTGTTACCCACACTTCCTGTCCGTATGTCACCCAACAAACTCAATAATACAAGACGATGAACCGCCATCAGTTTTCGGGCTGAAGGCGCACCGACTAGGACGTCCAATGTTGCAGCTTCGTATTTACCTCTCCAACTTTAGCTCTCGCAAATGTTTCTGTTTATATTTGACCGAAAAGCGTGAATAGATTGGTTATTATGGATTTTATGTGTTTTGTGGTTATGTTATAACATACAATTGCGGGTTATGATAATAATGTTACTTAGGTTATTCTTTACCTTATGGAGTCATTATAATGACTTGCGCGTTGGCCACATCAAAGAGTTGTCAACATACTGCTGGGGTAGCGCTCGAGATACGCGTAGGTGCGTTTACAAACATTTAATCTCTTTTACAAAAACAGCCAGATCTTGTATTTCAACTGATCTGGAGATCAGGAGAGTCGCATGAAACCGATGGATGAAAGTGGCGGAGTTTCGTTCGATGTGGCCGTCTTCCGGGTGTGTCTATCTGTAGGCCATACAAATATTTGTTCCTTTTGTGAAACGAAGCGTTAAGCAGATGTGGACCCAGTATACCCACATAATTTCACCAGATATGTTTTAAAGTTCCATCTAATATTGCCATCAACCGAGCACAAATTCAGACACCGTGATTGCTATTGAGAATACCTAGGAATCGAACTCAGGACCCCTTGCTTAGCAGTCGCTAGATGAACGAAGCAGTTCTTACTTTTTTTTTACGTGGTAAAATCATCATATGAGTCCTCCCACCCAGGGCAGAGCGGGAGGCACTGTCAGACTCGTACTGACTAAAATCCACAGTGCCCTTCAATAGCCCTTTACGTACCGGGGTCACGGTAATTCGTGAGTCCCGCGACCAAGCAGTTCTTACTTAAATAAAATTACAAAACATCACGCCCGTAATCTTCGAACGAAAATTCGCATGTAATAAACACATGCAAAACACAGATTCCTTTAACCTATTTCCATAAAAAACAAAGACCAACTGAAGCTGTAACATAAAACAGAAACATAAAATAAAATCCGTTTTACTGACAAGGCTAATCAAATAAAAGCGTTAACTGTATTGGAATGGCGCGCGATCTACGAGCAGAGTGCTTAGCTCATCAAACCTTTAGCACTACCTGTCTTTGAATGCTTTAGATGTTGCAACTTAACCGAGATTAAAAAGGTTTTCTAGAAGAACTAAAGCGGTAGGGGAACAGTGTATAAGACGGGGACCCGAGGTATGATGGGAAATCACACACCACAATACTAACGTAGCGCAAACTCCAACAGTACGCCATTTATTAATGTCCGCTTGCAAATGACGTCCTGATGGCGCTTGAGTTACGTTAGTGTTGTGTTAAGTGTGTGTAAATAAATAAATAAATAAAGTGTGCCTAAAGAGTGTATGTCCCCATTATACCTCGCGTCCCCGTCTTACACACTGTTCCCCTACTATTTTATAAGATGTCTTAAAATTCTGTACGTACAAAACTACGATTTCTGTGAATTGTTTTATGTCGATGACTTATTAGCATTGCAACTTTTTACGTTTGAATTACAGAAAGAGCAAGATGGAACGTCTTTTGTTTCCTTATGATAAGTTTATATTAGACGACATTTTAGACGTTGATCGATCGGTGAAAATCTTCCATATCATTCTATCCTACTAATATTATAGTGAAAGTTTGTGAGGATGTATGTTACTCTTTCACGCTAAAACTACTGAACGGTTTAGGATGAAATTTGGTACACAAATAGTTTATAACGTGGACACATGATTATCCCCTTTGCTTTCAATGATAAGCCCCCTTTTTATACCATTTTATTCCGGTTTTATTTTCCCTTGGGACATTTTTTCAGTTGTAGCGGGTGATGGCGCTAACTACAAACAGCGCTGTATAAAGCAACAAATCAAAGTAAAAAACCTTTTCCAAACATAAATTCGGTTTAACAGCCCACAAAACTACAAGTCCCATCAATACTTGATCAGTTAGCACATTTGAACACTATAAACCACACTGAGGTATCATAAAACGTAGAAAAGTACCCATAAAGGTGCTCTAAACTATTCCATGCTACCACAGATTTGAGGATTGAGGGTCTAAAAGGGTTCTTCAGCAATATCACAATAGTATCAGAAAGAATCATTCAGTTCACTTAGTTGACAATTCATATTAAAATTTAAGACTGATTGATTTGTTGTAAAAAACTTTCAAACAGGTGAGTTATCCTGTTTGAATTTTTTTTACAACAAATATATATACTTAGAGCATGATGACTAAAAACAATTTTATTTAAATAAAATAAAATTGTTTAATACCTCTTAATTACCAAAGACATATCGTACAAGAAAGAGGCAGACTCCTTGATATTCTCTCTTCTTCTCTTAGAGAATATGGCACTTTTAAGCAGCTAATGCTCAGTCCATGCTATAGGGCTATGTTCAGATATGAAATGCAATTCTGGTTGTGCGTGTAACCATTTTACAAATATGAGAAGAATTGCTAACGGTTCTGCTTCAAACTCACGAAGTGAACTACTGTTAGAAGAATTGCTTAAAGTTTTAGACCCGCTGCTAGGTACTTTGTTATTAGCACCTGAATATCACATCTGGTGCCATCGACTTCTCAAATTTGAATCAAAAAAAGGTCTGCCAATGCACATCTATTGACTATTATAATTATTTTAAATTTTACTGGCTGTCCCGACAAACTTCGTATCGCTTATTTGATTTCTGAACGACTTTTACATTTAATTGATTTCTGAACTACGGGACGAACATCAAATATTTGACAGGTAGAAATAGTTTAGGGAATAAGGTAAAATAAGAAATAGTATAGGGAAAAAGTTGTTGCTTTTACTATATTTCTAACATATTTATCATATTTACTCACCTTTTAAACCTTCCCTGGATTTAAAATAATTGAAAATCAACAATTTGCCAAATCGGTCCAGCCGTTCTCGAGTTTTAGCGACAATTGGTTTTATATACGAGTATATAGATTTACTTTGCTCATGTGAGTGATTGCGAAAGAAGTTTGTTTGTTTACAACCTTTGAAATATGAATATTTAAAAGTCGATATTGATCCAGAAGGAAAGCGGTTGAGGCAACAAAGGAGGTGGAATACCCACTCTGCTACAAGCTCAAAATGAGGGCGAGCGAAGCAGCAGGCAAAAGCTACTAGCTACCTTTAAGTTCAACAGCATCAAAATTGAAATACCATTAAGATAAAAATAAATAATAATAAAAAATATTCCACAACTATCACACAACGCCATCTAGTCCCAAGCTAAGCAGAGCTTGTGTCATGGGTACTAGACAACTGATAAACATACTTATATATTTCTAAATACAGAACAAATGATCGTGCTCATCACACAAACATTTGCCCTGGGAGGGAATCGAACCCACAACCTCCGGCATAGCAGTCAGGGTCACTAACCACTAGACGAACAAGCAGTGGCGTAGCTAGGTCAGAAGGGGCCCCGTATCAAAACTTGTTTGGGGCCCTTCTAGTTTAAGTGTATAGTTTTGCGGAATAACGACAATAGCATCCTGACTCGTGTAACTAATGCTATTACGTTAGCGTGGTAAAACCATCAAATGAGTCCTCCCACCCAGGGCAGAGCGGGAGGGACTGTCAGACTCTGTTGACTAAAATCCACTGTGTCCTTCAATAGCCCTTTACGTTCCGAGGTCACGGTAATACGTAAGTCCCGCGACCTAACTTATGATATTAAAAGAATTTTGAAGGGAGCTAGAAAATTGACAATGTTGATCGACTGATCGTAGCTCATTTATGACAACTATATAAAGGCTTTTTGAAAAATGTCTTTTTTTAAATCGAGCTATGTTAGGAGTTCTATGTTGAAGCTATATGGCCGCGATAAGTTTTCATTATAGCAGAGCAACATTTTATGTTTTTATTTAAATTTAAACCAATCGTCGGCGTCCGGGGCCCTTGACACATGGGGGCCCCGTATAATTGATACGGCTGATACGGCGGTAGCTACGCCTCTGCGAACAAGCCTGTCTAGATAGTACTAAAGGTACATCTAGTTCTACTTTAGCGCCTTTACAAACTATAAGGTGGCGTGAAACAGTGCCGTCCGTCCGCAGATTGCTATGAACGGAGTGCCAGGCGTTTCAAATTGCTTTCCGCTATCACGGTACATGCAAATAGAACTATCCGGGAAGCCTTTGAGACTGTTTAGGTTTAAGGGAAAATACTAGCAACTGTTTAATTAAAATGACCGGTACATAAATTGATCATTGAAGTAATTTTAATTCTGCAATATTACGTACACGAGCAATAGTATTTATACACTAAGCAGTATTTAAAAGCGATGTTCTGCTACGATATTGATTAAGCTTTGGCCTTTTCATTAGACTTCTATTTTGGAAGCCATACTATTACGAAATAGGTCTTTATTCAAAGTGGAAACCCGTATTTTACGAGTAAATTGCGTTTGAATTTTATTGAGTGTATACATGTTATTGCTCGTGTCTGTATTCTGTATTTCTCGTTCTGACTTTAGATACAGACGCCAGCAGATCAACCTACCTCAATCTGACAAAATTCTTCAATTGAATTTCAACCTTATCACAATAGTGGAAGGTATTATAGTCGTTTGGTAACATTTGACAGATTCGAGTAGGTTGAACTGTTGGCGTCTATACTTATACAAAGATAATATCAAAGTAGCGTCACGTTGCCTCGTTCTGACATAAATATAAGTTTAGTCTCAAAATGAACCAAGCCAAAAAAAAATCCACCATCTTTAGGCCGCGGGACTATCTCATTAGGCAACCGTGACCCTCGAACGTAAAGGGCTATTGATGGAACACCGTGGATTTTAGTCAGTACGAGTCTGACAGTCCCTCCCGTCCCGCCTAGTATGGGAGGACTCATTTCATGATTTTACGAAATCGAGATAAACATACATTTTCAAATAATGCATTCGTTCATGCAATAATCATATTATGCGGTACGTAACTGTGCATTGTGTAGGATAACCTGCATACCTATTATTGGTGAGGTGAACTCCCGAGATCGAAGCCGTGACCTCATCGCCACATTACGATGCGCTGCCTATTAACCACAAGGCCGTCCCCTTTTACAGTGATGAGTACAATCACTCACATGACAGACAGGTCATGTGTCATATCCACATTACAAACAGAGGCCCTTACACTTACTTACACACAAAGAAAAAGTTATTTTTCATTTATTTAACACATTTAGTACAGCTTAAATTTCATTAACGCTAAATAAAATTATCCTTTTATTCTGTCTCCTTACAGAATCGTAGACATTCTAATATCATGTCTTCTCTCTTGCAAGCAAATCCAATCCAGGGTTGGTCTCCCTCAAGGAGTGTCAGCATAGTAACGGGGCCTGTAGAGGGCCATAGCCTGCCGGGGTCGCGGGACTTTCCCATTACCGTGACCCCGGTACGTAAAGGGCTAGTGAAGGACACCGTGGATTTTAGTCAGTACAAGTCTGACAGTCCCTCCCGCCCTGCCCTGGGTGGGAGGACTCATTTGATGATTTTGCCACGATAAAAAAATAAAAAAAAGGGTTGGTCTCCACGAGCGCGTTGAGAATCATAATTTTTTTTTATCATTATGACCCAAGTCTACCTTCACTTTGTCCGGCTGTCCGGCTTTCCCACTTTTTTTTTTCGTGGTAAAATCATCAAATGAGTCCTCTCACCCAGGGCAGGGCGGGAGGGACTGTCAGACTTGTACTGACTAAAATCCACGGTGTCCTTCACTAGCCCTTTACGTACCGGGGTTACGGTGATGGGTAAGTCCCGCGACCCCGGCAGGCTTTGGCCCTCTACAGGCCCCGTCAGTATGCTGACACTCCTTGAGGCGCGCGTGGAACACAACGCGCCGTCGACCCGGGCATGGTCCATGGTCGGACAGCGAGTCGCCCATTACTCGCTGCCCGCATGCCCGCGCCTACGGTGGCCGGAGATCGTCTTGCGACGTCCGACGCCGTGGGCGTCTACCACTGCGGCTGGGGTGGAGGGAGCACGCTGTCCTCTCCCTCAGGCGACCCGCCTCCTCCTGTCCGGCTTTCTCCTCACAGTATTATATACATTACTATATATATTACTATACGTATAATACTGTGAGGACCCACTATTACCTCCGCAGCTCAATCTACATAGACACGGACCCTTTAACTAGTTGCTAATCCGTCAAAGGTTGTTACACTGGGATTAGTGGGACCACCCTTACCTATTTAACTTGGGATCCGAGAATAGACACTATTACGTGGCAGTTTCCATCGTTTATGTGGTTTAACTAGCCTTTACCAGCGGCTTCGTTCGTGTAGAAGTATTATATACCTTTCATTCAGATCCGTTCTGCTGTTCTAGCGTGATAACTTGACAAACAGTTCTTATATTAGTTAATTCATCAAATTAAAATAATCAAGGGGCAAGGTTATCTTGAATAGGCTGAAATATAGAGAATCATCGTGACCTTTAAATAATAATTATTTTTACAATCAAATAACTATTATCTACTACACTAGGAAACTATTTATTTTATTAGTCATTTTTTATTTATTTAACGTGGTAAAATCAACAAAGTGATAAATGGTAAAATGATTCTGGAGTTATTTTGGAACCCCCCGTTTTTAACATATTCGTAGAATCTGAAAGTAGCCCCAATAAACTATACAAAAACTGAAAGAAAAACTATTGATAAAAAACTTAACTTTTTTGCACGAAACAACGTGTCATCACCAGCGCACCCACAAAAAGGATTCTGACAGTTTACCATTATTTTAAACCGAAAAAAAAATCTACTAAATATTGTTCCGTTTTACGCAATTTGCAATTTTATGTCGATAAGTAGTTTCTATCAAATTAACCCCATGATTCAAAGTAACCCCGTTTACCGGTATTTATTATTGATATTGATAGAATAAGGGCTCCTTACAAATGTCAATAATATGTAAGTTAACAATTTAATTACAGTATATTTTAACCTTAGCTGTTTTTTATTTATTTCTGTAAATGGTTACATTATTCAATTAAATATTTAGTGTTGTAGATAAAATTGTTTAAAATAAAAATAATAAAAAAGACATTTAACTCGTTTATGCTCATAAAAAAACTTAGAAACTGTTGTTTATTGTTGTAATTATGACCAAACAACTATTTCAATTAGTTTGTAATTTTCATTGATTTTAACTAAATACAATACTAACGTAGCGCAAGCGTCAATAGGACGCCATTTGTTAATGGCCGCTTGCAAATGACGTCATGATGGCGCTTACACTACGTCAGTGTGGTGTTAAGTATGCTTATAGAGCGTATGTCCCCATTATACCTCGCGTCCACGTCTTATACACTGTTACCTTACATTTTTCAGTTCGCACGGTAACATCAATGGTGTTACACGTCAAACTCAAGATAGATCTTAATAAATTCGAGGAAAACGGTTTTATAACAGTAAAGTCAATTGTTATTGACAAACAATTGTGGATATTAAGTTAATGGTGTTACAAAACTATTAAATTGTAAGTGTTATTTTTAGTCTTCTGACAACTATTATGCATGAAATCGTTTGAAATGTCTGAATGGATGCTTGTTACTTTTTCACATAAAACCTTCAGAATAGATTTAAAATATCGCAAACTCAAAACAAATATTGAATGGTTTTTAATTCTAATGATATCAATGTAATTTTTAGTACCAAGACACTTATTTACTCAATAAAATGAAGATTACTATAATAATAAAAAAGTTGCAATTAATTTTACAATCACAGTTATATTTTTTCAAATTGAATTGTACTGATTGATAGGTAATTAAACCAATTGGCAATTGGATTGAATCTACGTTTTTATTCCTAACTACTTTTGTTTTCGGACATCTTACAAAACAGATGTGTTTTCGTGTGATCAATCATACGAAATTTAGAAGATTTCCGACCAACCGCAACGTACCTAATTCACGGCCAGCCGTTTGAACCCAATTGTCTTTTATTAGGCGAGCCGAAGGCTAAACTTGTTGTGATATAATCAGTGTCGCTTAAGCCACAATTTTGATGATGGGTGATTGAGATTTTCAGCTTATGGATACGATATACGATATGAGTTTCTCCTGTTTTGTGGGTGCTTTAACAAAATTTTAAACTCAAATATAGAAACACCCAACCCGAAACAACTATTTATTCTAATAGTTTTTTTTTTTTGCGTGGTAAAATCATCAAATGAGTCCTCCCACCCAGGGCAGGGCGGGAGGGACTGTCAGACTTGTACTGACTAATATCCACGGTGTCCTTCACTAGCCCTTTACGTACCGGGGTCACGGTAATCCCTTGGTCCCGCGACCCTAATAGTATAGTACTAAAACATGTTACGCGCGGGAATTGAACCCGCAAAATGTAGCGCAGCAGTCACTCTCCCAGCCACTCGAAGAACCCTGCCAATTATGTTTTTTTTTTCCACCAATTCGCACTTAGTTCTTTCATATTGCGCCCAGTAAAAGAGTGGAACTTATTTAAAAATAGTTACAAACGGGCGAAGCCACTAGTTACAGCAGCTAGTAATATTATATATTATTTAAAAAAAAACATATTTATTTCAGGTAACAATGGTAAAACTTTAAAAAAAATGTAACCGACTTCAGAACAATCATAAAAAAGTTGAAAATAACCTACAAAATAACTTTTCTTTTTAGTTTAAATATTCGACTCAAAGTACATATGGAAGAAAATTATGTATTTGACAATCAAATACATAATTTTCTTCCAGGTGAACTAGAATTTTGTAATCCATATCACTGGTAATAACATCGCCCATGTACACAATGAGCTAAAAATAAAAACAAACAAAATGAAAATTTATGGGACCAAATGGCAGGTATGCATCGAACAAAAAAGAATCATCAAAATCGGAACAGAAATCTCGGAGAAATCGGTCACAATGTTGATAATTTTTTAGGTTTTTGTTGATTTTTAAAAAACCGCTAGTCCGATTTCGATAAAATTTTCATGGATTCATTTCGAAAATATATCCTTTACAAAAAAGATTTTTTGATCTCAAAAAGGTTGATAAACTATCAACCGATTTGAGAAAAAAATTTGACGGAGTTATGCGCGAACAAACATTTAATCTGTATATATAAAAGGAGAACTGACTGACTGACATATCAACGTACAGCCGAAACTACTGGGGCTAGGAATGTGAAATTTTGCACACGGCTTCCTATTATAATGTAGGGGAGTACTAAGAAGGGGTTTTTGGAAATTTAACCTTTAAGGGGGTGAAAAGGGGGATTTAGGAAAGTACGTAACCCACGCGGACGAAGTCGCGGGCAAAGTGCTAGTAAATATATATAAACATCCGAATTCATTACCTCCTCCTTTTGGAAGTCGGTTAAAAACAAAAAACGCTTATAATAACGATCATGTTGTCTCTATAAATTATACATAAAATCTAACTGCTTTAATTAATAAACGAAAAAAACGTTCTTCAAAAGAAAAACGCAGTCGCATACTGTTTACTTTGTCTACTAAATAAATAATATGGCAAATAATACTTTAGTCATGCGAGTCTATTATTATTTTAGCGTAAAGAGTTATGTCATGCAATGATTTGCAATTTTTCAAGACATGGTTGACGAGTCATTGACTGCTACGTGTTACGGGTTCTATTTCCGTAAGAAACAGATATTTGTATGACCTAGGGAAACAATGTATAAGACGGGGACGCAAGGTATGGTGGGTAATCACACACTTAAGGCAAACTTAACAGAATACTAACGTAGCGTAACCGCCAACAGGACGCTATGGCCGCCTGCAAATGACGTCCTAATAGCGTTTGCGCAATTATGCGCTATTAGGACTGTCCCTTCTGCTCTACCTATTCTTTGGTATGTCCTCTCCTAATAATTAAGTACTCTCCTAATAATTAAGGGACTTTTAAATCCTGAGGTCAATTCACAATAAGTGGTATTCTACTCTCACGATAACGGATTACGATAAGCTATCCGGTTTTTATTTACAATGATTAATGCTAAATTAACATAAATTGTATGTAAAACACTTTTTTGCTTTAATTACGTTTTTAATTCAATCATTGTCTAAGTACAATCATAATTATAAATAATGCTAAAAACAACGTTGAAAATTATAAACAAATAGCCTTTGCCACGGTTGAGTTTATTCACACACATAAATACAAATCTTTCTTCTTTTTAATATTAGTGTAGATGTAAATAAAACAAACCTGCTTATTTCACACATAATTTTATTTCGTTTTCAGATCTTTGTTTGATTATACTGATTTATAACAAAAAATATAATGATGTGAAAGAAACTATTTCTTAATTATTACAGTATTATTATAGTATAGTTATAATTACAGTATTTACGTATACGTTGCGTCATTGCGCCGGCGCCTGTGGAAGCCTTAAAGCCTTTGTGAAACAGGCAGGCGTGGTGAATGCGAAGCGAGGGGTTTATATTTGTAATGTATGGAATTGTCTAGTCACATAGAAAAGCGAAAGCGATCCGATAGCGTGACCAAACTATCGGACTGGCGGGCGTCTCGTATCGGTTCGTTATCGCTTCGGACTCGCCTGTCTGTTTGACAAAGGCTTTAGTCCGGTTTCCACCGCAACCGGAATGGACCCATTAATGATTTCTTTTACCTCGTATAAAAATATAAACTGTTTACATACGTTTGATTCTCAGAGCGAGCTCATTTCTACTCTTTTCGCTCGCTGACTTATTTTCGTTCTCGTTCTCTTCGACTCTCGTTGAAGGAAACATAATATGTTTAAGCAGTTTTCTCTTACGATGTAAAAGAAATCATTAATGGGTCCGTTCCTGTCGCCGTGGAAACTGGGCTTTAGGCCTGAAGCTTGAGTATAGAGATAAAGCCTATTTCTCAAGCTGTCAGTAGACAAAAGGAATTAAAATGTAATAATAAATAAATAAATAAATATTCCACAACTATCACACAACGCCATCTAGTCCCAAGCTAAGCAGAGCTTGTGTTATGGGTACTAGACAACTGATAAACATACTTATATATTTCTAAATACATACATATTATAGATAAATTACACCCAGACACAGAACAAATGATCGTGCTCATCACACAAACATTTGTCCTGGGTGGGAATCGAACCCACGACCTCCGGCATAGCAGTCAGGGTCACTAACCACTAGACCAACAGGCCTGTCAAATCCTAAAATCATTCTAGTAAAATGGCCATTTTAGCCCCGGGACATGGAGTCGCGGGACTGACTACGCGGAATTTTAGGGCCCTTAGAGGGCCAAAGCCTGCCGGGGTCGCGGGACCGTCTCATTAGGTAACCGTGACCCTGGAACGTAAAGGATCGCCGTGGATTTTAGTCAATACAAGTCTGACAGTCACTCGCGTCCGCCATGGGTAGGAGGACTCATTTGATGATTTTACCACAATTTAAAAAAACCCTCGGTTCTATGCCATTTTAGAGCCTAGGTTTAAAAAAATATACAATAAATAGATGAAAGATTTTTCTTTTGAACTTCAAACCATTTTTCTTTTAATTTCAGATGAAGTACAAAACAGCAGGCTTGGTTTTACTAAGCCTCCTTGTATCGAGCGAGGCTCTCCGGCTCCTAGTATGTTATCCCATGACGTCGAAGAGTCACAGCATATTGGGACATGGAGTTGTCAATCGATTGCTGGAAGCTGGTCATGAGGTAAATTATATCCGTTGCATGGCTAGCCATGACCGTTCAGACATTTTTTTATCGTTACAAAATCATCAAAAGGGGAGGACTAATTGATACCACGATATCCACACTTTTTTTTTTATTTTTTTTTTATATTCCACAACTATCACACAACGCCATCTAGACCCAAGTTAAGCAGAGCTTGTGTTATGGGTACTAGACAGCTGATAAACATACATATATATTTCTAAATACATACATATTATAGATAAATTACACCCAGACACAGAACAAATGATCGTGCTTATCAGACAAACATTTGTCCTGGATGGGAATCGAACCCACGACCTCCGGCATAGCAGTCAGGGCCACTAACCAATAGACCAACAGGCCTGTCATGGCCACACTGGGCGACTCATACTTATTAAAACCCACGGTGTCCTTCAATAGCCCTTTACTTTAGGATCACGGTTTCCTGGTGAAACAGGCCCGCGAGAACGGTGCCTTTGTTCAGACCGGTATAGATACGGAAAAACGTCAGCTTGTAGCTCAAACTTAATCTGCCAATCCGTCGCGGGTAGGGGAACAGTTTATAAGATTGGGACGCGAGGTGTAATGGGGACATACACTCTTTAGGCATACTTAACACAACACTAACGTCCCCGTCCTATACACTGTTCCCCTATAGGTGTTATATAAAAAGAAAAAGAAAGTAGTTAAAGACAGTTATAAAAAGATGCATTATAATCTCTAAGATTCATTAAAAAAAAGACTAAAATAACAAAAGTGAGGCAAATCAACTCGGATCTTAGCAATGATTAGATTCTAGCACTGGTCTCAACTTATGCTAATGCATTTCTCAGCTCCATTCAAATGTACAATGGTGAAGTGGAACCATAAGTATTTACCGAGCGGTTAATATCTCGTAAGAATAACTATTTACAAATATGCACTTATACGAGTACATATGTACTTTATACAGTACTGTGTCTGCACAATTCTATAGCCAGAGTCGGATCGGTCTCCTAGTGATCACATTATTAGGGGCCATAAGATCTGCCAATTCGTGCCAATAAAATATTTTTATAAATTTATTTTTCGGTTTATTGCCATTAAAAATTATATAAAATGTAAAAAAAGTACTTAAAAGGTTATCTATATATATAAAAGGAGAACTGACTGACTGACATATCAACGTACAGCCGAAACTACTGGGGCTAGGAATGTGAAATTTTGCACACGGCCTCACTACGAGCCTTACTTATAGACCTCGCTGCAAACCAGGCAAATAGCTAAGGTAGGGGACCAGGCTAAGTTCCAGCTCTTGATTGCTCAGTACAGATAGTTTTTTTAACCAATTTGAGAGAAATGAAATAGAAAAATTCGAAAAATGAGTGAAACTGTACACCGCTGAAGCTAGTTTTGAATTGTCGATGAGCCGGGTTTGTGAGGAGCCAGAGACACCCGGGCCCTTCCAGCCCTGTTCAACGCTGGCTACATGTGGCGAAATCAAAGAAACCCAAAATGAACCTAATAGTTTTGTTTCATAGCGTCATTTCCCAACGCGCCACTTAATGCCCTGGCCAGTCACCCGGTGGCAGTGACATAATCTGGATGCGGGTGCTATTTTCTGTCCGAACAAAGACGCTATGCAACAAAACTATTAGATTCATTTTAGGTTCCTTTGATGATTCGCCCTCGCTACAGCTCTTCTAAATATATCGCGCCTACCAATCATTTTCTTTTTTCAGGTGGTCCACATAACATCATTTCCGCATGGCAAAGCTGTACCAAATCTGAAGGAAATAGGGGTTTCGTTAGTTGAATCATTTACGGCGAGCGAAGAAACTAGTAAGTTGGAATACAGATCGTTCACTAAAAATCTGTTAACAGTCGTCACGTTTTGTCAGATGTCAAAAACTGACGGGTAGACTTGCCAAAGTAGGCAGTTGTCCTAGGTTTAATACTGGTATTCAGGTGCATCTGTTAGACTTGAGGTCAACCCCAAAGTAATTTGGGTAAAGTTTGCGGTCGATGGATCCTATAAACCCCAAACTTTGCCCAAAACGTGTATGGTGGACCACTTAGAGTCGGGCCTCTTAGCGGTCCACCCCGTACAAGTGAATCTACTGGCGGGGGGTGGTAGACCTCGCTGGAAACGCCTGGGTCGCGACCTCCATCCTCAAGGACATTGATGAATAGCTTTACCGAGGATTTAAAAGACCCACCGTACCACTAGGGGTACGGCCTGTGGTACGATCTGCAGTGATCCTGTAAAAGTCCGCCAAACAGTTTTTACTGTGTTCTATTGGTCTGCAGGAGATTCAGTTCCTTCGAAGTGAGCTCACTCCTCCCTAGGTCTCATCTTTGCTCCTGGGTTTGATTGAGCCCAGAGGGTTAACTAATAAGCACTGAACGAAAGATGATGTTATAAATTAAATACCTACTCTACATTACACGATTTTCTTCAAAAACTTTTGATTTTCAGCTGAAGCATTTAAAATAAAGAACATAGTTGGCAAAGACAATTTTGGAGAATCAATCTTTTTCCTCTACTTTGTGTTCACGATACATAAGAGCTTCTTGGAGGCACCAAGTGTTGTCAAATTGTTCAGTGATCCTAATGAGAAGTTTGATGCTGTTATCTTAGAGTGGTTCTTCACTGAAGTGAATGCTGGGTAAGTATTGTTATTTGTTTGAGAAAAATATGCACACGTCAAATTGTATTATATCAATTTTTTTTCTGTAAACAGTAGTTTTTGTTGTATTTTTAATGAAAATTAGAGCCTTCGGCACGTAGTGCAGTAAATAGCTAACCATTTATGTACGGAATTACCCGAGAGGTCTGTCCGACAGTTGTACCTGTTACAACCGTCACCACCACCAAAGAAGAACAACCATCCAACCAGCCAACATGCGGGCCCAGTGCGGATAGGTGTTTGTTCATGTCTTTTTGGGTCTATGACATGCCGGTTTCCTCACGATGTTTTCCTTATAATATACCACGAAGTATTGCGCCCAGCTGGATTAGTCTGTTGTGTAGTAGTGGCTCGTAAGTCAGGGCCGATACCACATACATGGGCCACTGCTCGCATTGACTAAATTAAGATATTTTTGCTCCACAGAATTCCAGCACTATTCGATTGTCCATTAATTTGGGTATCTTCAACGGAGCCCCATTGGCACTCACTAAGGGTAATGGACGGTATTACCAACCCAGCGTACTCGTTAGACCTGTTCTCAACACACAAATTGCCATTGAACTTCTGGCAAAGAGCTGAAAACCTGTACAAGGTTGTGAAGAGGAATTTGCAGCTGTAAGTATTTTTTCTATACAGGTTTAATTTTCCAAGTGGGTGTGGATAGCTAAATCTGAAACTATGAGCAATAGCGAATTATACAGAAAGGTGTCTCGAGCCTGATTTTAATAAAAACTATAACTATTTTTTTTGGATTGGATGTAAAGGGAGGAGGAAGTCTTTGAACTTTTCTTAAATAAATATTCCTAGCTTGGAATAGGACCCTTTTTTTTTTTTTTTTTTTTATATTGGTAAAATCATCAAATGAGTCCTCCCACCCAGGGCAGGGCGGGAGGGACTGTCAGACTTGTACTGACTAAAATCCACGGTGTCCTTCACTAGCCCTTTACGTACATAAAAGTTAATACATATTTATTTTAAAGAAGACTGTTTACTTTCGGCTTATACATTTAAATCTAAGTATCTACTGTCTGTACCAGTTCGAGACACTCATCAATACGAAGTCCTAAATCATTCTATCAAATGTACCTACTTATTCTCTCTTTGAAACAACAGTGGCGTCTAAAAAAAATACAGGAACTGCACTACCAGTTCGCCTTTAAAAGAAACCCTTAACAACACTGTCCCAAACTCTTCCAGTTTAGTACTGTACCAGTTTGAAAAATGGACCTACAACGGTTACTACCCAGAGATAGCAGCCAAGCGAGGAGTGACGATGCCACCCTACGATGATGCTGTGTACAACGGATCCCTGATGTTCCTAAACGCGCATCCCTCTATAGGATCAGCGATGAAGCTGCCTCAAAATACTGTGAACATCGGTGGATACCATATTGATAAGACCAAGCCTTTACCACAGGTAATACCAACAGTACAAAGCCCATTACCAAAATTTAATTTCAGCAGCCCTGTACCACGAGGTCGCTGCGGCCGGCGATTTTTTCTGTCGCACATTATATGATTAGAAAAAATATGTACGACTCATTTTGCGGCTAGCCGTTAGTGCAATTGAGGAGTGGCTGGATGGGCGTCACGGCGTCCTTACCTACCGCATGACGCAGTGGTGGACGCCCACGGCGTCGGACGTCGCAAGACGATCTCCGGCCACCGTAGGCGCGGGCATGCGGGCGGCAAGTAACGGGCGACTCGCTGTCCGACCATGGACCATGCCCGGGTCGACGGCGCGTTGTGTTCCACGCGCGCCTCAAGGAGTGTCAGCATAATGACGGGGCCTGTAGAGGGCCATAGCCTGCCGGCGTCGCGGGACCAAGGGATTACCGTGACCCCGGTACGTAAAGGGCTCGTGAAAGACACCGTGGATTTTAGTCAGTACAAGTCTGACAGTCCCTCCCGCCCTGCCCTGGGTGGGAGGACTCATTTGATGATTTTACCACGATAAAAAAAAAAAGCCGTTAGTGCAAGTAAAGCTTCGCGACGTACACGTGGCCACCTGGCCGCCACGACCAACGAGATACGCCATTTTGTATAAAATAACTCATTGCGCGCACATAACGGAATGCTAATCCGGCCACTGTATAGCTATACAGACTAATTTTGGCAGAAACTGCCGAAAAAATGGGCTTTTTGGTTATTAGTTTTTTGACAGTAACAAACCCAGAAAGCCATAATCAGATAGGCTAGATTTCTTTATAGGATTCAACCAAAATACTAATATACAGGGATAAAAATGGGAAAGTATCTCTTTTTGGGCTAGTTGTTAAAGTCATCAAATCCTCCCGCCATGGTTGGACCGGAAGGGTCTCAGACTCTCACTGACAAAAAACCACCCTGTTCCTCTGATTGCCCTTTGCGTTCTAGTGCTACGATATCCTGTTTATTGAAATGTTAATTTAAATTTCGCGCCTTCTAATGTCACTGTATATTTTTGTTTATCTGTGCCCCTGGAAACTCTATTCTCTATTCCGTGACACTACGATAAAGCATATTGTGGAATATTAATAACTTAAACTATAATTCACGTAAATCGTCCTCCACTATTTGTGTACCGATGAAATGATTGGCTTTCTAAAACCGCATAATTATATTTTATATCCCATCCTACATTTTTATCATAAACAATACAGTTTTGACAGGCCTGATGGTCTAGTAGTTAGTGACCCTGACTGCTATGCCGGAGGTCGTGGGTTCGATTCCCACCCAGGACAAATGTTTGTGTGATGAGTACGATCATTTGTTCTGTGTCTGGGTGTAATTTATCTATAATGTATTTAGAAATTGTAATGTATTTATGTATGTATTTAGAAATATATAAGTATGCTTATCAGTTGTCTAGTACCCATAACACAAGCTCTGCTTAGCTTGGGACTAGATGGCGTTGTGTGATAGTTGTGGAATGTTTATTATTTATTCATTATTAGTTTTAGCCGTTTCTGATGCATGAGGAATATTGTAGCGAAAATTGTGATATGTCAAGCGTCTGACAGACAATTTAATGTCAAAGCAAAGGAGGTGGTGTTAAGAAAATATAAATGAAACAGTAACTTGTTATTCCGTGCCTGGCGTCAACACATTGACATCCTGACGTGCATGTCTTTTTTATTGGTTTATACTTCCTACGCACTAGGAATTTATAAGAAAAAAAAACGAGATAAATATTGACAGGTCCAAATTTGTTACGTGATTTTGGAGCAATCGACGAGGTAGTATGTGGACATCTTGACATCTCGCAATATATCATGTCTTACTTGACAAAGCCTTATGTAAAAGTGAAGACCCCTTTATAAAGAAATAGATTGTCGTTACAGATAGTAACACGAAAATTAAGCACATGTAAGGTCTACATTTCAATCTTCACATTTGACTTAAACCCATACTAGATGTTTCCAGCGGCTTCACTTGCGTGTAACTCGAAGATCATCCCACGGGAACGTTATACCGGAATAAACGGTATTACGTGTTATTTCAGGACATGGTCAGGCCAACCTATCACGAAGCCGAATTTCAACAAAATTCGTTCAGCAGTCCTAACGTATTTGAGTAACAAACATTCAACCAAACTTTCGCATCCTTATTTTTAGTCAGATTTTCATTAAACCTACAACAGTTTTCTTTTATCTTGGTCTAATCATCAAATGAGTCCTCTGGGAGGGACTGTCAGACTCGCACTGACTAAATTCCACTGTGATCCTTCAATAGCCCTTTACGTTCCAGGGTACGGTTACCTGATGAGACAGTACTTCGACCCCAAAACTACAACAGTTAGGTAGTGTTACGTCACAATCACAATAGCTTTCTAAACTTTAGAAAATTATTTAGGACTTGCCCCAAGCCCCCTAACCATTTCTCACCGATGCTGTTAATACACAATCACGATAATTCCCAAGCGTAGAATAAAATCTGAACGCCTGAGTCGAGCTAAAAGCAACGCGGACAGAATTCATTGCTCTAATCTTTGCACCAGCTCAAAGGACTTAGTGCAACAATAGGGAATCAAGCGGTACGCCAGGACTCTAAGGATTTTTATCCAGCTGTAATCTTATGCTGTGGATTACTTGCTTACTGCAGTAGAACTATCTTGTTTGCGTAGCACGTTTAAAACGTTTAGTGTGCCCCAAATATTTGTGGAGAATATCTCCTGGGATTATCACTGCAGGTGTAAGGCGCTGAGCGGACGAAAACACTTTTTGTTGAAGACACGAAACATGCGGCACCGCTATGTAGTTGATGTGGCCGGAAGATTACCTTAGTTTCTGTTCTACAGTTTAAGAGTTAATGTTGCTTGTGTTTTAAGTAGAAGCATATGTTGTTTACGTATAGAAAGGTTAATTTCATATTGAATTAGTGAAAATAGAATATTCAGTGGTATCTTGTATCCAACCCAAGATACACAAGTGTCTAAGTTTGTGCGGCGCCCGTTGTTTCCGTGAAGTATTTTATCCGATGACAATCCTTCGTTTTCAAAAAAGGTCAACACCAACTCCCAACAACTTTTCTTTTTTCTAACTAAATTCTTCATACTTCCTTTCAGGATCTCCAAAAGCTGATGGATGAAGCAAAAGATGGTGTTATATATTTCAGCATGGGGTCTATAATACAAAGTGATGGCATGTCAGATCATATGAAGAAGTCTTTGCTGGATATGTTCAGCAAATATAAGCAGACCATTATTTGGAAGTTTGAGAGTGATCTGAAAGATGTACCAGCCAATGTTCATCTTGTTAAGTGGGCTCCACAACCTAGTATTTTGGGTAAGCTACATATTTTCACACGTGAAAATGAGGTTTTCTTGTCTCTTGAAACAGGTTCCAAAATACTAAAAATCACATTCAAATGAGCATTGATCACCATTCATTCCTTAAAGTGAATTTAATGTAATATCTCTTTATGAATGGGACTTAAACGGGATATAAAATTGCTACGTATTGTACTGCTATTAAAATTATTTCAGTTTACATTAAATTTTGAAGGCCTGATGGTCTAGTGGTTAGTGACCCTGACTGCTATGCCGGAGGTCGTGGGTTCGATTCCCACCCAGGACAAATGTCTGTGTGATGAGCACGATCATTTGTTCTGTGTCTGGGTGTAATTTATCTATAATATGTATGTATTTAGAAAATATATAAGTATGTTTATCAGTTGTCTAGTACCCATAACACAAGCTCTGCTTAGCTTGGGACTAGATGGCGTTGTGTGATAGTTGTGGAATATTTATTTATTTATTTAAGAGCAGTAGGAGACCAGGGCTCGTACTATACATTATTTTGCGGCCACATAGGGTGACAAGCTAAGTCAGTTGAATGAAAACCGTGTGACCTCTGTACAAAGTCACGTATTTTGTTGGCCAAGTGGCCGCGTGTAGGTCGCGATGGGTTTGTCGATCGCATCAGAACTTGGCCGCACGTGTATGAAGCGCGCACTTCAATAGACCATGATAGTGATACATGACCGCCTAATGTGGTGGGGCACTAACTTATCAATGTCGAAAATTTGCGAGACCCGATGCAGGAAGGCCATGTACAATAGCTGATCGTCTAAGAAAACGCAATAACACATGCGCCGCGCATCGTAAAGATATTTTTTGAGGAAAGAAAAATTCAGTTGCAAGTGGGAATTGTAACCGCTTCTTCTGGATCAGTACTCCAGCCGGCTTACCGTGTTGAGTTGCGATGGCCTAAAATCATCTTGAATTGTTGGTATTGCAAATCTATTAATTTCCCTACAACACCTCGTTCATCATCTGCCTAGCCTTTTCCCAGCTATATTGGGGTCGGCCTCCAGTCAAACCAGATGCAGCTGGATATCAGTATTTTACATGGAGCGACTGCCTGTCGGACCTCCACAACCCAGTAACTGGGTAATACGATACCCCATGGTAAGACTGGTTGTCAGACTTTAGAGCTTCTGACTAACAGAAACGACTGTCAAAGATCTACAAATGAGGCCCGGACCAAAGGCTGTGCGTGCTTTCCGAGGCACGGAGGAAACTCGCTATGACAGATCCTCTATGACCCATCCACATACCAATCTCGGCAAGCGCGGCTTAACCCGGAAGATCGGCCTGTGCGGCTTTATTTATTTAGCCACGAGCTCCTCCTACAACACCTCGTTCTGAGATTTAAATAAGCCTCTTGGTTTTCATTGTTTTTTTAATTCACTTTTCATTTCAGCCCATCCCAACCTGAGACTCTTCATCACGCATGGTGGAATGCTCTCCACCTCGGAAGCCATTCATTACGGAGTACCTCTAGTCGGAATCCCGGTGATGGCAGACCAGATCCTCAACATGGTATCTGTGGACAACAAGGGCTTCGGGATCCGTGTCACGTTATCTGAGGATATGGTACCAGAACTGGATGCTGCTGTTAGGAAGGTTCTTACAGATAATACGTAAGTTGTTTGTGAAATATGAATTTTGCAGGATCTTGGCTCAGATGATCATGATGGTCATGGCAATGGTCAGTGAAGCAATATCCATTTACTATGGGAGCCTTCTTAAGTATGAAGAAAAAGCTTACATTTTCTTAGTCATATTTACAAAGCATAAAATTAAATATTTTGTGCCATTTTGTGCCATTTTGATACATTTTTGAAGTAAACTAATTTGTACCGATACTAGTGACATTGTATATCCTAACTAGTTCCTATTTAATATTAAAATAGGTTAAATAAACAGATACTTAACTACAGCCCACGAATATAGAACTCGTAGTAATTAAAGGAATATTGAAGTAGCTGAGCAAATTAATTGAAATTCCAACGGTTTAAGTGACCACTTTGCGGCCTAAATTTTATTCAAGAAACGTTTCAAATTCGCTTTTGCTTACAAATTTACCCAATATTAAACCACTAGCAAAAGAAAAAAAAATTGATGCCAAGGTCCATACTAAAAGTTGCATACCCTTTTGCTTCCTTGGTGAGCTATCTACTATCTATTATTTTTGTTCCGCAGGTACAGTAAAAAGGCCAAAGAACTTTCAGCTATTTTCCACGACCGTGAAATGCCACCAGGCCGTGCTATTCCGCATTGGGTGGAATACATCGTGCGCAACCGTGGCGCCCCCCATCTTCGCTCCCCCGCGGTTCACGTACCATTGTACCAGAAGCTGTACTTAGATTTAGCTGCTTTTCTCGCTGTTGTCATAGTATTAGTAAAGAAAACTGTAAAGTATTTGTTGAGTAAACTGTCGAAGGAGCAAAAGAAGGAGAAGAGAAGTTGATGTGTTGTTGTTTTTATTGTTGTTGGTGCAGGTACTATGCAACCAAAATATGAATGAATATGCGATGGCGCCATATTAAGATACCATGCACGTCTTTCTAACTCTGGCATGATCTTAAATAAACAATAATCATTAGAAATTGTCATGGTAATAGCATTAATAAATACTTTTGTTGAAAATTAAGTCGCACAAAGTTGCTTTTTGCTAAACATAATTTTCAAGTGACAGTTGACAGGTTTCATTCTTATCATGGTTGTATAGTACTGGCGATAAACATTGCACATCGGTCTTTTGAAAGAGTTAAACGAACAGATTCGGCTTCGTTGAGTGTTAGGTATCTCAGTCACACACTGTCACTTGTAGTGCTTCGTTCGACAGAGAACAAAACCAGCCATTTGTCTCTTTCTAAAGGTCGATGCGCAATAATTAACGCCGATACCTGTAGTTAGTTTTATGAGTAGATACATCTGTTGTTTGTATTTTAAAAGGTCTTAATTGTATCGGAAGATAAAATCTAAATTAAGTCAGTCCAGTCATTATTCTGTAACACTCACGAGTTCACTTTATTCGTGTGAGCGCTCAATCTTTACAACGCAACTCTTGCTTTAATTATATCGCAGATTCTGAACGACACAATAAAAGAAATTCTCTAAACATTACGTTTGAAATTCGAACAGTGCAGTGTGTTTTTAAGAATTCTAGATGCTTTCAATCAACGCAGCCACTCGCAGTCCACTGCTAGACATAGGCCTTTACCAGGCTGCGTCACATGACCCTGTCTTCTGCCTTCAGCATGCAGTCTGTCTCAGCTACTTTCGTCCATCTAGTTGGAGTGCGTCCCACAATACGCTTAACGATACGCGGGCTCCATGTCTGCGCCACCGGCCTTCGGTCCTTCCACAAATATGGCCAGCCCTCTGCCATTTCAGTTTGCTTACGCTGTAAGCTATGTCGGTTATGTACTTCTACCGATAACTTAATTCCTGATTTCATCTTTCAAAGAAACTCCAAGTCTCTCGACCGATGAAGTGACGTTTAAAAAAATGTTCGATTGTACGCTCACTTGCGTGAATTGAGTTCATAAGCCTTATAGAATTTACTGAGCTGGGATATGAGTTAAGAGGTTTTTGGTATGGTAAGATATCAGCTTAATTTATTAATTTATATATCAAATTTCTGTATAGGATTCTCAAAATCTGATTCTCAAAATGTAATTCCAATTTACAGAAAATGAGGTGTAGGTACACATTTTTAATTTGTTTGAAAAACAGGAAAAAAGTTTTAGTGGTGCAGATGTAAAATAAATAATTGTTAAATTACAAGTATTAGTTTGTTTTTCATTGTTTTTAAATATGTTTTTTTTTAAACCAGGCATGTATCACAATCAAATTACAGAAAATACGTTAACATAAATAAATATTAACTCTGTAGTTTTAATTCAGCTTGGAAGATTCCATCATAACACGCAAACTTTGCAAGTTAAATCAAAATTTGTATAAATGCCAAATCATAGCGAAGGAGGCAAAAAATATGATTGTCACTTGTTTCTATCGGCATTCTTTATTCAGTCATCAAATAAAAATAAAGCTTGATAAATAAAACGGGAACCATGCAGATAACAAGTACAATAAAAAGATGTACAAACAAGATATATAATTATATTTACGTAATGCAAGCATGTCAGCTGACAATTATCAAAATGATGGAGCAATTTTGATGTTCTGTTTTGTTCTACTGCCTAATTATAGTAGGTATAGTTGAATATACCACGTGGTAGAATAAAGCCCATACCATTTCATTGAGTAGAAGACTGTGGTCGCGGGACTGTACGGTCGCGGGACTGTACGAGTGACCCCGGAACTTAAAGGGCTACTGAAGGACACTGTGGATTTTAGTTAGTACGAGTCTGACAGTCCCTCCCGCTCTGCCCTGGGTGGGAGCACTCATTTGATGATTTTACCGCGATAAAAAAAAACAAAGACGGAGATTCATTGCACCGCGCCGTGTCCTCATGACAGCGATAGGTGGAGAACTCTCGCGCCCGGCATTGATCGAGGCCATGCTGTGAGGCGAGACGGAGTGGGAACGGGTCGCCCCCTTTTGCGAAGCAGTCATGCTCACGAAGGAAGAGGCGGGCCGCGTGGGGGAGAGGACAGCGTTCTCCCTTCAACCCAGCCACAGTGGTAGACGCCCACGGCGACTGACGTCGCTCGATACGACACCATAGGCGCGGGCATGCGAGCGGCGAGTAATAGGCGACTCGCTGTCCGACCGTTAAATTGTTATTTATTAAATTATTAGGTACAAACGTGACAGGTCGAGTTCATGAAGTCCCAAATTAATATTTCTCGGACTATCCGATGCTCCATTTCCTTTACATGACCCTCGTATAATAAATTTATCTCAAATAAGAGGTTTCTATAAATCCTTAAGATCTACTAGTTAAACTACTGTCACGAGACGCCTAGCTGTAATGATCCCATATAAATAATTTGGTAACTGGACTAAACAGACAATTGCCACATCAATCAAATATTTAAGGTGCAATTTTGAGGGCAACGATAGACAGCGGAAGGTAACAGTGTCGCAAGTAGAGACCGCAGCGACACTACCAATTTTATGTCAAGATTTTTTTTTGTTTTCTTTCGTCCTGAAGATAAAAATGCCACACATAATAAAACATTTTTAAAGTTAACTTTTCTGCCATGGTTAATAAAATCTCAAATCCGGCTCTGACTACAGTAGTCATCATCTGCAATTTTTCCCGACTATGTCAGGGTCGGGTTTCAGTCTAACCTACCTGCTAGTCTGCCTATCTGACCTCCGAAAAACCAGTTGGTAATAACAGTAAAGGCATAAAGTATAAAATGCTGTTGCCAGTGACTTCGCCTGCCTGTATGTTTAAAGTTATCCTACGGGATTATGATCCCGTTCCGGGATAAGAATTATCCTATGTGTTAATCCAGTCCTTTCCGTAAATCTATACTTCCACATTAAGTAAAAAACGTCTTTGTATCGAAACAACCTTTTGGCAATTATTATAATGCGATGCAAAGGACTAGCGGTGTTACAACATTAATTTTATTGAAGAATAGTAAATGCTGCTGCCATTATAGATCTGAAGTCCAACTGCAATGGCAATCTCTTCAATCTGTTGCTATTCGAATTGTACCCTAATACAGTCACCTCTATTTGACCCCTATGCGAGCAAAACCATAAAGGCTTTGCCAAATAGAGAGCTCGGCTTGGCGTGACGCTAGCGTGGCGCGTCCTTGGCTTGAGTCGTCCTTCGAAACGACGCCCGGCGCTAGCGTGGCCTGTTTTGTGTGACAACCTGCTTTTCTACCAGAGATGTGCTATGCTACGTTGCTGCAGATGCGTTTGATATCCACCAATCACATTCATTGGTTTACATAGCACAGCACTGGTGGAAAGGGATTCAACTAAGATGTGTTTTTTTTATATGGAAGGATGCGTGCTACGGTTGCGTGCTATGGCTGCGTGCAATGGCTGCGTGCTATGGTTGCGTGCTATGGTTGCGTGCTATGGTTTCGTGCTATGGAGGTGCTATGGGTCGTCTTCCCTACTATCGAAACATCGCATAGCTCGAGCTGCACATCTTCCTAGCGCAGCTACTTTGCCCCGGCGCATCTTCATAGCACATCTTACTCGCACCGCTACATAGCGTAGCACCAGTGGAAACGGTCACACAGTTTCGTAGCTCAGCTTTTACATTCTCGCAGCACAGTTACATAGCACATCTCTGGTGGAAAGGCTTTACTTAACAGAGAGCTCAGCTTGGCGTGACGCTAGCGTGGCGTGTCTTTGGCGTATTTCATCCCTCTAAACGCCGGCGTTACCGTGGTGTGTATTAGTACATAATTATATTTTTATAGTAAGTTAGCACACCAAAAACAATACGCTAACGACGCGCACGCTGTTTGGCTAAGCCTTTTATTCAATTTAACAATCGAAATAGCGTGGCGACAATTGCCTAGTGTATCACGTTGCCCCTGGATCTATATTTAGTTTGGCTATTCAAGGGGGACAAAAAATAACATGCGAATTTAATGACTTGATTTTTTGATGGCCTAGACCAGATTCTAAAAAATGAGTAAAGAAGTTTGTTTCTATACTTACGCGTAGCATCTTATTAATTGATTAAACTATTGATATACACAGAATAAACAACACGGAAAAATGATCTGGTGATAGAGAATTATTTCTTAGGTTAAAATAAAGGGGAAACGATAAAGAATAAACACAAGGAAAGTTTTTAAAAATCATATTTACCTAAATCTAGAACTTATCTATAAGTTTCCAAAAGAAATATAATTTACTAAAATGTAATAAAATGAAAGTAAACATGAAAATCTTCCTCAACCATGACCAAGCTATAATAATACAAATTTTAAAGATCTGTCTATTGTAGTGTGCAGCTCGCCTGACCTTATATTTGTAACTGCACACACTAATTATTGTCATTATTATACGAATCGTCGAACTAAACAGTTCTCTTTTATTTCCACAACATCACTATAATACATGGCGACCCTTAGCCAGCAATTAAAATTTTGCAACCTACGCGAGAAGCGTCCGTAAACAAAGATATTATGAAGATTATACTAATAGAAGTTTGTGAAGACGGAAAATTAGAAGAAAGAAAGCGAAGAAAATTTTAAAAACATATAGAAGAATCAGAATCCCAATTGAAGAATTTGTTTGAAGAGGTGAAATCATTAATTAAGAAGACAGAAAAGGAACGTTGCTGCCGGGTGCCGGGAGAATGCTCAAGCCTTATGATGAGGGGATATGCAGGGCGCCGGGAGTTGAATTGTACGGGTCCGATGTGGAGCAGCTGGGAGTCAGTTCCAGTCCAATGCTGAGGAGTTCATTCATCCACGCCACGTGAGACGTCGTGACCTACATAACCGTTGTCAGTAAAATAAGTAATTACTGCAATGTAAGTTTTGCACTTCTAGCATTTTTTTATATTCTACTATATTTCATGTTATTGTAACTGGATCATGCATTATTTTAATTTTATATTTTGTTCTGGATATTAGGAATGTCCCAAAATTTGCAAGATTTGCACGCTAGACTAAAATATCTAAGAGAAAATTTAGTAAAACTAGGTCCAGATAGGCGTAGAAAAGATTTAGCTTTAAAGAAATTAGAAGAAGCAGAAAAAGAATATAGTAAATTGGATTGTATTTTGACTCAGTTGAACCAAGAAGTTATAGATCGCAAGTTAGATAAAGAAGCTTGTGAGGTGTTCCAAACATTAATTAATGAAATTCAATCAAATTTTTTAGAAAATAAAGAGTTTACTTTCTTTAGTAGATAGTAGTTGTCAAACTAGTTCTAAAGATTTTATAGAATATACTGATTGTATTACAAAAATGGCTGACGCATTCGATATTAAAACTGCAATTTCCCTGTTGCCAGTGTTGAATGGCCAGGAGCAGGTGACAAATCAGCTTATAGATGGTATCTTACTTTATAGTACACTCATTAATGATGTCAGTAAAAATCAATTAATACAGTTTGTGTTAAAAACGCGTCTTTCACCTAGTGCAAAACTGCGTCTTAAAACTAATTACCCAGATATAGAAAGTTTGGTAGAAGATATTCGCATTTATTTGTTACCAAAGAAATCGTCTGTAGCTTTACAAAGTCAATTGTTTAAGGCGACTCAAGGCCGTAGGAGTATTGAAAAATTCGGTACGGAGATCGAAGAGTTGTTTGTTAATCTCACGATAGCGCAGGCTAACGATAAACGCGATGTATATGAGGTTTTGCGTCCACTCAATGAGAAGACTGCAATTAAACGATTTAGTGATGGTTTGGCTGATAAGCGGCTCAGCACCATCATTGCCTCACGTCAGTTTACATCATTGTCTGAAGCTATAACGTCTGCGGTAGATGAACAATCCATGTCTGTCCAGCCTCAAGATCAGGTTATGCAATTTAGGGCTAACCAAAATTATAAACGAGGTCACTTTAGAGGTTCTCGAGGCCGAGGATATAGACAATTTGATAATAGAAACAAAACTTATTACCATAATTATGATAAAAATAATGAAAATAGCACAGGTCAAAGAAGTTCAAACAGCGTAAATCGAGGTAAAAACTCAGGTGGACAACGTCAGCAGTTCCGCGGACGTCCGGTGCGTTGTCAGCGTGTTCAACATAATACGCAACAGTCCAATGTCCAAGACAACTTGCGCAATGATGACACAAATAGTCATGAAAGCCTAGAATTTTTTCGTACCTAAATCGTACACGCATTCAATTTTTAGTTTTTGTAATTCTTGTATAATTAATTTTCGATTAACAAATAGTGATGTTGATCTTAATTTACTGATTGATAGTGGAGCTAGTTTATGTGTGTTAAAGTATGAATGTTTGTCGCGACATAGGAATTTATTGAATTTAGTAAAACAGGAAAAGATAGTCATTAAAGGAATTAGTGGTAATTTAGAGTCCATAGGATACATTTATTTAGATATTATAATTAATAATGTAACTTTTCAACAAAAGTTTTACATTTTTAAACACTTATCTTGTGTTGCAGAAGGTATACTCGGGCAAGATTTCTTTGAGCGGTATAACGCTGTATTAAACTACAAAGATGGTACTCTGAGTTTAGAAACCCGAGACCAGTCTGTTATTGTTCATGTTAATAGGAATTTATTTACAATTCCGCCTCGTTGTGAAGTAATTAAACACATCCCGACGTCACACAACAGTGATTGCGTCGTTTTGTCAAAGGAAATTTATAAAGGTGTGTTCACAGCAGGTGTAGTATCGAAGCCACATAAAGGACTTATTCCTGTTAGGATATTGAATACAACTGATAATTTGGTTGATATAAATACTTCAGATTTAAGTATTAGTTGCTTAAATAATTTTTACGTTTGCAAGTTTGACGACGATAATATTTCTGTGGATAGAGTCAAAACTTTGCTTACTACGTTACAACTAAATACCTATTTAAATAAAGAGGAACAAAAAGGTATTGAAAACGTATGTGCCAAATATGCCGATGTTTTCCATTTGCCAGGAGATACGCTCACAACAACTAATTTGATAGAACACTCAATTAAACTAAAAGAAAATACGTTACCAGCATACGTGAAGCCTTATCGATTGCCTAAAGCATTGAAAGGCGAGGTACAAAGACAAATAGACGAAATGGTTAAAAACGATATTATTGAAGAGACTATTTCAGAATGGTCAAGTCCAGTTCTATTAGTACCTAAAAAGACAGATAGGTCCGGAGAAAGGAAATGGAGACTTGTAGTGGACTATCGCCAACTCAATAATAGGATACAGGATGATAAATTTCCGTCACCTAATATCATTGAGATACTAGATTCGTTATCCAATAACGTCTATTTTACAAAATTAGATCTTAGTCAAGGTTACTATCAGCTGTCCTTAGAAGAAAAGTCTAGGAAGTTCACTGCATTTACAACAGACAAACAGTATCAAATGAAACGATGTCCAATGGGACTTAAAACATCGCCTAGTGCTTTTGCTCGTCTCATGACAATAGCAATGTCTGGGTTAAATTATAAATCATGCTTTTTATATCAAGATGATTGTATTGCCGTAGGAAATTGTCTCGAAACGCATAATAAGAACCTTATAAAAATTTTAGAATGCCTGAGAAGAGTCAATTTAAAACTAAATCCGCTAAAGTGTGAATTCTTACGTAAAGAAATCGTTTATTTAGGACACAAAATAACCTCAGAAGGAATATTTCCCGATCCATCGAAGGTAGAATGCCTACAAAAATATCCAGTCCCGCAAAATGTAGACGAAGTCAAGAGATTTGTAGCATTCGCAAATTATTATAGACGTTTTATTCCAAAGTTTGCTGAAATAGCCAATCCTTTGAATGCGTTATGTAAAAAAGATGTAGCATTCGTATGGAGTGATGAATGCGAGCGAGCATTTTACAAGTTAAAACAGATTCTTATTAGTCCGACTATACTTGACTATCCAGACTTTAGCGACAATAATACCTTTACGTTACAAACTGACGCATCAAAACTTGGATTAGGCGCCGTACTATCTAATAGCAATGGCAAGGTGGTCGCGTACGCAAGCCGTAACTTGAAACCAGCTGAGACGCGATACCCTGTGATTGAGTTAGAATTACTTGCTATTGTTTGGGCAGTTCGACATTTTAGACCTTATTTGTATGGCAAAAAGTTTTACATAAAAACAGACCATAAGCCGTTGATTTATTTATTTAATATGGCTGATCCTTCAAGCCGATTGACAAAGTTTAGATTATATCTTGAAGAATATGACTTTGAAATCAGCTATGTCCCAGGACGGCACAACGCAGCTGCAGATGCATTGAGCCGGATACCTATTACATCCAACAGTTTAAAGGATATGAACAAGCATGCAGTATCAGTAATAACAAGGGCACAGACTCGAAGATTACGCACTGACTGTGACAACAATGACATGACTACTGAGGTATCCTCTACTCCAAGGCCTGATCAACCTAAGGTAGTGGAAATCCTCAAACGACCGATTGACAGCGTTGAATTAATATTGTTTAGTAATAAAAATACAATAAAACAGATAGAAAAATCAAAATATGTCACTAGTGACAATGGTAACTGCAAATTCGTACCTGATAAATCAGCAATTTTTGTGATTTCTCGATCGTTATCGACCGTAAGTGTGTTAGCGAGAGAATTACAACGTTTTTGCAAGCAAATCAAAATAAACGAGATTATAATAATTAAAAATAAGCGCTATGAAAATTTCGTTAACACTTTTATAAAGGAAATGAGTCATTTGAATGACATTCCTAAGCTACTTGTTATTAAAGATGTGACAAGAGTTTCTGACAAAGACACGAAAACAGTGATCTTGAATGACTTCCACTTATTACCTACCAGTGGTCACGCTGGTGTAAACAGAATGTTAAATAATATTAGGAAGTACTATTATTGGCCAGGAATGACTAATGATGTAACAGAATTTGTAAAGAAATGTAGAAGTTGTCAGATTCAAAAGCATTCCAATAGACATACAAAGGAACCGATGGTTATAACATCAACAGCATCCACTGCTTTTGAAAGAGTAAGTTTAGATTTAATGGGTCCCTTAGATGTAGATAATTTAAATCATAAGTATGTTCTGACATTACAGTGTGATTTAACAAAATATGTTGAAGCCTATCCTTTAGAGAGGAAAGACACTATTTCTGTAGCTAGGTTATTTGTAAACAATTTTATTTTGAGATATGGTATACCTAAAGAAATAATAACAGACCAGGGTACAGAGTTTATGTCATCTGTATTTACTGAGATTTGCAATTTATTGCATATAAATAAACTGCATTCAACAGCTTATCATCATGAAACTCTGGGAGGATTGGAAAACACTCATAAGGTTCTAGGAGCTTATCTTAGGATCCAGTGTGATAATAATAAATCAGATTGGAGCAGTTGGCTTCCATTCTGGTGCTTCTCATTTAACACTACAGTACACTCTGAGACAAAATACACTCCATTTGAGCTAGTATTTGGGAAGAATTGTAACTTACCATCCAATATTGCAAAAAGTTCTTATGTTGATCCACTATATAATCCTGATTCTTACCCCTTGGAACATAAATATAGACTTCAAAGAGCACAAGCTGAAGCTAGAAATAATTTACTATCCAGTAAGGAATTAAGAAAAAATAATTTTAATAGAAATGTAAACGGATTACAATATAAGAGTGGAGATTTAATTCTTATTAAAAATCAAGTAGGAAATAAGTTAGATAAAATTTATTTAGGACCATATAAAGTGATTGAAAATGTATCACCAAATGTTAAAATTTTAAAAGATAACAAAGAAGTTGTAATTCATAAAAATAATACAAAACTGTTTGTTACTTAATATACTTAGGTTATGAATAAATGATATTTTTATATAATGTAATGATAAAAAGTGTAATTATTTAAAAATATGTTGCTTTGACATTTTGTTTAAGTTAAAAGAAAAATAATGTAATTAGACAATAATGCCATTTAAAAAAAAAAAAGGGGAGGTGTAGTGTGCAGCTCGCCTGACCTTATATTTGTAACTGCACACACTAATTATTGTCATTATTATACGAATCGTCGAACTAAACAGTTCTCTTTTATTTCCACAACATCACTATAATACACTATCTCTATAGCATATATATTATAGCTCAATAAATAGGTAGGTAACGGTTTTATTTGTATGGACTCTGATTCAGCCTCGACTTTATGACTTTAGTGTGCGTACAGTCTGCAAGAAAAAGTTTAATAAATATTCGATTCCGAATACGGCTTTTCTTTTTTTATTGAAAAAAGAAAACAAAATTGTGTTTCTTATTTTCCTAGTAATTCTAATTTAATATCAACTAACACATTTTTTTTATGAAGAAAAATTACTGTTAAATTAGGGCCACCGGACGGCGCGGCATGTTCCTCTCGCGCCTCAAAGAACTGCCATCTGTTTTACGCCCCCCCCCCCCCCCTAGAGGGTCAAAGCCTACCGGGGTTGTGGGACTATCGGGTTACCGTGGTACCGGAACGTAAAGGGCTTTTGAAGGACACCATGGATGTTAGTCGATACAAGTTTGACAGGGAGGGACTGTCAAACTGTCCTGCCCTAGGTGGGAGGACTCATTTGATGGTTTTACCAACAAAAAGAAAAGAAAACACTAGAGCCACACGCCTCACTAACGGGAAATACCGTTGATATTGCGTTTATAGATGTTTATACGAACATTTCAAAACTGCCGTTAGTGTGGCTCCGGCTTTTAGGTCCCTTTTTGAAGATAATCACTTTTTTTATCGTGGTATAATCATCAAATGTGTCCTCCCACCCAGTGCAGAGGGGGAGGGACTGGCAGACTCGTACTGACTAAAATCCACAGTGTCCTTTAATAGCCCTTTACGTTTTGGAGTCACAGTAATTCGTTAGTCCCGCGACGGAAGATAATCACTTTTGTAGGCCTAGTCAAAGTTAAATTCAACAAGGTGCAATGATTTTGGAAACATAAAAAAAAATACGAGACACATTAATGTTACTGATTTATTTTAAAGTCGGTTTAGAAATGCGAAAACCTTTGAAACGTTTTCACTTGTCGAGCGCTCTAAACGCTCGCTACAATTAAAATTAATTGGCAAAACATGCAGATCAATTTGTTATTTTAAGACCTTGCACATATTGTTTGATGCATACTCATGTTTTTACAATAAATATTATTCTATTCTATTCAATTATTTTGTCTACCGTACGCTTACAATTATCTGTTGACAAGCCCAGATACGTAATAACATCAAGCCGTTGATGATTCTGTCGCACTCCTGGCCTTAAGCTGGCGTATAGGAGACGTGCGTAAAATAATTTAAATAGAATAAAAAATTCCATGCTTCCATGAACTGAATCTTCTAATTTTCCACACTTTAGTGAACTAAAACTGTACTAAAATGAAACTATTAGTGTTAATTTCGCTGGCCTGCATTTTATGTAGTGCTGAAGCATTAAAAGTGTTAGTTTTATTTCCGTATCCTGTGAAAAGTTTAAGTATATTAGGGACAGGTATTGTCAGACATCTGCTGAATGCTGGACATGAGGTACTTATTTTTTTTTTTCTTAATATGTTCCACTGTACCACATCCTTTCTTTTGACTTAGCTGGAGGGTGTCATAATTATAGGGAACATCTCTACGGTTGTGGATTATCATTATTGATTCAATAAAATTAAAGTATTCATATTTCTACAATTTTTTAATTATTTTTCCTTGCAATAAAGAAATAATAA
The DNA here is from genome assembly GCA_943136025.2 of Agrotis puta. Taxonomy (NCBI): domain Eukaryota; kingdom Metazoa; phylum Arthropoda; class Insecta; order Lepidoptera; family Noctuidae; genus Agrotis; species Agrotis puta. Next base: position 11,124,053 of record OW964186.2, on the reverse strand, counting down.
AAAAATACCACATCAATGGCCTCAATAAAGTCATAGAGGTCCAGTGGGGAATGGGTCCAACTGACTGAAGACTATTATATTCTTCACGAAATCTTGTAACAAGAAAATAATACTCAAAAGACGCAGCGTTTAAAAAGTGATTAATAATATTTCTTGTGTACTTAACAAAAACTGGTCGTAATTATTAGGTATTTCTTATAATTTAAATTAAAAAAAAGAACATCCATAAAGAACAAAATCTTTAAGATAAACTTATGAAGGCCAAATAAAAAAAACGCTGACATATAATTTACTTATCAAGTTTTTATAACTTTACTTGTAGTCAAATCAACTGCGTAGCATTCTGTTCTTATGTAGTACAGAACACTACTACTATGATACTTCTGCCATAAGTAGGTAAATAAAATATGTAAATATAGGCAATGCAAACACCTAGTACTGATCTGGTAATATATGCTTTGTGCGCGATGACAGCGCCTCGCGACTACATTCCTGTATGCCGATTAATATAAACTAGATATATTGATAAAAAATTTCGGATTGTTTTTGAAAAAAAAAACGTGTGGCACTCGGGCACAGCCGCGGTAAAGCTATTGCATAACATTTAAAAATAAAAGAAAAAAATATCGCCTTACCACACTAGGAATTTCTTTGTGTATCGTGGGTGCATTTACAAACATACTCAAACACCCAGACTCCAGACCCGAAGCAACTACTAGCAGAGCATACAAATACACACATCAACACGGTCTAGGGATATTTTTAAAAAAGCGAATTACTATCAATGTGTTAATTATTTATATGACATGTATATATTTAAAAGATACGTTATTTAATATTCTATCATTTTTTAATAATGGTTAAGGTATAGATTAAAATTTCAGGATTTTATGGAAAAAAAATGAAGCATAGACGGAAACCGTTTTCGCCGTGTGTGCCCGGGCATTGTCGTGCATGAGCAGGAAATCTTGCCCCATTTGTGTTCTGTGGGGCAAGATTACGGGCCCCAGCACCTGTTGGACGTATCGTTCTGCCGTCATATTGCCCCGCACCCAAACGAGATCCGTCCGTCCTCCAAGACGAATTCCTGCCCAAACCATAATTGTTCCTCCTTGGTATGGGTGAACTTCCTGAGGGTTCTGGAGACGGCTTCATCGTCCAGGAACTCGCCAAACACGCGTCCTTCGTGAATCTGGATGGAAGCCGAACCTGGATTCATCCGTGAACAGCACATTGGACCATTGGTCACGGCCCCAGTCCACGTGGTTCCGAACCCATTCTAATCGTCGTCCACAATTGCCTCTCCGTAAAGGTGGGACCCGGAGTGGTCTACGAGAGCGTAGATTGCTTTCATGCAGTCGCCTTCTTACAGTTTGGTCACTCACAAGCACTTGGTGTTCCACTCGCAGCCTTTGGACCAATTGAGTCGCCGTTGCATTTGGTTGAGCTCGCGCAGTAATTTGCAAAAATCGGTCTTGTCTGGGGGTAGTGATGCGACTTGGCCCCCGGTGCCTCTCCGCTACTTCACCTGTGGCACGATAGCGTGTCCACAATCTTGAAATTACATTTTGATGGGTCCCTATGGCCTCAGCAACATTACGCTGAACAGATCCAGCTTCCAGTATTCCCACAGCTCGTAACATCTCCGACCTCGTCAAATGTCGGCGTTGCATGGCTACAATACCTCAATTTTAACTTTATCTTTCGTTTAAAAATGAAAAAAAAAACTGTAACTAAACGTAATTCGTATTGTTTTCTAAATTTCGCACAAATGAAAATTCCCTCTCCTATACATCAAGACATTTTTATGCCACCGAAACAAAAGAATTTTCAAAAATTTGAATTTGGAATTAGTCTGAGATAAATTACAAACAAATCGGTGTATAAAAGATTCCAATGCGGCCAGTACTTTTCGAGTTATTTAATTGAGTATGAAATATCCCTAGACCGTGTTGATGTGTGTATATGTTCCGTGTGGGGATCGAACCCGCGACACACTGCGCAGCAGTTGATCACTCAGCCACTGCGCCAGCCGTGCCTGATGATTTAACTGATGATTTCGTACTTATTCTATAAAAATCAAATATTCATCGGTAGCTTGAGCCGAACGAGCCCTGCCTAAAATACACAAGAAAATTTTAATTTCGCGGGGTACCACTACGCAATCACCTTTCCATGTTTATTTATAATCCATGTATAATTTCTTGTATTTCCAGGTGACATACATTACCGTTTTCCCGTTAAAGAACCCACCAACCAAAAACTTTCGCCAGATTGATATTAGTAGCAACATGGATGTTATCAAAAGTAAGTCTTCGAAAGAACTGAAGTAACCGATATGGCCTGCAGTTTTAGCAAACTGAAGTGGCAGTGGGCTTGTCAATTTGTCGAAGGATCGATGGCCGGTGGAGCAGATTAGTTGACCGACGACCTTAAAAAGGTGGCTGGGTGAGACTGGATGCAGAAGGCAGAGGACAGAGTGATGAGGCGTAGGCTGGGAGAGGCCTAATGGCCTAGCCGAGACCTGCGATAGGCTAAGTTGAAGTTGATGATCGTTTCCTAGATTGGCCAAAGTGATATGAGTCAGTCCCTTTTTAACGATTTAAACGTAACTGCCGCAACGTGGGTTTACTAATAGGTACTCCTCTGCCTCCGCTGATTATTGGAGTGATGTTATATTTTATTAGAAAATCCAGCAGTGTGCGTGCGTTTACTAACATTTAAAATCGCATGTTACACAAACACCCAGACTCGAAACTTCTTATAGATCATACAAATAACTGTAAAGATACTGAACTCGTACAGTTAATCTCTCAGCGACTACAGGAAACGTGCCATCGAAGATAATTGTATTTATAAAATTACTCTTATTTCCAGCCGATGAAACACTTAAAATAGGATACATCTTAGAAAATGAAATAGAAAAAAACGGTGCTCTGCAAATCCAAGAGTTTGCTCAGGAAACCTCAAGAATGACCTATCAAAACGAAAATGTGAAATTTTTTTTAGCAAATCCCAATGAGCACTTTGATGTTGTTCTTGTTGATTTGATAGAATCAGAAGTTCACGCTGGGTGAGTGAAAAAAATATAAAAGGCTTTGTCAAACAGCGAATCCCGCTTAGCGCGACGCTAGCGTGGCGTGTCTTTAACGTGCGTCGTCCCTTTAAACGTCCGCGCTAGACGTGGCGTGATTTATATGACGACTTTCATACGAGTATTATGTCTTTATAGTCGGTAATCTTCAAAGACTAATTCTTGCTTCTAGGTTATCAGTCCTCTACAACTGTCCAATGATATGGCTGTACTCCATGGGTGCTCACTGGCAAGTGCTACGGCTGATCGACCGGGGTACTAACCCTGCCTACGACCCGGACTACCTGTCACCCTCCATGCCACCTTTGTCTTTCCTGGAGAGAGTCGATGAGCTCTGGGCGAGGGTTAAGTGGCAGTTCCTTAAGACGTGAGTTTAAAAAATTGTTATGAACATGCCAATCGTCATCTCATTGCCTTTTTTAGGTAGCGGTTGACCGCGGCTTCACTTGCCATAAGTTAGAACTGGACAATGTGTGTGTGGCGCCATCTATTCGCATACATACCGTTTACATACCATATATCGCAAACATACCGTTTTTTGGGATGAAAGGTGCATATGGCCGTCTCTGTACACCTGATAACGTTTATACGCTTAGATCTTTCAAACTACGCAACAATGCGGTTTTCATCAATAGACAGAGTTCTTAAAGAGGAAGGTGTGTGTGAGAGGGAGATGCAAAAAACTGCCTCTCCAGGTCCGTGATTTTTAGGATTATCGCGCACGGCCTTTGATTATAAACTGTCAGGCACAGCACACAAGGCTCTTTCGCGAGAGACGTGTATGTACTGGTGCATCGGTGTAGACTGCTATCTTATGCTCTATAAGAAATCTCATCGCTGGACTCTACGACGTGTTCTTCGAAGAGAAGGAGGAGGCTTTGTGATCCTCCATATCGTGTAGCGGGAGCGCTCACCGTTCACGCTGCGCGATGTGATAGTGTCGCTGTCAGTAGCTTAGTGAGTGGCAAACTTGAATTCCAGCGTGACGTCAGCGCTGCGGCTGCGCTATCACAAGGTTGTGTTTATAGAGAACAGCTCTGCTGGTCCGCGTCCGTCCACAATATCACGCCAGAGCCAGTTAAGCAGCTTAATAAGAGCATATTAACCCCTCACTGGTACTTGGTAAACTTATATTCCTTATAAATTATTTCAGATTCATAACCCAACCTGAAGAACGTAAAATCTACGAGCAAACCTTTGGACCGTTGCTTGCCAAACGTGGTAGAACACTCTCAGATTACGAAGAAGTTATCTACAACGCTTCGTTGATCTTCGGTAACGAGCACGACGCTGTCCGTGATCGTCCGAGCACGCCGCAGAACTTCAAGTACATCGGTGGATTCCATATTGAGGAGCCCGTGAAGCCACTGCCTAAGGTTAGGAAATTGGAAAAACACTCTTTCTTTCTTTCTTTTAAAAAAACGTCGCCCCACACTAGGAATTCCTCCTGTATCGTGTGTGCGTTTACAAACATAGAAATCACATACACAAACACCTAGACCCGGAACGACTACTTCTATGTCTTACAAATATTTGTTCCGTACGGAAATCAAACCCACGACACGCTGCTCAGCAGTTCAATCGCTCAGCCATTGCTCTAACCGTACCGTAAAATTAATTTTCATAGTTTTTTTTTGTTTTAAAATTATATAAATAAATAAAATATTTACAATCATGCTACTTGTAAATTCCTTTATAACAGTTTAATGTTTCTTTCAATAAATTAATATAAAAACATTTAAATTATTTGGAATCTATTTCAGGACTTTCAAGATCTCATGGACAATTCAAAACACGGTGTAATATACTTCAGCATGGGATCATTCTTGAAGAGTACTGACTTGCCAAGGCCTCTGGTTGCTGAGCTACTCAAAATGTTCGGCCAACTAAAACAGACCGTTATTTGGAAATTCGAGACTGATTTGCCAGATGTACCGAAGAATGTTCACATTGTACATTGGGCACCGCAACCTAGTATATTAGGTAATTCATCAAGCAATGCTACTAATTTTCCAAGTCTAAGTTTTCTAATAGGGAAATGATTTTAAAAGCGTCTAGGTTACGTCGAACGGCATTTAATTTTCGAAATTACTGAACCGATTTTAATTAAAATTCATACAAATAAGCAGGATATAGATAGGTATATACTCGTAGGTTTTCTGAGAAAGTTAACTTTTTTGACTTATTTAAAAAACATGTTTAGAAATGTCTGTTTGTATGGAAAGACCTCGTGACATCAGAACTATGAAAAAATGTAACTAGAAGCGACGTATATATATTTTAAATGCATCGTCTCTGCGTCAATTTTAGCTTACGTTACAAAATAAATAACACGGGACAATTTTTTTTTAAATCTCTTGGAGTTACTCTTTAGGTTCGTCAGTCTTCATGCCTTTTACAATGATGATTTATTTGACCTTTTTCAGCTCACCCGAATCTGAAAATGTTCATCACCCACGGTGGCTTACTGTCCTCAATAGAGGCCATCCACTTCGGAGTACCAATCATAGGAGTACCCGTATTCTTCGACCAGTTCACAAATGTGGAGAAAGCTGTTCAAAATGAATACGCCCTTAGGGTTCCACTGAGTAAAAATCTTCCAAAAGACTTGATAGTCGCCATAAATGAAATGGTGAAAAATGATGCGTAAGTTTTATTTGATTTATTTAGTTAACATGTGTTTACTCTTGGTTTCCATCTACACAAGAACCAAATCAAAAACCAACGATCTCGTGGTCGCAAGCGCGACTGCCAAGCATGGGGTCCTGCGCAGTCACGCGCACATGGCTAATCTCCGTTGAGATTGGCCTCCTCCGGGAGCAGGTCGGGGATACATGTTGCCATTAGATTATTTCCTAGATCTGTGAGAGAAGGTGCAAGCGAAATACTCTTTCTTAAAATCTAATATATTATTATGTATATTTTTTACAGCTACGCCAAAAAAGCGAAAGATCTATCCTTCATTTTCCACGATCGTCTAACGAAGCCAGGCGCAGAGCTCGCGCATTGGGTCGAACACGTGGTGCGCACTCGAGGTGCCCGTCACCTCCGCTCCCCGGCCTGGAGTGTACCCCTCTACCAGCGATTGTACCTGGATCTACTAGCATTAGTACTAGCTAGTATAGCTGCGTTCTTTTACCTGGTCGGCAAATTGTTCAAGAAGAGCCCTAAGAAGTATGATCAGAAGAAAAGAAATTAATTTTTGGTTAATCTTTTAATAAAAATGGTTGGAAAACATTCTGAAGGTTATTGTTTAACCTCAAAGGGAACCAAAACATAACTAATAATCTCATCTAAAAAGAGTAAAATTAAAATAATCGAAAAGTAACCTGTTACTATGAATTCAGTATAACATGATTTTGGACCTCCAGCTCAATGTTTCTGCACAATGTTTTTTAAAAGCTGTTTCAATAAAAATACAATATCCACATAATTGGATCGGAACGGCAGACCTCTTGTGGATCCAGCATCATGTCTTGAATTCAATGGACGTTGCGACACGATGCTCCTTTTATTGTAAGAAAATAACGCTAAGCTAGCCAATTAGTAAGAAGCACGCGATGTAAAACAGTAAAGTTTTAATATACGAAGAGCTTTGTTTAATTTTTATTTTGTCATCTATTCTTGATACTCGAATAAGTAGTTAAGGGTAAGAGTTCGTATTTGACTACGCGCTGCAACGGTACTGGTTTCCATGATATTTCTATGAAATACCTTCCGCAGTTAGCGACAACTCACGCTACTATACGCCACACGATCGTAGACGATGTGTCGTACGACCGCTGATTAATAGTGCAGACGACACCGGGGCACTGGGGGCTGGGACAGCACGTTGAATACGATAATCGTCTGCAGTTGGGTTCACAATCATGACTGAAGCGACATAACGCTGCGACTGCTGCTACTGCCTCGATCTCGTACCTTAAACTTCTGCAATTACCACTATGATTATCTTACACAAAACCAGTGCACACATCACCTTAGTTGCATAACTTACTTCTCAATAACTTCGAATTATTTTAAAGGTGTTACGTCCTAAGATCCCCCAAGTTACAGATAAACATCTAGTATGGGGAACACCTTTTAACCAGATTTGCGTACTTCACGTAGTTGATAATTAATAAAAAAATATCAGTCTCCGATATTGCACGTGGAATCAGCATGCTGAAGTGGTAGTGGGCCGGCCACGTCTAATGATGCACAGACGATCAATGGAGCAGTCATGTTCTAAAATGGAGACCGCGTATGAGAAAGCGTTTGGGACGCCCTGCAGCACCATGAATCAATGTATTAGACGGGCTGGCAGCGATTGAATGCGGTCAGGCAATAACCGGAATGGTCATAGAGCTCTTTGCTCCTGGCCTATGTTCAGCAGAAGACGGCAATTGGCTGATTATGATGATGTCCTAATCAATTATCTTTTAATTTGAATGACAAGTATTTCGTGACTACTCCACGGTAATTCTTACTCATACTGGAAAAATCCATTTTCCAAATAAAGTTGCCTCTTCACAAAGTTATCAAATAACAGCCGCATAGCTGCATGATCGTACCAGAAACGACTAAATCTATTGTTCAAACGAACATTCTCCCAAATTCCAGCCGTTAGTAATCTAATCAAGCGTTAAAGCGGTATGGTAATTACGTTTAAAATCCTTTGATGTGGCAGCCATACGGAAACCTATGTTTAGTATCTACACCCATACCCATCGAATAGTTTCCAAGGTATTTCCAGGCTTAATTTTGAACACGCCAACGTTGCTTGGTTTTGATTGATTTTGTCTAAAAGATTGACAAACATTCATCCATCTTTTTTTTGGATGGATATCATGAAATCTGACCTCGTCTAGAGTAGCTTCTGGGTGGAGTGGATGGGCTGACTAATTACCACCCTGTTCCATCTATTGCCCTTTACGATCAAGGGCCGCGGTAACCTCTAAAGATATTCCAGAAGAAAAAAAGTCGAAAAGACGAGCGCTAGATGGCTTTAAAAATTTATTAAATACGTTTAATCTTTAGTGTAATCTGATGTGGATTTAATCTTCTTACTAATATTTACTTAAGTTTGTAAGGATGGAAAAATGTGTGTCCTTCACGCCTAAAGGACTGAACGAATTTGGTGCACAGATTACTCATAACCTGGATTAACATATAGGATAGTTTTTACCCTGATTTATGTTCCGTTGTGAAGCCGCTGGCAACATCTAGTCGTAAAATAAATAAGGAAGGAACGTATGTGTACTGGAGTATAAGAAAACTATACTTATTTATATACTGTATTTTGTTATAGCAATATTGGCATGGGATCTTCAGAAAGCAGTATCAATAGCGTTTCTGGCTATATAAATAAGTTCGGTTCGCTGCACCCAGTTTGACATCTCCGCCTTTGATTCGCATACGCTTGACTCTGGCTTCGATCAATAAAGATACAAGACCTTCCTGATCTTATAGATTAAGATAGTGGTTCCTAGAACCTTGCCAAGGAGAACAGACTATTACAAATATAGTACAGACATGTCAACCTACCCCAATCTATTGTGATAAGGTTGAAAATCTATTAAAGAAATTTAACAGATAGGTAGGCGTGTAGCGGCGTCTGTACAGCATAATAATTATAATGCAGATACCTATAACTGTTACTACGTTAACACAGCAAAATAATTATCAACAAAAACATATTCGTTGTCTGGAGATTAAAAAGGATAAAAATAGCATTCAGACTCATGCTTTATCAACGTTTCAGAATTGCCAACGCCTTCAATAAAAGATAAAATACGACATTATGATAGTAAAATTAATCACATCATTTGTATGACAGACACTATTCATTAACTATGAGTTACTTCTTTATCTATGTCAAGACCAACTGCCACGTCGATAAGGAATATATTTTTAATTTTATCTTTTTTGCGTTATTATTTTTAACCCTGTATCATCTGATGTTGTATGTTCCCTTATCGAAGGAGGAGGCGGGGCACGTGAGGGAGAGGACATCGTCCACCTCACAACCCAGCCGCAGTGGGAGACGCCCACGGCAATGGACATCGCAGGACGATTTCCAACCACCGTAAGCCCGGGCATGCGGACGGCGACTAATGGGCGACTCGCTGTCCGATCATGGACCTTGCACGGGTCGACGGCGCGTCATGTTCCACGCGCGCCTCAAAGAGCTGTCAGCAAAATGATGGGGCACCTAGAGGGGCAAAGCCTGCCGGGGTTGCGGGACTAACAGGTAACCGTGGCCCCGGAATGTAAAGGGCTATTGAAGAATACCGTGGATTTAAGTTATTACAAGTCTGATAGTCCCTCCTGCTCTGCCCTGGGTGGGAGAACTCATTTGAATATTTATTTAATATTTTTTTAACTTTGCCCCACACTAGGAATTTCTCCTGTATCGTGGGTGCGTTTCCAAACATAGAAACCCACATACACAAACACCAAGACCCAGAACAAATACATGCAGATCATACAAATATTTGTTCCGTACGGGGATCGAACCCGCAACACGGCAGTCAATCACTCAGCCACTGCGCCAGTCGTGTTGTCAAACTCCTTATCAAAATTTTGCCACGAAAAAATAAGTTTTTATCATTCCACCACTGGGTTAAGGTCTCTCAACTCTCTATGTAACACTGCATTGCGATCCAATACACAAATTGCTGATGGTGCTCAAAAACCATCTACGCTGAAGTGGGCCTGAGTTGGCCACGTCAGTTCTATGCCCAATTAGCTATGAGCCAAAATAACCACCTGATTCGGTAAATAAATAAGAGCCTCTATCTCTCGAGGCCCTCGTTGGGTAGTTGGATCAAGGGCCTGATTCAGAAGACAGTACTCCTAGATACGGCTCGCATTGTGAGGAGGTTCCTGTCTCTGGAGCCCTAACCACCGATAGCTTAAACCCTGCTCCCACACCGGCGGACTACATTTTTTTTTATTTCAAATGTTTTTTTTTAATATTTATAAATGTAAAAATATGTTTATTTTAATGAATAAACGAATAAATAATAGTTATGTACTGGTTTTAGGTGTAAACCGAAGATTATCTCGATAAATATGAACTACCATGTACTGTCAAGGAAACAAAATAACAGATAAAAGACTATATTTATCTGATTAGGTATTATGAAGTACTTAGGAACATTTTGTGTCGATATTCATTCAAGCTTTAGTATCTAACTGGAGAGGCCACAAATAGAAGTAGAAAAAGATTTTCGTTACCTTTCTACGCCCATCGAACCCTAAAAAAATATCAACAAACAGTCTTCGAAGAGAGCTTATAGACATAATCGTGCGCCGGATTCTCTATTCAAAATCAGTCGCGATGGTTAATTCACAATGAACGGTGCTACTACTAGACTTGTGAAAACTAATTTTAAAAGTGGCGTTCAGTGAAAATTTTGTTAAAAAGTGTGTTGAAAATAATTATTAATTTAATTAAAAATATAAGTATTAAGTGAGTATCAGAGTGGCAATTAAATATCGTACTAGTTTTTTTTTTGTAATAGTGTTTTACGGTATTTTTTTTTTCTTCAAGAAATGGAAAAAATAAAGTGCTTATTGTTCGGTCTACTGTTGAGTTTCTCCTTAAGTGGTGCTTTTAAGATCTTGGTTGTGTTTCCAATTCAAAGTCCCAGCCATGGTATTCTTGGGGACAGCATGGTGAAGAGTCTTCTCGATGGAGGACATGAAGTGAGTACCTTAGTGCCATTTTTTGTTTCATTTAGTCACATACTATCCCACTCCCTCTCCTTCCATTTATTTATATGTTATGCTACTTCTTGCCAGTTCACGAGGAAGCCTTCAAAAGTGTCCCACCAGCTACTCCAAATATAATTTTGTTTTTCTGACTTAATGTCACGCCTATTTTCCTCAAAGAGTCAGTCAGAATCTATGTATCGTCAATCTTTGCCTTAAATTTTCTGTGACAAATTAACCTAGGATTAAGCCATATTTTATTTTCGTGTCGTAAACCTATAAGTTGTTTGGTGGTGTTATCATTATTAGAGGATTACGTAATGCTTTAATTATCTATGAACGTTTACCTACATTGAAAATATTATGATACCTATTGGTGGCATATGAAAATAGTTGTAAAACAAATATTTCATTGTTTTTTTTTTTATTTAAATTTTTTAGTCATTTATTATTTAATTCTGTTCCAAAACAGTATTTCATTGAAAAATAGATTGTAATATGGCTAATATCTGATGTCAGAGTTGATAAAGCCCAGTGAAAAAATGTGACTACTTATTAGTAGTCACATTATACATACATCAAGTTTGTTCCTGTAAGTAAAAAAAATAAAATAATAAAAAAAAACAAAAAAAATAGGGAAATTTCACTATTTTTTTGTTATTATTTTATTTTAATGATTAATTATGACCTAGTCAGAACCAATCTATCAAAATAAATACCTAATTGTAGTGATTAATAAGTTAATGACCGTACACAATCGGGTAATATCTTGCCCAGTGTGATAAGTAATTGTTTCAATGCACACACGTGCACTCCCAAAAAAGATGATGCAACTTGAGGTCAAACAACATACAATTATGTCAGTGTTGTTTCCTTCACGTGACACAAACAGTAGTCTATTTTGTAGTAAGATGCATCCTGGTATAATCACGATGGCCCAAACATGAATAGATAGTTCGCAAGGTTGTAAGGTAGCCTACAAGGCTAACTTACAACCTTGCGAAGTATTTCATTTAATACATTCAACTTCTGAGCAAAGACATCTTCCAAATACTTCCAACTTTTCAAATCCAGTACTTATATAGACCACTGGTCGCTTATTTTGTCCAGCTTATCACGCCATCATCTTTATTATCAGTACTTACAAATTTAAATTCTAATTTTCAGGTGACTTACATCACACCTTTCGTCAGCAGACAACCAAACCATCCAAAACTGCACATAATAGATGTCACGGAAGTCAGTAAATTTTTCAGCGGTAAGTAGATACATTTTGCGGTACTGGCTTAAGAGGTTACTAGGGCTCTGGAATGCAAAAAAAAATTAAGAAAGAATGTGGTTTTATGTCAGTACGAGTCTGGCAATTCTTTCCGCACCATAAAAAATGGGAGGACTCGTTTAATTTTTCAACAAAAAAATTAAATGCATTATGATAGCACATCAATGGAATTGCCCATTGATATCACTATAAATGTTTCTTCTGCTGGAGAGGAGCCATAGCCATAGGAGAGAGAGTGGGCCATAATACACATCACACGAGCCAAGTTCAAACTGGTAGATGTCACATGTCTTCGAATTTTTGATTCTAGGACATTCCGGTTTCCTCACGATGTTTTCCATCACCGCTTGAGAGCTGTGCTGATGAAATAAATTACACAAAGTAATGCGCTTGGCTGGGTTCGAAACCACGACCTATTTGTAAGTCTGCACTGTCAATGGGCCACCACTGCTACACTGGGCCACTGCTGCTCCACTGGGCCATCATTGCTACACTGTGTAATATAATTTATTATTATGTGTGGCCTTATGTTAGTAGTAATCCATTCAAAGAAGAGACCAGTCTTCTGTTCAAAGTAAACTAAATATGTAGGTTCATGTTAAACATACGTAGGTTTTTTGGTTAACACTGACATTTTAGTGATATAAGCGCACATTTACACATTTATTTTTTATTGTGGTAATATCATCAAATGAGTCCTCCCATCCAGGGCAGGGCGGGAGGGACTGTCAGACTTGTACTGACTAAAATCCACGGTGTCCTTCAATAGCCCTTTACGTACCGGGGTCACGGTAATTTGTGAGTCCCGCAACCCCGGCAGGTTACACATTTACACATACTCGTAGCAGCTAAATAGTTGTTGCAACACTACCTCACAAATTATATTTTACTAAATAATCGTAAAAACTGTTTTTCTACATGAAATCTCTTACGCTGTTATCTAAGCCGGCAGTAGTCTTAATCTTGGCAACAATTTTAGTAGTATCTTATCTCACTCAAAATTGATAGCGTATAACTTAGATTTTGAGATACTCGTATCTACGGAACAAGGGTAAATACCATGTTGCCATTTACAACGAGACTTGCATCATCATTTGCCGATAGTATTCCACTCCTAGACATAGACCACCCTCAAAAATCACTCCAGGTAAAAAGAACAATTTATCCCCGCCCAGTAGTGGGCGATTTATTTATTTATTTTTTAACGTCGTAAAATCATCATATGAGTATTCCCACCCAGGGAAGAGCGGGAGGGACTGTCAGACTCGTACTGACTAAAATCCACGGTGTACTTCAATAGCCCTTTACGTCCAGGGTCACGGTAATTCCTGGCCGGAAATCGTCTGCCGACGTCCGTCGCCGTGGGCGCCGTCTCCACCACATGGGCCCAGATTGGGTTGATGTCACATGTTTTCGAATTTTTGGTTCCAGTACATGCCGGTTTCTTCACGATGCTTTCTCTCATCGTTTTGAGAGTGTAATGAGCCTGGCTGCATTTAAAGCCATGACCTTCGTAATTCGAGGTTACTCGTATTATCATAGGGCCACCACTGCTCTCTTTTGTATAACAGGTCTTCGGTTTGTGGTTGTGATCATTTTTTTAACATCAGTCAGTCTGGCGACGCCAAACAAACCCTCAACCCGGTTTTTTAACCATGAGCTCATATGTACCACGAATTTTTACAGATAGAATGTTGGACGTGAAAAAAATCCTGAGCGGAGAAATGGATCTACAAATTGTTGACAATTTTTACGACATTCAGTTGCTAATAGCATGTAAGACATTAGCCAATGAAAATGTACAGAATATGTTAAAGGACCGCCAGATCACCTTCGATGCCGTCATTGCAGAATATATGCTCACTGATATGCATTCTTCGTAAGTACTCCATAACAATATATAATAATTTTCATCGCAATCTATCGTTATCACTTATTGACCACTGGCCTCAAGGATGATGAGGATATTGACAGGGAGCGGAGGGCGCTGTGTGTGAGAGCCAACATGATTGCCCGCAGGTTTAGGCGTGCCTCTAAAGAGGTCAGTAATATTTAGTGCTTACTGCACGTCTTTTTACACTTGTGCACTGTGGGTACAGTATACTCAAAAATCATACAGCGCCCTTCGCGTCCAGTACCTATAATAATTCATTCAGGGTGCTGATGGGGTTGCCCCGATACTGCAGCGCATCAGGAATGTTCGCTGAAGCTCGCGTGAACTGTTTTTTCACGACGATGCGGAAGCGATGTGCATCCTTGGTCCGTAGGGTGCGGGGCAGCGTCAACAGCATCCTGTCTATGATAGCAAGTAGGCTGGATTGTGTATTTGTAAACCATGTCGTAATTTGTTTATGTTTTAATGTCTGGTTTTTGCCTCTGTAATTGTTTTACTAACATAGTTTGTAAGTATATATTGTTACTAATACTAAGACTCTAGTTACTTGCCCTGGGATCTGGAGGCGACTGCCCTCCAGCGCGTCTACGAATGGCGCGTGGAGGCGCAGCGCCGGGGCGAATCCCCGCTGCCTCGACAGGTCGAGGCGCGGCGGGAAGAGCTCCGGCGCGATCTCAGGGCAGTATGGAGGGGACGACTGTCGCAACCGAGGTCCGGGCACGCCGCAATCGCGGCGGTAAGACCCCTCTTTGAGGAGTGGCTGGATAGGCGTCACGGCGTCCTTACCTTCCGCATGACGCAGGTCCTCACCGGACACGGAAGTTTCGGGAGGTTCCTGTGTCTGATAAGGAGGGAGGAAACGCCTGGGTGTCACCACTGCGAGGACCGTCCTGAGGACACGGTGGAGCATACGGTGCAGGACTGCCCCGCTTGGGCAGAGCACCGCCGTGTCCTCACGACGGCGATAGGCGGAGACCTCTCGCGCCCGGCATTGGTCGAGGCCATGCTGCGGGGCGAGACGGAGTGGGAAGCGGTCGCCTCCTTCTGCGAAGCAGTCATGCTCGCGAAGGAGGAGGCATGCCGCGTGAGGGAGAGAACAGTGTCCTCCCTCCGACCCACCCGCAGTGGTAGACGCCCACGGCGACGGACGTCGCCAGACGATCTCCGGCCACCGTAGGCGCGGGCATGCGGGCAGCGAGTAATGGGCGACTCGCTGCCCGACCATGGACCATGCCCGGGTCGACGGCGCGTTGTGTTCCACGCGCGCCTCAAGGAGTGTCAGCAAACTGACGGGGCCTGTAGAGGGCCAGAGCCTGCCGGGGTCGCGGGTCTTACCCATCACCGTAACCCCGGTACGTAAAGGGCTCGTGAAGGACACCGTGGATTTTAGTCAGTACAAGTCTGACAGTCCCTCCCGCCCTGCCCTGGGTGGGAGGACTCATTTGATGATTTTACCACGAAAAAAAAAAAAAAAAAAAGACTCTAGTTACTTGTAATAAAATGATTATTATTATAACATTTTCTAACATAGCATAGGCTTTCTATATACTAACAAAAGTAAAAATATTGTTAGGTAGATGGGCCAAATTAGCCTGACAATAAATAAATAAATAAATAATATTTTTCATCTCAATCTATCATTACATTTTCTAACATAGCATAGGCTTTCTATATAGTACTAAACCAAGTTGTTTTATAAAATTATGTTATGTTATTTTGTAAGGTAGATGGGCCAAATTAGCCTGAAAATAAATAAATAAAATTAAATGTTTAAACGTGAAAGAGTTTCAAAACACTAAAACAATTACGGTTAAATACGAATATTTATGACTCAATAAAGCAAATCCAAAACGTAGAACGATTTGGAGTGTGGTCTTGGACATCTTGAACATTCCATGGGGTCTTCAAGTCGAGAATAACCAATTCATTACTTCTAGGCAGTCACACAGTGCTTCACCGTCGACCATATTTTCGCTTATCGTCAGGCGAGAAAATTGTCAAACGCGAACCGAACCCATCGTTAAATGAAAAAACCTATTGGTTTAAACCTTCCTTCGGAAAAAGCATAGATAATTATTCTATTAAGTAAATGAATTGTATAAAATATATACTTCCAGGTTTCAGGCAGTGTACTCATGCCCCTTCATCTGGTTCTCAGCCTACGAGCCCCACTGGATGATTCTAAACGTGATGCATGGACCTTTGAACCCAGCTTACACTAGCAACTACATGAAGCCACAAGTGGTTCCTTACTCATTTCCTGGAAGAGTACTGGAGCTGTGGAATCAAATGAAAGGTCTTTATAAACATAATTAGTAATATTCTTGGGATAATTTATTTTTTATTGATCGCCTTTTTTTATGCAATACTATTTCATACTTAACAAAATGCGTACCAGCGTTTTGATGTACTAAGCGTTCCGGCCGTACGTGTCACTGTAAAAATGAAAAATGGCATCTAAAGATATTTGATATACAAAGCGTATAGCCACTGAACGACAGTAACCACTTTGCACATGAAGTCCCTAAGAAGCGTCTCCCTTATCAATGTAATTAAAGCAAAAAAAGATCTTTGCAGCATTTAGCGTGTGGAAACCTGCCGGCAATTTAGTTTGTGACATCCTAATAACCAAAACTTCAGCTAGTTTTTAAACTTTCAGTCCCTTCTACAACAAAGAACTGGAAATATACAACAAGGTAATCGCCCCTATTCTAAAGGAGCAAGACCGACCTTTGCCTGACTACAACGAGCTAAGATATAACGCCACTTTGTTAATGAGTATCTCTCAGGTGGTTGTTGGAAGTGCACTACCCTTACCACCAAGCGTCGTGCATATTGGAGGATTCCATGTTGATGAGCCGGTCAATCAATTACCAGAGGTGGGTAATGTTACTTTAAAATCAAAATTAGTTTTGCCTGCCTCGTTGATCTATTTTCCATAAAAAATCTTGAGTTTGAATTGGGCCTTGATGGCATCAGCCCCCACCCCCCACCCCCTATTACATGGGACTTCAACATACAGGCGAAATAAGGATGTATTATTGGGTACACCTCTGCCTAGTCCTGCGGGCGTTGCAGCAATGATGACAACTCTAGACTCTGTGGCTGCTACTGGGACGTATGTAAAACCTCAATAACACTGATACTCAATCTGGAAACGCAACCCAGGATCTCAGCAGTCAGTGTTTGTGACCACGAGACCAACCAGGCTAACATAGCTCGTACTCAATTTCACTCCCATAAGGTAAATAATAAGTTTATGCAATTTTCTTAGGACTTGAAGAAAATAATGGACAATGCCAAGAACGGTGTGATTTACTTCAGTCTGGGATCGAACATTAAAAGCAAAGACTTACCAGATGAACTGAAGCAAGGCCTTTTGAAGGTGTTTGGAGGACTAAAGCAGACGGTGATATGGAAATTCGAGGAGACCCTGCCAAACACACCGAAATATATCCACATGGTGCCGTGGGCTCCACAGCAGAGCATTTTAGGTAGGTCTTAAGTGCTTCACGTATTTATCTTGCTAGTGTATGGTTAGGTCTTTAATGTTTTATTTTAGAGTAAATTCCTGCTTATTTGATAATAACAACACTTCAGGAGAAGTGACTTAATATTTACAGCCGCTCCTTACGAGTTGGTCTGTAAACCAATGACCATCCAGTTTCTTCTGTATGAGCTTGCTCACTTAGGTCTCATCATTGCTGCGCCTCAAAGACCTGTCAGCAATCTGACGAGGACAGAGGGCCAAACACCTGCCGGGGTAGCGGAACTGTCGAAACGGTTAACCATAACCCTCGAACGTTTTTTATCCATAATACAAAAAATATCAAGGATCGATGGTGTTGTACTAATATCTCAAAAACTTAAAAGGGTGACTTCAAAAACACCTCAAAAAAGTGTCTCTGCCTATAACGAACTATGAATCAATTCACTTAGATCGGTGTTTTTATTTCCAAAGCATTAAAAAAAAGCCTCCTAAAGAATAAAATATAGGCTTAAAGAGTGCTTGTCAAGAAGGTATCATTATACTTAAGGATGTAACAGAAATCATAAAACTGAACTTACTGCTTTCTTCATGAGAAATACTCTAGGAGGCAGCTCATCTTTCTGAAGCATGCTGTCTTTAGTGTACCTTTTTGCTTTTCCCGCTTTTGTTTTGTTGTAATTTATATGAGTTTCTCATCTCTTACAGCCCATCCGAACTTGGTCCTTTTCGTCACTCACGGAGGTCTTCTGTCCGTCATCGAAGCTATCCACTTCGCTAAGCCTCTGATAGCCATACCAATCTTCGCCGATCAGTTCCTCAACGTTATCCACGCTGAATCAAAAGGTTTTGCTATGAAAGTTCCATTGACTTACCATCTGCATGAAGATCTGAAGGTGGCTTTGGATAATGTTCTTGGAGATCTTCCAAAGTAAGTAGAACTGAGAAGTAGTCGCCAAGTGATAATGGCCTTGACTTAGGAACTGTAGCGTTTTAAAAAATACACAATCCAGCCTTAAAGACTTTCATTAAAAGTAAAATATACAAATATGAATTGCTGTCAATGGGAACAGTGCCCAGAATGCTATAAATAATGCCGCGTTGGATGGCAATTGACCCCTTGACCAAGAAACAGGCCAGCCCTCTGGTCACGCGTAGCGGCGACGATACGATAAGCGATGGCTTTATAAATATGGTGGGCACTCGAACCCCATGGTCCTAGTGTTTCAACCCCAAACGTCTCAAACATTTATATTCATCCATTTTCTCCACAGGTATGTCGCCAAGACAAAAGAGATATCATTAGCCTACCATGACACACCGCAAAAGCCAAAAGAAGCTATAAACTTCTGGGTGAACCACGTGATCAAGACAAAGGGCGCCCCTCACTTACGATCAATCGCACTGTAGATACCACTGTACCAGAGAATGTACCTGGATCTACTAGCATTAATCTTGGTAGCTTTAATAGTGTTAGTACTAGGAGTTCAGAGGATTTTCTGCTTACTGAGTGACAAGAAGAGTTCGAAAGTAAAGGCGGACTAAGTGGTACTCAGCTGCAGGCAGCCAAAATAGAGGCTTTTTAAAAATGTTGTGTGTGTATGACTATACTAAAAATTTTATTTGATGAACAAAATAAAAACTTGTATTTGTTTTTTTGTGTTCTCTTTTTTATCAGTCCCAGAAAGCTAAGGTTTGTGCTTAACTTCTAAGCTTAGTAGGTTCCTAGATTGTTTCTATGGCCATACTCCGGTTCCATCATCAGCCCTTGGACCACAGACATAAATAAGGGAATGGGGGCCTGAGACCTGACAATGCACTCGTCATCCCTTCCGTCCTATCGATCCTTTAGAAGAAAAAGTTCCTTTAAACACTGGGAATAGAAAAGTTTGTTTAGAGATAAAGTTCGTTTAGACTGGAAATTGACTCAAATACTCGTAGTTGGGAAAAAGCTAGAAAGACGACCATACTGAGAACAACTTCAACGCAAGAAAAACACAGGTTTTCAAATCACACAAAATATATTCCACAATTCCATTACAAAACACACAGTCTGTACAAAACATACAACAGATTATCAAACTAAATTAATACTAACAAACAAAACATCAATTGGTCTAAAAATTTTACATATAACACCTGTACAGATAAGTAGATAAGTGGGTAGTAGTACAGATAAGTAGGTAGCGTCTAAGAAGGATTTCATCGTTTTAAGGGGAGATTTTTTTTTTTTTTTTTTATTCAATTTTGAAAGGGTTTTGTCGCACATGCGATTAAGCCACCCTGGTTGGGTTTACAAAGTTTAGGTATACAAAATACTTATTACAATTTAACAGAGTCGTAGCTTAGCTAGTTTGTAAAGTGCTCTAGCTGCATTAGAAAGTGGTACAGCTAGAACACTGTTACAGTACCCTATCTCTCCAATCCTACAACCTAGGCTATTTCTAAATTCCTCGTTGCGGACACACTCCGTTAATATGTGATGGACATCATCAACGGAATCAATGCAAAACTCACAATTAGACGATGTTGATTTAGCCATTAGATATAAGAACTTATTACACGGAATGTGGCCAGAACGAAGTCTCAGTGCTGTAACAGTATCACATCTGTTCAAAAGTTGATTAAGGGGAGACTTACAGACTAATTATATTTACAGAGATAATTCAACACAACCCAACACATTATCTAAAAAGTCACAATTCAGTGCAACACATTATCGGTTAATTCCACCATTTTACATTTTAACTAAATGGTAAGGTTTTGGTAACTAAAAAGAAGACGCACGGAAGCAGGGACAAGTTATGGTGTCTTTGAAAGTTGTAGACATACTTTCAACTAACAATGTAGCAATGTTGCAACGTTTCTCAGTTTTCAAAATTTGGACTGGACTATTCAGCATACGCCAAACATAATTATTAAAAGAGAGAGCGAGATGTACCTAGCAACATGATTTGATTATAAATTCTTATGACCTAGTTTTTCTTCACTTTCGTGCTCTTCTTGCCCGTCACTAAACACCAAATCCTCTTAACCACTACCAATAACACTGCAGAAGCTATCAGGACTACTGCTAGCAGATCTAGATACGCTCTCTGGTACAGTGGTATGTGCAGCGCCACTGACTTCAAGTGCGGGGCACCTTTTGTTTTGATAACATGATTCACCCAGAAGTTCAGAGCGTCCTTCGGTTTCATTGGACTGTCGTGGTACGCTACTGATAACTCTTTTGCTTTGGCTGCGTATCTGTGGAGAAATGAGAGATCATCAGTATGCTGCAGAAGTTTATTGTTATCAGCTTGGTCAGTATTCATCCTGTAACACAGTCAGCCTAAAATGTTCGTACTGCAAGGATAGAGGTCCCCTCTGTGTGTTAGGTGATTTAACAGAATCTATTAACCTGGTTAATTCTGGTTGTTCCACAAACGTAGCATTTCATCTTACTAATATAAGAGGACCCAATGGAGCTTCAAAAATTTACCTCCAAATTAGTGGGTAAGAAATTAGAGTCAAATCCTTATGAAAAATGTACACATTACCCTATAACTTAAAAAATACAGAAATAAAAAACATTTATAGTGTAGTTGTCAAGGTTTTGTGCCAAACAAAACCTTGACAACTACACAACAAAATAAAATAAATACAAGAAACAGAAAAATGGACATTTAAACTAAAACAAAAAAGATTTGATGTGTGTCCCATGGCTGCGCCAAATTCAAGTTCAGCAAAATGTCGAGCAACTAGTGCTCGACGCTGGTTTTTAACTGGACCTGTTTTTGGTGATGAAACGGATGTAAATCAGCTTTATACATGTAGTGTCAATGCATGTGTATACTTTACTTGCATAAAATATGAATATGGTTTTATCGACATGTATCTACTTACTTCGGAAGATCACCAAGAACTTTATCCAACGCCACCTTCAGATCTTCATGCAGATGGTAAGTCAGGTCAACTTTCACACCGTAACCCTTCTTTTGAACTCGGTTGGCGTTGAGGAACTGGTCTGCGAAGACTGGGATGGCGATGAGAGGAGTACCGAAGTGGATAGCTTCGGTAACGGACAAGAGACCTCCGTGAGTCACGAAGAGGACCAGGTTCGGATGAGCTGTAAGAGCGAGAAGCTCGTATTAATTACATAGAAATCGTGTGCTCTGTAAAAGTGTGGCAAAATATGTGTTTAAGCCATATTAAGCCAGCGTCGAAACTATCCTGCCCCCAATAATTAATAATGAACTTTATGCTTACAGAAAAAAGTTGAAAATACATACACATAAGTTGAACACAAGGCCATGTCCTTAAGAATCCCACAAAATACCTATTCATACGATTTTTTACACGTGTTAGACTGCAAAAGTCTACTAAGTTCACAAATCATTACCAAACATGCAAATTAATCGCCAAAAAAATTGTCACAGTTTTTTTTGTGTTTTTTTTTTCGCGGGCTAACGACAGAAGCCATCTGCTATACATATGAATAGAAAAATGACACACATGACCATCAATTATTTTTGAATTGTCATGCAATTACTGATCCGTGTCTGTCTACTTAATTTTTGTTTTGTGTGGTGTGCTACATTGTGTTTGTCATTGAGGATATTTGCAATTTACTGTAATAACTCTAAACCATTCAACCTTGATGCCACAGATCTACTCAATTGTATGTTAAGAATGGATAATGGACTTTGGTTCTATTTTGAAGTGTTCATACACGGCTACAACATACATATATCGCTTCCTAGTGATCGTTTTTACGAACACTGTATAATTATTATTGATGACCAAGCACCGGATTGTTTTTGCTTGGAATACTTGTTTCTGGATACAAGGATGTAAGTAATTTAACACTGATATTTCAAGGCCAAGAAAGCAGTGGTGGCCCAGTGGTATCGATCCCGACTTATCAGTTTTAGGTCGTGGTTTCGAACCCAGCCAGGCGCATTACTTTGTGTAATTTATTTCATCACCACTACTTTCAAAACGGTGAAGGAAAACATCGTAGGAATCCGGCAGGTTCTAGAACCAAAATTTCGAAGACATGTGATATCCATCAACCTACACCTGCGTGGTGGGTTATGACCCACTCCTTCTCACAGAGAGAAGGCCTGTTTCTCAGCAGTGGGAACATGATTTCAAGGCCTCTCTTAAGTCGATCACTAGCCCGCTAGTGTTAGTCGTCATGACAATGCGTTTAAAGCGCCTCTCAAATCGATATCATAACCTCAATTGACTCTTGATAATTTGCTGATTGGAGTAATGGGAGTTTCTGTCACTACTACATTAACTGTCTAGCTGGCAGGGTTTGGACTTGTCGTGCTTAACTTGAGCCGATTCAGTGACTAAGAATAGATATCACCATAAGTCCTCACCCAGACAAAAAGATTGAAATACTTTATATTAATGGCATATGTAAATTATTTACCATTAGGGAAACAGTGTATAACAGACGAGGACGTGGGGTATGACGGGAGATCACACATTTAAGGCAAATTTAACACAACACTATCGTAGCGCAAGCGCTAACAGAACGCCATTTGTTAATGGCCGTTTGCAAATGACATCCCGACGGCACTTGCTCTACGTTAGTGTTGTGTTAAGTATGCCAAAAGGAGTGTATGTCGCCATTACACCTCGCGTCTCTGTCTTATACACTGTTCCCCTACTAGACTAAGAGCGGTGCTATATTCTCACTCGGTGTTGACGATCGCTAAGTCTTATCATCTCACGTATACCAAGTATAAATTGTAAAGTTTCCTTGGGATAATTTTCTTTATTCTTATTATATCTTAAGAAGATCTTACCTAAAATGCTCTGCTGTGGTGCCCACTGCACTATGTGAATATTCTTCGGTGTGTTAGGCAGGTTCTCCTCGAATTTCCACAACACGGTCTGCTTCAACCCTCCAAAGACCTTCAACAGTCCTTGTTTCATTTCATCTGGTAAGTCCTTGCTTTTCAAGTTTGATCCGAGACTGAAATATATGACACCGTTCTTGGCATTGTCCATTATTTTCTTCAAGTCCTGAGAAAATTGATTGCTTTATTAATATCGCCCAAAATTGAAAAGAGGAATTTCAAAGAAAATGTTAATGGATTACGAAAGATAGCGAAGTGAACTTTAGAGTGACAACTAACAAGGGAGAATCAAAGGATGAGGTTGCACACAATGGAATATGGGCGGGAACATAAGGATATTGATCACTGTAGAATCAGAACAGAGGCAATGAACTAGTCGCTTATAACAAAACGGTGAAATTAGAAAACATTAATAGCATCACTAAACATAGGTATAGTGATGACATTAATGTCATAATTGAAAGAAATCTGGCCAAGGTTAAGGATTGACTCATCTTTATTGCTGATAAAGAGGAAAGGTTATTATTTTTGTATGTTTGTAATGAGTAAACTCAAAAACTAGTGGACCGATTTTAAAAAAATCCTTCACTGGCCTTGCTTTATTAATTCTGCGTATATGAATTCGTGCCCTATAATAAGAGTAGGAGGGAGGGAGTTGGCAAAGCCGCTGGCAAAAGCTAGTTTACTATAAACCAGGTTAGAAACTAAAAGTTTAACCCACCTCTGGCAAAGGCTTGACAGGCTCATCAATATGATATCCCCCAATATGCTGGTAGCTTGGTGGCAAAGGTACTGCGCTTCCAATTGCCACCTGAGAATTGCCTAGCAACAAAGACGCATTGTATTTCAGATCATTGTAGTGTGGTACAGGCCTGCCTTGCTCCTCAATGATGGGGGCGATATACTTCAGGTACACTTCCTCTTCTTTGGCGTAGAAGGGACTGTAATGGAAAGCAAAAGTGATTTAAGCATTTATTAAATTTTTTGGTAAATAGACCATATTATACACTGCATACATTTTTGTCCGACAGTTTCAAGAAGAAATAGTGCCAAGCTGCCATTTTATGTTTTGATGTGAAATATAGCTTTATTTTTTATTGAAATGTCATTTTTAATATATCACAAAAATTAGATTGAAAGTCATAATTTTGTCACAGCCTTTTGTATGCCTAACATGTTGGAACAGTGCAAGCGCACAACAACCTGGATAAGAATAACCTCTGTAACCGCTGTCTCACAATAAATATCTTTGACTTTCAAATTAATAATCTTGCATCACCATAACCTAGTGAGGCCTAGTATGACCTAGTACGAGATGGTCTAACGGCCAAAACCCCTTAATGACGTGTTCATCATCATCATCATCATATCAGCCCGGGATCACCCACTGCTGGGTATAGGCCTCCCCCTTTTTATGCCATATCTCTCGGTTCTGTGCTTCTCTTATCCAACTATTCCCCGCGATCTTGACAATATCGTCAACCCAACGGGCTTTGACGTGTTGTGAGAGCCATTCTATGTATCTATAATTCTTTATTATGCATACCATACAAATCAACGGCTTGGAACTTATAAAAAGGATGACTAAAGAGCCGTAATTAAGAAGACGATCTTGGAAACAATTTACTGAATATTATTTCATTAACATTTGCTTTCAAGACTGTTAAAGAAAATATTGAGAAGAAACGGTATGTCATCTCAGAGGTGCACCTTGGGCACAGCTATGAGAACGTGAAAATATGTTATACATAATGATGAGCTTATACTGTTTGAAAAGGCAGCACAGTTTAAATTCAGATTTCTTGTACTGTATATACTTGAAATCCGAATTTACAGTGCTGATAAACTAGGGCATTCACTTATTATGAGCATTCATGCGAATGTTACATTACAAAAAAACAAACGAGAGCATTTTAGCGAGCATTCAAAACGAGCGTTCTAGCGAGCTTTTTGTGGAGCCGACTGTGTAAGTCTGACATCTTCATGAAGTAACGATTTTTTGACGACTATTGAAGTATCAATAAACGTTGTTGTAAATTCGCCGCCAAATTAAATCCCCACAAAAAAAGTATGTATAAATTAGCCAAAGGTTTATGTTTTTTTTAATTTTGATTATTTTAAATTCACCCATTTCTTTTTTCCGCACGTATAGCAGAACAATTAAATAATAAAATCCAGCACAAAACTACCGAAAACGAGGATACAATGTGGAATCTGAACGGAAATTACTAGGAGAACAGGATCAAAACTTTTTTTCGTGAGTAATTATATTTGTGGCGAATTTACAACAACCCTCAATAAGAGTGTTCACAAGAAAGATCGTCAAAAAGTTTATTGTAACGATGATTGTCTCTATGCTCGGCTCTGTTCGTTGTTCATTTTGGCAAAATTAGAAACGGCGAATGCTCGATATTCTGTTACAGGTCAACAATGCTCAAGTGTATCAACACCTTTTTTTTCATAATCAAAAGTAATTTTTTCAAATTAGGCTGATTTATCAGTACTTTTTGAAGGTAAATTTTACATAAGACAGTTCCCCAAAGTGACCCCCCCCGCCCCCTTCGACACTTCCTAGTGTTTTCATCTAAAGTACAGACAGTACAGACAGTAGTAGGAGTAGGTTTACTCCATTCGAAAAACTAACAAGTCATGCTGATCAAGAAAAATCTTTTCATGAATTATCAATATTATTTAAAACTACCAACGAAGGTCGAGATTTGTCTAATCATCACGATTAGCGTTTAACATGGAAAAACAAAGTATGATGAAATCTGAACTCGCATCGGTGACATGGTGGCATAACGTCTTTAAGCGTGAGTATTTAGGCTGCGGGAAAGAGACAGAGCTATACAAGTCGTCTAGTGCCCTCTCGTTCCCGGAGCGGAACCACTATATATACCACCTGAGGCCTTTTTTTGATCGTGGTAAAATCATCAAATGAGTGGAGCGACAGAGATTGTCAGACTGGTACTGACTTAAATCGCCAGTAATCCTAATAGCCCTTTACGTTCCAAGCTCACGGTTACCTGTTTACACAGGCCCGCGACCCCAACCCGGTCGAAGTTGGCTTAAATTGAATTATCGAAACGGCGAAGATTTTTTTATACGAGTATTTTACCGTACTTGCGTACTTGAATGATTATGACGTTAATTGTGTGGAAACTGAAAATACATTTATTATTAAACTATTTTTTTCCATCAAATTAACGTCAAAGTCTCTATTACGTCACAATAACGTGAAAACTTAAATTCCTCGGGCCTTGCATAGTACAATTTAAAAAAAAACAGGCTAGTTGAAACTTGTGTTACAAGAAACGTGTGAATGTGTATGTGTGTGTTCTATTTAACAGAAATATTTAGTTTCGCCAAGATCTCTTTTGACATTGATTTGTTCGTTCAGATTTATCAAAAATAACAGGTTTTATCTGCTTTTTCACCAATATATTTGAGAAAACTTCAACGTATTTGGTGTACAGTCACGAGCAATAGTATGTATACACCAAGCAGTATTCAAAGGCGATATTCTGCTAACATATTGATTAAAATTTTGCCTTTTCATTAGACTTCTATTTTGGAAGCCATCCTATTATTAATTTATTAGGTGATGAGAATAATCAAACTCCACTATTTTAATTAACTTTCCAATTTAAAAAACATTGTTTTATCATTTCAATGTTTTAATCATGTTTGTTAGGATGAACTTTTATTTTAACCTTTATGTTATATTTAGAAGTAATGTGACTAGTTCCTATCAAACGAACTGGACGAATGAAAGACTGAACGGAGGGCAGGCGCGTACGCATGAATAGGTTCTTTGTCGCTCAGGAATATTAACAAATTAATTTTTGCAAGTAAGTAATTTTTAACAACTTTTAGGTCTTATTTCAAAGTGTAAACATGTTATTGCTCGTGACTGTACATGAGATAACTCGTGGTGCAACCTTGTCAGTTGTTGTTTTTACTGTTATCTATAAACACGGAACTCGTGAACTATGACATCAATCAACAGCGTTGACAAAATGTAACGTTTAGTTACCTAGTTAATTAAACTGAGCCGAGATTTTAGATTACTACGGTCTTTTTCAAAAAAAGAAAACTAGTCAGAACAAAACTTATATGTAGGTACCTATTTGTTCACAATTTTGCTATTGCTGCTCTCGGCTTCTTATCAGCCTCGCCTATGGCTCGACTAACAATACGCTATTTTACTCTAAAATTTGTATTACTACAAAATGTAGATTATAAAAAAAAACCGAGTCGTATTTTTGCTTATTTACGTAAAACAAAATTGACGAAGATACAACGCTTCCTACAAAACACAAAACGTCACTCAGTCGGTATAATTTTATAGGCGTTATGACGTCACAAACCCCCACGTCCGAATTTCGAAGTGTTCTATCTTTGTACAAAAAAATACGTGTTCATTATTTTTCAATACTCTAACTGACGTACTAAACAGATTTTCAATTTATTTATGCAGTAAACTACCCTATTCTATTCTATCCTATTCCCACTTGTATATGTAGAAATGTACTATTATTTAACTAATTGAAAAAGGGTATGCAACTTTTAGTATGGACCTTGGCATCATTTTTTTTTTCTTTCGCCAGTGATTAAATTTTGGTCATAAGTAGGCCGCAACCTAACAACTTCGTAAAAAATAATAAAAAAATTCTAGACCGTAACCATAGATTAATGAATCCACAGATTTATTGATTTACTCCTGATTGGAACAAAATAAAATCCGTTATATCTCTGGTTGGTTACGGTTTATATTTAATTAATTATTATTTACGAAGTTCTTAGGTTGCGGTCTACTAATGACCAACATTTCTTTACTGGCAAAAGAAAAAAAAAATGATGCCAAAAAGTTGCAAGTTTGCCCTTTATGAGTTGTGATTCAATTTTCCACTTGGCATACACTGGTTAAAATTACACGTTAAGTGAGTGTGATAGATAAATACTTGAAGACAATACGACTAACTTTTTTTTACTGTACTTATTTTATCAGAACAAGTTCCTAAGAAAGGGTTTTTGTAACGTCCAATTTCTTTTGAATCAATTAATTGCACCTGTAAAAAGCCACCTCAGTTACAAACGATTTTCGAAAATAAAATGACATTTTAAATATTAATACATATGTGTAACATTTGCATTTTGTCGTGCCAACAAGCCTTATAAATCAAAAAAGAAAGCCATCACCATCAGAAAAAAGAAGAAACAAAAATAATGCTTACCCATTATGTCTATAAAGTCCTCTTAACAAGACGAACAGCTCCTTCACTCTTCCTGTGAAGGAGTACGGAGGCACCCGAGCTTGTATGTAATCACTGTTGTAAGACGGGTTCATAGGTCCATGCACCAGATTCAGAATCATCCAGTGTGGCTCAATAGTAGAGAACCAGATGTACGGACACTGGAAAATCGCTGGTAATCTGGAAATGTACAATTAAAGAGTTATTATGGGTTTCTTCGAGCCTTCTGGATGCGTTACATCATAGGCACCATAGACATGGCGTTATAAGTTCAATTTAAAAAAAAACTAGTGTCACGTTGTTTGTGGTTGTACTTCTCAGAAACGGCTTGTCAAAATGTTTTTTTTGTTATTTTGGTAAGTATAACAATAGGTCGTAATGTACTTTTCGCCCACTTGCCATAAAAACATAATTAAAAAAAAAGAATCTACCATCGAAATGGTCAGGAGTCAATTATTACGTTTATAAATTGTGATCTAAGCTAAGATTTGAAATTCTCAAAACCTTTAACTTTGGTTTATCAACAAAAGAACATACATTAAATTAAATGTGGTAATAAGCACGGCAGAACAAAATTAGGACCTTTGTGTCTGGTCTGTGTTTATGTCATTATGCCATTCAAGCATTTTCGGACCGTTTTTTTAATATAGTTGTAAATTGAAAATCTTGTTTTTGTACAAAATATGGGACGAAAAATGTTCGTAATATGCAGACTCCAATGTTTTTAAGAATTTTATGTATGTGGTGATCATAAAATCAAACCGTAAAAAGAAATTAAAACCACTGATTTTCTCATATTTTCTACACGGTTTAGTTTACTATTTCTATTCACAATTAGAGCATAATATTCCGGATCATTAGTTGAGTAATTATGTGCTATTTACGTTGTGCATGCGAAAGATGAGTCTGGACAATATTACGATAGGCAAACATATTGTTACCTAAAAATTACGGTGATACTGGCCCCACTTGAAACTAAGAAAAACGGGCACTTTTCGTCTTATTAAAATACTAATTTGGCATGTTGACGTGGACTACGTGCGGCCCATTTTTGAAGTGAAAACTTCTTTAGCGGCGTTGTGCACTTTTTTTGGAATGGGTAAAAAATGTTAAACTCGCGCCAGGACACGTGACCCTGATCGAAAATTCGTAAGACGGCGCAGGGCGCTCGCGCGAATGTTAGTATGTGTTTATTACTATTCAAGTTTTCACTTCTGCCGGCACTCCCAGAGTGCAAACCGTCGTTTTTTTTTACTATTACATTGGGTGCGGACTTGCAGTGAATGTGGATGTACTTTCACGGCAAAAATTGGCTATTTCAGTCACCAAAGGACACACCAGCGATGTTCTCAATAGGCAGATCCAAGTCGCTTTTGCTGAAATAAGTCGGGATCATATAATACTCGTATTATACTCGTAATGATCTTACTACTTAACCAGTTAAGTAGTTACCACCCAAAGTGTAGCATTTTTAAGAATTCCTTGTTCTCAAAAAGTCTGTAGTTCTTATAAATTTTTTGGTCTAGATCTATTAATTATTTATTTACCAAATTCTTGTTCATTTCGGCATAGAATTCAAATGTTACTTACGAGGAATACAAATCAGTGAACATATATTCTCCGATGATGACATCGAATTGGTTTGCGCGGTCCTTTAAAAAAATCTGTACATTTTGATTGGATAATGTCATTTCTCCCATTTGCGACATCATTTCGAACATGATGAGGGTGTCTTGAAGGTCCATCACTCCACTCATGATCTGTTTTACGTCCAACATTTTATCTGTAAACAAAATAAGGTAACAAGTTGTCATCGGGATCGAAGGACCAAAGTTGTCACGCAATGGATATCAAAAAATGGGCGTCATACCCGAGGGAGGCATGAGAATGTTGGCGTGGCGTTAAGCGCGCTTAGAAAACTATACGGAGGAAAGAATGGAGGGTTATGGGGGAGACTTGTCGATCAGTGAGACAAATAATGTCTTAGTTTACTGATTTTTTAATGATATATACTTAGTAGATTTTTTTAGCGTGGTAAAATCATCAAATGTGTCCTCCCACCCAGGGCAGGGC
Source organism: Agrotis puta (assembly GCA_943136025.2). Classification (NCBI taxonomy): domain Eukaryota; kingdom Metazoa; phylum Arthropoda; class Insecta; order Lepidoptera; family Noctuidae; genus Agrotis; species Agrotis puta. Next base: position 11,093,418 of record OW964186.2, on the reverse strand, counting down.
GGGAGGGACTGTCAGACTTGTACTGACTAAAATCCACGGTGTCCTTCAATAGCCCATTGCGTACCGGGGTCACGGTAATTTGTTAGTCCCGCGACCATAGTAGATACGATGGTAAAACAAATTGTCAAATTTTTCGTGCCAACGTTTTTGACGACTCAATTATTGTTTTTCTTAGATTTCTAGCAATTATTTTGACATCATAAGATTATCGTGTGCTTATAAGTAAACCTATTAAAATATGCCTTATCCACTAGTGAACAGAGTATAAAATGACAAGTTTAATCTGTCAACTATTTTTATCAAGGAATCTCGTCACTGGTTAGATGTGTTTGATTACAAACGATGATGGGATTTTTTTTTGTGCTTGCCATGACCTTGTATCTACTATTTAGATGAGTTTTTTTTTTTTATTGATATTACCTACGCTATTAAGACTGTCATTATCACTTGAATAAAGTTACTTCGTAGGAATGTATCAAGTCCCACCGTTTTTGTAATTGAAAAAACTGGTTTACTAAATTAATACATAAGTAATAATTTATTATTTACTACCTAAGTTTTAATACACTCTTTTAGCTCATTGTGTGATAAAAAAAAATTTAGCCAATTTCAAAAGTTTGAACCAAATTTTTCGGTTTGAGGTTCTCAGGACTATCCTGCTTTAAAGCCTTTGTCAAACAAAGACAAGAAAAGACAGGCGTGGCGAATGCGAAACAAGGCGTTTTTATTTGTAATGTATGGATTGTTTGAATCCAGTCACATAGAAAAGCGAAAGCGATCCGATAGCGAAGACGTCGCGAAGGCGTATTTGCTGTGTTTGACGTCGTTCATAAAAAGCCAGCTAATAAAACTGCTACGCCTCGGGTCGCTGTACCCAGTTTGACGTCTCGTATCGGATCGTTATCATCTGTATCGGATTGTTCTTTTTGGTTCTAGGGTACCTAGCAGATTTTAAGAGCATCGGTGGAGAGACAAATTTAAAAAATTTAAGTCCCTTTCTTCTACTTTAATGTTTTATTCCATATGCAAGTCGTAAGTCGGGGCTGTTACAACTGGGCTATGCTTTACTATTCACTTTGATCTACATCAATACTAATATCATAAAAAGGTAAATTTGTTTGTTTGTATGTATCTAGGGGGTAATCTCAGGAACTGCTCGACCGATTTTGAAAATTCTTTCACCAGTAGAAACTTGTATTGGTGCTGAGTGACATAGGCCATAAGGGCTGGCGAAGGCTGGCAAAGGCTAGTCTTTAATAACTGGGATTTAACCTAGGTTTAATTTACCTTTGATGTTTTACTTACCGCTGAAAATTTTTCCGTTATCCGAAACATCTACTAAACGCAGATTCGGATTTCTTGGCTGCTTATCGATGTAAGGGGTTATGTACGTCACCTGAAAATAAATGCTCATTTTTAGAAGAAATTAAAATGAATAAACAGATGTGAGCGGCAACATCGCTAGAGGACCCATAAAAGGAATACTTTGATCTAATTGGTGAGATTTTTCAGATAGTTCTAAAATGGACACTATAAGCAATATTCCCAATAATTCACTTCATGAATTTCCAGCAACATCATTAGCAATTCTTCATTCATCAGAAACTGATTTGTTTACAATTCTTCAATATTTTTATCCGCTGAGTATGGACAACCCATACACTACTGAAGAGTAGATACATTTTTCCTACATTTTAAACATTGCCTTGCTTAGGTAGAAACCTTTCTTTATTCCGTCATTTTGTCTATTTTATTTGTCGATCCAAACGTTGTCTATAAATATTGCTATCAGCGATAAAATCGTTGTTGTGACTATAGAATATGAGCAATATAATAAAGAGCTGTGTAACAATTTTAGTGTACACTATACATGTTAATTACATGTATTTAATTAATCAGTCTATTTACGAGTATTGATCCAAAATTGAACATTCTTAATCAAGCACATTTTCCAAGTTTTAATTCATAATTATAAATAGAACAGTGATAACACTGTAATCGTAGTAACACGAATCGGAATTAAAAAATAATACTCATCCAGAATTTCATGCATGTCACATGAGTTAACATATTAGTTACCTGTAATGGTCGTACATAATAATAATAACCAAGTGCGATGACGTGCTATTTGAACAGACTGTTGTTTGTATGGATAAGCTAACAAAAAACACACACACACACATCAAGAAAAGTATAAACAACAAACAACACAACACTTTGAAAAATCGAAATTTTTGTTACCGTTTGTTTTTTTAACGTGGTAAAATCATAAAATGACTCCCACCCAGAGTAGAGTAGGGGGGACTGTCAGACTCGTACGGAATAAAATCCACGGTGTCCTTCAATAGCCTTTTACGTTCCGGGGTCGCAGTAATTCATGAGTCCCGCGACGGAAGATAATCACTTTTGTTACTGTAGATTCTATTATGATTTCTTCGTCTTGTTAGATTCTTTATTTAAAAATATAGATTTAGAACATAAAACAATAAAACAGTTAAATTGTTAATAAAATTCAATTAAAAAATGTACATAAAATATCATATATATCAGCTTAATGCTAGTCAACAAAAACTTTTTTTTATGTGTAAAATAAATTCTATATTTTAAAACAGTTACAACAAATATTATGTTTAAATGACAACGAGAAGTAACAGGTCGAAACGTCCTCGAAGGACGTTACCCTGTTGATAATGTTCTTCAGATAGGTCAAATGCCTCTCGGGCACGCCGCAATCGCGGCGGTAAGACCCCTCTTTGAGGAGTGGCTGGATAGGCGTCACGGCGTCCTTACCTTCCGCATGACGCAGGTCCTCACCGGACAAGGAAGTTTCGGGAGGTTCCTGTGTCTGATTAGGAGGGAAGAAACGCCTGGGTGTCACCACTGCGAAGATCGTCCGGAGGTTCGATCGTCTTTCGCCTCTCGCAACGGGCGTGCTTGTATGACCAGATGTATGAACATGAATGAGGCGAAAGGAACATGTAACGACTGTACCAAGAGATCGCGGGACTTTCTACACAGGTAAACATGACCCTGGAACGTAAAGGGCTGTTGAAGAAACACAGTGAAGTTTAGTCAGTAAGAGGCATTCCTTTCCGCTTCACCCTTGGAGGTAGGTCATTATTTGATGATTTCACCACTTTAAAAAAAGGACTGTGTTTTGTTGTTTTACGAGCATGTACGCCGTACCTTTCATAAACACTTCATATCGCCGATGAAGAGTCAATAAATAATAACTGCAAAAACGCAACTTTACAGGAGGCGAAAAAAACGTTTCAAGTTTACGAGCATGTACGCCGTACCTTTCATAAACACTTCATATCGCCGATGAAGAGTCAATAAATAATAACTGCAAAAACGCAACTTTACAGGAGGCGAAAAAAACGTTTCAAGTCCGTTTATTTTTTTTTGTATATTTGATTTTTTAAATGTTTTATGTAAACTGACTACAATATTATGCAATCAATGATTTTATTAGTTTTTAGATAGATTTTATTAGTATCTATTGCCATCGTAAATGACGTAACACCACATAATATATATTGCAATAATTGTTTATCTTGCAAAATTAATAAGAAACAGACCTAAGATCTTTGTCAGCATGTGCATTACTCTATTCTACAATAAATAATGCAATAAAACAAAAATGGCCAAAATGTTAGATATTATATATTGACTCTTCATCGTCGATATCATATCAAGTCCTTATTTTTAGAAATTACCGAGACGATTTTAATGAAAATATAACTTCAGAATAATTATGCGAAGTTGTTAGAGAATATTTTTTACACTCGTTTTATTTGTTTTTATTCGAATTCAAATCGTAAAAAAAACATAATATCACAAACCATCATTCAAACCCGCTAAATTACTCGTATGTGTATTTATCATAGTAAAATTCAAAGTAAAAGGTAACTTGTGCGTATTTTTGATTCTGACCTTGTTCAAATAAAATCACTGCTAAAACTCGTGAAACACTTACCTCATGTCCAGCATTGAGGAGATGTTTAATCATACTGTTACCAAGTATACCATGACTGGGACTTGGTATTGGGAACACAACCAGTATTTTAGCACCATCACATAACGAGAAACTTAGAAGAAGACCAAATATTAAACACTTTAATTTTTCCATTTTTTCTGAAATCAAATGAAACGTTATTCAACATTACTGTTACATTTTTGGAAACGTATTTTAAATTTTTGACCGTAGTATAATAATTTATGATGTTTTTTTTATTTTTAACATTGAAACAGATTACGTTGAGTTTACAAACATTTAAACAAACATACACAAACAGATTCATTAATCACAAAAAAAACATAGAATCTTTATTTACCTATCACAGATAATCACACTAAATTGTTTAAAATGAACTGATACTTTTTGTATTAATTTTTAAAACGTATTTTTCAAATAATAAAATTCCGTTTCCCGCGCTCTTAAAATGGTCCCATACCGCGCAGACTGATCAAAGCAACTGCGTTTAAATTTAGAATGCTGCGCGTGATTGTCTGTTAATAAACAAATGGATCTCCGCGTGGGCCTCTTCTTGATGTCTTTTAGGGGTCTGTTGATGTATCTGATGGTATTAAAACGTATAACCGTAACGTAAAAGATTTACAATTAAAATAGCTTAAAAAAGTATTGGTTTTTTAATGAAAGTGCTCCAATCTATGTACGTTTCTATATTTACTATACATTATCTATAATAGGCTTTTAAACTGATATGCTCACTGTCATTATTATTTGAACTTAACCAGTCATTGGTTTGTGTTTTTAATTTATTTTTATTCCGACACTGTTGCAAACGTTATGATCACGGTTGCGGGTGGATGTTAATAGGTACGCAAAAGCGATCTACCCTCTTCTTTTTTCTTTCTTCTGTCGCTTTTATCACTCAAAACTCGTTTCTGTCCCGAAGCAAGAAACTCACTATGCTCAAGAACTTCTCCCGGTTTTATTTTTTCAGATTTTAAACAACTGTATTCCAGCTCCAATAATTTTAGACAACCTCTGGCACATAAGCTGGTAATCATCCAACATAATTATTCATAAATTATAGCTGAGATCCATCTTGATCATAACAGTTTTCAAACAAATACGATGGTGAACAAAATGTACTACAAATATAAGTTTGTAATATTTTTTCTAGGATATACTTTGATCATTAATAACAACTTATTGACCTATTTAAAGGAAAAAATCCGAAAGGAAGGTTGGTAATTTATAACTAAATCCCGTAAGCCCATACCCATGCCTGCCGGGGTCGCGGGACTTACGAATTACCGTGACCCCGGTACGTAAAGGGCTTTTGAAGGACACCGTGGATTTTAGTCAGTACGAGTCTGACAGTCCCTCCCGCTCTGCCCTGGGTAGAAGGACTCATTTGATGATTTTACCACAATAAAAAAAAAGTCAATTACCCATCTCCTTTCGGACTTTTTCCTTTATTTCTGCTGCCATGTGGTTAATTATACTTATACTACAGAGCCCTTATTGTAAACGGTTCCTAGACCATCTAACAAAACTCTTATATGTAATGATTATATAATAGATATATCATTATTCGCTGATCAAACAGCTATTTGTAATGAATCAGCACATTTACTTATCAACAATAATTATAAAGTGCTGATTAATCTTCAAGATGACATTCAAGCTAATGATCCTTCAAACAGTTTGAAGCATTAGAGATACTTACTCTGAAGAAAATTATTTAAAGGAAGTTGTATTTTTACAGTATCACTGCATTTTTTTTACGTGGTAAAATCATCTTACGTTCCGGGGTCATGGTAATTCGTACAGCCCCGCGACCCCGGGCAGTATCACTGCTGGGCAAAAGATTCTTCTCATATAGGTAAAGCACGATTTTTTAGAATTCTGGTGTTAGATAAGTGATGGCCGCTCAGGGAACGAGATGGCGCTTTTTTTTTGCGTGGTAAAATCATCAAATGAGTCCTCCCACCCAGGGCAGAGCGGGAGGGACTGTCAGTCTTATTACGTCATTTTATCGGTAAATCTTACTATTATTAACTTGAATAGTAAAAATATTTATTGTCTCATTCTTGACTCAATATCTACAAAATTATTATTAGTTTATCTACATTTTGAAAAATTTTCTTCTCGTCTCGAATGGAAACCACTCAACATGCAAGCACAGCGTAGGACGTCCACCTACAAGGTGGACAGATGATGTGATGAAGACCACAGGATTGCGCGGGATGGAAGCCGCTTTCAACCGGTCCTTTTGAAATCTATAAAGGTCTCTGTATACGTCCTACGGTTGATGATGATGATGATGATCTTGATCTTGAACTTGATTTGGTACATTTGCCGCAGTAGCTGAGCGCTTGACTGTCACGCTGCGAGCCGCTGGTTCGATTTCTATGATCTACGAGTACAGGTCTGGGTGTTTGTGTATGTGTAGTAGCATAATTATGCCGTTCCCCGCGCCGCGTGAAGTTCTTAATTAGTCACAGGAACGTTATACCGGGATAAAACGTCGACGGCGCGTTGAGTTCCACGCGCGCTTTAAAGATTGTCAGCACAATGACGGGGCCCCCCTTAGAGGGCCAAAGCCTGCCGGGGTCGCGAGACTAACGAATTACCGTGACTTTGGAACGTAATGAAGAACACCGTGGATTTAAGTTAGTACAAGTCTGACAGACCCTCCCGCCCTGCTCTGGGTGGGAGGACTCATTTGATGATTTTACCACGCTAAAAAAAAAAAAAGGTTCAATAATATACTGTTATTAAATTGTGAACTTACATATTATTATTGACATTTGTAAGGAGCCCTTATTCTATTAAAAAAAATATAAACTCTCTGTGCACCCATTCAAATTTGTTCAGTAATTTGTGTGTGAAATAGTAACAATCATCCATCAATTCATCCATCCTCACAAACTTTCACATTTATAATACTTAGTACAAATATACAGATATAAGATGACGTAGGACCCGCGGTTTCAGCCCCGCTGTTTGACTCCGTAGTAGTCATAGCATGATGCTATATGAGCTATCCAACACAAAAAGATTTTTTACTTCGAACTAGTAGTTTCTGAGAGTAGCGCGTTCAATCAAACAAACAAACAACCAAGCAAACAAACTCTCCAGCTTTGTAATATTAGTTGATAGAAACAACTTCTCCAAAGCTTGGTCTTACTGGAAATTACAGTATCTGAAAGACAGAAACGAGAAAAGTGCCTAATTGTTTAGTGTGAGCAAGCATTGGGTTTTCCGATACATAAAAACAGATAGAAACAAACAACAAACTCTTTGATAGCAAGTACAAGTAAAACATTACTTATTAATCAATCAATTCAGCCTATCGCAATCCACTGAGGTGCTAACACAGGAAACCTCCACGTGCGCCCGTGGACTGGAGTTCCCCCTCGGTTACGTCCGGGGGGAAGACCAGTTTTTCGGGCCGGTGCACCCTGGGATGCGGGCAAAAACTCTTCCTTACTCTCTCTCGGTCTCCTTGCCCGTATGCGAATAGCCTGTCGGGTGGATACTCCAACGCGTGTCCCTCTGAATAGCAGAGGGCACAGCGGCGGAGCGGGCTTGCGGACGGTGAGTAATGGGTAAGCTCGCCGTCCGACCAGAGACCAAGCCCGGGTTGGCACGCGTCACCAACGGGGCCAAATGCCTGTTGGGGTCGCGGATTTTTTCTTAATCCACGATACCGCGGCCCCGAAACGTGAAGGGCATCCGAAGAAACACAGGTAGTCAGTAAGAGTCTGACAGTCTCTTCCGCCCCACCCAAGGCGGGAGGACTCATTTGATGATTTTGCCACTGAACCTATTTGGCACAGCCGTGAAGCACACGGTAAGTACCTACTTTTGTGTTCCTCTTTTTTCATTGTAATTGTGTCCCTAAGGCGTGTAAAACCCATGACGCAGGTCCTCACCGGACACGGAAGTTTCGGGAGAGGGAGAGGACAGCTTCCTCCCTCCACCCCAGCCGCAGTGGTAGACGCCCACGGCGTCGGACGTCGCGAGACGATCTGCGGCCACCGTAGGCGCGGGCATGCGGGCGGCGAGTAATGGGCGACTCGCTCTCCGACCATGGACCATGCCCGGGTCGACGGCGCGTTGTGTTCCACGCGCGCCTCAAAGAGTGTCAGCATAGTGACGGGGCCTGTAGAGGGCCAAAGCCTGCTGGGGTCGCGGGACCAAGGGATTACCGTGACCCCGGTACGTAAAGGGCTAGTGAAGGACACCGTGGACTTTAGTCAGTACAAGTCTGACAGTCCCTCCCGCCCTGCCCTGGGTGGGAGGACTCATTTGATGATTTTACCACGAAAAAAAAAAAAAAAAAAGGCGTGTAAAACCAAATAATCCTATTTTCTTTCTTTCTTTTCTTTCACTGCTGGACATAGATCTCTCCCAGGCTGCGGCACAACGCCTTGTCCTCCCGCTTCCGCATCCAATCTGTTCCAGCCACCTTTCTTAATGCCGTCGGCCCATCTAGCTGGGGGATATCCCACACTACTCTTGCCGATACTTATATTCAGCTTATAACGTTCCCACTCTTGGGACGCAAGGCTCTTCTTTGTGAATAGGAGTGGACTGCCCATTGTGAATTAGTACATGTCACATATCATCGAATTATTGGTTGGGTTTCCGGACATGCCGATTTCCTCACGATCGATGTCCACTTTTTTTTTTTTTCAACCTGTGTTGTCCCACTGCTGGGCAAAGGTCTCCCCCACAACTTTCCACTCTTCCCTGTATGCGGCTTTCTCCGGCCAATTTGTCATGAAAGTGTCTAGGTCGTCACGCCAGCGTTTCCTAGGCCTCCCTCGGCAACGACGACCGTCCGGCACCCACCGCGTAACAAACCTAGCCCATCGATCCTGATGCATTCTACATATAGACATGGTCCGCCCAATCCCACTTCAACCTGGCAGTCTTGTTGCCCACATCGGTGATTCTTGTTTTGGAGCGTATTTGAGATTTGAGATCAGTTTTTGGTTAGTGTTAACCATAATTATTTTAAATCATAGTTTTATTTTTGTCCTTTGAAATTCAAAAGTGCATGTAATGGCCTACTCGAAATAAATGCTTTTATTTTGTTTTAGACTTCCTCAATCCATAAGTGACTCTGACAAGTAGTGCCTATTATAATAATGACAAACAAACTACTTATGTACAGTTACTGAGACCAGTAATTATTATTAGTCGGTGCAAATAAATGGATAGCAGTAAAGTAAATATTACTTCGCAAATACAATGATAACCTACAACTTTTTTTTTTGTTTGGCGCATTGATTGAGCAATCAACTGCTTCGCAGCGTATCGCGGGTTTAATGCCCGCACATTATAACGTAACGTATCATTAGACAGTTTAACTTCCAAAGCAAAGCCCTTGTTGACAGATCTCTTGACATTGATAGGCTGGTCTCCGAAGACTGGTATACCAATGATAGGCACTCCATAATAGATTGTCTCTGTTGTGGAGAGGAGACCTCCGTGGGTTATGAAGAGTACACATTTTGGATGAGCTGGAATCAGAAATGATAGATATTTTTTATTTAAATATGCTTGCGTTGGACCATTAACCTATTAAATCTTGACTTAAAGACTACAGCAGGCAAAACTCCTTAGCTGCTGTACGTGCTTATGTTAAAATAAATCCAATCATTAGCATAAAAGTACTAGTACAAAATATGAACTGTAAAAATAAAGATCACCAGTGTTATTTTATTAAAATACACATGAATTCCCAAGTCTGTTGTTAAGTTGCCACACCTTTTCAAAAGATACAAACATCCGTATATCGTTATAATATTTGTAATAACTGATGTTTTTCCAGGAATCCATAAGCGCTCTCATGAGGGTGCTTCCGCCTCATTTAAGCGCTCCATGTAGAAGAAAAATGGCCAATAACTCACATAAAATACTCGGTTGTGGTGCCCATTTCAATATATGAACATTTTTGGGTACATTGGGCAGATCCTCTTCAAACTTCCACAATACTGTCTGTTTTAGTTCTCCGAACATGTTGAGAAGTTCAATTTTTACTTTTTCTGGCCAGTCCTTGCTCTTTAAGTTCGATCCCATGCTTTTATTTTAAGCAGACAGACCTGTTGCAAGCACTTTTGCTCAAATAAAAAGCTAAAACTGCAGTACCAGAGCCAAGGCATGATAACTTTTAAAGTACTGTACCTAGGTGTCACAGAAATGGGCGACTCGCTGTCCGACCATGGACCATGCCCGGGTCGACGGCGCGTTGTGTTCCACGCGCGCCTCAAAGAGTGTCAGCATAGTGACGGGGCCTGTAGAGGGCCAAAGCCTGCCGGGATCGCGGGACCAAGGGATTACCGTGACCCCGGTACGTAAAGGGCTATTGAAGGACACCGTGGATTTTAGTCAGTACAAGTCTGACAGTCCCTCCCGCCCTGCCCTGGGTGGGAGGACTCATTTGATGATTTTACCACGATAAAAAAAAAGGTGTCACAGAAAACATATTTAAATTATTCGACCTCTGTTTCATATAAAATTCCAACAATTGGACCCAGGCTACCATTCTGGCAGAAGAATCTATTCAGTTGACTTAGTTTGAAAACATCCTACAGGATCCTAAACACCCTGAGGATCTTGTGGCTACATAATAACAACCGTAAAGGTCAATCTATAAGGTTAAGCCAGCGCGGCTTGTTCGTGCCGAGGTTAGTCTGTGGATGGGTGACCATTAATCATAACGAGTTTCCCCCGTGCCTTGGAAAGCACATAAAACCGTTTGTCCCGACCGTCATTTGTAGCTCTTTGACAGTATTTTATCATAGTCTGAAGTTCGAAAGTCTGACAACCAATCTTACCAAGGGGTATCGTAGTACCCAGTTACTGGTTTGTAGGTAGAGGTCAGAATGGAAGTCTCTCCGTTTAAAATACTGATATTCAAATCCATGCAAATTGAATTCCACTGGAAACCGACCCCAACAATCGGGAAAAGGCTAGGCAGGTGTTGAAGTTAAGAAAAAGGCTAAAATAAAAAAAAGACTATTATAATCAAATAATGTTTAATTTTTAAAACTAATTCTTCTTCTTCTTTTTACTAGAAACCACCTCCTTCTTCTTTGAAAACACAAGACTACAGGCAAATCGTAACAGCATGAAAAACAGAAGCAGAACAATTGACAGCAAAGCTGCTAGGTCCAGATATAGGAGCTGGTACAGCGGTAGATGAAGCGCAGGAGAACGTAGATGGAGAGCCCCGCGAGTGCTGACAACATGTTGAACCCAATGCTGTAGTTCTGCGCCCGGCTTTACTGGCCGGTCGTGGTAGATTTGGGAAAGCTCCTTTACTTTTTGTCTGTACCTGTCAAATAATAATAGTCAGTTGAATACATTGAAGTAAGTCTAATCAGACATGAGCTTCTTAAAGCTGTGTACGAACGAACAAAATATGACGAACATAAACAAAGACCATGGAACATTTGATTCGTAAGTATAGACGTAAATTAGCAAAGCAAGAACTTTCATTTCGCCAGTGAATTAGCCAAAAATTCATTCGAACACAGTCCGTACAGAGTATCCAAATTGGATCGCCACGAAAATTTTTGAGGAATAGTGTTTGATGGTACGCACGTGAGAATAATATTATGTTCGATGGTTCGTGTTCACCATATTTTGATCGTTAGTACGCGGCTGTAGAAAATACAGTAAAGTTTAGCAAAGCAAAGTTAATCTTGTAATAACTGTTGAGTGATCACCAGTTATTTTACTAAGCCAAGAGTCACATTGAAATGGAACACTTTGAGCTAACTCACAAGTTGGTCAGGTTTACTATATGCTGACGGTCGAATAAAGTCCTGGATTATCATTGGATTTTCACTAGAGAGCATCACAGGCTCACAAAAATGACGACGTATCAAATGTGACCACTTACTGGACCCATATAAATTCATGATCAGTACGAGAGCAGAGAAAAAACTTACTTCGGGTTATTGAGCATTTCATTGATAGCCACTTTCAAGTCGGCAGCGGTATCATTGGACAGTTTAACTTCCAAAGCAAAGCCCTTGTTGACAGATCTCTTGACATTGATAGGCTGGTCTCCGAAGACTGGTATACCAATGATAGGCACTCCATAATAGATTGTCTCTGTTGTGGAGAGGAGACCTCCGTGGGTTATGAAGAGTACACATTTTGGATGAGCTGGAATCAGAAATGATAGATATTTTTTATTTAAATATGCTTGCGTTGGACCATTAACCTATTAAATCTTGACTTAAAGACTACAGCAGGCAAAACTCCTTAGCTGCTGTACGTGCTTATGTTAAAATAAATCCAATCATTAGCATAAAAGTACTAGTACAAAATATGAATTGTAAAAATAAAGATCACCAGTGTTATTTTATTAAAATACACATGAATTCCCAAGTCTGTTGTTAAGTTGCCACACCTTTTCAAAAGATACAAACATCCGTATATCGTTATAATATTTGTAATAACTGATGTTTTTCCAGGAATCCATAAGCGCTCTCATGAGGGTGCTTCCGCCTCATTTAAGCGCTCCATGTAGAAGAAAAATGGCCAATAACTCACATAAAATACTCGGTTGTGGTGCCCATTTCAATATATGAACATTTTTGGGTACATTGGGCAGATCCTCTTCAAACTTCCACAATACTGTCTGTTTTAGTTCTCCGAACATGTTGAGAAGTTCAATTTTTACTTTTTCTGGCCAGTCCTTGCTCTTTAAGTTCGATCCCATGCTGAAGTAGATGACTCCGTTTTTAGCATTCATCATTATCTTTTCTAAGTCCTGAAAGAAATTATTCAAATGTAAATAAAGAAAAGAAGAAAGAAATGGAAATATGTAACAATATGCAATTTTTTGGAAATAGTGTATTTCAAACTTCTATTTATGTGTATAATTAGCATATGTTCCAAATCGACCAATTAATGGGGGGAACGGACCATAACCAACCACGTGAGCACAAAATGGTCACACGCCTTTTACAACATGATGTTTTCCTTTATCGGTTTGCATAATGCTTTCATTTCTGGCTAACTTATTCGAAAACATTCCAAAAAAAAAACTGACGTCAAAGACCACCAGAACAGTCAAATCCTAAATTCATATCAAATACATCTGACATGTGCACAATTTTTTAATCCGTAGTTACCGAAAACATCGTCCAAGGACACAATAAGCGAAAAATGCTCATAAAATAAAAAGTACTGGCACAAACTGAATGACAATTTTAGGACCAAGTGGCAAGTATGCACAAAAAAGAATCATCAAAATCGGTTCATCCAGTCGAAGGAAGTAACAAACATTAAAAATAAGTTAAAAATAACTAAAACCCGGCTACGAAAAAATCACGCACTGTAAAGATATAAAACAAGAACAATATTCACTTGACCGATATTTTTTCCAATTATAAACTTTAAGTAATAGCCGTGGTCGTGTGCCACCTGCGGTTGTTTCACACGTCTTTATTGGCTAGGTGGCATACGACCACGGCTAGCGACAGTGAGTTAATTTCAAATGTACTCATTAAGCCTTTTCATTTGATACCCATGTTCATACTGTTAGAAACAGGCAAAGTAACTAATAAAAGCTATATTTAATAAATATATATTTCAAATGTGCTCATCAAGCTCTTTAATTTGATACCCATGTCGATACAGTGCGAAAAAAAATTTTTCGGTTACGACTTTACATCCCCTACAGGGCGCCATATTGGATTTGGTGACACGTCAACCCTATAACCAGCGGACGACGATTTGTCTTGTAATGATGAGTAGTTTAGAAGTTTAGAGGGAACAAACAAACATACATACAAACATACATACCGGTCAAAATCATAACCCTCCTTTGGGCATTGCCGTAGTCGGGTAAAAAAAAATTAATTGAAGTTGAGAACTTCCTTCCTTTTTTGAAGTCTGTTAAAAAGATTCGTAATTACCTGCGGTAAAGGTTTCACATCCTCATCAATATGGTATCCTCCAATAGGCTTATAGTTCTGTGGCAGACTTAGAGCTATTCCCATGGACACGTGTGAATTGCCCAGAATCAATGATGCGTTATATCGAACGTCATTAAATGAAGGTGGTTGACGACCTCTTTTAAGGATTTCTGGTACTATCACCCTCTCATATTCCTTTATATTCATGTCTTCGTAATACCTGAAACAAGAAATTTCGGTTGCTTTAAATAATTTGTCTCATCGGTCGACAGTTCTTCGACGGCTACCGTCAACGCTTTGCCGGCTGCCGCCGACTGGTGCTGTGTTATCTGCCTTCAACAAATACCACTAGTCTTCTAGTCTCTCTAATTATAGACATATCATCCTTTACGCCTCCCGCCCATCGTTTCTTTCATCTTCCTCCACTCTTACTGATTCTGCTATTTCATTTACATTGTCAACCTTGAATAAAATTTGCCTAACTTACATGTAATCGTTATATTTGGTCATGATCCTTGACCAGAGCTCTTCTGCTCGTTCTCTGAAGCTGAATGGAGGCATTTTAGCAGACAATGCATCTGTTGAATAAACAGGACTAGGGGATGCATCGATCAGGCTGAGGATATCAGAATTGACCTCTACAGGAGATAACCAGATTAGAGGACAGTCAAATATAGCTGCAAACCTGAAAATGTTGAAGATTTTTTAGTTTATCCTAGGAATTCATTTCTGGAATAAAAATATGACATTATAAATGAGTTCGATGTTCATGCTCCGTACATGGCAACAACAATGCTTGCGGCATTTCATTCAATTACGGTACTTATATTTTTAATTATAATTGAGTTATCAACGGTGAGGAGATGTTAGTTATACATATAAATGGAGAAACAATGCAATGGTTTGTTACTGAGACGATCAGGGCGACGTTCTTAAGGTACACCATTTATCGTTTATTTCGTTCATCTCCTACCTTTATTTTTGTGGAAGATAAGCTCGAATCAGTTGCGCTTAGAAAAGTAATTAATTATTTAGTAATTTCGTTTATACGTAACCACGGGCAAAATACCTGCCACACACAACATCCTGGTCGGAGGTACCTGCTCTTTTCAATCAGAGGTACCCCCTCTTTCAATCTCTCCTCATTTTCTAAATAGAGGCTCAGTTGCGCTTAAAACTCCTTAATAATTTATTACGTACCCAGCAGTAAGTTCCGAAAACATCCATTCAACGATCACCACATCAAAATGTTCATTCGGATCACTAAGCAGCTTCTGAACATTTTTGTTCTCTACTGTCGACGCCGCCATTTTGAGCATTAATTTCTTCACAAAGTTCTTATGGTCATGTGATACTAAAGACTTCCCCATTAATTTCTTTATGTTGATTGTGTCAACTGTTTAAAATTAAGAAGAATGTTGATAATTTCTTACTCTATAAATATCACCAATTTTGATAGTAATTAGTGGGAAACTAATCTTAGAAACTTTTATATATGTGGATTTAAAAGTTCTCTCTTCGGTTAACGACAACAAATGAAAGAAAAAAGAAATGTAGTTTTCTGACTTAGGTTACATCATGGTCTGCCTAGTTTTTTCGGCTTCCAGTCGATGATGTGACTAGTTATTTCACTAAGCTATATAATTTTACGAAAATGTGAAGAACAGCAACCAACATACCTGGCATGATATCCAAATTACTGCTGACATCAATTTGCCGAAGATTTGGAGGTGGATTCTTATATTCAAGCGTTCTTATGTATGTTACCTGAAAACATAAACAAAGCAATCATTGTCATCACAGATCATCATCAGCTTAATATTTGGAATCCAAAGTTGAAATGATGTATGGAAGGCTTAGACAAAATCGTTCCTCTTTTTTTTCACTTGTCTGTTTAGGGAACAGGTAATAGATGAATTCAGGAAGACAATCGGCTAGCTAGACGGACGATCTCATTAAAATTAGATAAACAGGTACTACGCAAAACTCCAAAAATGGAAAGATTTGAAACAGAGCTGCACTTAGGTGGTTAAAAGATGATGAAGTAAAAAACAAAAGGTATGAACCTATTGACCGGTTGGGTCACAAATGCAGACTGTACGGCTGCTGTGGAGAAATTCCTGAAAGAATTATCCACTAAGCTTTTGGAAATCGAATCCAAGACTTCTGAATCAAGTTGCTACAACTGAACCAACGAATCTTATGATTGATTTATAAAGAGATCCATTGCACACAAAAAAAAACAGGAGTGAAAAAAACGTTAGGTTTTTCTGGTTTTAACTGATATCCCTGAATGATACTAACCTCATGCCCTGCTTTCAGCAACTGCCGGACGACTCCATCGCCGAGGATTGCGTGGCTCCTCGACGGCATACCAAACACCACCAGAGCCTTGTAAGCCTCGCATGACGAACAAATTAGTAGGCAGAGCAAAAAATATACTGCCGCTTTTGCCACCACCATTATCTGTGAAATAAAAATTTTTTTGTGGTTACTAATATACGGAGTGATTCTTCTCGCAGTATTTCAAGGTATTTTTTTTTCTGTAAATTTATGTATTTATTTTTTATCGTCTGCAAAACGAGTCATTAGCCGTTTCTGAATTCATCATAATAATCATCCATAACCTGGTTTCCTCTTTTGTTTATGCCAATCCCCACTTTTTATTATGATATTTTTATGTGGAAAAATCTTCAAATGTGTCCCGTCTACCCAGGGTTTATTTTACTATAGGTTACTTCTAAGCAAGCGTGTTTCACCGTCGACCACATCGATTACTATGAAGCGAGATAGTGGTAAAATACCCTTTTTTTGTTAATTTCCCAATACATGAATAAATATTGCTTCAGATAAATACTCAATGAATGTGAATGTAAATAGGAAAAAGTGGATCGTTATAGTGTTCCAGTTGAAAACCAGGGCCAGTCAACATTTCTCGACACTGGCAACTGTTGCTCGACATTTTCTAAACTATTTAGCGCAGTCTTAATACACACAACAAATCATTCTCCTATTTTTTTTCAAATTTAAGTTTTTTATTTTCTATGTATATTTTATTTTGTTCATGTCGTGTTTTTCATAGTTTTTGTACTTTATAGATTTTTTTTTCTAGCCTTCTAAATATATTCTTTGTTTATTTTTATTTCTTTGTAACTATAGTTTAGAAAACTTAATAATAGTTATCATTGATTAACTATTGGCTACCTTTTTTTTTATCGTGGTAAAATCATCAAATGAGTCCTCCCACCCAGGGCAGGGCGGGAGGGACTGTCAGACTTGTACTGACTAAAATCCACGGTGTCCTTCAATAGCCCTTTATGTACCGGGGTCACGGTAATCCCTTGGTCCCGCGACCCCGGCAGGAACTATTAGCTACCTACTATAATATACTACTGAACTACTGAATAACTTCATCACTATTTTATTCAATCTATACACATCCAATGCTCCCTTTATTTGAATTATGTTCGTATAACAATAATATGTATATCAGTGCATGTAATCAAACACGTATTCCGATTGAGATTGTGGTTGGTTATGTAGTACCTATAAACATAATAATAGATAAAAGATTAGACCTTTCGCAAGGTTGAGCAGTTTGCGCAGGTGTGTTTGACAAGGTTGTTATTATTATAATTTTTTTTTGCCTTCTTTTAAGATAATGGTACTACGGAACTCTTCGCGCGCGAGTTCGACTCGCTCGTTGTCGGATTTTTTTAAGGTATTGCATAGCTTTTATCGCGAGCTTTCAGCGCGGCGACCGAATCAAGAAATTCTGTAACGAAAATAAACCTAACACTGTCATGTCAACGTGAATGAATGATTTTGTCTTGCCACCATAGCTTATTAGTAGAGTAATTTCCCATAGAGTAACGATGGGATGGTACTCTCGTTAAATATTCGCGGTAGGCGATAATTTTTTTCTTTTTATTTCATAAATAAAATAATTATAATAGCTTAAGTTGATAAAAAATGCTATGCAATAGCTTTACCGCGGCAGTCCCTGAGTGCCACAGGTATTTTTTTGTTTGTCTTTAGATTTCCTCTTAATTATGACAAAACTATCTACATTCAAACAGACTGATTACACAATCTCACATAAAAGATTACATAACTAAGGCATAGTAAGAATATTAAATAATATATGTGTAAATAATAAAAAGATAAAAAGGCCGGTCGCGTACCACTCGCAATCGGCGTGCTTGTACGACCAAATGTATGAAAGTGGGTGAGAAAAAGGAGCATGTATAAGTCGTAGAAGGTGGCAGTGTGGTTTCTGCGTACCTCTCTAGGAACGAGTGACTCTATTTGTATTTAAGAGTACAAAAAAAAAGCAATATTTCATTAACATAAACTCATAAAATTAATCTCTTCCAAATATATTTTATTTTAATATTAACTTCAATCAACGTGTCGTGAGTCCGATCCCCGCACGGAACATAGAGATATTTGTATGATCTGCTAGTAGTTGTTCCGGCAGCGGTAAGACCCCTCTTTGAGGAGTGGCTGGATAGGCGTCACGGCCCCCGACCTACCGCATGACGCAGGTCCTCACCGGACACGGAAGTTGGGACACGGGGCCTGTAGAGGGCCAAAGCCTGCCGGGGTCACGGGACTAACGGATTACCGTGACCCCGGTACGTAAAGGGCTATTGAAGGACACCGTGGATTTTAGTCTGTACGAGTCTGACAGCTCCTCTCGCTCTGCCCTGGGTGGGAGGACTCATGTGATGATTTTAACACGTAAAAAAAAAAGTTGTTGTTCCTGCGGGGTGTTTGAGAGAGTAGAGGGCCAAACAGGGTCTTGGGACTGTCTAAAAAGGAAACCGTAACCCTGAGGCCTCTGCCTCGAATCTTGCGGGCAGCGGGGCGGCGGCGGCGGCGGCGCTCGCAGTTCGCGCCCGCCCCGCTGCCCGCAAGATTCGAGGCAGAGGCCTGAAACGTATAGGTCAATTGACGGCACGGTTGGTGCAGTGGCTGAGCGATTGAACTTCTGCGCTACGTGTCGCGGGCTCGTTTCCCGCACGGAGTAAATATTTGTATGAACCACAAGTAGTTGTTATTCACATACACAAACTCCTTCACCCGGGGTCTAGGAGTTTGTGAATGTGAATTTATATGTTTGTAAACGCACCCACGACACAGGAGAAATTCCTAGTGTGGGGTAAAGTTATATAAAAAAGGCACGCGGTGGATTTTAGTCAGTACAAGTCTGACATTCATTTTCGCTCCACCGAGGGTTGGTGGACTCACATGATTCTATGTTAAGGTGGTAGGTACCACTTTAACACAATATATTTCAGGATTCGAGTAGTATGTCGTCTTCTCTACTTTTTTATTACTCAACAATCTTGTCGAGTCACATATAGATAACTGTCTAGTTATCACCTCTCCATAGCCATTATTATCTTTCTTACAGTCCATTCACCCTGTTTACACTGCCATCGACAAAATTTCTACCAATGTCTAAAAATAACCCAATTAATCATGGTCACATTATTCAGAACACATTGTACATTATATGTACTGATTACTAACTAAACCATGCCTATTTCATTGGGTGTGGATGATAAAATCAATCAAGTCCTCTCCACCTGGGTGGATCGAAAGGTACTGTCAGTCCCTTACTGACAAAACATCCACCCTGTTGTTCTATTCCGTTCCAGTGTCACGGTTTTAATTACACATGGTCCCGCGAAGGGTATAGGAAGGTGAAATACTTTACGACCGCATAAATACCAAAAATATTTAAAAAAAAAACAACATTTAAATCGGTTCAGCCGTTACGGAGAAGTGCAAACACAAACACGAGACTCTTATAATAAAATTATTATTGAATAATACTTACAATAACACAAACGGAGTACAAACAATAATAATTATTATTAATAATACGAACACATCATTGAGTTCAAGGCTACCACTATCAAGTAACACACAACGGACACTGGCTTGTATAATAAACTAGTTTCACACTTTGGTACGGCTTCTTTTTTTAAACTGATAGACACATCTTTATCACACCTTGAGTTTCAGACGACTGATTATTTTAGTAATTTAGTACTACCTATTCTATTCAAACTTTTATACCTAAGAAGATAATCATAAACGCAACTTTGTCTCTATCTTTAGTGAAATATATAGCACAAAGAAGGTTCCACAACATTCGTTGCTATGCACTACACGGAAAACCGGTTTTAAAAATAAATATGACTTTTTGGGTACCTACACGCCGATGTCTGTGATTGACGGCTCCAAGCCAGTTTTGTATTTTTCGAACTGCAATCGTTCAAACCGCCAATTTTCTGTCATATTCTTTTTTCAATGCAGGAATAGTCAAGCGCATTGTTTTTTTTATGAACCGACATCAAAAAGATGAGGGTCTCAATTCGTTCGGAATCAGTCGTATTTTATGCATGTACACCGATTACTCCAGGGTTTATGGTCCAATTTGTGTCTTTCTTATTTGTTCGATGAAGCATACTTACCATTTGGTGCCACAAAAAAATCATTTAGTTTGGTTCAATAGTTATTTTATGAGCAGTTTTTGCTGATTGTGTACTTGGACGATGTTATTAGCGGTACTAAAAGTACACATGTAAGAAAATTCTAGTGCACTCTTAAGAAAAGGTATTTGACAAGAGTTGGGTTGAATTTGAACTAAAAGGGCAAAATTAAAAACTTTTCAAAAATAATTTACTGACTTCAAACCACCAAAATCGATCAGTGAGCGCCAAAGACTTCTTAATTAAATTTTCAGGGCTCTGGACCGAGGAAAGAAAATCTGGTAGACTTGTAGCGGACATATTTTTGTCAACCAAAAGACAACTAGGAGATCTATGGAACAACAAATAATAAAAATCAAAATGCTGCATCGCACAATCACAGTCCGGTTGGAAACCTAAAAACCAAACTTTACGTGCTATTAATTACGACATGGAAAAATTAATAATTTCCGTTACAAAAGTTGTTACTTCTAAGTTCTTTATAAAAGACGAAGAAAGCTAATTTTAATTACTCTACTTAATAAACAGCTATATTCAGTGGTTTATTGTTTTCAAAAAGGTGACAGGAATAATGAAACGACAATTTGTTTTCAGTCTTTATAAAACCGGTGTAAAAGTTTAGTTATTTTTCTTCTTGCCTACAGTTTTTCTCTTTGTTGAACACACTTGAGAACAAATATACGAACAGGCGCGTTTCAACAAAATGTATACAGCTAAAATTAGGACCACGATGACCACAGCGAGATCTAGGAACTTTCTCTTGTAGAAGGGTAAGTCCAGCGCAGGAGAGCGCAAGTGCGGGGCGCCGCGAGTGTTCACCACGTGGTTCACCCAGTGTACCAGCTCCTGACCCGGCTTCACGGGCCGGTCATGATAGATGAAAGATAGCTCCTTCGCTTTTTTAGCATACCTGTTAAAATATGACTTTTAAAATAAATACATTTGTAAATAACCGTTTTTGCAGTCTATCAGATTCATCTTTATCATTTGAGAAGTCAGTAAAGAGGCCTTTTACGAGTATGTCTTGCTCTCTCTTAGTCATTAACTTTATTATTGTTCCAAAAGGACTGTCTGCTTGTATTGCACTTCTGAAGACACTACTTCGTACTATTATTTTTAATGCCAAGGACACTTAAAACTTTTCAATCTTCATACACACCTTTTGTTATTAAGAACTTCTTCTATCTTATTCTTTAGTTCACCAGCCATTGTATACGAAAGGTCTACTCTTTGAGCAAATCCTTTGTTCACTGCCTTGTCGACATTCATGAACTGATCACCAAAGACTGGTATACCGATGATTGGCACACCAAAGTGGATTGCCTCAGTCGTTGATAGAAGACCACCATGCGTTATGAAGACGACAAGGTTAGGGTGAGCTGAAAATAAAACACTGGATTAAACGAACATCACAACACATATAAAGCCTATTTTCTTCTAAGGACAGGAAGATGTTCAACTAGAAACTTACAAAGAATTTCCTGTTGAGGTGCCCATTTCAGGATGTGGACATTTTTAGGCAGGATTGGTAAAACCTCCTCAAATTTCCACAACACAGTCTGCTTTAGGCTTCCAAACATCTTGAGAAGGCTGACCTTGACCTCATCGGGTAAGTCTTTACTCTTTAAATTTGAACCCATGCTGAAGTAAATCACTCCATCCTTAGCGCTGTCCATAAGCTTCTTTAAGTCCTTTAAAATCATCATAAGTCTAAGTAAGTCAAAACTCTCAACCTACATTTTTTCAGAAAGTATCTATAGATAGGCATATGCAAACACATAAAGCGCATTTTTAGTGTTATTATTATTTCAGTAGTTTTTAATGAATATTGTTAATTTCACATTAGCTATTTAAAAGTCTTGTTTTCAAGGAATAAAGAAAGTTAACGCATTTATCAACATTGCCGATCAAATACAGTTGAACAATTTTTTGTAGAAAGGATGCCAAATTACACGTTTGGTTCAGTAACATCATTGACGTTGATTTATCACTGGAAGATAAACATCCTTACCTCAGGCAGAGTCTTCTCAATATCATCAATATGATAACCTCCGATAAACTTGTGACTTTGAGGAAGGGAAGCACCTCCGCTCGTAGTTACATATGAGTTGGACAGCACAAGGGATGCGTTAAACCTGGCCTCATCGAAACTTGCTAGTTTTCTTCCCCGTTTTTCAACAAGAGGGCCAAATAATGAATTGTACGCTTTTTCTTGAGCACCATCCAGCCAACTGAAAAACGTATAATTTTCAGTATTATTACAGTGTTTATATTAATGGTATTTATTTCCTCAAGATGTTTAATAACTCTGGTTTTATTTAATGTGATGTATATGTTTTCAGTATTATTACCCTGTTTATAATGATGATGTTTATTTCCTCAATTGGTTCAGTAAATCCGAGTGAAGAGCCAAATTCGTCTGTATAGTAAAGTGTTTCTGTTTTTTTCTTTGGTCGTTTGCTAATGCTCTATTATCTAGTTCCTAATAAGCAGCATTACTTATTATAATTGTAGAACTTACGCATATCTTTGGAACTGAACTTTTATTTGAGTCCACAGTTCGGATACTCGCTGCACAAAGGTTAATGGTGGCGAGAACGGACTAACCAGAGAGTCAACCATATACGCAGGGTTTGATGGTTCGTCGATCAATTGCAAAATTTGCCAATGAGGATCCACAGACGACGACCAAATCAGTGGACAGTTGAACACTTGTGCAAATCTGAAATAAAAGGAATTTAGAATTTAGTGAAGTAGAATCTAGTTTCAGAGAAACAAAGAGGAATTGGGCAGATATGAGAACCTTTAGCCTGTGGACTGTGGTACTGTGACCGGAGTGAACCGCTAGGAGGTGGATCCCACCTACAATAGATGCCAAATGAGATTACTTACCCAACCGGTTGTAAGGTTGTGAGTCCGGGGAGATGAGTAAAAACAAGGTGTCCATTAGGAATCGTGTTTAATACTGCCTTAATACTAGTGTACAACGGTTTATATAGGTTTAGGTACACATACATAAGTCTTACACACTACACGCCCACCGGCAAAATAAAATAAAAATAATGGTTACATTTATTTTTATTTTTAGGTTAGGTCAATTTGTTTAGATACCTAGTAATATGCAAAAAGCAGACAATATTATAAAAGAAAAAAAAAAATATTGCGTACACAAAAAAAAACATTAGGTTTTAAAATTAAAGTACAATCATAAAAAAATACATACATGGCAACAGCTGAACAAAAAAAAATCACTTAATATATGGTTTGGTTCTATTTTTATGTACTATTACTTCTTTGCCTTTATACAATATTTTTAAATTAGGGTTACAACCTTCTATTACTTCATACGGTCCTGTATAAAGTGGATCTAATTTGGTGTCAGTTTGATCATTTTTAAGAAGTACCATGTCACCAGTACTGTACGTAACAGGATTAGTATACAAATCATATTTACATTTTCTGATTTGCTTACTGATGATTAAATTTTGTCTCGCGTCATGCTGTGATTTTTGAAGCTTGTATCTGAGTTGTTGTGGATAGTCATCATAGTTATATAGCGGTTCAATATCTGAAGTTAAATTACTTGGTAAATTGCACAGTTTACCAAATACTAGTTCATAAGGAGTGTACTTAGTTTCCGTATGTACGGTCGTATTAAAAGCAAAGCACCAATATGGAAGCCATAAACTCCAATTTTGGGATTGATTCTCTGTTTGTATGCGTAGAAATGAAAGTAAATTTTTATGGGTATTTTCTAAGCCTCCAATTGATTGGTGATGATATGCGGTTGATGTTATTTGTTTAATTTTTAGAACATTACAAACTTCATTCATTACTTTAGATACGAACTCTGTACCGCGATCAGATATAATATTTCTCGGAATGCCATAGCGTAATACAAAATTATTTATGAATGCCGTTGCCACTGAAATTGTATCCTTATTTCTAAGCGGATAAGCTTCTACATACTTGCTAAGATCACACTGTAGTGTGAGTATATACTTATAATTATCACTATCCTTACTTAAGGGCCCAACTAAATCTAAAAATACTCTATCAAATGCCGAATGACCTGTATCAGTCAGAATCATTGGCTGTTTTATGTGTCTAAAATGTTTCTGTCGTTGGCATTTATCACAACGATTTACAAACTCTGTGACGTCTTTTTCTAATTTTGGCCAAAAATAACGCTGTTTTATGTTATTTATCATTCGTCGTATGCCAGCGTGTCCACTGCTAGGCAATAAGTGGTAATCATTTAAAATGACACGTTTTGTGTCGTGATCACTTATAACTTTTACACCTTTTAATATATATAAACACGGTCCGGACCAATTAGGTGTAATATTTATATTTCGAATTAAATCTCTTATTATCTCAATGTTTTCATTACTTTGTACAATGTACACACTATCAAGTTTCATTAGATTACAGTAATTAGCCAACTCCCGTACAAAGGCATCTCGTGCGCATTGTAATCGATAAGATGGGTTTACTCTTAGTATACCATTCGATGCATCATAATTCCATAAAGTATTTGATTGCTTAAAATCTTTTAAACTATTCCATTCTTTCATATTCACAAACCTTAACTCAGTGCAATCCTTTGGTTTTTTAAGCAACTCCATAACTCGTGGGTGATCAGTCCAGTCGTTTGCAGATTGCTTAGCAACCGTGGGGTTGTCATTCACTTCTTGTCCTCCTCTTTCACACATACGCTTTTTCTGACCTCTAGTTAATACAGACACAACGTGCTGATTAATTTCTTTTAATTCGTCGCTTGATATTTGTATACGTGACAAGGCATCTGCAGCTGCATTGTCAGTTCCTCTAACATATTCTATTATGTAATCATATTCTTCTAATACTAAACGAAATTTGGTTAAACGACTTGATGGGTTTGTTTGATTAAATAAGTAAACTAATGGTTTATGGTCAGTTCTGATAACAAATTTTCGGCCGTAAAGATAGGGTCGGAAATACTTTACAGACCATACGATAGCGAGTAACTCTTTTTCTATCGTAGGATACCTAATTTCCGCTTTATTAAGGCTACGACTTGCATATGCAATTGGTCTGTTATCACTATTACTTAGCACGGATCCGATTGCATATCCAGACGCATCTGTTTGTAAAATGAAAATATTATTTTCGTCGAAGTTGGGATATTGTAATATTGGTGGAGACATTAACGACTCTTTTAGGGATTCGAAGGATTTTTGACATTCATGCGACCATTCGAAATTAACATTTTTTCGACACAGTTTGTTAAGGGGTAGACATATTGCTGCAAAATCTGGTATAAATTTTCTATAAAAGTTAACGAACGCTATGAATCTTTTTGTTTCGTCAGCGGTTTTTGGCACGGGATAATTTTGCACTATTTTTATTTTCTCTAAATCTGGTTTGATTCCTTCGGATGAAATAACATGTCCTAAAAACTGCATTTCTTTTCTTAGGAAATCACATTTCATTGGATTAAGTTTCAAGTTAACTTTGCGTAATCTAGTTAAAATATCTATAAGATTTTTGTTATGAATTTGTAAATTACGTCCAAAACAGATCAAATTATCCAAATAAACAAATAGTTTGTCGTATGTAAGTCCTGACATAGCAACTGTCATTAGACGCGAGAATGCACTAGGGCTAATCTTTAATCCCATGGGTAACCTTGTCATTTGATATTGACCTGAAGGTGTGGTGAATGCTGTATACTTTCTGCAATCTGGTTTTAATTTTGCCTGATAATATGCTTGTGATAAATCTAACTGTGAAAAATACATTGAACCGGATAAGGAATCTAATATATCGTTAATATTCGGAAGTGGGAATTTATCGTCTAAAATTTGAGTATTTAATTTACGAAAGTCAATAACCAGTCTCCATTTCTTAGAAGTGTCATCAGATTTTTTGGGTACTAACAATATAGGGCTTGACCACTCACTTTTTGCTGGTTCAATGATATTTTCGGAAAGCATTTTCTTAACTTGTGTTTCAATTTCCTTTCGTTGTGAAAAGGGCAATCTGTACTGTCTAGTATAAACTGGATCAGCATTTGGTTTTAATTGTATACTTTGTTCGTAAAGGTTAGTGGTAGATAATTTATCATTTGGTAGATGAAACACATCCGAAAATTTTGCACAAATACTTTCGATTGATGACCTTTCTTCGCAGTTCAAATGACTTAATTTTAATAGGGAAAACATAGTGCGTACTCTCTCTCCATCAGTATTATTATCTCGTTCAAAGTTACAAATGTTATAGTCTGATAATAAATGTATTTCCGGTCTAAAATAATTAATATCTACTTGCGTTTCGCGAGTATTTAATATTTGTATACTAATTTGTCCGTTATTTGGTTTACAAATACTTCCGGCTATAAAAACTCCGTCACACAATTGACTCGGTAATATAACGCAGTCCTCGTTAAAATGACTATCTAATTTAAATATTTTCTCACATCGCGGTGGAATGCTAAGATAGCAAGTTTTATGTAATGAACTGTGAATCATGGCCAGGGTCAAACTATTACCATTGTTCTTTATAGTTAGCGTATTATTTTCAAAATTTAAAATAGCGTTATACTGTCTCATAAAATCTCTGCCAATTATACCATGCTGTACACCTGGTAGTAGTAAGGTGCGGATAACGTAAAATTTGTGTATAAATTCCTGTCCATTTACGGTCAGTGTAACATAAACATAGCCTGATGTTAGAATTCTGCTTCCAATACCATTTATGTACATGCATTCTTTATGGATTGGAATGTTCCAACGTGCCACAGTTTCGGATTTCAATACTGATATTGACGCTCCAGAGTCTATAAGCAATCCATATTTGGCACCATGTACCGAGAATTCCACTGAACTGTTATTGTTACAAGCAAATATGAAATGATTATCGAAAAAACTGCAATGGTTCAGTAATTTGTCTTTCTGTAGGTTGGGTTTGATTCCCGTCAGCTAAATTCATATTATTTATGCCATTTTCTATGACATGCACATTACCACTGCGCGAGAAAGTCCGACCAGGCCTACTGCGAAATGAGCCTCGCATGTGACTTCGATTGTTGTAAAACTGCTGTTGTTGAGATCTTTGGTTTTGCCTGAAATTAGGAAAATTGCCTCTACTATTCCCTCTCTGTATAAACCTATTGCTGTTCGAACGATTAGTACGTCTATTATTGTAATAATATCCGCGATTATTAAATGAGCTACCTTGGTATCCGACATACACAGAAGCATCAGAATTATGCCGACTGAATGACAATTCCTCATCCTTAGCTGCTCTTATAGTATCTTTTAACGTATCATAATTACGCGCGGCTAAAATAGTACGGATTTCGCGGTTTCGCAAGCCATCAATAAAACTTTTAATTGCAATCTTCTCATTTTGAGGGCGTAATATTTTATATGCATTTTGGTCATCACCAGCTTGCGCGACCGTCAAATCTACAAAAAGCTGCTCGACCTTTGATCCAAATTTTTCAATAGACGAACCATTTTGGTTGATTTGTGTCATTTCCTTGTGAATTGCAGTGCTCGATTTTTTGGTAAGTAGGTGTTGACGCATTTCAATAATAAGCGACTCACAACTATCATAAGATGTTGACAATCTTAGTTTTGCGTTCTCGTTTAATCGAGTTTTTAATATAAATTTAACTAGCATTTTGTTGCCTTCTTCGGTGAGTGAAGAACTATATAACTCTATAGTATCTATTAAACTTTTCGTGACATTCTCATCACCATTCATAATTGGCAATAAGGCTACGGCAGTCCTATAGTTAAAAGCCTCCATATTGTCTACTTTAGTTTTAGTTTCGACCGTACACTCAGTACTAGGTTGAGAACTGTAAGTTTTGGTGCAAAATGATTCTATTTGGGTAAAAGTCTTTTCAAATAAATCACAACATGTCTGTACTTCTTGCAAAACACTTGTACTAAGTTGTTTCTTTTCAATTTGTAGCGATAAGGTATTAATACATTCATCAAATTGATATTTTAAATTTGTAGCTTCCTGTAGCTTTTGTTTTAGAACTGTTTCAGTTCTTTTAGGATAACTTAGTTTTACTAAATTATTTCCAATATTTTTTAATTGTTCGTACAACAACTTAAGCTCATTTGCCATTACCAAACAACGTAAAGAAGAAAAGAAAAATTACATAACTAAATGTTTTTATATAAAACTAATAGATTAAAACGCTACACATTCTTCCAATACACGAAATAAATCTCTCACTTCACTTGTCACTGCTTTGATTCACTTACTGCGGTTTCTGGCCTCTGATACCCGCCTCCTGGCGAGCCTCCAAGCGCGCCTCCTGTCGGTGCTGGCGGCACTCGTAACAAACACGAGTCTCCGGATTCGGTCGACGAAACGAACGGGTCAGGTTTTGTGCGAAGACCTCATTCCTGATCCACGAATGATGGCAATTTCGATACAGTTTATAAACCGCATAAAGTCCGACGATACCGAGCAAAGTACAAATTATGAACATCACTATACTTATGTTTGATAAGTGATACTCCTGCATAGAGGCTGAGTTTGAACCACCAGATGCACTTTGTGCTATAAAAACGTCCTCCTTTTCAATGTTCGATCGGCACATTTTTTTTTATTTATTTAATATATTTAATTTAAACGGCGAAAGATGTTGATTTCACAAACACTCGATCAATTAATGTCCACGCGACCGAACTCGGCAGCCCGTCTCGGATGGCAGGGTCGCCATGTAAGGTTGTGAGTCCGGGGAGATGAGTAAAAACAAGGTGTCCATTAGGAATCGTGTTTAATACTGCCTTAATACTAGTGTACAACGGTTTATATAGGTTTAGGTACACATACATAAGTCTTACACACTACACGGTGTATCGCCAAACATCCACTCGACGATGGCTACATCGAAATGTTCCTTAGGATCATTTAATATCTTCTGAACGTCTTCATAAAGAACAGTTTTCTCCGTTAACTCTACCATCAGCTTAATCATAAAAGCAGAGTCTATTTCTTGGGTTTTTTGCTCCATCAGGTATTTCATATTTATAATGTCCTCTGGAATGATGAAAACGAATTTTGTACACTTTTTAGGAGTTATTACTTTTTGCTGGAGAGATACATATACATAATACCTACTGTATTGTGTCGCTTGTTGAGGAACTCATTTGTGTTCCTTCTTTTGGCAGTACAGGAACTATTCACAATATGTCTGTAAAATGAAACACTTACCTTGCAAAAGTTCGAAGTTACGGCTGACATCGATAGTACGAAGTTTGGCCGGAGGATTCTCATAAGTAAATGGTGTTATGTACGTCACCTGAAAGAAGAAGAGAAGCCAAATCATTCAAGATTTTGATCTAGCATACGTCTATTTCTCACAGGATTGTGCCTATATCTTAAAAAGGAGTACGCACTGATTCCATACCAATTATTAAAAATGGGTGTCTACTAACTGCCCCGCATTGGTGCCTATTGAATTTAATTTTTAATATATTGCTCATATTATCTAATCATAGATAATGCCACCAAAGATGGTGTTTCATTCATCTATTAATTTCATCAAAAGTATTTGAAACGCCACTGGCACTAACCTCATGTCCAGCATTCAGCAGATGTCTGACAAATCCATCTCCAAGATTTCCGTGACTCCTCGCAGGCACGGGGAACACCACCAATATTTTGGCAGCCTCAGAACATGCCAGCATTATGCTGAACAGCAACAAAATCGTCTTCATCTTCTCTCAAACACTTATTTCTGTGCTAAGTAAATAAAACATGTTATGTTTTCATTATTGATAACAACGTATCTCTCGACTCTCTCGACAAATATTATTGATAATGGAATATTAATAGAGTAATATTTATCTTAGGGAACAGCTGTTAGCGAACAATAACAAGAATCACAGAATTAATTTTTATTATTATCAGTATAAAGTTGAAATTGACTTAACACTTAATAAAACGGCGATCGACTTTGTTTTTATTGAATTACTAGCTGACCAGTGCCCAATGGGCTTAGTGCCAAAAAATAAAGGAAACCTCAAGCTCAAAAAAAAAGTTTAAAAATACTTTACTACCTATAAAAAAAAGACTTTAAACTCGCACAATTTAGACTGCGAACAAACATCATGACACAAGAAAATAAATAATAATTTTAAATATTAGATTATTATGATCATTGACTTTCCAAACATAACAAATAATAAAAACAAACTTACCACAGTTTCAAATTAAAATAACACTAATTTCGCTTCACCAAAAATATGAAATAGTAAACTTGCAGAGATTGTGTTCTATAAAACAGCACCATTTTCTAATAATGACATTTTAAAATCTCTTTAAAAGATCGCACTACCGATAACCAGACAACTGGAGACGAAGAGAGTCACTGTTAGATATCAATGGTCGTGTGTCCAAGTGTCACATTCTACTGCGATCATTTGAATAAGTGGATGACAGCTGTCAGAAGATTAATTGACTGTGTTGTTTCTTTAGTTGTGCAGGGTCATCTATTAGTAGATGCTACAATTCATGCATGACAATTTGTAACATGTTTGCTTTTTCATATTATGTTAAATAGTGTACAGACTGCACCCAGAGACATTTACTATACGGACCTTGTGGAAACCACAACAAGCGTTTTTGTTGTACCTACATTGCAATCAAATACTCCAGCTCACAATTATTTTGGGACCCATTATAATAAAAATAAGTACTAATTTTTATTCTTAGAGACTAGGCAACTGAGCTTGTCTCAGTTAAAAACGCTCTT
The DNA here is from genome assembly GCA_943136025.2 of Agrotis puta. Lineage (NCBI taxonomy): Eukaryota > Metazoa > Arthropoda > Insecta > Lepidoptera > Noctuidae > Agrotis > Agrotis puta. The sequence continues at coordinate 11,062,218 of OW964186.2, read as the reverse complement.
TTGTGCAATCGAGCAAACGATGGAGAAAGAGTGAGAAAATATAAACAAGAGTATTAAGTACATTTTTGACAATTTATTTTAACAAAAATATATTCAAAACTAAAACACTTAATTATTTTTCTTTTTACTTCCCATTTTGACCCTTGATGAACACACTCGATCACAAATGTATGCGCAGGCGCGCTTCAACAAAACGTATACAGCTAAGACTAGGACCGCGATGACCGCGGCGAGATCTAGGAACCTTCTCTTGTAGAATGGTAAGTCCAGCGCAGGAGAACGCAGGTGTGGGGCACCGCGAGTGTTTACCACGTGGTTCACCCAATGCACCAGCTCCTGACCCGGCTTCACGGGCCGGTCGTGGTGGATTTACGATAGCTCTTTCGCTGTTTGGGCGTATCTGTCAAAAGCAAAACATTTTACTTCTAAAAATTTGTTTTCAAAAAACAAGCAGGGTTTTTTGGGCCATCTTTATCATCTCGGTAGATCTTACAATTCTGACAACATCGCTAACAGTTTTGCTACAATTTTCTATCAACTCTGAGCGTACATTTGCAACAAACCATCTAATATTTTTTGTTTTTTTGTATCCGTTAATATAATTACCAAAGAATTAAAGTTTAAATCTTCTCAATCTTCATACACACCTTTTATTATTAAGAACTTCTTCGATCTTACTCTTTAGTTTATCAACCATTGTGTATGAAAGGTCTACTCTTTGCGCATATCCTCTGTTCACTGCCTTGTCAACATTCATAAATTGATCACCAAAGACTGGTATACCGATGATTGGCACTCCAAAGTGGATTGCCTCAGTCGTTGATAGAAGACCACCATGCGTTATGAAGACCGCAAGATTAGGGTGCGCTAAAAATTAAACACTGGATTAAAAGTATGTCACAATTAATGTCAATCTTAGCAAGTTTTCACCAAAAGCGTATTTTATAAACATTTCACGTTATCAGAACACAATCATACAGAGAATTTCCTGTTGAGGTGCCCACTTCAGGATGTGAACATTTTTAGGCAAATTTGGTAAAACCTCCTCAAATTTCCACAACACGGTCTGCTTCAGAGTTCCGAACATCTTCAGAAGGCTGACTTTGAGCTCGTCGGGTAAATCTTTACTCTTCAAGTTTGAGCCCATACTGAAGTAAATTACTCCATCCTTTGCGCTGTCCATAAGTTTTTTCAGATCCTGTTAACACATGATGATAACTTTAAGTAGGTGTTAAAGACCTCATAATCTACATTTTATCTCAATTATCTTTTTGATCATAAATCTTATCACTCGAAGATAAACATCCTTACCTCAGGCAGAGGGTTCACAGTATCATCAATGTGGTAACCTCCGATAAACTTGTGACTCTGAGGAAGGGAAGCACCTCCGCTCGTAGTTACGTATGAGTTAGACAGCACAAGGGATGCGTTAAACCTGGCTTCATCGAAACTTGCTAGTTTTCTTCCCCGTTTTTCAACGAGTGGACCAAAAAGTGTATTGTACGCTTCTTCTTGAACACCATCCAGCCAACTGAAATCGCAGAAACATTCCATTCGAACTAAACATTTTCTTTCTTTGATGTAGTTCTAATTAAAAGCATGACTAAAGCCCGGATTTTTCGGTGCAATTTCAATCGCCAAAATATGCATGCAAATTATGCATTATGAATTTCCACCAAAAATGCCTAAATATGAAGCAAACACCAAGTTCGTTTAGGCAAATAATAACACACACATTTTAGTTGTGTGTACGAATTTACATTACTTTAAACACATTAAAACATTACTTATAATGTATGTAATCGGGCACGCCGCAATCGCGGCGGTAAGACCCCTCTTTGAGGAGTGGCTGGATAGGCGTCACGGCGTCCTTACCTTCCGCATGACGCAGGTCCTCACCGGACACGGAAGTTTCGGGAGGTTCCTGTGTCTGATAGGGAGGGAAGAAACGCCTGGGTGTCACCACTGCGAGGATCGTCCGGAGGACACGGTGGAGCATACGGTGCAGGACTGCCCCGCTTGGGCAGAGCACCGCCGTGTCCTCACGACGGCGATAGGCGGAGACCTCTCGCGCCCGGCATTGGTCGAGGCCATGCTGCGGGGCGAGACGGAGTGGGAAGCGGTCGCCTCCTTCTGCGAAGCAGTCATGCTCGTGAAGGAGGAGGCGGGCCGCCTGAGGGAGAGGACAGCGTCCTCCCTCCATCCCAGCCGCAGTGGTAGACGCCCACGGCGTCGGACGTCACAGGACGATCTCCGGCCACCGTAGGCGCGGGCATGCGGGCAGCGAGTAATGGGCGACTTGCTGTCCGACCATGGACCATGCCCGGGTCGACGGCGCGTTGTGTTCCACGCGCGCCTCAAGGAGTGTCAGCACATTGACGGGGCCTGTAGAGGGCCAGAGCCTGCCGGGGTCGCGGGACTTACCCATCACTCTCGGCTCGTGAAGGACACCGTGGATTTTGACTGCGTAGTCATAGTAACTCTGGTGCCATAGGATGAAAAAAGACATCCTTGTTTGTCTCAAGCAGTATTAACACATTTTATGTTACTTACACGTATCTCAGGAACTGAATTTTAATTTGCATCCACAATTCAGACACGCGCTGCAAAAAGCTTAACGGCGCGGAGAACGTACTAGATAGGGAGTCCACCATATACGCGGGGTTCGAAGGTTCGTCGATCAATTGCATAATTTGCCAATGAGGATCCACAGACGACGACCAAATCAGTGGACAGTTGAACACTTGTGCAAATCTGAAATTAAGGAAATTTATTAGGTCCAAGTAGTTTTCTAATTACAGAGAAGCAAAGAAGAATTTGGCAGACATGAGAAGTTTTGAAACTCATCCAATTACATACCCAGCCGGCGAATCGCCATACATCCACTCAACGATGACCACATCGAAGTGTTCCTTAGAATCGTTCAACAGTTTTTGTACGTTTTCATTCAAGGTAGTTATCTTTGTCAGCTCTACCAGCATGAAAGTCATAAAAATAGGGTTCATTTCTTGGGCTTTTTGCTCCATAATTCCTTTAACGTTTATAAGATCCGCTGGAAGGATGAAAAATATTTCGTGTTAAGTTTGATAATAATAATTCTAACATTTCTCATAGCTGGGCAAATGCCTCTTCTCATTCAGAAAAGGCACGAGTATTGATCACCACGGTTGCTCAAGACGGGTTGATGATATCATACTCGTATTAATAGTAATTAGTTTCTTTTTCTGTTACTAGATCACAAACTATTCAATTCTAACTAATATTACTCGGGTAGAAGCTGGTGGAGAACATGTAGCTCGGTTAAACCTTATTCATTTCTGGAAGCAGATCAACTCAACAATCAGATCAGATCAACAATCATTGGGCCTATTGCCATCAAACGGGCAAAAATGTAGGCTGCTACTGAGTAAACCCTGATGGAAAAACCCAATAACGCTTAGCTTGACCTGGGAGTTGAACCCGGGGCCACTAAAACAAAGAGGCATTGCAATATTTTGTTAAAATGTGAACACCGTGTACCTTTTTGCTATTTTTTTATTACTTATTATTTTATTTTTTTAATATTATTTAGTTAAAGTACATTGCTTTCACATTATTTATGTCAAATGATGTTATAAAAATATTGTAAAACATTTTTTAAAAGAGTAAGTATGGAGTTTCTTGCCCATTCTTCTTCATACAAACCTACCCTTGCGAATGAGTGTAGAATCATCCCATCCCATTTCCTTTAATGTTAATATTCGACGTTTGAAAGTGCCTCTTTGATGGCCTAATTGAAATAAAAAATTTGGCTTTGACTTTGCAAATATTTACAAAAGTAAAAAAAACTTACTGGGTAACCAGTCAAAGTTACTGCTGACATCAATGGTGCGAAGTTTGGCAGGAGGATTCTTGTAGGTAAATGGTGTTATGTATGTCACCTAGTAGGAAAAGATACAAGGTTACAAGGTTTTTTTTGTGATTTAACCAATTACTAAGTCTGGTTTCCAGTTGCCTGTCTGCCTATCACATGGATTAACTTATCTTCATAACAATCAGTTTACGAATGTGTATTGATTGATAAATTAATGAGTAATATAATAAAAATAAAAATTTATAATCTTTTTGATAAGTAAATCGTCGTCGTATCTTTTTTTTTTAATTTTCTGTCATATTATTTTATAATCATATCAAAAGTCACCCAAACACTAACCTCATGACCAGCATTCAGCAGATGTCGAACATATCCGTCACCAAGGTTTCCGTGACTTCTTGAAGGCACGGGGAAGACCACTAGGATCTTGGCAGCCTCAGAAAATCCCAGAATTATGCTGAACAGCAACCAAAACGTCTTTATCTTCTCCATTTCCTGAACGAAGCGATAACACATATTCCATTAATATATTTTAGGTAGATGATCTGTTGCTAATGCGGAGTCATGATCAAAACACGATACGCGGTATTAAGGTACAGGTAAATCGTCAATTTAAATATTGGACCAAGTCTACTTCCTTGTGGTACACCTGCTTTGGTACAACAATTGAAAAAAAAAAAAGTTAAGAATTATCGTTTTCTTGAGCGTATTCCTACGTTTAGCTTGCCATTAGACAAATCATCAATGATTCAACATCTTAAACAATTCTTCTTTTATCATGGGTTTTTTTAATTGTGATTGACAAGGTCGAAAGCTTAAAATAAAAATAATAATACCATGAATATAATAATGATATAATTGTTTATTTATAAAATCATCTTACGGTTACAATAGAGCACAGTTACATATGTCCCTGAACTAGGTCTGTGTTTTTAGTTAGATGGTTAAGAAAAAACATAAAAGAATTAAAAATAAATTAACAGAAATTATTTATAATACAATAGGCTGCCACCAGTAATAAATTGACCTAAAACGCTTAGTTTGCAGGCAAAAATCAAAACAAAAAGTACCAACTATTTGTTCATTTAAGTGCTGTGTCCGGTTCAATGATTTCATTTCTTGAAACTGATTGTTTTTTGGTGTCTATACCCCTACTCAATGTCGATATTCCCTCTCACGAGAGGCTCTATTTTATTTAGTCATAACTATAGCATACTGATTTCTGTTAGGCAAATTCAATATTTACTTAAATTTTAAATGTTCTACAACGAAAACATTCTTTTTAAATTATTATTCTAAATAAATGAACCAAATAATAATTAATAATAACAACTTGCATAATTGTATTTTGTTTAAAAGCAACAATAATGTTACAGTTATGTTATTTGGTTTTGGTTGTAATTGAAGAGCTTGTTAAATAATAATATACGCACGGGTCGGTCCCGGCAAGGTCAACTATTGCCGAGTTTAAAAACCCAGACCCATCCATAAATCAGATTTCGACTGTTTGTATCTTCTAGATGTAAAGATTGTTTTATATTTACAAACCAGTATACGCTCCAACTTCGTACGTGCTAAAATTTTCAACCTACCTGGTGGATTTTTCGAAAACTTTCTTACATACACACAAAGTCGTTGCAATGACGAGCATAACAAAAAAATAATTATGTCATTTGGTGCAGTTGTTCAGAAGTTATGTGCGTAATTAAATAAAGACACATACATACAATAAAATGGTTCAACACTTTGATTAGTTTGTTTGAACAAATTAGCACTGACATCCTAAAATTACATCACAGTTTCAAAGTAAAATAACACTCATTTCACTATACTTAACATGCACAATCAAAAAGAAAAATATTATTTCTTAAAACACCGCTTTTTTATTACCTAAATATTTTAAAGACACTGCAAAAAGTCAATTCACCGTCCGCTTGACTAGAGATGAGGAAACTCAATGTTTAGACTGAATATAAGTCATATCAAATGTGTTATATACTTTGTAATCATTAGATAACAGGTGCGTTAGCTATCATAAGATTATTTTAGTATGTTCCTGCTTTGGTAAATGAGCTCATCTCCTAGTAACAACTACTTCATGATGATTGGTAAGATGTTATCATGTTTTATGGAATACTAGCACTTTGCCCGCGACTTCGTCCGTTACGTAATTTCCTAATTCCCCCTTTTCACCACCTTAAAGGTTAAATTTCCAAAAACCCCTTCTTAGTGCTCCCCTACATTATAATAGGAAGCCGTGTGCAAAATTTCACATTCCTAGCCCCAGTAGTTTCGGCTGTACGTTGATATGTCAGTCAGTCAGTTCTCCTTTTATATATATAGATACTCGATTTCCGACGCAATAATTACTGTAGGTAAATATAAATTCATTACATGATTTGAGATTAGAACCATGGTCGCAGGCCTATCTTAATCGGGCACTACAACCCTGAAATGTAAGGGACAACTGATAAAATAAATTGATTTTAAGTAAGTCAAGTCTGACAGTCACTTCTGTTGCACCCTGGGCAGGAGGACTAATTTTTGATGATTTCTCAACCTTAAAAAAACTACCAGGATCACTTTTTTTAACGTGGTAAAAAAATAAGTTAAAAATAACTAAAACCCGACTACGAAAAAATCGCGCACTGAAAAGTATAAAACAAGAACAAGCCGTGGTCGTATGCCACCTACGGTTGTTTCACACAATCTTTATTGGCTAGGTGGCATACGACCACGGCTTGTTCTTGTTTTATACTTTTCAGTGCGCGATTTTTTCATAGTCGGGTTTTAGTTATTTTTAACTTATTTTTTATTTACACTATTTTGGGGTTATATTATTTGAAGTAAGTAATTTATGTTACATGTATAGTTTCTGAGTTGTGAATTTAAGATTTATCATTTGATACCCATGTTGACACTGTTAGAAACAGAAAATTAGTTAGTAAAAGCTATATGTTGTATATATATTTCAAATGTGCTTATCAAGCCCTTTAATTTGATACCCATGTCGATACTGTGCGAAAATATTTTTTTTTCGATAACGACTTCTCATCCCCTAGAGGGCGCCATATTGGATTTGGTGACACGTCACCTACCCTATAACCAGCGGACAACTGAGACGCTTCTAACGAGACCTCATTTGTCATGTAATGATAAGTAGTTTAGAAGTTATGAGGGAACAAACAAACATACATACATACATACAAACATACAAACAAACATACATACCGGTCAAAATCATAACCCTCCTTTTGGCTTTGCTGTAGTCGGGTAAAAATCATCAACCTCCCACCCAGGACAGAGCGGGAGGGACTGTCAGACTCGTACTGACTAAAATCCACGGTGTCCTTAAATAGCCCTTTACGTTCCGTACACGGTAATTCGTACTGTCCCGCGACCCTGGGCTTTTGGCCCCCTAGAGGGGGGCCCCGTCACTAAGCTGACACTCTTTGAGGCGCGCGTGGAACACAATGCGCCTTCGACCCGGGCTTGGTCCATGGTCGGACAGCTATTTGCCCATTACTCAATGCCCGCATGCCCGCGCCTACGGTGGCCGGAGATCGTCTGCCGACGTCTGTCGCCGTGGGCGTCTACCACTGCGGATTCCAATATTTTTTTTGCAGTCCACCCAAACAATTGGGAAGTGGGTGCTTGTTACCATGCCACATTTGCTAGTTCGCACAGGGCCACATTAAAAAACGAAATAAGAATGTTTCATAACATATGGTTTAATTTTTCTAAAAAAAAACGATTTTTTTAAGGTGACTATACAAATACATATATTATGGTTTTTTATGCAAAGCAAATTGTAACGAATATTGTGTGATGTCCGAGTGACATATAATTTATTTTTCAGGACTTATTGCTACAGCTAAAAGTATGACAACGTACGTATTTTACGTACTAGGTACATTTAGATTAAGAGCTGACTAACTAAGGAGGGTTAAATCATAAATTTCCATTTTTTTAACAATATATTTCACAAAATAAATTAAAGTTCATAATTCAAATAAACTTAATAATATTTAATTATTCTTCTTTTTACTTCCCTTCTTTGAACACACTTTAGAACAAATGTATGCGCAGGCGCGCTTCAACAGAATATATACAGCTAAGACTAGGACCGCGATGACCACAGCGAGGTCTAGGAACCTTCTCTTGTAGAAGGGTAAATCCAGCGCTGGAGAGCGCAGGTGCGGTGCACCGCGAGTGTTCACCACGTGGTTCACCCAGTGCACCAGCTCCTGTCCCGGCTTCACGGGCCGGTCATGGAAGATGAACGATAGCTCCTTTACTTTTTCGGTGTACCTTTTAAAAAAGATGATTTGGTTTAGCAATTTTTGACTTTCGCTTTACCAGTTACACCCGTCATATCAATCAATGGGCCTCAATTGAATAAAAACTATCATATTCTCGATTGTAGAGCTTGCTTCGCTCACTTACTCGCATCCGTTTGCTTTGATAGTACTGAATTATGTTTATCGTCAAGTGGACGAAGATCTGCGTCAGGGGCCGCGAGCTCACTTCGCTCGCTCTTTTATCCTAGGTTTACTTCAAATAGTAAACTTTTTGGCATGAAGTAAATAAACTTCCACCCAGAAGAACCCCTTTGGTTAAGTAGTTTACTAGTTACATTTAAAAAATTAAATACTTGAGCTTGATTCTCTCAGTAAAGATGTTAAATTAGGGGTATATTACCAAACGGGTCCTGTCGGTCGCAGTAACCACTATTATTAAAATCATAAGGAATCGTTGCCAATTTTTTTATCGTGGTAAAATCATCAAATGAGTCCTCCCACCCAGGGCAGGGCGGGAGGGACTGTCAGATTCGTACTGACTAAAATCCATGGTGTCCTTCACTAGCCCTTTACGTACCGGGGTCACGGTAATTCGTTAGTCCCGCGACCCCGGCAGGCTTTGGCCCTCTACAGGCCCCGTCACTATGCTGACACTCCTTGAGGCGCGCGTGGAACACAACGCGCCGTCGACCCGGGAATCATTGCCATTTGCTAAATTAAATTAAAAATAACTACATACATCATACACACCTTTTGTTAGTAGCAACTTCTAAAATTGCTTTCTTAAGGTCATCAGCTATATCGTAAGAAAGGTCTACTCTTTGAGCAAATCCTAAATTGACTGCTTTCTTGACATTCATGAACTGATCAGCGAAGACTGGGATACCAATGGTTGGAACTCCAAAGTGAATAGTCTCTGTCGTTGAGAGGAGACCGCCGTGGGTTATGAAGACGATTGTGTTAGGGTGAGCTGAAAATTAAAGAATAAATTAAGTAATGATACGAATAAATCACAAATAAAGGGACCATAGTTACTCGTATAAAATTCATAAGATACCATAAATCGTTTACTAACTGGTGCCGTACATATAAAAAAATCTCTGCATCTAAAAATACCCCACGGGAACTCACAATACCTGGACAATACCGTCCAGGTATTGGGAGTTCCCGTGGGGTATTTTTTTTAACGTATACACGTTTTGTGTGTTTTTTCAGCCTATAAACTATCACTGAGCCTTTCATCAAGTTCCATCCAAACTTTCCCATTAATAGTTAAATCCATTAGCCAGATAACACATTGCGCACATAGGTTTTTGTTTTCAGCACATTTTCATAGCATAATCAAACCCATGTTCGTAATCTTGTAAGACCCCGTTACTATTCTGACGATGTTCGATGATAAATAAAAATCTACAGCTGTAACTTACAAAGAATTGCTTGCTGTGGTGCCCACTCCAGAATATGAACATTTTTAGGCAGGTTTGGCAAAACTTCTTCAAATTTCCACAACACAGTCTGCTTCAGGTTTCCAAACATCTTCAGAAGGCTGACCTTGACCTCGTCGGGTAAGTCCTTACTCCTCAAGTTTGAACCCATGCTGAAGTAAACTACTCCATCCTTCGCGCTGTCCATAATTTTCTTCAAATCCTGTAAAACCATTTTTCCATTGTCATTATCAATTTCTCTGTAGAAGGCATTGAGTTTGGACTGTGTCTGGTTAACGGCAATTATCTTGCATGGGACTTAAAATATAACTAGCCAAATGTGGATGCATATATGGGCACACCTCTGCCAAACTCTCTGAGGACGATGTTTTTTTTTGTTAATATAAATAAACAAATAAATATTCCACAACTATCACACAACGCCATCTAGTCCCAAGCTAAGCAGAGCTTGTGTTATGGGTACTAGACAACTGATAAACATACTTATATATTTCTAAATACATACATGTTATAGATAAATTACACCCAGACACAGAACAAATGATCGTGCTCAACACACAAACATTTGTCCTGGGTGGGAATCGAACCCACGACCTCCGGCATAGCAGTCAGGGTCACTAACCACTAGACCAACAGGCCTGTCGATGATGATTTACATTCGATTGCGAAGACAGAGTGGAGAAGGTGATGTCCTAACGTCTATAGTGATTATTATTACCTCAGGCAGAGGCTTCACAGTATCCTCAATATGGTAACCTCCGATAAACTTGTGACTCTGAGGAAGGGAAGCACCTCCGCTCGTAGTTACATATGCGTTGGACAGCACCAAGGATGCGTTAAACCTGACTTCGTCGAAAGTTGGTAGTTGCCTTCCACGTTTTTCAACAAAAGGTGTAAAAAGTTCTGTAAACGCTCTTTCTTGAACACTATCCAGCCAACTGAAATTTTGGAAAGTGTATTTAAAACCATTCTTTAAAAAATGATAATTTATATAAAGAACACAGGATGCACGCCTTCTGCCATTAATTTATTATTTCATCTATACATATAATAAATCTGTAGAAGGGTCAATTCTGTACATTGAAAATATTGAAAAAATAAATAGAGGGGTGTGTTGCTGGATCGATACCAAACCCAAATATATGATTAAAAAAATTTTTGTCTGTCTGTCTGTCTGTTTGTGGAGGCATCACGTGAAAACTAACGGTTCGATTTCGATGAAACTTGGTATAATTATTCCTTATTATCCTGGGCATAACAGGATACTTTTTATCCTGGAAAAATACGTAGAAAAAAAATCTTATTTTTCAGTTTTATTCATAGACATTGTTCTGTAGAACCGCGAACACACGTTGCATTACCCGCAGTGGATTCAGCGCCGTAATATTTATAAGATGTCATTGTCAGAGTTACTCAAAATGGAGAAATAAACCAACCACGCGAAGACAGACATCCGCGCGGACGAAGTCGCGGGCGAAAGCTAGTAAAACATAATTATACAACAAAACAGACACAGTAAAAAATATTGTACAGTTAATCCATCATCAATAAAAAAATAATTTGTTACAATACAATAAGTTATAACAGAAATAAAGTACAGAAAAATAAATAGATTTTCCTTCTCGTAGTAGCTCAAACATCAGAGTGAAGTAGAGCATTCAGCATTGCAAGTGTGCGAACCAAAGGAAACTTCGCATGTGAGATTGTGCGAGAAAAAATGCCTGCTTCTCTTATGTGCTCGCACACAATGGACACAGACACCAATACGCTGTCAATAATAGACACAAGTGGAAACTTGGCTTTGCCGATATCTTTATACAAGTTTTACCCACACCGATCAGTACCGACTTATGTGTACCAGAAAACCTGCTCCTTCACGATGGCACCGATACGTTTGGTAAGACTGGTTGTTAGATTTTCAGGCCACTAACTACCTGTAATGACTATCAAAGATTGAGCAATATTATTTATATTGTAATACTTACACGTATCTCAGGAACTGAACTGACAATTGTGTCAACAGCTCAGATGCTCGCTGAGTAAAACTCAATGGTGGAAAATACGAGGACATGGCGTCTACTGTATACGCGGGGTTCGTGGGTTCATCGATCAACTGCATCACTAGCCAATGAGGATCCACAGATGACGACCAAATGAGTGGAGCGTTGAATACAGTAGCAAATCTGTAAGCAAAGAAAATTATCAGGTATGGGTATGAAGGTAGAAAGTTAGGTTAAGTGGGCCTGTAATCCTGCTTCTAGCATTCCACCCCAGACTACGTCACCACAGGCTATCTGTACAGAGAACACCTCATGGTAGATTTTGTAAACCTCCTTCTGTGAAGCAGTTACGTTAGCGAAGGAAGCGAAATGCGTGAGGGAGAAGATAGCCTCCACCTCACGGAACCTCCTCCTCTGGTACGTAAACGATGGAACACGGTGGATTTAAGTCAGTACGAGTCCGCTCCAGAAGGGAGAACTCATATGAACAAAAACAAAAAAAACTATTCATATTGGGATTGGAATCAGCGCCGCAGTTATCGACGTATTTTTCCAGAATCAACGTTCAGCTTGGAACTCAAAATCCTAGCGCGCGTCGTATATGTGTTCTATATTTTGAAAAGAAAGAGCATTACAACTTACCCAGCGGCGATTTCGCTGAACATCCACTCTACGATAACCACATCAAACTGTTCGTTGGGATCATTCAATAGCTTCTGAACTCCTTCAGCTCCAACTGTTTTCTTTGCCAACTCTACCATCATGAAAGTCATGAAAATGGGACCAAAATCTTGACCCTTTTCATTCATAACATCTTTTAAGTTTAAAAGGTCCGCTGAAATATGGAAAAAGGATTTTTTTATTTTAATTTAGAAGTATGTTAATATTTTTTACTAGCTTCCGCCCGCGACTCCGTCCGCGCGGATGTCGGTCTTCGCGTGGATAGTTTATTTCTCCATTTTGAGTAACTCTGACAATGACATCTTATAAATATCTATTGGACCCAAATACGGCTAAGCCTATAATAATTAAGGAGATTCGCGGTTCTACAGAACAACGTCCATGAATGAAACTGAAAAATAAGGTTTTTTTTTTCTACGTATTTTTCCAGGATAAAAAGTATCCCATTTTATGCCCAGGATAATAAGGTATAATTATACCAAGTTTCATCGAAATTGAACCGTTAGTTTTCACGTGATGCCTGCATATACAGACAGACAGACAGATAGACAGACAGACAGACATACAGACAAAATTATTTTTATCACATATTTGGGTTTGATATGGATCCAGCAACACCCCCCGCTATTTATTTTTTCAATATTTTCAATGTACAGAATTGACCCTTCTACAGATTTATTATATGTATAGATGTAAGTAACACCGTATACAATATTTGAAAAATAAAATGATATACAGTATAATTTTATAATCTAATTTAAAATGATGGGCCTTTGGCTTCAGGCGCTACCTTCACCCGAAATAGGTACTATGCTGGGTGATTCAACTTTCCGGATAGCTACTTGCCTACGTTTGGGTACTCCTTGTGGTGCTCCACACCGCTGTCAATGTGGTGAAGCAGTCGACTGCCTCGGGCACCATGGCCTTTCCTGCAGTAGGAGTGCAGGTCGGTTAGCACGACACGCTAGCTTAAATGACATAATCCGTCGTGCTCTTGTCACCGCCGGGGTGCCAGCCGTCTTAGAACCCAGTGGCTTGGCACGCGACGATGGGAAGAGACCAGATGGTATGACCATAATGCCATGGAAGCTGGGTAGGCCTTTGGTGTGGGATGCAACGTGTGTCGACACCCTTGCGCCATCCCATCTTCCTAGTTCAGCGTGTTGTGCTGGCGCTGCTGCTGCAGGTGCTGAAAACTCTAAACGGCGCAAATACATTGGCTTAGCTAGTAGCAATGTATTTGAGCCGTTTGGGGTTGAAACTCTGGGGCCATGGGGTCCGAGTGCTCACAACGTTTTTAAGGACATCGCCAGGCGATTAGTCGACTCTTCAGGTGACCAGAGGGCTGGCCTATTCCTAGGTCAACGAATCAGCATTGCCATACAACGTGGCAATGCTGCCAGCGTTCTGGGCACTGTTCCCGTTGACAGCGATGTGGACGTATTCTTTGACGCCCTTTGAATGTTTTATTTTTTGTTTTATTTATTTTTTGTGTACATATTACTAGTAAGTTTTTATTTATAGTATGTATATAATCGTGAGGCAAAGTAATAAATCACTCAAATGATGGGAAATATCCTATAATACGCAATTTGACACCATCAATAAATTGAAAATGTAATTAGTCCGTCAGCTAGAATTTTGAAAAATAATTGTCACGTATTTTTTCTACGCATCAAAATTCGAAATTGGGGGCTCGTGACGTCAGAAGTAAATAAAAACTGTACTTGCTTGCGACATTTTGCCAATTTTAAAAGTGTCGTAACTTCGTCAACTTTCGTTCATGTAACAAAAGAAAAAAATCGTGCTAATATTTTCTGATGATCTAACTGACAGACTTATTACATTTATTCAATCTTATACCAAAAAAAAAAGAAAAACTTACGAGGCAGCAGATCGAAGTTACCGCTAACATCAATTGTGCGGAGCTTTGGAGGTGGATTCTTGTAAGGAATTGTCGTTATGTACGTCACCTAAAATTAAAGACACAAGGGTTTTATATAATTTGTTATAAACAATTCATCATCTGCCTAGCCTTTTCTCAACTATATTGGGGTCGGCTTCCAATCGAACCAGATACAGCTGAATATGAGTATTTTACATGGAGCGACTGCCTATCGGGCCTCCACAACCCAGTAACTGGGTTATACGATACCCCATGGTAAGACTGGTTGTCAGACTTTTAGACAAATAGTAACGACTTTCAAAGATCTACAAATGACAGCCGAGACCAACGGCTTTACGTGCTTTCCGAGACACGGAGGAAACTCGCTATGACAGATGTTCACCCCATCACAAAACCCATCCGGCCTGTGCGGCTAAAATTATTTAGCCACGAGCTCCTCAATTTGTTATAATATAATTATTTATTCATTTGTTATAAGACAATTAAATACTCTTTTAAAGATCATAGAGCATTTCTGGCCCGGAATGCAGCCATCTGACGGTTTAGGGTTAACATTTCACGAAATGTATTTATTTTGAATTAAATGCATGAGGGAAAAATCTTTTGTTACTCAACAGAAAACTTATTTGTATGAGATAATTTGTTTCGATAAATGTTAGGTACAAAAAACCCTGCTTTTGTTGAGTTTATGTGTTCGTGGGTGCGTCCACGATACAGGAGAAATTCTTAATGTGGGGAAAGGTTTTAAAAAAAGTTATATGATACGCTTACCTCATGGCCAGCATTCAGCAGATGCCTGACATATCCATCTCCGAGGATTGAGTGACTCTTCGAAGGCATGGGGAACACCACCAAGACCTTAGCAGCCTCAGAGCAAGCCACTACCACGCTGAACAGCAACCAAAGTGTCTTCATCTTGTCCATTTTCTGTATAAATGAATTCAATATAATAATTATGAGTAACATCTCTCATTTTTAGGATTCCGTACCCAAGGGTAAAACCGGACGCTATTACTAAGACTCCGCTGTACTTACGTCCGTCTGTCCATCTATCACCAGGCTGTATTCCCTGAACCGTGATAATTAAACAGAAATTTTGACAGATGATTTATTTCTGCTGGCGCTTTAACAACTGAGTGAAATAAATATTGAAGGGCTCCCATACAACAAACGTGATTATTTCGCTAATTTTTGCTCGATATTGATTGCGGTAAAAGGTAGACGCTTGAAATAATATTCACAGAATAAAAATATACCAAATATTTAAGGGGGATGTACTGAATGTACGGAACCTTACGTTTGTAAGTCCGACTAGCAGTTGGCAGGTTTTTATAATAAAAGTTATTTTTTAATTTTGATTAGTATTTTATTGAGATTTGTCTCCTAGTCGCTCATAATTATTTATATAGCCCACTATCTAATAATAATACATTTTTATTATCTAACTTTTTATCTAAAACAACACTACAAATATGTAGATTACGCATTTTTACCAATTTTGGTTCTAATGCTTACTAAGCACAATTATTATACATACACATTTTCGGCCTTATTTCAAAAACTAAATAAACCTTGGTTTAAACCTGGTCTATGAAGTCCAGGCTTATCTGCAGAGCCATGGTTTAAATTTGTCCGTATTACAAAACTAAGATAAAACGTCGACTTTAGTACCGCCATTTGAACAATTGTCTATACAATTAAATCCACAATGAGTAATAACAATTAAATCTACCTTGTTTCAATCCATTTTGGGTGAAAATAACACAAAAACTACAACACAATGAAAAATTTGCTATGAGAAACTTTGACATACCTTTGACAGCTACTACTGTTAAACCATGGTTTATCGCAAAACCACGATTTGTAATAATCTTTGTTTAAACCGTAGTTTTGCAAGATTAAACCTGGGTTTTTAGTTAAACCCCTTTTTGTAATAAGGCGGTTTATGTTTCTAAACCATATTTTGGTAATAAAATTTTATTCCTCTAATTTATTTATTGTTTTTTTTCGAGCCTACCGTGCTGAAATGTGTTCAACCAGTGTGTCCTGCCTGTTATGACATACGGTGCCGAAACGTGGACACTGTCTGTTGGGCTTATTTTACACCATTGTATACCATTTTAAAGCAAATAAATGATTGATTTGATTTGATTAATCCACAAATTTAAGGGCGCTCAACGCGCTATGGAGCGAGCTATGCTTGGAGTTTCTTGAGGGATAAAATCAGGAATGAAGTTATCCGGAAAAGAACCGGAGCAACCAGCATAGTTTGCAGAGTAAGCAAACTGAAATGTCAGTGGGTTGGCCATGTTTTTGAAGGAACGACCTCCGGTGGAGCAGACGAGTCCTGGAGTGGAAACCGCGTATCGTGTTTTATTTGTAACAAAATCAGCAGGGCTGTTTATCACTAGAAGTTAAAGCGTGAAATGTAAAAAGAGTTAATTTCGAGTGACACTGAAATCGAAAATTTGTTGGATTTTTATACTTACCTATTCTAACTAATACATTCATAAATATACAGATAGTATTTGAAGCTGAGGAATTTTTCACAGAGAGTTATAAGCACTTTTCATCTTTGGTCTTCTAGAAAAAAAAAAGTTGGTTTATTGTGCATCTATAATTTGTATCACCAACTTTTATCATATGCCAAATTTCAGTGATGGAGGAATTTTTTGGAAGTCTTCATACAACAAACATCCTGGTTGATCGGACTATGGGACAGACTGGATTTAGAAGGCAGATTACAGAGTGATGTGGTATGGCCTGGGAGAGGCCTGTGTCCAACAGTGTACTATGATATACTGAATTGATTGACCTTACTGGAATAAGTTCTATCTCAAGTAGCGTCGCAAGGCGTCCGGATAAAGCCGGTCACAGTCAGACTTTTTATTTACGTGACCGGCCAAATTAGACCGTGTCCAGGCTGTCCGGCTTTTGTTGATCTTTGGCTTGTTTTGTTGAACCGAGCCTAGCTTTCATTTAAAAAAATTAAAGGGGTCCGGTCCTTTCACCCAAATGTCCGGCTTAACTGACTGGTCTGTCCGGCGTTTCGGTTTTAAGACCTGGCAAACCTAACTTAAAGTATTTATTGTTTTTCTTCTTTAAATAATTTTATTTTTACCGTTTTATGTGCTCATAAGGCTTGTGACAAATAAACATTACTTCTTTATTTGTCGAAGAGTCAATCATTCTTAATATGTATCACTAATTAAAAAAAAACATTTATCAGTCTCCATATCAATTTTACATATTTACTTATAATTCTTGACAAAATATCGAGTTGTAATTTCGATTATAAACGAAAACAAGAAGTGAAATAACTTACCACAGTTTTAAATTATAAATAAAACACACTACAGATTTACACACTTGAAACAAATTATGTTCGTCAAAATAGTAAATCAATTATAATTATTTCTAATCGACAATTCATTAAAAACCAATCTGTATAGTGAATAAAAATCGCAGTAGTGTGTATTATATAGTACTCCACGTTATCATTTGATTAGATGTTTGTTGAGAGTTATCTGAAGATTATCTGCAAGTTAGACCACGGTAATACGAGTAGTAGGTAAGAATTTCAAATTGATGCCATCAACATGTGTTAATGTTATCGTGTCTCGAATACTTTTGATACCATAATAATATCCACAGACCTGTTTCAATTACAGTTAACCTCAATTACATTCATGCGTATAGTTGAGCATAAGCAGCCCATTGGCCCTCTAGAGGGGAGCCCCGTCATATACACTCTTTGAAGCGCGCGTGGAACACCGTCGCCGTCGACCCGGGCATGGTCCATAGTCGGACAGCCCGATTACTCGCTGCCCGCTTGCCCGCGCCTACGGTGGCCAGAGATCGTCTGCCAACGTCCGTCGCCGTGGGCTTCTACCACAGATGTCACGTATCTTAGAATTTTTGTTTCTAGAACATGTCCGCTTCCTCACGATGTCTTCCTTCACCGTTTTCACCCTTTTATGATTATTTTTCCTGCATCATGGGTGAGTTTACAAATATTATAACTAGCATACGAATACACCCAGACATAGAACAACTGTATTCACAACCTTTTTTATAAATTTGGTGAGCTAGATCGAGATACTTCAACTGTGTATCTGTTTCTGCCTTCGCGAGGTTATCGTCATGCGGGACCGTTATATCAACAATTACAGCGCGACGCGACGCGACTCTCCGATCGATCTATCACAACAGTGTCAGATTTATTGGAAACAAATGTTCTGTCAGTGATGATAGATCGATCTCAATAAAACAAGATATCACTGTTTGGCACTTCTGATTTCACAAGGTTGTATTTCAAAGCAAGTTGCTGGTGGATACTCTTCATTAGTCAATTAATTAAAAACAGCCAAGAATAATGTGTCGGATCTATTCTCTCGCATGCCCGATAACCCTGCCATCTTTCACAATGTATTTACGGCAGTTAATTTACATCTAATCCTTTATTAATTTCTTTACTTATTCATTACAATTTTGATTATTTTAATAAAAAGAAATAAAAAACATTAAAAAATTTAGAAAATCTCATTCAAATGTAGAAAATCTAATCCTTTATTAATTTCTTTACTTATTCATTACAATTTTGATTATTTTAATAAAAAGAAATAAAAAACATTAAAAAATGTAGAAAATCTCAGTCCACCAGCATCGGGAACAGGGTCCGGGCTGCCGGTAGTCAAGGCTCCTGAGAGAGGAAACCTCCTAACAGAACGCCCTTGATCCCGCTGCCAAGCGACAGGCTCCTCAGATGACATCTAATTATTATTATTCATTGTCAAACGTAAGGTAAGACGCCTTCAGGCTAGCTGAAGTGACGATTTTCGCAAGGTGGCCCGTAACAGCTTGATGGGAGTAACCGATGATCGAGAGAAATGGCGTGCGATTGGATGTCCAGCAGATGTGCGATTGGATGTACGGCAGGTGACTTGACATGCCTGATGATGACTAATCAATGTTTCAGCAGGAGTTAGGATGTAGCAATGAACTTTATCTGAAACACGTAGGCCTAGGTAAAAGATTAATAACCAAGCTAAATAAAAAGTCATCGTGAATTAATAAAAAATATAATATTTACAAATACGCTGGATAATGATGATTTACATTTTGTAATGAAACTGAAACAAAACCTCCAGTTAGTTTAAGATAGGGTCCAAAATACATTATTTATTCAAGTAAGGCTGAGAAAATAACAAAATATTTAATACCTGAATTACGAAATTTTTAACGTCTAAACGAGATGAATAAGACTCAAAATGACTGGTTTTAACCAATAGTGTTTTACCTACCTATATTGGTATTGTATTATAATAGTAGTAGGTATATTTGACATTGTAATTTATTCGAAAAAAACGCTAGCTGCAAGTAGCACAGAAAAAACTGATAAAATTTCAAGCACGAGTAGTTTTATTGAAATTGGTTATTTTTAATAAATAAGGACTTGAAAGTTAGGCTCATTTACACGGGTCGATTTTTTGGGCGATTTGCTTGGCAACTGACAAAGACAGGCCTGTTGGTCTAGTGGTTAGTGACCCTGACTGCTATGCCGGAGGTCGTGGGTTCGATTCCCACCCAGTACATATGTTTGTGTGATGAGCACGATCATTTGTTCTGTGTCTGGGTGTAATTTATCTATAATATGTATGTATTTAGAAATATATAAGTATGTTTATCAGTTGTCTAGTACCCATAACACAAGCTCTGCTTAGCTTGGGACTAGATGGCGTTGTGTGATAGTTGTGGAATATTTATTATTTATTATTATTAACTATCCATGTGGCCTGACATGAATGTGTGGTCTAAATGACTATTCGACTACTTTTTAGGGTTCTGTAGCCAAAGGGTAAGACAGTACCCTTTTACTTAGACTCCGCTGTTCTTCTGTCTGTTTGTCCGTCTGTCACCAGGCTGTATCTCATGAACCATGATCGTTAGACAGTTGAAATTTTCACAGATGATACTAAAGAATACAAAAAAAAATAGAATAAAATAAATATTAAAGGAGGCGCCCATACAACATGTGACTATTTTTTTTGCCGATTTATAGATGGTACAGAAACCTTCGTCCGCAAGTCCGATTCGCTCTTAACCGGTTTTTTTACTACTAATTTTTACAAGACATGCGACTGGTGACTATTCACACGACTAGCCGCACGGCAACTCATCTGCCTAATCGCACTAAAAATCGACACGTGTAAACGCCCCATAAAGGCGATAGTTCAACCGGTTATAGGTCGAGCATGTTAGATAAAACTTGTTTAGTTAGTTTGTTTTATATAATGGAGAAGATGAAGACGTTCTGTGTGCTATTCAGCATAATACTGGGGTTAAATGAAGCACATAAGGTCCTGGTGGTTTTCCCCATACCGGCCAGGAGTCATGGGAACCTTGGAGACGGAGTTGTCAGGCATCTGCTAAATGCTGAACATGAGGTTAGTCACCTGTTGTTATGGTTACCTATTATCTATAGTAATTCTGATGATGATACGGTTGGCGCAGTGGCCATCAACAACATTAATATTCATAATTATGATCTACTTAATAGTTTCCCGGGTCGACGGCCCCATAGTACAAAGAGGGGTCTTTGAGGGGGTATAAAGAGGGTCTGTCTTTATACTTTGACGGCGCGTTGTGTTCCACGCGCGCCTCAAGGAGTGTCAGCATAGTGACGGGGCCCCTGTAGAGAGCCAAAGCCTGCCGGGGTCGCGGGACTTACGAATTACCGTAACCCCGGTACGTAAAGGAGTTCCTAGTGAGGCTACATAAAAAATGTTATAAAGTGTGAATAATACGATTATTTTTTTTACTAACAGAAAGCTGGGCTAACTCCGAAAATCAAATTCTTATTTAAAACTAGCTGCGCCACCGGCTTCACCCGCGTTCAACCCGTAAAATTAATCTATACAATAATTATATAAACAGAATATAGGATTCGAGTCGTGTTATTCCAGACTAATAATAATCTATTTCTGACCCAAATTCAGTATCCCTGAACCAAAGTTAATTAAAATCTGTTCTAAAATTGACTATAACTTATGTCCCTTCGTATACTAGGAGACGCAAGTCTCCGATACCTAAAGACTTTGATATCCATTGACGCGTGCCTGTGTACCTCTATGGATTTGTATTGCGATAGTCACCTGGATAACAAAGTCGTCAGAACCCAGGGCCTAGACGGGAGATACTTTCAGACTCGTAGCCCTTTACTTTCCCGGACCACGGTTACCTGATGGGACAGTCCCGCGACCCCGGGCAGGCTTTGGCTAGAGGGCCAAAGCCTGCCCCGTCAGTTTGCTGACAGCTCTTTGAGGCGCACGTGCGACAGGACGCGCCGTCCACCCGGGCATGTTCCATGATCGGACGGTGAGTCACACATTACTCACTACCCGCATGCCCGCGGTACGAAAGGGCTATCTGTACTTTTCTTTTTGAAGGTGACATACATCTCGCCATTTGTCTACAAGAATCCTCCTTCCAATCTTCGCGTAGTTGATGTCAGCAGTATCTTACAATTGATGCCCCGTAAGTTTGATTTCATTAACTAGCATCTCGCCTGTCTACGCACCTCTTTAGTTTTCATCAAAATCGATTCCCAGACTCCTTAACATAGTTTCGGATTTAGACATCCATTTGAAAAATTCGCGCTGTCTTCTGTACACAAAGATATAAAACTTACTATATTTAGAAAGTGGAAGCAAGATTTGCCAGTTTTGAGGATATAAATTGGTAATTACTAGCTTTTGCCAGCGGCTTCGCCCGCTCAACTCCCCTCCCTCTTTATTGCCTATGTCACTCAGAAACAAAGCAGCTTTCAACTGGTGAGAGAATTTTTGAAATCGGTCTAGTCGACAAACATACAAAATATACAAATATTTCCTCTTTATAATGTTGAAAACTGCTCCAGCAGTTAGAGCCTTTGCACACCACGTTTTTTTATGCGCTGTAGACTCACGTAGACCGCAATCAGCACCAAACGCAAGATTGAAGTCGAGTCAAGACTGAAGACATCGATACAAACACGCATTTGTAGCGATGTATGCAACTGGTTTGTGTACAAAATGGACACTAGTCCATCACCATATTCCACCCGCGTGGTCATTCCAAAGCAGAGTATCGTGATGGCCTTATTCACGAGGGTATCAGTTCATACCCGAGCAAGTAACAATATCTTTTTCCAAGAATTTGTTCTTTCAAAGTTTACCTTCGACATGAAATCGGTGAAGGAAAACATCGTATCGAGACTTATGGAATAAAGCGGTTCCCAGAAGTGCCTTAATTATGACACTAGAGGTAGCCACATCCTCACACTAAAATAAAATAACCCTTTTTCTTTTTTTTAGCGGAGCTCGGAAAGCACGTAAAGCCGTTGTTCGCGGTTGTTATTTGTACACAGGTTTTTGAAAGTTGTTACTAGGTATTAGTCAGAAGCTCTAAAAGTCTGAAAACCAGTCTAACCATGGTATTGACCAGTTACTGGGTTGTGGTGGCCCGATAGGTAGTCGCTCCATGTAAAATACTGATATTCAGCTGCATCTAGTTCGACTGGAAGCCGACCCGAATATAGTTGGGGGTTGAAAAGGCTAGGCAGATGTTGAGCCCTTTTTCTTTTTTTACAGCTGATATCAGAAGCATTAAGACCCTCTTGAATAAAGAGCATGATTACACGAGCGTTGATTTCATGTTTTACGTGAGAATTGCAAAGGCAGTAATTACGAATGATCACGTGCAGAAGATTTTGAATGATCCTAAGGAACAGTTTGATGTGGTGATCGCAGAGTGGATGTTCAGTGATTTGCCTGCTGGGTACGTACAGAAAGTGATGATGGAATTATAAAGCTGCACGTTTTCACAAAGTTTCTTAGTCCTTACAGATCAGATTCAGCCGCCAGTCTCCTATAGTCGATTCATCATTGCACTGTTTGTCGACAGGAAGATAAATAACATAAATAATTAATTATCATAAATAATATATGAACATAAATAATTTATGTTCTGTTTCATCAACACTCTTTCTAGAACGGTCATTTCGCCGAGAGATACTTTCATATTCGTCATTATCGACGACAGTCTTTCCAGCTTTTTTTTTATCGTGGTAAAATCATCAAATGAGTCCTCCCACCCAGGGCAGGGCGGGAGGGACTGTCAGACTTGTACTGACTAAAATCCACGGTGTCCTTCAATAGCCCTTTACGTACCGGTGTCACGGTAATCCGTTGGTCCCGCGACCCCAGACAGTCTTTCCAGCTACATTACGTTTCACCGACCCGACGATAAACCTATGAATCTTTAAACTACCGACAGAAAAACACTGTTATTATTTTCTTGATTGAGGAATTCTAGCATTTAAACCCCACAAGTCACACGAATAATACAATTTCTGTAATTTCAGGTATGCCCAAGTGTTTAACTGTCCACTTATTTGGTCGTCATCAATGGAGATTCACTGGATGATTATGCAATTGATTGATGAGCCGACGAGCCCCGCGTATACTGTGGACGTCATGTCTCAGTACGCACCACCACTAAACTTCTTCCAGAGAGCCAATGAATTGTGGACCCAAATGAAAATTACGCTCGTAAACTATTTGTAAGTATTAGAACTGATACTCGGGCATGCGGGCGGCGTTGTGTTCCATGCGCGCCTCGAAGAGTGTCAGCACATTGACGATGCCCCCTTTTAGAGAGCCAAAGCGTGCCGGGGTCGCCGAACTAACGAATACCGTGACCCCGGAATGTAAAGGGTGATGATACTGAACCGATGATAGTAAAGCTCGTTGACTCCTTAGTAACATATTAGCTAGCACGGCTGTCTACGCAGACTATGCAATCTCAAATAAGTAAAAAGACTTTTTGAAAAAGTTAATTAATAATCCTGACTAGTGTTATATGTGAGAAATATTGAATGGATAGATAGATGTATGACGGCAATCACACATAATATTGAATGACACATAGTTTATCCCGGTATTATGTTCCCGAAGGAAAATAAAATGTGGACAGGACAGGGACAAAAGATAAATAGGTTGTGACAAAAGTTATCAAATAATATGGAAATTCCAGCTGGCTGGACGGTGTTCAACAAAATACATACGATTCACTGTTCGTGCCAATCATCGAAAAACGTGGCAGAAAAGCACCAACTTTCGATGAAGCCCGGTACAATGCATCCATGATTTTATCCAACGCATACGTTTCTACCTGCGGAGGTGAATCACTGCCACAGAGCCACAAGTATATCGGAGGATACCATATTGATGAGGAAGTCAAACCTCTGTCACAGGTGAGGATAGTAGAACCTTATCATTTCCTCGTCGTCTTCCTGTCCTTGTCCTTTATTACTGCAGAACAGCACAGATATTATGCGGCCCCCATAGAGGGCAAATACCTGCGGGGTAGCGGGAATAAAGTGTAATCGTGGTACCGAAACGTAAAGGGCTATTGAAGGACACCGTGGATTTTAGTCAGTACAAGTCTGACAGTCTCTCCCGCCCTGACCCGGGTTGGAAGAACACCAAATAAGTCTTTAAATTCGTAACAATTTATCTCGTTTTGCTTTAAAAGGACTTGAAAAATCTTATGGACAATGCAAAGGATGGAGTCGTTTACTTCAGTATGGGCTCAAACTTTAAGAGTAAAGATTTTCCCGACGAAATCAAAGCAGACCTTCTGAAGATGTTTGGAACCCTGAAGCAGACTGTTGTGGAAATTTGAGGAGGTTTTGCCAAACCTGCCTAAAAACGTTCACATCCTGGAGTGGGCACCACAGCAAGGTATCCTTTGTAAGTAATCATTTCAAACATTTGCCATATTATAATGTTTATGATCACCATTATGATCATTATGATTATGATACTAATCACATTATTAATTATGATCACCAGGTTCGTCTTCGATTACAATTACGTGATTTGACTCCTCGTCTGATATCCCGATGTATTTCTTGCCTTAAACGTTATTAGAAAGTTTTTCTATCAGAACATTCTCACCAGTAGAATGTCGTAGTCGGATTGATACTCCGGAAAACGATTCAAATGCATATTTAATTTACTTTTGATCGATAATGCCATTTTTATTTTTCAGCTCACCCAAACCTCGCCGTCTTCATAACTCACGGTGGTCTCCTCTCAACAACGGAGGCTGTACACTTTGGAATACCAATTATCGGTATCCCAATCTTCGCTGATCAGTTCACGAATGTGGATAAGGCAGTCTATAGAGGATTTGCTCAAAGAGTAGACCTTTCATACGCAATAGCTGGTGACCTCAAGGAAGCTATTCTTGAAGCTGTTCGTAACAAAAAGTGTGTATTTCTTGGGAACTTAAAGTATTAATAGACATATTAAAAACGTAGAAGTCCTTGATACATCTTTAAGGTGTGCTTTCCCAACAGCTTTGTTTACCGGCGCTTCCTCAAACGGGAGGTCATGGTGTCTGACAGTAATTTCACTGCTTAAGCTAAGTGATTAAAAATATTTTGACTATTAGAGTCCCAGAGCTTCTTAGAGACTCTTTGTCTACAAAGCGGAATATAATACTGACTGCAGGAACGAAAACTGCCAAACCCCGATGTAGTGAGTAAGCTAAGCTAGCGAACGAAACATCCTCTGCTAAAAAGAAAGCTACTAATTGTTAAAACAAATGGTCCTTTTTTAACAGTTATGCCGAAAAAGTGAAGGAGCTATCGTTCATCTACCACGACCGGCCCGTGAAGCCGGGACAGGAGCTGGTGCACTGGGTGAACCACGTGGTGAACACTCGCGGCGCCCCGCACCTGCGCTCTCCTGCGCTGGACTTACCCTTCTACAAGAGAAAGTTCCTAGATCTCGCCGCGGTCATCGTGGTCCTAGGCGTAGCTGTATTCTTTCTGTTGAAGCACGCTTTCGCTTATATTTATTCTAATATTTGTTCAACAAAGGGAAAAACAGAAAGAATGAAAAAGAATAAATAAATTAATTAGGCTCGTTATATGTTATTTAATAAATTGTTGAAATATTTTTGGTGTTTTAGTGAATAAAGTATTGGCGTCTTTTTTGTCTGTCATTTATCTAAGGCTATTATTCTGCCTTCTAAGTAAAATATCATATTATTTCTTCCCTCTCTCTGAACGAGTAGTTGAATTAAAGATAAACCATAATAATGGAATCCATTATTTTATAGAATATTTCAAAAGAGAGACAGTAATGTTCACTCCTTTGATTAACTGTTTCTAAAATAAGTCTTACTTCTAAATTAAGCCACAACTGACAATCGTGCACATGCAATTACTATTAATAACTTTACCCTCCAAACTAGCTTAACCACTCTGCACGACAACATTTTGACACATGACACATCAGCTGAGTCGACCGGGTGATTCGAAATTTGAGATAATATTGAAGATTTTTGTCAATTTTCAGCATTCGATTTTTTTATCAAAAATATGTTACTACAGTTATTTCATACGATAAGTTTATGAGCAATATATCCAAGAACGTATTGAGGTCACTAAAACTGCGTCATTCCTCTGTAAAATGTGTGTAACATACAAAATGCTATGTCGTTCAAAAACTATGTAATTTAGATGTGCTGAAAATATGTACATGAACAAGCTTCTCACGTGATAAAAAATGGTTAAACAGTGAAATAAATGAAGTAACTTACTACATGCATTATTAGATTTGCCAGTGTGCATACATAATTTCATAAATAATAACGATCAAAGACTTGATAAAAATTACCAAAAACTATGTTGCAACATGACACTTCTTAGTGCTGACCGCAATCCCAATGTTCATATAACGATTAAAAAGGTTCATTCAGCCTAATCGATACTCGCAATATAATCGAACATGGAAAAAAAAGTAGTACAAAGACATGTACCGATTTATCTGCTTATTTGACTAGAGAAGGTTTACTCCATGCAATAAATCTGTGGAACGGAATCTGTAGACTCTTTGGTATAATATTTCAAGTATTATTTCGTTTTAAAATAAGTTTTTTATTAGGTACGCAATAAATAATTTAATTTTTTAATTTAATGATTGGGATAGAAATAAATATTGGTGTTTCATTGGAGGCCAAACGTGTGTGTCTTTTAAATTTAAATTCAACCATATAGTTTTACCCATATTGTGTCTTCTTTATTTAATTTCAATTTATCTGATTATTTCACTTTATAAAACGAATCTAAACAACGTAAAAAAAGACAAACACCGGGTTCGAATCAAATGCTGGAGGGAGAGATATGGGAGTACTTCCAAATGATTCCCTGCAGTTATAAACAATTTAAATTTCCAACGCGCCGTGGATGGCTAAATTCGAAACTATGAGGAATAGCGAAAAATACTGAAAGAAGTCTCGTGGCCGATTTTGATAAAAAATGTAAATTACATTGCATAAAATTAAATTTTTGAAATATCAATTTCCAGTAATCAAACCATTAATGTTCTGTGAAGTAATTACATGCGACAAACATAAAGTAAAAGGTTTTCTTTAATAAATCGATTCAAGCTTTAGTCAATGGCCGTAGCTCACTACATGTTCACAACATCGTGTTCTCATTTCAATTTGTTTTACGAATAATCACTTCGCGGTACAAATACAATAACCATATTTTTGAAATTCGAACTTTGAGTGAATTGGCGCGAATTTTGATTTTGATCTGCGTACGATGACTAAATTATTGTTTGTATAATATTAGTTCATATTTTACCAAATTACTTTACCACTTTACTGTAGTTTGTCGTATATCATAACGAATTTGATCCTTAACAGCGACACTATGAAATAGTGTAAAAATACATATAGCACGTTCTTTTTTTTTTTCATTTACAAGCTCTATTCCTGACCAGCAAAAATCTAAAGACGCAGACTTAATTTTTGCGATTGTAGGTGCGGGGTTGCGAACGGCGAGTATAGGGTAACTCACCGTCCGATCAAGGAATAGGCCCGAGACGAATGCGCGTCGTGTTCCAAGAAGGCTTTAAGTAACTATCAGCGAACTGACGAGGACAAAATAGTGCCAAACGCGTGCCGGGCTAACGGAATTGCATTAAAATCATTAAAAGGGTACTGCGGTCCTAGAACGCAAAAGGCATATGAAGGAACAGGGTGGTTATATCGCTGACTGAATTCGATAGTGGCACATGTCAAAATTCAACAATTTGAGAAAACGTACAATAAATGTTCGAAGACGAGTGCGCGCGCACAAAAAAGCTCTTACCGACTATATTTTATGGAATATCTAGTTCATGTTTGGTTTATAGACATCTACGTTATAGCTTCAGCAGCCGGCAGTAATAGTTTTTAAATTTTTCTTGTTATTTTTATTAATATGAGGTTCAGAAGATGGTGACTCCGAGTTGTGCCAGTATTGCATTGTTTTGTTTACACCTTTTTTTAGTTATGCTAGAAATTATGTTATAAAAGTAAAGAAAATAAGAATTTATTTTCACGAAAAACTAGCTAAGTAGATTATATAAGTATAGGTATTTATATAAGATTAGAAGTACTCATCAATAGAACTGTTAAATTGTAAATAAAAGTACCATAAATGTTTAATAATTATTTATTAGCATACTTTTCAGTCTGACTGACTTATTGAGAATCAGTTTTAAACAAATCAACAAACTAAATTTAGTTATTGTACTCTATGTTTGCACTTATAAAAAGTACTATACTTAAAATATAAAATCCACTTTAGCTTTTTGTTAATTTATGTTATATTTAACATATATTAACCAACATTATCATAAACTTCTTAGGTTTCAGTTCAATAAAATCTCGAATAAATCAGCCTTACGATTCCCGTAGGAAAATATAAAACACCTATCACATATTAATTAACAATCTCAAAAAATAGGTACCTAATCAAATAGTAAACAAGAACGTAAGTTATTTGAAAGAGTAAACATAAGTAATAATAATATGTTTAAATGTTACATGATTGATTTAGTTAACAATTCCTATATTATAGGAATTTTTAACTAAATCAATCATGTTTCAAGTTCTGAAAAAAATCTGCATAACATCGTGGAATAGTATTAGCATTAACTAATGACATCAGATCTTGATATTTTCTTTGGGAAATGGGTATCTTATCAGGGTAAGCTTTCTTCAGTTGCGCATCTTGTATAAGTCTTAATTGTTTTCTAGTTCTGCTAGATCTAATATTGACCGTTTTGTAGTTATCATCTTTGTATGAAGTCTTGTAATAGAAGATACCGGGATTCTCTTTTTCCACTCGTAAGACACAAATGTCGTTAAAGTTAAACTTTTCCCCACATGTGTTAACATTAAAATTGGTTGCAGTGGTATCGGTGAGATCTTTCAGGTCAAAAAAGAAGCTATGATCTAATTCATGCACCTTAAATGATTCTCCAGATTTTCGTGCTGTTGAAATTAAAGTAGCATATTGCGATGATAGATATATTGGGTTAGATTTCAACGCTTTCTTGATATTTTTTTCGATTAATGAATGGCTCACATCGCCTTCGTTTTGTGTATGGCCAACAACCAAAAATTTATGTGTAATTCCTTTTATGTTAAAATTTGACACAGCATAAAGATAAGCAGCAATTATGAACTTGTTCTTTCCTTGACCACCACAATTATCGGAATACAGTACAACTTTTACTTCGTCGATATCACTAGAGCAACCAGCAATATCCTGTCTTGAAGCACACATTTCCAAGTAATGCAGTAAGCAAGATCCTATCTCATTAGATCCTTTATGCCCTTCACCTTCATGCCAAATGTAGCAATTAACTGTACCCAATCCTTTTTTATTCAAGTCACATATAGTAAAATTGTATGTGGCCAATTTGCTTTTATAATAAAAAGTAGAAACCTCACCTTTCGGGGTTGGTAAAGCAGACTGAAGATCGAAGCATGCAACTCTGTAATTCTTAGGAATTTTGGTTTTATCTTGTTCTTTCTCCATTCTAGCTACATTTTTCTCTTCGTGGTGTCTCATGTACTCGATTTCTATGTCTAGTCTTTCACCGTAATCTTTATTTTTGTATGATTCACAAAACTGGCATAAATCTTTTTTTGGCTTAAAAAAATCTATATTAAATTCATAATTAAATATTTGTCTATAAATTGAGAAAGTAACGAAGTCACGATTTTCTTTTTGACAATCTTGCTTGTAATTTCTGTATAGGTCCATCAGTGTTCGTCCTCCTTCTATGTAATTTTTAGAACTATCTGCACGCGTGTAGTGACTTTCAACTGTCGGAATACTAGAAATATGATTACGAGCACCGTCTTTTACATCTTGAGGTATTGTACTGTGTTTTTCATGTTTGCCTCTTCGATCTTCTGTAGTAAAGCCTTTCTCTGTCTTTTTAAGTACAGTTCTTATACATCGGTTTGTTATACCTAGAGTAGAAGTAAAAAATGTTTTGCAGACTCTTACTTTCTCTTGAGCCTTGTAAATAAAAAAAGTATGGTTTAATTTGCGAGCTATTCGATTTTCACGTAGAACAGGATATCTATATTTAGGTTGAATCAGTTCCATAGAATTTGCAATGAATTGTCTTTGTCTGTTAAGGTCTTTCAAAGCCCAAAACGATTGAAAATATTCCTTCCGTTCATCTTCGGTTATTTTTAGTGTGCATTTACGTCTGCAAGAGTCAGTGCAGGGAAGCCCTATTGTCCTTGAAGGCACCAGTTTACCTTTCTTTAAAGTTTTATACTCTTGTCCAGAAAATAATTACGTAATTCTTTTGCTCTATTTCTTTTCCACAGTGCAGGATTTGCCTTCCTTTTGCGACTTTTAGGCTTAATGTTTTCTTCCTGCGCAATTTCAGACACACTTAAATACTTTCATCAGACTCAGAAATTCTGGATTCGATCCTATCAAAATTTTCATAATCAGGGTCGGCATCAGAGTCGTCAATCTCTGACTGACTCTCCGAACTTAAAGACACATCAGTTAGAATCGCAGGAGTTGGTATTAAATTAACTTCGGAGGTATGGGGCTCTGGAGACACATTGGTGGGTAAATCATGTAGAATGTCATATCGCGAAGGGCTATCTAATGGAGATAAAAAACTTCGCGACGTTTGTGCAAAACTGGCACAACACAAAAGTGTCACTATTGCATAACATTAAGCGTACGGTAGCCGCGAGCTCATGCGGCCGACTAACGATGTGCCGGTGTTGCATGAAAGAGATGCAACGTTATCGTTTATTCACTAACGACACTTACGCCTCCAACTGGGTAGTTTATGAACTAACGAGTTAGGTCTTTAATGCATAAAATAAAGTACCTAATTTAGAACAAAAATTCATTACTAACTCAAATTGCCACAAATTCGACTTGTGCCACTATTGTATTCAGTCAGCGATATATAAGTAAGTAATAGTTCACATCTCCTTCCGCTCCACCCAGGGAGAGAATCATTTAAAGGTTTTTCAACTTATAACAGTGTGTATTACTGGAGTTAAGTCGCGAACTGCATCACATCTAAAGTATCCTTAACAAATACCTATATAAAAATATGATTATACTGGTGTCAATACTGACGATTAAATATCTGTACGCGCGGCAGCAGATCAACCTACCCAAATCTGTCAAAATTTACCAATCGAACATTAACCTTCCACTATTGTGATAAGGTTGAAAATCGATTGAAGAAATTTTACAGACTGAGGTAGGTTGATGTGCTGGCGTCTATACTTAACATGGCCAAACCAATGTTACGAAACAATTTTGAGAATATAATAATTTACTTATCTATCTTTTATTTGGTGGGAAACAAACTCATTTCTAATAAGCCTATCAAGATCCAAGGCATTCCATATTCATTCAACCTTAATTATATTATAATACAAAACAAAATGTACATTAAAAATTAGCTAATAAATAAAATTTATTATTTTGAATAGCGAGTACCACAGCGAGCGCATTCCAAATCCAATTTTTGGAATTAATAATTGGCGCGCATTCAAACATTTATTACTGACATTGTTCTTTTGTCTATTATTGTTTTTTGGGAATTAAAAGGTGCGTAAAATTATTATAAAAGCTTTAAAAAATATTATAACAATTAATAATTGTATTCTAAGCTTAAAATTTTTTTTTATAATATTTTAGAAATATTCGAGTTGACGAAAAATTCAATTATGGAATCGATTAGAATACTCGCTTTCACACATCATTACGATTAAAAAAAATAAGCATGGTTGTCGATTATGAATACAAATTGAGTAGTGGTAATGAAAAATACGTGTTATTAGCTCTGTATTAGAGAATTACGCTAAGATCTGGGCTTTTTTACGTTATTTATAATATTTGACATGATATTTATCGTAATTGTTATTGAGTATAAACGCATGTGTGTGATCCAAGTGAAAAATAAAAATGTAAACAAACACGAGTGGCGCGAAACTTCGACTTCAGATATCAAATTCTTCATTACCACTGCTAATTTATGTTGAATTATGTATGAATTCGTTACAATACTAAATGACGAGTTATTCATCCCTCCTATAATGATCCCTTAGATGTCCCGAAACCACATTTTTTATGATTTTTAGCCCAACCCAGCACTGCCATCAAAATGGCGACGATCGTATTTAGACTTCTGGATTTTGTTATGGTAAAATAAGAAAATGCGCGCTAAATGTAGAAGTTTTAATGGCGTGAACAAATCAGATTTTTATTTAACATTCTTAATTAATGCGCACTCATAGGATTTAACGCTCAGAATATTATTATTTTTTTATTTAAAATGAGGATGTCGTATGACTACAAAGTCTGCCCCTTTAGGACCCGCTACTGAGCCGGCGTAGGTCTATGTGTTCGGGTCCTTTAGGACCCGGTACCGAACTATACGGTTAACAGGCAGATGCTACTGCGGAGCATAAAAAAACAGACACTAGGAATTACTCCTGTATAATCGGACCCAGAACAACTATCTGCGGGCCACATATTTTTCTTTTTGTACAAACCTGTGACACGCAGTACAGCAGTTGATTGATCAGCCTTACCAAAAATCTGATTCGGCAACTTTCACCATAATTTGTCAATTGGCAAAAGTCCTATCAGTTATGATGAGAAGATCCCAGAACAAATTGAATTTACCATTTTCCAGTAAAAAGTTGAGCACATACCTGATCAACTTCCAATTCCACAATCCATTAACTTAAACATAAGCCTAAAGCCACATCAAATGCCTATGGGGCTCTCATCCCATGTCCTCACGACGGCGATAGGCGGAGACCTCTCGCGCCCGGCATTGGTCGAGGCCATGCTGCCAGGCGAGACGGAATGGTAAGCGGTCGCCTCCTTCTACGAAGCAGCCATGCTCGCGAAGGAAGAGGCGGGCCGCGTGAGGGAAAGGACAGCGTCCTCCCTCCACACCATCCGCAATGGAAGACGCCCACGGCGACTGACGTCGGCAGACGATCTCCGGCCACCGTAGGCACGTCAGTAACGGAACTCGAAACATGTTAGCATAAGATCCGGCAATGGCAAGCAGCACAATGTCGACGGAAAACAGTATTCACCAGGGAGCTTCTTCCAGTATGTCCTTCGTCAGAGCATCCATTACCATCAGGAAGAGGTTAGGGCTGAGAGCCGACACTTGTAGAGCCGTTTTCTTTATATAATTTAGAATAAAATCACCGCAGTAGTGAAGGCTACCTTAATTATTAACTTGATGAATTAAAACACCAACACATATTTTAACAATTTAATATAAATATATTAAAATAAACTAAGAATAAGATTAATTAATTTAATTATGTTTCTTCTTACTTCCCGTTTTTCCCTTCGTTGAACAAATATTAGAACAAATATAAGCGAAGGCACGCTTCAACAGAATGTATACAGCTAAGACTAGGACCGCGATGACCGCGGCGAGATCTAGGAACCTCTTCTTGTAGAATGGTACGTCCAGCGCAGGAGAGCGCAGGTGCGGGGCACCGCGAGTGTTCACCACGTGGT
This sequence comes from Agrotis puta, assembly GCA_943136025.2. NCBI lineage: Eukaryota > Metazoa > Arthropoda > Insecta > Lepidoptera > Noctuidae > Agrotis > Agrotis puta. The sequence goes on along the minus strand of OW964186.2, from coordinate 11,028,084 downwards.
TCACCCAGTGCACCAGCTCCTGACCCGGCTTCACGGGTCGGTCGTGGTGGACAAACGATAGCTCCTTCGCTTTTTCGGCGTACCTGTAAAAAAAAAACGATTCGTATTAACAACTTGCAACCTCTAATTCAAATACATATAACTTTAACTTGAAAGATGCTTCGTTCGCTCGTTTAGCTTAGGTAACTGACTAGGTCAGTCGGAGTGATCATCTTAGCTCCGCTTATGATGTTCTGCATAATAGACAAAGACTTGCTCAGTTTGACTCTTTATGGTTTGACTAAGTTATCGTTGTAAAATCACTGTTAGATATCAGCACCCCCGTGTGATAAAGTTGAGGTCATATGAGTATACATATACTCGTATGACCGCTTGCCAAGACACTCCTTTAAAAATAGAAAGGGTTTCTACAATCGACGTCCCTTAAGATTTTTTAAGTCATGCATACCTTTTGTTAGAAGTAATTTCAAGGATTGCTTTCTTCAGTTCACCAGCCATTGTGTATGAAAGGTCTACTCTTTGAGCAAATCCTCTGTTGACTGCCTTGTCCACATTCGAGAACTGATCAGCGAAGACTGGGATGCCGATAATAGGTACTCCAAAGTGTACAGCCTCCGTTGTTGAGAGGAGACCCCCGTGAGTTATGAAGACGGCGAGATTAGGGTGAGCTGAAAAATAAAAAAGGGAATATCAATTACAACGATATACACACATCAAAAGTGTCTAGGGATCAAGCATTTTTATGCGGATTTCTTGAGATTGAGATCTGGCTTTGTAATAAATTTATGATTTTATAAATTTATATGGATCCTTTTTGGTGCATTTCATAATTTGAATCAGGAACTGTGAATCAAATTCGAGTAAAAGATGAAAATCAGCTGTCAATATTTTCCCTATAAAAACATACAACGCATTGAAGACATTATTAGTGCTACTGTTTCCCTACTACTGATTAAAACCAACGTTATTATGGAGCGGCGACGTCATTTAAGCAGGGAAGAAATACTCAGAGCCGTGGGAATGATAGAAGCTGGTTCCCGGCAACGTACTGTGGCTTTAGCTCTGAATACAAGTCAGAGTATTATCAGTCGACTTTGGACACGTTACCGAAGCACTGGTACCGTGGCTGAGCGCCATGGAGGACGGTATCGCTGCACCACACGGAGACAAGACCGATACATTCAAATCTTAACTCGAAGAGATCCAACAATAACCGCCATGATGTTAGCCGTGAGGCTTCATCACTCTTCAGGGAACTTAATTAGCGACCAAACAGTCAGAAACCGCTTACATGAAGTGAACCTTCATTCCCGAAGACCGCTACGGGTACCACCTATAGCAATGCACAATCGTAGGATTCGATATCAATGGGCTCTTGAACACAGAAATTGGGCAGAAGAACAATGGCGTTTCGTGTGCTTTTCTGATGAGTCTCGTTTTGGTATGAGACCGGATACAAGACGTATACGACACTGGAGAAGCCCTGGACGCCAACAGCGATTAAAATCCTGCCAGGAAGTCCATCCTTATAGTGGTGGAACCATCATGGTATGGGCGGGTATTTGGATCGGCGGAAGAACTGAGTTGATTTGGATCAGAGGCAACCTCAACGCTCAAATTTATGTTGAGACGATTGTATCAGACGTCATCGTTCCTCTACAAGTGCAAATCGGTCCCTTATTTCAGTTAATGCATGATAATGCACGACCGCACACCGCAAGAGTTGTAAGACAGACTCTCGCCGCAGCTAACATCAATGTCCTGCCCTGGCCTGCTCAGTCGCCAGACTTGAATCCGATTGAGCATGCATGGGATATGCTACAGAGAAGAGTTCTGCCGAATATGGAGGGTATCCAGTCGCAAGAAGACCTTTTTTTGTTGTTGCAACGAACATGGGCGGCCATTCCACAGCGTGATTTGGATGAACTCATTTTGAGTATGCCAAACCGATGTTCTTGTGTTGTTAGTGTTCGCGGTAGAAACACGGATTATTAATTGTTTAAGTTACCCAATAAAATTTTAAAGAAAACTGTTATTTCAGTCTTTTTTTCGAACTTTTGTGTTAGTGGTTCAAATGTCAAAAATCCCTTTATTAGAAAAATGGCAAATTTCTTGATTAATGCAAAGGTGACTTGGTTTATCGTTACTGTGACAAACGAAAACACTTTATTTGATGAATCCTTAAAAAAATTTTTAATTAATATCAATCAGGAGAAAAGTTATTGCAAAAATATATGTTGATCCCTAGACACTTTTGATGTGTGTACATAGATGTGAAATGTTTTCTACATTCAGTAGTTACATAGTTTAAATCCAATGTAATTGAGGGCCAGTCATTTACCGGATTTAAAGTTAGACTGCAAATAAAGCTGAGTAGCTGTGTGAGTGAGCTAGTAGTTTTAAATGGGAGCCTCCTAAACTTGATGATGATGACACTAAAGACATGCATTTGGAAGAATTACTTACAAAGGATAGCTTGCTGTGGTGCCCACTCCAGAATGTGAACATTTTTAGGCAGGTTTGGCAAAACCTCCTCAAATTTCCACAATACAGTCTGCTTCAAAGTTCCGAACATCTTCAGAAGGTCTGCTTTAATCTCGTCGGGTATGTCTTTACTCTTTAAATTTGAGCCCATACTGAAGTAAACGACTCCATCCTTTGCATTGTCCATTAGTTTCTGTAAGTCCTGTTAAACCAATATCATGATTAAATTGCGACATTCATCTTATGTAAGATTCTAATGAATTTATACACTTATTTGGTATAACGTAATCTTTTTTGAATAGGTAAGCTACGGTATGGTACGAATTATATACTATGAAAGAAAAAGGAGTGCTATCCTGGAGTAGGAAGGGACAAGGACAGGAACACGATGATGAAATAACAAGGTTCTACCATCCTCACCTGTGGCAGAGGCTTGACTTCTTCATCAATATGGTATCCTCCGATATACTTGTGGCTCTGTGGCAGTGATTTAGCTCCACTGGTAGAGACGTATGCGTTGGACAAAACCATGGATGCATTGTACCGGGCTTCATCGAAAGTTGGTGCTTTTCTACCACGTTTTTCGATGATTGGGACGAACAGTGAATCGTATGGACCTTTTTGAACACCGTCAAGCAAGCTGAAATTTTAGAAATATTGTGTTAATATTTATTGTTTTATATTTACTTTACTGCATAATGTTTCTAACAAGTTGTGTACCTTTTTATTAGCACCAACTTTATGATCGTTGTTTCATATTATGAGGCTAATATCGGTATTGATTGATTCAATGTAAAGGTTTACAGATTTCTCACCACTAAAAAGATTTAGTGGTAGAGATCATTCGTACTAACAGCTGATGGCTTATATTTTGTAAGCAAAACATAACTCCATAAAAATCAGAAAACAAACTTACAAGTAACTCAACAGCGTCATTTTGATTTGGTTCCATAGCTCATTAGCTCTCTGGAAGAAGTTCAATGGTGGTGAGTACGGAGACATGACATCAACAGTATACGCGGGGTTCGTCGGCTCATCAATTAACTGTAGAATCATCCAGTGGACCTCTACTGATGACAGCCAAATAAGCGGACAGTTGAACACTGGGGCAAACCTGAAATTAAAAGAATTGTGTTAGGTGCTATTAAGACCCCTCTTTGAGGAGTGGCTGGATAGGCGTCTCGGCGTCCTGACCTACCGCATGATGCAGGTCCTCACCGGACACGGAAGTTTCGGGAGGTTCCTGTGTCTGATAGGGAGGGAAGAAACGCCTGGGTGTCACCACTGCAAGGATCGTCCGGTGGACACGGTGGAGCATACGGTGCAGGACTGCCCCGCTTGGGCAGAGCACCGCCGTGTCCTCACGACAGCGATAGGCGGAGACCTCTCGCGAACGGCATTGGTCGAAGCCATGCTGCGGGGCGAGACGGAATGGGAAGCGGTCGCCTCTAGCTGCGAAGCAGTCATGCTCGTGAAGGAGGCGGGCCGCGTGAGGGAGAGGACAGCGTCCTCCCTCCACCCCAGCCGCAGTGGTAGACGTCCACGGCGTCGGAAGTCGCCAGGCATCTCCGGCCACCGTAGGCGCGGGCATGCGGGCAGCAAGTAATGGGCGACTCGCTGTCCGACCGTGGACCATGCCCGGGTCGACGGCGCGTTGTGTTCCACGCGCGCCTCAGAGAGTGTCAGCATAGTGAAGGGGCCTGTAGAGGGCCAAAGCCTGCCGGGGTCGCGGGACTAACGGATTACCGTGACCCCGGTACGTAAAGGGCTATTGAAGGACACCGTGGATTTTAGTTAGTACAAGTCTGACAGACCTCCCGCCCTGCCCTGGGTTGGAGGACTCATTTGATGATTTTACCACGATAAAAAAAAGGTGCTATTAAGAAGGTAAGAAATAGCAGACTAAATCCACCAATACGCGGAGAAGAACGCAATCTTTTCGAATATTGAGTCTCTTGATTCTCATTAAACGCAAACCCATTTATTTGCAGGTTATATTCGAGTTGGGAGTGAGGTTCAATGATCAGTAATTGTCACGCGGTCAAACAGATCTCATTAGGTATTAAGGACAAAGTGATTGGTTCTTCGACATTGAGGCATTTTGTTTTTGAGTATTACAAGCTCGTCTTCGAGCACGTCGAAGGGTCTTTTAGAGAAAAGTATAGCTGTACTTACCCAGCAGGCAAATCACTGAACATCCACTCGGCAATCACCAAATCGAAGTGTTCCTTCGGATCATTCATTATCTTCTGCATGTGATCATTCGTAATTGCTACCTTTGTCATCTCAGTCATCATGTAAACCATGACGCCCATGCTCAAATCATCAGTCGTCTTCTCCATGATGCTCTTAATACTCAAAATGTCCTCTGAAACAATGAAAAAGTATTTGTTGATATATCGCGAAGAAACAGGATAAAAGTGTTAACCAGTAAGCCATATTCAGTCAACCGTTGTGAATGAGATGAACTAAAGATGAACCAGATTGATTTTTAAACGGATTTCACCAATGCAGTCGTATGCAGAGTGATTCATATGGAAGGTGTTAGCATAAAATGAATGAAGATTTTTAATGAATTTACGGAAATATGATGATACTTTTTGAGATGTCGGAAATTAATGATGTCGACTAGGAACTTTCTTCTATCACTCGCGTGAAGCCGGGCGGTCGGTGCAGTCAATAGTCACCAGCCATACACTGACTGCTCGAACAGTCTGTGTTTGTTGATTAATGGCCAACTGCTCGAGCAGTCCGTATATAGGCGGCCTTACTATTGATTTATATCCTCAAAACCGACAAATCTTGCTTCAACTTGCTAATTATAATAGGCTTTATTTTTGGGCGTGGTAGTAGAAATAGCGAAAAACACTCAAGGGAGTCTCGTGCTCAATTTTGATGAAAACTGACGTGGTGCAAAGACGGGGGGAAAGCTGGTTAATAAAATAAATCTTACTTGGCATCATATCGAAGACATTGCTGATATCGACTAAACGAAGATTGGAAGGAGGATTCTTGTAGGCGAATGGCGAGACGTATGTCACCTGAAAAAAGAAAAAAAAAACAGTTATTCAAGATTTTATTTTTAAGTGTTTAAGCCAATTTCAGACGGGTTGTTGTAAAATTGCCACAAAATTAAAACCCCACAAAAAAAGAGTATTAATCCTGTTCTTCTAGTACTTTCTGTTCAGATTCTACATCGTGTCTTCGTTTTCGGTAGTTTTGTGCTGGATTTTATGATTAATTAGTCGTTAGGACCCGCATGTCGGGTGCAAGAGATTTCTGGAACGCGTGCCACAGGGCCCGTGTTCGAGGCATCGTTTTCATTAGTCGATAGCCAGCGTGCGGAGTATAGGAGAACCTCCATGTTCGTCGCCAGTTATTAACAAAAGTGACAGACCCGCAAGCTGAATATCGACCGATGAAATTCATTAGAATTGGAATAACTGCAGATGGTGTAACGAACACGTATCGACTTGTAACTTTCATTGCTTGTTATCTCGCCTGGGAGGACTCCCCGTATACAGAACGAGTTAACGACCAATGAAATTGCGCCGTAAGGCTCGGAAACAGTTGTTGAATCGACATTCTTCAAAATTGAACATCATAAACAAACTTCTATACGTGACATTTGTTCTAAAGTTGACAGTCCCAAACTCAGAAGAGGTCAGACAAGACTGAAGAACTGTTCAGACTTCAAAACTCAAGCGAAGGCCTTAAATTCTGAAACGTGACGTCATGTCCTGCCCATTACTCTTAAGGACTAATTAGACACTTTGTAAGGAGTGTGAGAACTTCGCCTTTTTATTTGAAACAAAATCGAAGATCTTAACATGAGTTTATAACTTCGTTAGGACTTCAAAATGTGTTCTGAATTTGATTAACGTGGTTTTGTTTGTGAACATAACACTGCTGGGAATAAGACCTCCTCTGTACGAGGGGGAGTGTGAGTCTCTTAAGGATTGTAATTATTTTATTTAAACACGTACAACTAAGTCGCGGGACTCAAGAATTACCGTGACCACGGAACGTAAAGGGCTATTGAAGGACACCGTGGATTTTAGTCAGTACGAGTCTGACAGTCCCTCCAGCCCTGCCCTGGGTGGGAGGACTCGTTTGACGATTTTACCATGTTACAAAAAAAACAGCTATCATCACAGGCTTCATCTAATACAATAGTGGAGCTATAATAATAGCTTACAAACTTATTATTATGAACATAGGGTAATTTTGCAAAACGCGGCCCGTGTGAATTCACTCAAATTAGAATTAAGTCAATCTGCTAGCTGTTATTGAATTGTTGGTCATGTCAATGTCCTACATGCCGGTTTCTACGTTTTCGAGTGCAGTGGCGATGAAATGCAAAAAGTTATGCGTCTGACTAGTTTCGAATCATCAACCATAGTAGTCATAAATCGAGTTCAATGCAAAAAGCCTTTTTTATTAATCAAGTGTCTCATCCCGCCCCGTTTGGAGCGGAAGGGACTCTGAAACTGGTACTAACTGAAACTCACCAAGTCCCATGAATTGCTCTTTCTTTTCCAGGGCTGCGGAAACATTCCTGCAGCCCTGGCAGTGCCACTAGGTAAACACTGCTTTGACTATTCAGAATCTAAATATTTGTTACTAAATGTCATTTTTTTGTGATAAAACAACAGGTATTATCAAGCCGCGAAGCGTTATCCAAGGTAAACAACTTGAGGAATCACGAAAAAAGTACAAAGAGACTCTGAACCTAAGTGTGATTATGATAAGCTCCTAATTACTTTATCTTATAAGTGTCTAATGTGTTTACCTAACGTACGTATGTTTACTTGAAGTACATAATTATGTAGATACCGTCCCTACTTATTATGTTGATCAAACATTTTGTCTATGCATGATAAATAAATAAATAGGTGTTTGTGGACGCTAATGCAATACTTATACAATAGACAGAGTGACAGAATCAATAACTTGCAAATCTCATTCGTTTTGCAAAAGAACAAAGATAAAAAGCATCAAAATTTGAGATTGGGGGCTCGTGACGTCAGAACTCAGTAAAAATTGTACAAGTTGTGACGTATTGCCAATTTTAAAACCGTCGTATCTCCGTAAGTCGGGGCCTCTTTATTATTTATAGTAGTAGTATAGTTTATGATTTAACAGAGTATACAGGCCGTATACTCTTTTAAACATAAACACTTAATGGGGGAAATAAGATTTACAGATTATGTCATTAGTAAATTGATATTTGAACGAATTAAATCATTAAGTTTTCAAATGTTTTGAATTATAAATATAAATATAAATATTCCACAACTATCACACAACGCCATCTAGTCCCAAGCTAAGCAGAGCTTGTGTTATGGGTACTAGACAACTGATAAACATACTTATATATTTCTAAATACATACATATCGATGCTTCCGACAACAAATGTCGTAAACACCAAAATAGCACTTTTGGGAATCAACGAAAAACAAAAAATAATTTCGTTTTTGGCTTATATCTTTTTAAGTTTAAAAGTTATAAAATTGTGTTCTAAAGAAGAAATACGTAAAATACGATGGTGTTTCATAATATATTATTGCTATTTATGTCAAAGCCTTATTTTAAAAGTTAGCTTGGACATACACCCCAGAAATTTCAAGAAGTTGGTGTTTACGACCACTAACAAATCAATGGAGAACGATTTGTCTAACGGAAGTTAGAAGTATGCACCAGTTTTTAAATACAATAGTTCTGGGTTTGGTTTTAAGAACCATATACTGAAATAAAAATGAGTGTAAACACCACGATCTGATGCGATGGTATGTAACAAACATGTAAATATCTGAAGCAAATCAATGAATTTAAGACTGTAAGTTGATTTTTCATTACTTGTAGTAAAAACAATAAAATAAAACACAAATTGACATAATTAAAAGTTCCACTCAACACACTTCAATGGTTTCTGCTACAATCGACCGTAACCTTCACGAAGACAGGTTGGTCAGGAATGAGTGAGCGATGCGGTGCGGAAACAGCAACACACACTTTTTTTTTTGAATGGCATCTCGCAGGTCAACCTAGAGGAGGTTGTGGGCTGCTTAACCAGACTTTTCTGTAGATGCCTTAAATTACTATAAGGCCTCCAGCCAGGGGCTTACAACTAAAAAACTACAACTAAGTGACCACACGCTAAGGGCACCCCCTGAAGGGGTTCGGACCTCGGCTTAGGGCGTCACTGAGGGAGGACAGCAACGGACAGGCTGGATCACAATGATATCATTATTTAGGGGCTAATTTAAAGCTACGGCTCAGCATCGCGGGCTGGCTCTTGCAAGGGTCGGGGAGGGCATTGCGTCCTCGGCGGCGAGGACAGAATGACGGTATCGATTTGTGCTTGTGTTTCCTAAGCGTACTTGTTTCCCTACTGCTCTCCTGGAGGAGGGTGATGGGGTCATCGGGGGTGACAAGGGTATGCCTTGGTCGGCGAATTTTACTAATACGCGATGGGTCGTATCGGGCGGACGATGTGGTTAGGGGATTGGGGTGCCTAACAGCAGATTCAAAGAAACGCTTGGAAAGGCGTTTCATGAACTGAAGTATGGTGGGGATTTTTAGGTCTAAATGGAGACTGTCATTGCGGACATAGTACGGGGCTCCTGTGACTTTCCTAAGAAATCGATTTTGAAGGACCTGCATCTTATAAAGGAGGCGGGGGTGGGAGTGTGCGAAGATGACACCAGCGTATGTCATAATGGGACGGATTACAGCGGTATAGAGGCGCATTTTGCATTTAAGCGAAAATTTGCTTCTTGCTGTAAGCATGAAATGAAGCCTACTTACGGCAAAGGCAGCCCGACCTCGAGCTGCCTTTATATGGGCGCGGAAGGAAAGGTGACTGTCGAGGGTCACACCTAAGTATTTGGCTTGCTTCTCCCAAGGGATAGGCTTACCGTACATAGTTATCGGACTAAGGGGGTGGAGAGGAAGTCTTTTGAGCGGTGATGTAAAGAGAACCACCTGACTTTCGTCTGGATTAACCTCAATTCTCCATTTCCGAAACCAGGCGCATAGGACGTTTGCTGCGGATTGGAGGGTTTGGGCTATAGCGATATACATTATTCAATTTTCAAACCAATTCTCCAAGACCAAGTGACATTACGACATTTGTTTCTCAGCAGAGCTTACGTTTTAAAAATGATTGTGGGGTGTAATTACAATTAATTATGTATTCATGTTTTTACGACCGACAGCTGTTTGTACATTGTATTATACGACCTGCACGGTTATTCGGTTCTAAGCAATATGAGTTATACATACCCTCTTTTCTAAAAAATCTTGATTATACTAGTAAAAATTTTGGGAGTAAAAGTATTTTTTTTAGGCGAATATTTTTTTCATATTTTTAGATCGACGCAGCGCCAAAAATTAAGTAGGGCTGCATTCTTAACTCATTTTCGCCAAAATGGCGTTTACGACATTTGTTGCCGGAAGCATCGATATTATAGATAAATTACACCCAGACACAGAACAAATGATCGTGCTCATCACACAAACATTTGTCCTGGGTGGGAATCGAACCCACGACCTCCGGCATAGCAGTCAGGGTCACTAACCACTAGACCAACAAGCCTGTCAATTGACTAACAAGTGACGTTTTTTTTTGCAATAAAATTTCACTGACTTTTGCCCGCGGTTACATTTTATGGGATCGTTTTCTTTCTATGATCTTGACAATGGGAACAAATAAAAGAGTGTTAGGAATTGGATCACTAGTGCCGAATGTTACCAACAAACATTATCACCCCTTTTAAATTCGTATATCTATCCAAAGGTTATCGAAGATATCATTATGATAAAGTTGGATTCCCACGGTGCGTGATATTGACGGACGGACGCGAACCAGCCCACACCGACGCGATGCTTGGGACGAGTATCATCCGTGGTAGCACAGACACTTCAGTCTAACGAGCGAGGCTGCGGAGCAAAGAAATATTAACCAAAAAGATTACATCACTGAAGAGGAGCGGAGACTCAGTGCAATCCTATTGGTCAATATTTCTCGTTTCTCTGCTCCGCTGTCTCGCTGCCCTTCGTGTTATAGGTTGCCTCTACTGTCAGTCTTGTACTGAATCTACGGTGTTTCTTCACTAGCTCTTTACTTTCCAGGGCCACGGTTATAATCAGACAGTCCCGCGACCTGCGCTCGGCAATATCACGCACCGTGGGAATCCAACTTAACAAAAGAACTAGCAATATTGTATAGCGAAGTTTTGGTATACAAAAAGTATTAATCTATTTGCCTCTATAGAAATATAACCATAGATTAGTGTAGAGAATAAAAAACTTATAAACAGCTCAGTACTGACCTCATGTCCGGCATTCAGCAGATGCCTGACAAGTCCATCTCCAAGGTTCCCATGACTCCTAGAAGGCATAGAAAACACCACCAGGATCTTATGTGCCTCAGAGAACGCCAGCATTATGCTGAACAGCACCCAGAACGTCTTCATCTTCTCCATGATCTTGATAAAGTGATTTAAAAAGTTTTAGTTTTTGTATTTTATATAAGTTAAAACTAGTCTTATCTATCAGAGATAGTCAACCTTTGACCGGTTGTATTTATCGCTTGTAGAATAGTAATAATTTGTGTGTTAATGTTTTCACTTTTTTTTGTGATAAATAAACTGTTATATTATTTTGTATTGTCAGTTAATAAACAAAAGATATCACAAATGTTCAAGAACAGGAAACGTCCACCATTTTGCAAATTATTAAACATAGGTTTGAGTATTAACACCTGCTGTATTTAAACAAACTACCATTACGTAATAAAACACCTACATAGGTTTACAAATGTAATAACGAATGCAGTAATTGACATTTGCCGTATTTCACATGAAACTTTATGGCTTCTGAAAAAACTAAGAAATGCTCAAGCAGAGATAATGTAAGTAACTAAGTTATGTGTATAGCTTATTGCAAATAACAAAACAGGTATTATTATGAATATAACACAACGGTTTATGAATAAGGTAAAACACAAACTGAGTTCGTAAACATTTAGCAAGCGAGTCACGTTTGTGAGGACACCTATATTTTCTTCAAGGTCGCTTGTTTTAAGGAAGTGTCAAGTTAAAAGTACATTTTATTTATACTAGTTTACTAGATAATAACAGGAACTGTTGTCGAGAGGTATTATTGTTATTAATTTTAGATTTATGAACGGCCCGAGATGCAAGGAGTAGGTACCTATGTAAGGATTGTAGCAAGTATCATTCTATAGTTTTTGCCTACCACCATTAGAATGCTATTAAATTAAGCGAAAAAAAATAAACAAAACACATTTTTTAAGCTATAATTGATTCAAAAAAGTATATTTATATTTTAATGAGACAGTGAATGAAAAAATGTTGACAACCTCTATATTACTTTTTTATTGATCGTTTCACATGAATTGGGTAATTGTTTTTTTTTAACAATTGTTTTAATTTCATTGTAGACGTCATAATTGTATAATAATGTACTTAATCAGAAATATTAAGCATATTTTAACGTTTATAATGTTTGCCGTGACGTAGGTGGGTACGAAAACTATTTACTTAAATAGACAACCGCGTAACCGGTTCACAAGTTAGACCCGTTTTGCCAAACAAACAATTCTCGATTTTGGGAAAACATTAAAATTTTGAATTTATTATTATTATTACCTCGGTTTTGCTTGTCGATATGGAAGTAAAACTTTACGTAACTTAAGTTTTTGAGCTTGAAGTATGCTTAATACAAAAAGGCTATGTATTAAATATTTTTAAATATCATTCTGTTCAATTCATAAATAGGTAAGGAGATTAAAAACGACAATATTATTATCTAAATAAACAATTTGACCTTGGCATAACGAGCATGATTAGATTATGACACCGGCAAACGACTCGCCACGGGCATGTTACAGCTATGGATTGAACGAAAAAAAAAACGAAAAACTCACCAATTTCAATGTAAAATAACAATTAAACCACTGCACTCACAAAATATATCACTTTTATTTATAATTTTTGTATTTTATTTGTGTTTTTTACTTATAAATTGATTCTTTATTTAAAAATTTAAAAATCAGTGTTCGAAACGACTAGAGACGTACGGCAGACGCTTCAAGTATGTTCAATGAATAGTAACAGTGTATTATACGTGTATATATATCATGTTATCGTTTGATTTGGCGCCAGATAATAAATACAGTATCGGGTAATAGCTCCTAATATTCGTTGACAACATCCTTTTATTGCAATAACCTGTATTGTTGCATGATATATTGACTTAATTTGAAAATACTGTAAGTATTTATGTGTATTACTTCAAGTACTTTTGATTGTCCGCGAATGTTTTGTATTTGATCATAATACTTAATTATTAATGAAAGTTGTATTTAAATATTTTAACGATTATATACAGACTAAAAACTTACTAGTAATATGTATGTACAAAAAAATAAATAAAAAGAAAACAACAAAACATTCAAAGGGCGTCAAAGAATACCTACATCGCTGTCAACGGGAACAGTGCCCAGAACGTTGGCAGCATTGCCACGTGGTATGGCAATGCTGATTCGTTGGCCTAGGAATAGGCCAGCCCTCTGGTCACCTGAAAACTAGACTAATCGCCCGGCGATATCCTTAAAAACGTTGTGAGCACTCAGACCCCATGGCCCCAGAGTTTCAACCCCAAACGGCTCAAACAGCTACTAGCTAAGCCAATTGCGCCGTTTAGAGTTTTCAGCAACTCAATATTTGCGCCGTTAAGAGCTTTCAGCAACTGCAGCAGCAGCGCCAGCACAACACGCTGAACTAGGAAGATGGGATGGCGCAAGGGTGTCGACACATGTTGCATCCCACACCAAAGGCCTACCCAGCTTCCGTGGCATTATGGTCATACCATCTGGGCTCTTCTCATCGTCGCATGCCAAGCCACTGGGTTCTAAGACGGCTGGCACGGCGATGACAAGAGCACGGCGGATTATGTCATTTAAGCTAACATTGACAGCGGTGTGGAGCACCACAAGGAGCGCCCAAACGTAGGCAAGTAGCGATCCGATACTTAATTATTTATATTAATTTATTTGTAACGTTTATGCTTTAATTACTTACTACTATTGTAATTAAAAATTTGTTGGCAATATAAATTAAATTAAAAAAACAAGGTTTAATTTGTTAAAAACAATAACCTAAACGAGAATCAAAATTTTTAAAGTTTGCCAGGTACTCTTTCAAACAGAAATCACTATCACTACGTAGTATAAAACAAAGTCGCTTCCCGCTGTCTGTCTGTCCCTATGTATGCTTAGATCTTTAAAACTACGCAAAGAATTTTGATGCAGTTTTTTTTAATAGATAGAAAGATTCAAGAGGAAGGTTTATATGTATTTAACATGCATAATATAGTAGATATGGGTAGAAGTCAAAATAATCGTACATGGGTTAAAAAATCACATGTCCTCTACCTATAATGGCCTATTTGAAGATCAAGAGAGATCAAAAGCTTCTTTAACCAATTTTTATTTAAAGTCCATTAATATTATTATAATAATTAAATCATTTCTGTAATGGTTCGAATCTAATTAAACCGAAAAAAATATATTTAACATAAGTCAAGAATTTCTGGTCCATACAAATAGAAAGTGTCCTCGCGCGTTCTGCCAATTAAAAAAATATAAAATGATCTAAATTATACAGTTTTATGCTTCGTTTTTTTAATAAAAATGTAAATCGATATCGCAACAAATGTTTTATTTACATAAAATTGTAATTTATCATTTATTCCATTATATAATTCTTACTTAAAATAAAAGTACAAATATTGATCCTGTGAATAACTCCAGGTAGATAACGGCGTTTTAGTTGTACCCAGTAATAAAAACTACCAGTTCGCACTTTTATTATCCTCTAGCAACACTTTTCTAAATATCACGTGACTTTCAAGACGCCATCTTGTTGCGTCTTTGAGTTTTGGATGAAAAAGTGTGCGCACACAAAAAATATCAAAAAAAAGTCCTGTGAAAAACGAGAAGTTTCTTCGAGTTTGGATGTGAATTTAGGAAATCTAAATACGTTATCAGTTAGAGCATACTATAGTGATTGTACGACACACTGGTTTATGATCAAGGTAAGACGTTTTAAGTTATTCATGAGTATCCAGTTTAGAGGTTATTCCTTTTTTCGTTCCTGTAGATAACGTAACACAACTTAGGGCTACTTCATATTGCACAGTGTTACTCACAGGACTTGTGAATAACACAAATTATTCACTGATATTTAACACGAGGTAGGTAAATAGTATAATATTATTTATATTTATTATTTTTATATCCAAATTATAATAACAAAATATATTATATATTTTGTTTTCGAATCATGTTTCATTTATTTTGAAGTATTTCTACCCACCGCTGTGGTGGCAGAGTGGTAACGGTTCCGACTTACGAGTTGTCGCGGGTGCAAACCCAGCGAGGCGCATTACTTTGAGTAATGTATTTCATCACCACTGCTCTCAAAACGATGAAAGAAAACATCGTGAGGATACCGACATGTTCTAGAACCAAAAATTCTAAGACATGTGACATTCACCAACCCGCACTGGGCCCGCGTGGTGGATTACGGCCCCTTCCCTCTCCTAGAGAGCAGGCCTGTGTCTCAGCAGTGGGAACATTAAAAGGATGATGATGATGATTTCTACCCAAAGACCTGCGACTTTTTCATATTGGAAAAGAGTATGAATTAAATGGTTGCTCTACCTCTTTTGCGATGTTGTCTTTCAATAGGCTGTCTTGTTCTAACCAAACTTGGTAAGGTCCTTGATACTTATCTTTGATGTCGATAAATGTTAAAAGAATAATTTACATTACAAAGTATAATGCCCAAAAATATATGGAGCAAAAACCCAGAATTGATTAAAACGATTTATGTGTGGCAAGGTAGAGCAGATACATACTATATCCCAAATCCAATAATAGTTTTCGATTAAACCATCACCAAGTAAACCTAAGGAAATAGCTGATTTGAAACATTATATGCAATATCTTATAATGTTTAAAATCAGCTATTTCCTTAAGTTTGCCGTATACGATTACTTCCCAGAATTTGACCCTTATTAGCAACCCTATCGAATGGTGTAATAATACAGGATGTGATTTTTTTTTTCAAAATCAGCGGGTTCGATTCCTGGGAAGGATTACTGATATTTCTAAAATCCAATGATGCAGTTTTAGTTTTCGACAAAATCGGCTTCGAGGCTCCTTTCTTTTTTTGATATTCCTCATAGTTTCGGATATAGCCATCCACGTCCAGTTGAAAAAATCATCCTGTTTATTTTGCTGCTGGTCTGTTTGGTTATGGTTTTATGCGAAACGAATAGCGTATTTATGAACTCTAACTTAAGGTCTATTTCGTTGTTCATAAATTATTTTAATCGACTCTGATTTTTTTTTGGGCATCCTTTTAATAAAAATTTTGAATCTTTGAATCTATCCTATAAAGAAAAATATTTACTTCCCTAAAATAATACCTAACAAACAAGATATATTTTCAGATGGCGCCAATGTCAAATGCCGAAAGGCAAAAAAAATACAGGGAAAAACTAAAAAAGGATAAAGAGAAATATGAAGAAAAGAAGAAAAAGCATAGAGAATACATGAAAACTGTTAGAAAACCAATCGCAGAAATGAGTGAAAAAGAAAAAGAAAATAAGCGTCGAGAATGGCGAAATGCAAAAAAGAAGCAAAAAGATGTTGGTGTAACAAAAGCAAAGAAAAACAAATGTTGTGAATATAATGCAAGACTATGTGCAAAACTAAAGAAACTAGTAGCAGATCAAAAGAAATTTATAGAAAATATGTTACTGCAAAAACAAGCTTTACAAAAACAACTATACCGAAAGAAAAATTCAATTAGAAAGCTGCGTGAATTGATAGCAAACTCAGGACAAAATAAAACCGAAACTATGGAAAATATTTCCACCGACAAGGTTTCTTTAATAAACTCATCAGAGAGAAAAACCAACAGCGCACCTGAAGTCTTAAATATTGGCGCATCAACATCTTCATCAGGAATGACCATAGCAGAAAATGAGATTGTACCTGTGGAAATTAATTCCTTGATAGAATCTCCGAATACCCCTTTGACTAAAACGATGTCCTTTATAAATGAAAACATTCCATTTGTATCCACTCCTGAAAAAAATAAAGTGAAAAAACAGATACTACAACTAAATGTAATCAACACTTCATTACAAACTGCATATGACAAACATGATAACAAATCAAAACGGATACTGAAAGATATTGTTTCATCCAAAACAGTAGAAAAATATAATTTGAAAACTGAAGTTTCAAAAGCACTCGGACTGAAGGGCAGATTAAGAAAATATAAGAAAAAATATAGGACTTACAAAGAAGAAGAAAAGATTCGTATTTTTTTCAACAGAGATGATAACTCAAGAATGTCAGCGGGTAAAAAAGAATGCGTTGGTAGAGGTAATGATAAATTACAAAAAAGATATTTGCTCAGTTCTTTAAAAAAACTTTACACAAAATATGTATGCGAGGGAGGAAAAGCTTCATTTTCAACTTTCCAACGAAATAAACCAAGAAATGTGGTACGGCCGAAACTGAGTGACAGAAACACCGTTGCATGTATAAAGCACAGCAATTTAGCCTTCAAAGCTGCTCATTTAAAGAAAATCGGTGTTATAGGCACTTCTGATTTGGAAGAAATACTTGCAATGTGTGTGTGCAGCATTGAATCATATGATTGTATGTATTTTAACTGCGAAAAGTGTAAAAATACCATTCCTGAAATGAATTTGACTCAAATTACAAACGATACTGAATGCACGTGGATACAGTGGGTTAGAAAGGAATTTACGTTTGAGAAAGGATTAGACAGAAAAACAACTACAACTAAGAAATATGTTAAAGATATTATAAAGGACAAATTTTCAAAACTCAAAGATACGTTTTTGACTGAGCTCCACGTTTTTCGACAGTATTATTTTAATATCTATCACCAACACAAAAAATATCGAGAAATAATCGACAATTTGAAACCAAACGAAGTAGCTTTAATAATAGATTTTTCAGAAAATTACTGTTGCAAGCTTAATGAAGAAATACAGGCTCTACATTTTGGAGCATCAAAAGGCCAAATTACAATTCACACAGGAATGGCATATTTACATAATAAAAAAATCCCTTTTGCATCCTTATCTGATTGTAACGTCCATGACCCTGGAGCCATCATAGCGCACATAGAACCAGTAATTGAGTTATTAATAAAATTAAATCCGGACATAGACATCATACACTTTTTTTCAGATGGTCCAAGTACTCAGTACAAACAAAAAAAAAATTTTTACCAGATGACAGAGTTATGCAAAAAATATAAATTGGTTTTCGGTACTTGGTCATTTTTTGAGGCTGCTCACGGGAAGGGCGCTGCCGATGGAGTAGGTGGTGCTGTAAAAGGACTGCTCGACCAAAATGTGGCCTGTGGCAATGACGTGACCTGTGCCGATGATGCTATATCTATTTTAAATGAAGAATCATCTGTTAAAATATTCTCTATTCCCGAATCTGTTATTCGTCATGCTCAAAATGAGATACCTGATGATTTAGAACCAGTACCAGGTACTAATAGATTACACCAAATTACTTACCATGTCCCTTCATCAACCCTACGGTACCGCGATGTCAGCTGTTTCTGTGAATCATCCTTGCCAAGAGGAACTTGTGGATGTTACAATCCGAAAACTCACTCCTTAAAAAAAGATACTGTTCAAAATGAGAATGCTTCAAGGAACATTAAAAAACGAAAAATAGGCAATAGGGCAATCAAAAAATCAAAACTATTTCAAGACACAGACTCTACAACTTCAACTGACTCTCATATTACATACGCCGAATCTGATGACAGCTGTACTTTTGAGGACGAACAATTTTTAACTAATGACAGCTACAAGAACAATTATTTTTCAAATACAGTAACGAAACTTTCAGATGTTAAAAATACAGCAGAAAATAAAGCTTACTTTGATTTGTCCAGCTTCTTAAGTCTCGATGGGATTATATCACAAGTGAATATTGATTTAAAGCAAACTACTCCTCAAAATAAAAGCAAAAACGAAGCCTCTACTTCTAAGGGAAAAATGATAGGTAAAAGAACCAAAGTTCTTCAAACTGAAAACAAAGAAGAAAAAGACTATGAAGAAGAAAATAAAAGAAGTGGAAGATACTTAGAGCTTCAAGAAAATGTGCAAAATAGGAAAATAAATAAAAGTCCTCAAAAGGGAAAAGAAAATTGTGATAGAGCAGACAAAGTAATCATAAACAAATTTCTGAAACGAAGAAAAACACGTGAAAATATCAGAGAAGATGAAGAAGAAGATGAAGAAGAAAATAAAGAGGAAGAAAAAGAAGAAATATTGAAAGAAATACACGGTGAGGAAAGTGAAAAGCATCAAAAAGAGAAAACAGATTCACAGGAATTTCAAAATTATGAAGACGACGCTATACATGCTGATGTACGAACTGTTGATCTGTTAAATTGTGATG
This sequence comes from Agrotis puta, assembly GCA_943136025.2. Lineage (NCBI taxonomy): Eukaryota > Metazoa > Arthropoda > Insecta > Lepidoptera > Noctuidae > Agrotis > Agrotis puta. The sequence goes on along the minus strand of OW964186.2, from coordinate 11,009,032 downwards.
TAAATTTTACAGATAAGAAGTTGTCACCTGCTTTACGTGAAGTCAACAACGAAATGGCATTGTTAGATGATTTGCAAGAAGAAAGGGTATTCATAAATAAAACTATGGATGCAATAAATTTGGAGATTGTGGATATTAGTAAGATGCCACTCCTTTATAATGATGATCTTTTGGCTATTTGTGAAGAAGTTGAAATTTCAACAAGTCCAAACAAAGTAGATAATTCTAAAATGAATCAGGTCGATACGAAAGAAATTAAAGTAACTCCCTCTACGTCGATGATTCACAACGAAAATATATCCTCAACAGAAACGAAAAAGAAGAATACAGTTATATTAAGCAATGAAAGAGTGTATTTTCCAGAAAACGTACCATTACCTAAGAAGAAAAACAAAAACAAGCGACCAAAGAAAAATTATTATAATAATGATAAAGATATTCTTAAGATATTAAAAGACTGAAAGTTTTGAAGAAAGTAAGATTTTTGTTTAGTTCTTAAGATTTTTCATTCATATTAGGCAATACAATATTTGGTAGCTTATATTTTCGAGATCTCAGATAGATTATTATTGTTGAATAGTGGATAGGTTATTATTTTGAAAAAAAAAACATTATAAATCGGGTGAAACAGCGCAAGTTAGAAGCTGGTTTTTATAAAAATAAATAAATGCCATATTATCAGGTTACCTATGCTTAAAATTCCCCGATTATGTTTCTGATATTAAATTATATAAAAATAGGTGTTATTAATTAGCATACTATAAAAAATGAACCTCAAGCTGATTAAAAATACGTTAAAATAAATATTATAGTATGATAAATAAAACTAATTATATTGTTCAGAAGCAATGAACGTTCAGTTATTATACTCATTTATATGGTCAACATGCGTATAAGTATTCTTTAATAAAAGTTATTCTTTGTAAAGTATTTTGTTTCAATCTGAATGCTTCCTAATTTTTCCGTGAGTTACATTTTTGTATATGTGAGTAACGTTACTAACTGGAATTCACATGAGTTGCGGTTGATTATTTTGACTTCTACCCATATAGCACCCGTGCGGAGGCGGGGCGGGTGGCTAGTATTCTATTTTTATTAATTTATACAACAGCTAAACAAACCCAGTGTATAAGGTATACGTTTCTTAATTCCTTAATAACAACTTTATATTATGAAATTATTGTCGTACATATTCGACATAACAGGACGCTACACATACATAAATGATACATTGGTTGAGAGTTGCACAATGATTTCTCATCTTAATGGGGCATCGCGGAACGCCTGTATATGTTTTTACCACGCCTAGTAAAAACGGGCAGAAGTGTGAGTAAGACAAGCAAAAACGGAGGTTACATTGTTTTTTTGTATATCAGGAAATACAATCGCTTTATCTCTTTCTAGAGAGTGGTCTATTTCATGCAGGTGTTGCCCTGGGTGAAATGGAAGAGAATGACAGACTCGACTGACAAAAACCACCTTGTAGCGTTCATTTGATCTTTGTGTTCCAGGGTCGTTCCGGCCACCGTAGACGCGGGCACGCGGATGGCGAGTAATGGGTGACTAACCGTCCGAGTATGGACGTAGCCGATGTCCGAGTCGACGGCGCGTCGAGTTCCATGCGCGCCTCTAAAAACTGTCAGCAATCTAACGCTTTGGAGTCCTTAAAGGGCCAAAGCCTGCCAGGATCGCGGGACTGTCATCAGGTGACCGTGACCCTTGAACGTAAAGGGCTATTGAAGCATAATCGTGGATTTTAGTCAGTACAAGTCTGACAGCCTCTCCAAAAGAGTAACTATTACTCTTTCTGTCTCCTTTTATTTTGAACTAGCTTCCGCCCGCGACTCCGTCCGCGCGGATGTCGGTCTTCGCGTGGATGGTTTATTTCTCCATTTTGAGTAACTCTGACAATGACATCTTATAAATATCTATTGGACCCAAATACGGTTAAGCCTATAATTATTAAGGAGATCCATCTATTGAGCTACTGCTGTTGAGCTCGCGTTCTGTAGTAACTGAAAAATTAGTTTTTCATTTTTCCAGGAAAAAAGTATCCCATTTTATGCCCAGGATAATAAGGTATAATTATACCAAGTTTCATCGAAATCGAATCGTTAGTTTTCACGTGATGCCTGCATATACAGACAGACAGACAGACAGACAAAATTTTTTTTCCCTCCCGCTCTCCCGTGGTAAAATCATCACATGGGTCCTCCCACCCAGGGCAGAGCGGGAGGGACTGTCACACTCGTGCTGACTAAAATCCACGGTGTCCTTCAAAAGCCCTTTACGTTCCAGGGTCATGATAGTTCGTACAGTCCCGCGACCGTGAAATACTTATCTAAACTAACTAATTAATTTCCACCACATTTCCCGAGGTAATTATTTTTGTGAAAGATGGCATTTTGAAGACTGCCTTGTGTAATTTTGGGTTCATCTACTAATACGGTAACGGCCCCGACTTGCGAGTCCAGAATTCGAACCCAGCAATTTGTCTAATTTATTTAATCACCACTGCTCTCAACACGGGCAAGAAAAACATCGTGTAGAAACCGGCATAGACTAGATCCAAGAATTCGAACCACAGTCAGTTGGCTGTAAAATCAATTCCATCCCATTTCCTTTAATTTTAATATTCGTCATTCAAAACTGCCTCTTCGATGGCTTAATCTATATATATAAAACCGGCCAAGAGCGTGTCAGGCCACGCTCAGTGTAGGGTTCCGTAGTTTCCCGTCTTAAATAATGAAATACGTAAACGAAGTTAAAAAAAATGCTTGTATATATGATTAAATAATTGATTATACTACAAACTTAGTCCAGGAATTTTGTACCACCTTCTTGTTTTTTTTGCACAAAAACTGTTCTTTCCATCAAGTTCAAAATAATTTTCCTAGAAAGTCCTTATAAAGTTCTACTTTCCAGATTTTTTTCATATTTTCTAAACTTATGGTTCAAAAGTTAGAGGGGGGGGGACACATTGTTTTTGACTTTAGGAGCGATTATTTCCGAAACTATTGACATCATCAAAAAATGATCTTAGTAAACCCCTATTCATTTTTAAGTACCTATCCAACGATATATCACACGTTAGGGTTGAAATTAAAAAAAAAAACACTTTCTATTTTACATATAGGGGGGCTACCCTAAAAAACATTTTTTTCCAATTTTTATTTTTGCACTTTGTCGGCGTGATTGATATACATATTGGTACCAAATTTCAGCTTTCTAGTGCTAACGGTCACAGAGATTAAGCGAGGACGGACAGACAGACAGACAGACAGACAGACAGACATGGCGAAACTATAAGGGTTCCTAGTTAACTACGGAACCCTAAAAAGGAGAACTGACTGACTGACATATCAACGTACAGCCGAAACTACTAGGGCTAGGAATGTGAAATTTTGCACACGGCTTCCTATTATAATGTAGGGGAGCACTTAGAAGGGGTTTTTGGAAATTTAACCTTTAAGGGGGTGAAAAGGGGGAATTAGGAAAGTACGTAACCCACGCGGACGAAGTCGCGGGAAAAGTGCTAGTTGAAATATATGATTTGACTTTGCCACTCCCTTTCTCAGAGAACAGCCCTGTATCCCAACACTGGTAAGATTGATAGGCTGTCTTTATTATGCTTACTATTATATTAACTAAGCAGGATAGTTTAGTTAATATAACCCTTTTCAATTCCCTGTACACTGTCACTCCATCTGATCGAAAATCACTCAACAGTACATCTACATACATGCATTTAAAAACTGTCACATAACCACAAGATAAGGGTTCACTAAATGATTCTAAAAACCACCTGGGGTCCGCACTCGAGGTTCGCACACGGAACCATATTTTATATGAAAGTGACAGCTTCGACAAATTGTACGGGACGAACAATTTATCACAGTTCGACACGAAACTAGACGAGGATTTAGACATTTTAGTGCCTAAATATTTTTTAGCGACTCACATAACTTTTCACTTAATTTGGAAAAGTTACGAAAGTTCGTTGGTCGCGTCCACATTCGAGAACTGATCAGCAATATAACACAAAAAAAAATGTAACACGCATAGGTATCGTGCGTATTGCATACGTAGCGATAGATAAAATAGAATAGTCCTGCTTTTATTTAGCTGTCTGCACGTAATGCGATACATAAAATTATCTAGATTATAAATAAACATTTAGGTATTTCTGTAAACACATATTTATGACATAGATACCTAAACTCTCTAATTCAACTGATGATGCAATAGATAACGTTGAGGAGCTCGTGGTTATACCGAACTTTAAAGTATGGTGTCTGGATGGGTGATAGTATTAATATAGCAAGTTTCCTCCGTGAAAGCAGGTAAAGACGTTGATCCCAGCTGTCATTTGTAGATCTTTGACATTCGTTACTGTTAGTCAGAAGCTCGAAAGTCTGCCAACCAGTCTTGCCAAGGGGTATCGTATTACCTAGTTACTGGGTTATAGAGGTCAGATGGGCAGTCGCTCCATTTAAAATACTGGTATTGCAGCTGCATCCGGCTTGACCAGAAGCTGACCCCAAAATATGTGGGAAAAAGCTAGGCAGATGATAGTTTATGGAGCAGGACAACATCGTAAAGGAAGCGACATACCTTTGTAAAATATTAGAAGATACTAACATCCACCAAACTGCACTAGAAATCTATTGGGAAGGCTATAAATATTTTACGGCTGATTTGAGGAAAATGATGATGAATCCGCTTGAGTGCGGATTCATCATCATCAGCCCGCTTATCCTATCCCATCTAGACCACTCCCTCTTATACAGGTGTTTGGTAATTGGGTGCACAACATGAAATGGATGATATGTGTACTAGACCTAATTTGCATCAATTTTATTCCCGACACCTTGGGGTTCAAACTGGATTGTAGTACCTACCTTATCGATCTTCTAAGAGCTTTTAAAAAATATAACTCAAAAACGACTTAGGTATTACGTTAATTTTACTTTTCTAATAGAAGTAAAAAAACTAGGTAAGTACGTAAAGTTGATATTATACTTAGGTATTTAAATTTTCAGAAACCTTCCATTTAATGCAGATTAAAAAACAATTTATGACACTTTATTGATGATTATGAATAATGAAATCACAAGAAAACATTTTACCATAATATAGCGTTTAGCCAATTTTTTTATATTTATCTTAATCGTATTTTTTTTAAGCTTTATATGTATTTGTTTTAGTGGAAATGCAATTATGTACTTGGAAACAGACTGAAATAATGTAATCTCTACTTATCATTTTATCTATGAAAATCTGCTGCAAATGAGTACCATGACATGTATTTTTAATATCTTATTCATTATTGTCCTAATCCGTAGTTTATCAGGACTACATGCACGAGACCGTCTTATCTGAATCTGATGCAATATCAAACAGTGTTTCTAGATAATAATATGATTTATACCTAAATCCTTTCGATATTAATAGGTACACACTTCAGATAGTGTTCATGAATGATGCAAGTTTCACATACACCAACCCAACATATAATCGTAGGTATCTAAGTAGTTTCTGCCTTCGACTTCGTTCGAAGTTTTAGCCTCCGACCTACCGTTTCATCTGGTTGACCGCCATTTTGGGACATGCTGGACAAAAAATTACTAGACCCCTAGCATCATCGTCTGTATTTTCCTAACTATTTTCGGGTCAGCTTCCAGTAGGACCGGGTACAGCTAAAGCCCAGTATTTCAAATGAAGCGAATGCCTACCCGACCTCTACAACCCAGTTACTGGGCAACCCAAAACCCCTTGCTAAGACTGATTGTCAGACTTTCGAGCTTCTGACTTATAGTAACGACTGTCAAAGATCTACAATCAGGTGCACCCGGGACTAAAGGCTTTACTTGCTTTCCGAGGCACAAATCTCGCTATGATAAATAGTCACCCATACACAGACAAGGCTCGGCAAGCGTGGCTTTACTTGGAAGATCGGCCTGTGCGCTGTTACTTTTTATACACTACCTGTCATGCATGCCAGAAGTTGGTTCGTCACAATTGCAAACAAATCTAACTTCACTCGCAAGTGCAACACACAATTTAACGATGAAATTCTAATACTGTTTCGTTTAGTATTCAAACTGCGTCAGAATCGTCACACTGATTTTGATTTGCATCTCTTTTCATAATAGTCCTGTTCAACATAGTGATCATTAAGTCTGATTACGGTTGTTCCGGTCTTTAGGTGTTCTACGGTAGCCATATAATGTACTTACTTAAACCTCGTGATTATGATAATGATGCTTTCTAGCCGACGCCGACCACACCACCTCCATTAGATGGCTTTCTAGACTGATTGTTGAGAACTCTGAAGTGTTACTCTATCATTTGCTATCCAGTGACTACACATATCCAGCTTTGGCCGAAAAATGTAAATTAATACATGTAAAAAAATATTATTAAATATAAAAAATCAAGTATATCTTGATTTGGCTCGTGAGGTTGTCCATATTGGGTGATGTGCATTCAGCGATCATTGTGCCGATAGTGGTGTCGGCCCATGGCGCATGGCCTAATTGCTAAGACCCTCGACCAACATCTATAGCGACTCACGTTAGGCAGCTGAATCGAGGGCTTGATTCAGAAAGCAGTTCTTCTGTACACGGCGGCCATTGTTAGGAGTTTTCCTTCTTTGCAGTCCTGTTTGTGACCTGTTTCCGATACCGGTGTGCGACCATTGTTTGAAATGTTTTTATTTTAGTTATTGTAAAAAAAAAAAGTAGGTAACGAGAGAGTGAAAAAAATAAAGGATACCTATTTATATGTAATAGTACAATCAATCAAATACTTGCCTCTGCAGAGATCAATAAGTTTGTATGACCTAAGTCAGCATAATTATGTAACATTTTGATGTGCCTATCGAAATTGCAAGAAATTATAATCCTCATGTTTACCTATCTACTCGAAAATAATTAATTTAGCGATTGCGGTACCCATAGATTCCATGAAAATAATGGCTATCGTATGCAATAAATAATATTAACTCCTGTATCATAAGTGGGGCGATACCATCATTGACTAATTAAATTTTCGAGTGCTGAGCGTTTACCTATAAAAGCGTCGAAAATGTACGAAATTACTACATTTGTCATTCGAAAAACCATTAGCTAGTATAAATTTTCGCGATATAACAGCTTGACTGCTAAAATGAAGGCATTTATTGTGCTCTGCAGTGTAATTTCCATAGTTTATTGCAAAACTTTGGGCTCTCATTCCGGGTTTCACAAATGTAAGTTGACCAATTACCTAGCTTTATTTTTGTTTATTTCAAAATTATTGTCAAAGGCCTACTCTACAAATAAGAACTATGTTTAAAGTCCTAACAATTTGAACGATCACCGCTTAGTAGACCCCCATGACGTCTGAAAGCGAGAGTAGTTCTACTGTGTGAAAGAGTCAGAGCTATACAAGTCGTCTAGCGCCATCTCGTTCCCGTAGGCCACCCGGACACGGACATCTCCATTCAAACATTTATTTTTCTTTAAAGAATGGCTTACCCCAAAGGCAATTTCTAGCTCCCATTTTATTTATCACTAGCTTCTGCCCGCGACTCCGTCCGCGCGGATGTCGGTCTTCGCGTGGATGGTTTATTTCTCCATTTTGAATAACTCTGATAATGACATCTTATAAATATCTATTGGATCCAAATACGGCTAAGCCTATAATAAACAAGGAGATCCCTCTATTGAGCTACTGCTGTTGAGCTCGCGTTCTGTAGTAACTGAAAAATAAGATTTTTTTCTACGTATTTTTTCAGGATAAAAAGTATCCCATTTTATGCCCAGGATAATAAGGTATAATTATACTAAGTTTCATCGAAATCGAACCGTTAGTTTTCACGTGATGCCTGCATATACAGACAGACAGACAAAATTTTTTTTAATCACATATAATTGGGTTTGGTATCGATCCAGCAACACCCCCCGCTATTTATTTTTTCAATATTTTCAATGTACAGAATTGACCCTTCTACAGATTTATTATACTTATATATATCTATACAGATTCACACAAACGAACAACACAATAGAAACAGCAATTTAAAACATATGATTTATTTTAGCCGGAGGTGAACAACAGCATGTGTGCATCAACATGTGGGATGAAGGATGTAACAACGGTCAACTTGGAGGGGCTGGTAAGTACCGGGGCACCTGCCTCATCAATTACGACGTCCTCCGAGAGAGACGTTTATTTTTTAATCGGAGAAACTCCATTCAAAAAACGTTTTGATTCACTAGAAATTCAGACGAGTATGTCTTGCTTCTAACACTTGTATAGATGACATTAACTTTTTATTCATTTAACTAAATAAATTATCATTATTAGCAAATAATTTACATATTCAAAACTCTGATCTTATGTTGAGGGTTGATTTCGTACGCCGCCGGCTTGGCACTTGACCCGGTCGGCAGTTTCGGGATACAACCATGTAAAAGGCGTTTTCGGGTGAACCGAATAGCTGAGCGCTGAATACAAAAAATATGCTGCGTCAGCGCCTCCAAAAGTGCCCAGTCGTTATTTGGCGGACAACTTCTATCAAATGTCTGTTTCTATTCGTAAATCCGGGGCTACCTATCCATAACAATACAATAGGCACAACAATCTGGGGTCGCGGTACCTACTGTATCCATATTATTATTTTTCGTTTAATCATTTTCAACCATAAAGTCACATTTTTAATTATTTTTTAACAAAGATACAAAACAATAAAAAACATTTAAAAATATAAAAATAGTAGTCCGCCGGCGTGGGAGCAATGTCCAAGCTACCGGTGGTTAGATTTCCAGAGACAGGAACCTTCTCACAATGCGAGCCGTATCAAGGAGTACTGCCTTCTGAATTCAGGCCCTTGATCCAACTACCCAACGAGAGCTTCGAGAGATGCTCGTCGAGGCTCTTGGCTATCAGGCCATTCGCCGTTACAATAATCGGCACAATAATAGCCGAGCTCACATTCCATATGTCGACCACCTCGCGCGCCAAATCAAGATTTTTTATTTGTTTATCTTTGTCAGCTTTCACGAGGTTCTCGTCATGCGGGATGGTAACATCGATTATCACTACGCGGCGCGCTGATCTGTGTATCACTACTATGTCAGTAATGATAGGCAGATCGCAGTACATCGTGACATGGTCTTTCTCGAAAACTGGGTCGGGCACATACTTGTAATACGATACTTCGGAATCAACAAGTTTGTATTTCAAAGCAAGTTGCTGGTGGATAACCCTGGCTACTAGGTTATGCCTGTGCTAGGTTATGCCTCGGACCTTGTTGAAACTCGAACAAACTTCCGTGCGTTCAAGCGTTTTTGCCATACCTATTATTGGAATCAAATTTAGCAGCTCACAATTTAGGACCCATTAATATTAGTAGTCACTTTACCCGTGGTTCTAGGCAACTGGGCTTCTCCCAGTTGTAATGTCCCTTTGTGCCTATTGGCCTTGTTTTGTTCTGTCTCCTGCTTGCATGGACGGAAGTGGAAACATATATTTTTTCCTACTCCTCCACTATTCTTTTCTGATTAATTTCGTTGCAGGATCCAAGACAGGTAAATTCATTCTCCGGGACACGTCGAGCTTCATTGTCTCGGCCCTTTTCTGGTTGGTTGCCACTGTTGATTCTGGCGCACAGGAGTTGCAGTGGTTAGGGAATAGCGTGGTAGGTTTGTCCCAATGCCTGTGCAAGTACTCGCCATTAGCAAAAAAAACCTTCAGTTTCCCCGAAGAGGTCACCGAAACGTAGCCAGGATAAGGACGCTAGGAAATCTACATCGGGCCCATAAAGAGCCCGGTAGAAGCGTCCGGAAAAGCTCCTTGCTTTGCCATACCTTCTTGCGATCTTCCGTAGTGAGTACTACAGGTTTGCGCCAGTCCTCTTTAGCCATGGATAACGGGGTGGATCCCTTGTCTACCGCGGCCACATGTCGGTGCATACCCACGTCCATATTCACGAAATATTCTCTAAGACTGCACACCTCCCGCAGTGGTAGACGCCCACGGCGTCCGACGTCGCCAGACGATCTCCGGCCACCGTAGGCGCGGGCATGCGGGCAGCGAGTATTGGGCAACTCGCTGTCCGACCATGGACCATGCCCGGGTCGACGGCGCGTTGTATTCCACGCGCGCCTCAAAGAGTGTCAGCATAGTGACGGGGCCTGTAGAGGGCCAAAGCCTGCCAGAGTCGCGGGACTAACGGGTTACCGTGACCCCGGTACGTAAAGGGCTATTGAAGGAACAATGTGGGTACATTAAAACCGGCATGACCCAACCGATGAAGGTGTGCACCTTGTTTCCGCCTGAAAGAAGGCTATTTAAAACCTTCTTGAGGCGTCCGATGTTTCATGTCCGATACATTAAATAGCCTACACCTGAATCCTCCAGCAAAGTGCTTAGAGGATTCAGGGCTAAGCAGAACCAAAGTGGACTCAAACTGTCGCCCTGGAATATTCCCCGATTGATCCATACAAGTTCATTGTTCGCCTGGATTTTTCGGATCCTGGACAGCGAAGGACTGTTCTCCATTGCCTCATACATGACTCAAGGAAGGCGCGTAGAGTTGCATCTATCTTGTACAACTCCAAGACCTTCGTGAGCCATGTATGTAGCACCGAGTCGTAGGCTTTCTTATAATCAATCCAGCATGTGGACAGATCCTTGCGAGATCGATGACCTTGTTGGCTTATGGCCATGTCTATGAGGAGTAGCTTCTTAGTACCACGGGACCCGTTCCGATATCCATTTTGAGAGCTGGACAAAATGTTATTTTGTCAATGTGAGTTGTAATTTTTGCTCTCAAAATGGATGTAAGAAGTTTATAGACCGTCGATAAACATGTGATCGGTCTATAATTCTTGGGTTCCGCGGTACTACCAGCCTTATGAAGCAGGTGGGTAATACCAACTGTTAGAAACTGTGGAAGCGACCCAGACTCTAAGGCCGATTGGAGTTGAGATGCTAAACAAGCGTGTGAAGTAAAAAGTTGTGCAGTCCGTCCGCTCCAGGAGATTTACAGTTCGGTAACGGACGGACCGCTCTTATTTTTTTTTATCTTTTATTTGTTTTTGTAAAAATATTTAAAAATATACTTAGTAAGTGAAAGTAATGAATAAAAGAAAATTATTAAAACCACCACAAAAAAGTACAATAATCGAAATAATCATTATCCGGGCTCCACGTTCGCTGCGGCAAAACACACCTGTTGTGTTTCTACTAACGGAACGCGAGTGCGGCGCTCACACACGGTGTGTGTTTCGTAAATTTCAATACAGCTATGCGGCCAAAACACGCCCTGCGTGTAAACGTTTCGCGAGTGCGGGCTTACGCGCTACGCGTGTTTCGATATATGAGTGCTGTGAAACACAACTGGTGCGTTTTTTTTGTTGCTACGACACGACAGTGCGGCTCACACACCTGCTGTGTTTTAATGATTGTTATTTTTTAGTAGTACTCAGACTGTCTGTTTAGACCTATTGGCGTCAGTATTTATAGGATTCTAATGAGAAATAAAACACTGTTTACATTTACAAACCTCAGATCAAAAAAAATATTTTTTTTTATCTGAGTTACAAACGTTTTCATTCATTTTATTATATAGATTTGAAAACGAAATACCTACGTAAGAATTATTTAGGTAGGTATCCATCTAGATTAGGTAAGATACGTGATGAGAAATTGTTTCTCAATTATACGTATAACAATACCGAAATCAAAATGATTTCTGCAACATAAGTAATTATTTATAAACAAAAATAAAAAAGCACTTCGGTAAATTGCGTCGTGACAACTACGTAAACTTTTAATTTCGGTGTATTATTGTATGCTTGATATTAGGTAGTGACTTGTATGAAATGAAATTCACAACTCAACACTGGCGCAACAGCGAGCCGCCACACGCTAGGCGTGTTCGGCCGCACAGTCGTCGCGCTTACGAAAACATGCTACGACAGTGCGGCGCACACACCGTGTGTGTTGCCGGCCGTACAAAGGGCGCGCGCAGCTATTGTTCGACCGCAGCAAATGTATATTGTTTCAGGTAATGACGACGATTATCTGAATGGCGGCTTCAACCCAGGCAAGCGTTGTGTCCACGTATGGGACGAGGGATGCATCAATGAACAACTTGGAGGATCTGGTATGTAGACCTATCAATTTTAAATGAATCTTCTTTCTGGTTCATCGGATCGCTGGCATGATGGTTCTTATACAGGGTGTAAGAGACATCGACGCACAAACGGATACTCGTACCATGGGTTCAGGTCATGATTCTGTGTTGGAATATTTCGTCGGTTTTTTTCCTAATTTTCTCATTTTTCTCGAGTTTTTTTTTTTACTTTAGATCTCGACTGTTCATAATCGTTATTCTTACTTAACCTAATGATATTATTATTTAAAAAAAAGTAATTATTTCGCTACTTTCACTAAAAGTAGCAATGTAAATAATACTAGAAATGGGTGTTTTCTCAGCTGTTTATAAGGGTTCAAATAAATGGTCATCGTACACCTAAATACTGTGTCCAGTACCGCAGTACCTGTAGTACCTAATGAGCGGCACACTATTAAAACAAAAAAAAAACAAATATAAAAAAAAATGGAAAATAACCGACGAAAAATTCCAACACGGAGGCGTCCGTAATCATGTACTTGACCCATGGTAACCGTTTGTGCGTCGATGTCTCTTACACCCTGTATTTTATTAGCCCAAAACTTCGGCACCTCCACGGCGTTTTCGGTGGCAGCGCAAAGGTCACATTGGTTGCATGTTTTTCGGCTAAGAGGGCAGGATACGAGGTGGAGCATCGTTTGAGGCACAGCTCCGACGCCCAAGAGATGCATTCACTTTTTGGGAAAGTCTTTCAGACACGCTGAAAACTTGTCCAATGCTTCTTTAACTATCTCTAGACACAGATATGTAGACCTGAATGAAAGTAGCTCAAGTAGCGACATTGAACCAAGCCAGCCATCTTGAAATACGATTTTAGTCCCAAAAAATTCAAATACCTTATTGTAGCAACTTGTAGCGCCTGTTTGATTTATGTATCTATGTAGTTATCACTCGCGTGCCACAATCTGCCGTACCTATTATAATTATTGCCGAGATAGAAATTTGTGTTTTTAAAATATATTTGCGCCTGGAAAGGTGTAAATCCCGATTAGCACCTTAAAACCCGCATTTTAAAAACGTAGTATTATTTCTTTTAGCCGGAGTTGAACAACATGTGTGCCTCAACGCGTGGGATGATGGATGTATCAACGGCCCAATCGCAGGGGCTGGTAAGTATCGAAGCACCTACCTTATTAATTAAGACAACCTCCGACAAGTCTCGACTCTGTTTTGCTACTAACATTTAATGACCATCATTAGCAAATAATTTATAGAAACTCTAATCTTATGGTAAGGGTTGATTTCTTAGTTCCAAACCTGGGGAGAGGACCGAGACGGGGTTACGCCATGTTATGGCATATGACCCGGTCGGCAGTTTTGAGGTGTTCCGAAAGTTTCGGAACGCCTCAAACGGTAAAAACGTCTGGTTTGGTTCAATTCCGCTACTTCTCCGCCAGATCTGCATTTCTATATTAAGGGGTAATTGAAGAAGTATTGGACAAGTTTTAGGCGTGCTTCAAACACTCCCAAAAATCCACGCAGCTCTCCAGCCACTCAAACCCCGCTGCTGTTCCAATGAGATAGCCCCACTTAACGAGGTTGTAGTTACATCTTCCCATCCGGTCCGGAGACGGTTCAGAGATTTCCAGAGAGGACCACGGAAGTTTGGATCCTGCAGGAAGATGGTCTCTCGGGGGTATGTAGTGAGGGGGAGAGGGACAAGTTTTTTCCAATAGTTTGAATGTAATGTAGATATCGTGCTTACACGAATTCATAATTAAACCAGAGGAATTCCTGTTGATGGACGCTTCTGACTGAAGGTGCCAAAACGTTTAACCTAGTTCTTGAACGGACTCAAGTTAGATTGATTACCATCAATATAGAATAATGTTGAAAATCTATTAAAAACAAACTGTAGTTTCAACACTGGGGCAACGCTGTATCCTTGGAGTATAGCACCCCAGAAGCAATGACAAACTTAGTGGAAAGATTCCTGGAAAATTGTAGAAAACGGAGGCCTGGATGATTTGCGCTGTTTAGGAGACTTGTGAGACTTACTTTCGATCATGTTTATTCTCCTACCTATATCCTATTCGTTTGGCATCGACGCAGCCCTTTCCTGAACTTCTTTATAGTTATCTCAGCAATCACGTCCTCCACGTTCAGATTAAGATCATCAACATTGAATGAAAGCTAATGAAGACGAAACTGTCGACAGACTTCGAATGATTCACTTTTATATTTATTTCTAAACGAATGTCGGTCGGCGAGTCATCCATGTTGAATGCATAAATACCAAAACCGTTTTTAATTTCGGCGTAACGCCACCATTACTTTAGCGTGTTAGTAGGCCAAGACAACTAACACTACCAGACTAAAACCGGTACCTACTATTTTATTCAATTCAAATGTTTGTAAGTCTGTATGATACATTAGCGAACTTTTCCTTGATATTCATATTCATTAAGAATAACTTTTTTATTTGAACTTTACCCAATACACCTAGAGTTGGTCGCGGGACTCACGAATTACCGTGACCCCGGTATGTAAAGGGCTATTGAAGGACGCCGTGGATTTTAGTCAGTCAAGTCTGACAGTAAGGGTGGGAGGACTAATTTGATGATTTTACCTCGATAAAAAAAATACACCTAGAGTATACAATTACTATAACGTTCCGGGCTAAGAACTAAGTATTAGTTCTACATTCTGGACAAGAGAACAAAACTTGGATTATTGGCATTCTAACAACCACCGTAACCATTAACTAGACGAATCATGGGATCAACTCTGAAACTCTTTTTCTTTTTCAGGCGCTGACGACGACTACCTGAACGGCGGTTTCCATCCTGGCAAGAGGTCCCTGCAAATCCTACTTCAAAAGTTGAAGGAAATGAATCACCACCAATAAGATGACAAGATATTTCCGTGGATTTGTTTTATTTTCTTTAAGTATTTTAATGGTATAAGGATTTTTTTGTTTCTATTCAATGTAAACTGGTCTCATCACTTGTAACTTTAATAAACTATTATAAATAGACATCTAAAGTTTTTTTTTTTAATTGGAAAACTAAAATGAACTCTGGAACAGTCAGTGACCCGCAAAAACTATTCTCATGTAAATAGATTCTGCCTACCGCAGAAAATATTTCTATATTTGACGAAATGTGGCACGCAACAATATCCCACTGCTGGCCAAAGGCCTCCTCAACGTAGTCAACAAAACATAATTTTTTAAACGGTTTTCCAATGTTGTGCTATAAGTTTTCATGTGTCTGCATGCGAAACTCTTTCTGCATCTGCATCCATATAGCATAATATGCATATAGTGTACAGGAAAACCGTTTCAAAATTGCTGCTTGCATACCTAACTGTTATGCTGACTGTACGTAAGATACTTTTCTATCGGTAAATGACATGACGCAGACGACGTTGCGGGTAAATATACGTGCACTCATAAATTCGAGAAATCTAAACACATAAAATCAGGACTAAGGTTAAGTTTCTTAAACAAATTCCAGTACTATAAAACTTTATTAGTCCCAATAAACTGCTATGTGCAAGATGCTTACATAGACACTTTATAAAAATAATTTTAGAACATGATCCAGTAGACATACTGGCACTAAATCTAATTATTACATACTTATGTATATTTACAACATAGTGAAATAGCTACCGAACATTTTGTTACTGGACGAAGGCAATGGCAGTTAGTCTAAAATTTGCTTGGCAAGTAAGATAAGTCTTTTAGTGTACATATAGAAAACAGTAACATCTCTTAACTTCAAGAATGTTAGTTCTTTAATGCATTGATTAATTACACAGATAACAGATTAACAAACAATTTTCTAATTTGATTATAGCTAGTGTATAATTATTTTTAAAATAGCTGTTAAAACAATTTCACTATTACTAACTAGTTTTGAAACTACTATACATACAAACTTATAGACAAGGGGACTCAAACATATTCCTACAAAAAAATGAGAAAAAATCTATCACAAAAGCGGCGATGTTACATAATTATAAAATTGTTATTATTTTTGTATCCTACAAGCGGTGGGCAAAGCATTGAAATTACCTAAAATTAGGGCAAATTGCAACAAGTGGTAATACTAAGACTTGTACTTGGAACAAAGTAAAAAATCGGCAATCAAACGAGATCAGAATAAAAGAAGTCAAGATCCTCATACAAACTGTATAAACACATACAATGTTTCTACAGGATAAACGTGACAACACGTTTTTCTAAAACTTGCATACTCCTAAAATGAATAAGATTCTACAATAACAAATATAATTGAAAATTAATTTGAGAGGTCATTAACGCATCCATTCATACTGTTGAAGCATAGTAAAGTACTGATTAAGACAAACCATGAATATACGGTATAATCTTATGTAGTCTACTCTTATTGTCACAATATAATTGAACAACTTGCACATTGTTATCACAGCGCTAATCTTATCAATATTCCAACAATGGGTACTATTAATCTTTCATTGTCATTTCATCACAATAATCTTGTAAAATAGAAATATCATTTCAATATTCCTTTCCTTGCTTTTTTATTTGTGTCACACACATTTTTTTCATGATAAAATTTTCAGACAGGCAGTCACTCTTTTAAAATTATTTTGCCACTTTTTATTATGAAGATAACAATTTAATATAAGTACATACTATGAGCTAAAGGTTTAACCCTTTAACGCACACCCTAACTTTTTATTTAATTCTTAATATTTTGTGATAAATATATATTCTGTGCCGTAAATTATAATAACATGTTCTTGAAAAAAGACCTGAAAATCTCTGTTTTTCGAGAAAGTCATGAAAATCATACGGTCGTAAATGTTTATAAGGTTCAATATATAAATAAAAATCTATAACGACCTTAAAGTGAGTGTCCAGTTTACTGGCCACTTTGTATGAGCCGTCCTATAAAGGGTTAAAACTAGTATAAATTCTCACACCAATTCCAGTCAATAAGTTAATAGACGTTAAAAGATAATTTTACAATTTACATATTATTATTTTTTTAAACTATTCTTCAGTTAGTTTGTCCATGCCAATGTTCTTGAGCATATTGTGGCAACTCCATGGGCAATTTGTTATAACCAGAATTTAAACTAGGGCCAGGATTATTTGGGACAGCTTTTGGAACATTACCTTGTCTAAATTTAGTAGAATATTTATAAAAATCAGACATTTCAAAAGGCTTTGTCTCCTCCCTATATGGTATACATTTACCCTGTTCTATCACTGTAAGGTTATTCGGTGATTCTAAAGAAACCGCACCAGGGGATAATACAGGAGGACTTTGTGGCATCTGATTCGGACTTTGCATAGCTGAGTGTCGACCAGAAGAGATCATTATCTCATATGCCTGTGAATTTCCAACACTAGAAGTCCGCTTCAAGCTTGAACTCTTTTTGAGAAGAGGCGCTTCAGATTTAGTTGGTGAATCCAATGATGTTTCATACCATTGTTTCTCTTTCACTTTCATATCTGCTTGAGAGAGTGGCGAGAACTTATTCATGCCAATAGGATCAAAATTGTATGACTTAGTACTGACTGGAGTTAATTGATCTTGGTAGTGTCTCCGATCTTCCCTAATGTAGTCATCAGTAGACACTTGCAGTTGCATATGCATGGGATGTTTGATAGAATTATGTTCTCGTAATGGTAATGTATTTGGTACAACTACTGTCCTTTCCATTGGCATGTGAGGCTGTTCCTGAATATCAGGTTGGGACCGATGCTGATAGTTCATCATTTGTGCTTCATGCTTCATATTTTCTAGATGCAACTGATTATAATCACTGTGTGATGTCAAATGATAGGTCTGGGTCCTCTGTAACGTGTTTCTACGTACACCTTCTGTGCGTCGCTTAGATTGCTGCATTTGATGCTGATGAGCTAACCCAGACAAATGTTGGCTTTGAGCCTTCAAATGTGATGCATATTGGTACAATAATGGTGTATTACGCATACCATTTTGTACTGGATGAGGAGCCATGGTTCCATGAGTATAATGTGTAGTTATATCAGGATGGCTAGAACTAAAGTGAGTTTCTCGTAATCTAGATACGTTATGTGCTTCTGGAGTATTGTTGCAGTAAAGTTTATTCATATAGTCACTTGTCATGGTATGGTGTCTGTAAATAGTTCCTTGTTGCATGTCATTTTGTAGATTTTCGTTCATTGGCTCATGTCGACCAGCCAGTGCTGGGTAAGTATGGGATGTATGTATGGAGAATGTATCAGTGTTTCGCTCTTGAGGAGGTGAAGGAAAGAAGTTAGAACAGCTAGTTTCTGGACGTCTAACATGTCTTGAATGTGCACTTTTGGTTGAAACACCCGATATTGATGGAGTGGACAATCTATGTGAAAGATTTTTACGCAAGTTCGCGTCTTGTTCCATCATACGGTCACCCGTGGCGGCTCTGAGCCGCCTGGATGAGTTGTCCGATCCATCTTGGACGTCATTACCGTCTGTTGACCTATCAACACTTTTGATACTACCTAATCTTTCTCTTTGAGGCACTTCGGGGCTTAGAGGCGCTTCGGGCGGCATGATGCCCGTTAACTGTACCTCTTGAACACATAGTTTGTAAAGTTCTTCGTTTTTAGCTGCAAGTATCTGCTCCAATTCCTTCTTCCGAGCTTGCAGCTTGAGCAACTTGTCCTGCTTATCAGAATGCAAATCGCTACCCATTGTGCTCGTACCCATATTTAACGAAACTTATTACACACAAAACATAAGTCAAAATCACATCCACGAAAACATATAAAGTTAGTTTATTGATAAAATAGTATAATAGTTTATTCCTAGATAAAATAAACAAAGAAAACTAAAAATTCTTGAGCGTTGACACATATTTTCACACGCACATCCGCACCCATGTTTGTTTGTAGAAAAAAAATAAGTTGCGTTCAATTTTATTTTCTTACAACAGTGTTCAAATAGTAATCACGAGTAAGATGAGACACAATTCCAAAACTATGTTATGTAATTATTGGAAACAGATGATGATGTCACACACCATTTATAACAAATATAATTAAAATTTTAAATAAAAACGCGTACCAAATTCGTAACGATGAACGCAGATTTTATGTTGGTCATGTGTTTACAAAGTTGGCTATAATAAAATAAATAATTTACATAAATAATATTATACTAAATGCATAATATTATAAACTAAAAGTATTTATTAGTACACGCCCTGAATAATGGTGCTCTACGCTGAACCATTTAAAACATTGTTAAGCAAAATAATTAAACGAGCTTTCAAGTGAAATCGGACAAAAACTGCTGACATTGTCACTATGACTTTGACATCATTATCGTATCAACGAAACGGGCTGGCTTTCAGTCAGAGAGAGTATTGCCTCGGCTGCTATCAGTGCCATGTAAATTTAGAAAAACATAAAGTAACTCCGTAACTATCTTCCTTCCCGCACCTTCGTGTCCTATTTAGAAAGGTTTTCATTTCACCAAACTACAATAAATACCCAGCAAAGATGTCGAGAGTGTACAGGTCAATTGTGACTATCGCCGATAGATTTGTCCCCGGAGCTATGCGCCCCATGTGGGAACATCCAGCTGGTAAATATGATTGTTACCTTTACCATCTATTATAGAAAAAAAAACAAAATCTTTTCCAACTGGGTGTGTTCATTTCAGGTCCAAAAACAATTTTCTTCTGGGCGCCTGCTTTCAAATGGGTAAGTAATGCGGAATTGCGGACGTAAATTCAAGGTCATACTATTTATATTGAAAAGACCTTGCGTAAGGGCAAGTGTGCTGCATATTATAATAATAATAATATAGGAATAATCATGAAGTGATGATTAAAAAGCGCATTAAGTTATGATGTTAACTACCGAATTCTCAAACTTGACTTAATTTTTAGCAGCTGTTACCTCATGTTATCTCTGTCACTCTAAGGTGTATTTATGAGAAAGAACTACTTTAGAATGTCTCAAAGCTAAATGTTGTTGGAGTATTCAAGTTACAAAATAGAAACATGACCTTATAATTAATTTACAAAACAAATTCACCACTATTTTCAGTAGATATGAATTAATGCCATTTCATAGTTTTTTTTTTTGTATGTTTTTTAATAAGGGGTAATAAACAAAATATATATACTTAAATAGTAGCATACTAAACTAGACAACACCAGAATAATCAAATTAATCATGATTAAATCCTAAATTATCTCTAAACAGTAACTATTATATGACACAGACATAGTAAAGATTCATTTTTATTTATTACATAGATAACATTCAAGTTCATGTTTACATAGATAAATAATTGATAAGATATGAGACATTTATGAAATCTCATGTTGCATGCTGAGACTACATGAACAAAATGTCATTGAAACTAATTCAAGTAACTATTAAACTTTTTTTAAATGTTGCTTCTTTTTTGTGACTTTATGATAAAATAAAAAAATAAACGGAAGTATGTTAAAAAACAAATTACCTGGATTGCCAATATTTTTTTACATAGAACCCTTCTGCGGTCAGTTGTTTGATCAGTAGTTAAGCTAACGAATACTATACGATTTTAACAACTGGTTAAACAATGTATAGGATTTTAACAAATTGTTTAATTGGTTAGGTTCTGATCAAAATTGGATCAGTTATTAAAAAACTGGCCCTAAATCTAATGAGTTTTGCGCATACACAAAATGTCACATTATTTGAATTCATTCAGCATGGTAAAGTTATAAGCAGTAAAATGTGTACTTACAGTTATAAATGAAAACCAGTAAAAAAAACATAAAATTACTTTATTAATTTTAATAGAATTACAAACTATTATGAAATAATTTTATCTCAGTTTCGAGATAAAATCACTTGAGTTTTGCAAGATGTATACATTTTTGAGCTTGTGACTTCATGTACTTAAAAAAAACTGTGCAATTAAAAAACAAACAAGTATCACATTTGTCCATTAAACTGACAAAAATTAAAAATTCATTTTGTGATTGTGAGAATGTTTCATCTTAATACTTCACTCATCTGGGTATTGGAATATATGAATAAAACTGACTTCAGATATTTTTAAAAGCATGAAAGGGTGGAATTAATACTGAAATAAAGTGGTATCACAAAGTATCTACATTTAAGTGACCTGGCTGAAATTTACTGCCAAATTTCAACTCAAAAAAAATATTCAACGAAAACCACTCACACCTTAATGAATTTTCAACTCTAAATCAATTACAGCATGGTTGAAATTTTTGAATGCATAATTTACATTTAGGACTTAGTAAATCCACTAGTTTCAGAAATTTCGGGGCCACACTAACTAGCCATCAATTATTGCATTGATAAGAACATTTAAGGTCCGTTATTGCGATAATTAGCTGCATTTTGTGTGCCACCCGCTTAAGTTACATATTGTATGACATTGCAGTTCAGATCTTATTAAACAATGGCCACTAGGCCATTAAGGAAAATCCCAGAAGTCAGTATTATTCATAACAAAGTGACTAGCCTTGACTCACCACATTCTCACCACTTTCCAGGGCTTGGTGTTAGCTGGGTTGGGTGACCTGAATCGGCCTGTCGAGTCCTTGTCTATCCGCCAGTCGGCTTCTCTCGCAGCCACCGGCATTATTTGGTCCCGATACTCCTTAGTCATTATACCTAAAAACTACAGCCTCTTTGCTGTCAATGTGTTTGTGGCCTGTACCAGTGTATACCAATTAACCAGAGCTTACAAGTATAATCAGGAACAAAAAAAATTGAAAGAAGTAGCTCAGTAATCTGTCAAACCTCTTTGGACTAGAATTTTTTTGCTGTTGTATGTGTATACAATAGTTTGAAAAATCGCTAATTAATAGTGTCGAACAAATTGCGGATGCAGTTCTTGACACCAGACTCCTTAGATATATTGTAGTATCTGCAACCGGTCTGCAAAATGTCCACACAGGTTTTACCACCTGATGGCCTACCATGATGTCTTAAAGCGTGAGTAGTTCCACTGGGTGAACGAGATGGCACTAGACGACTTGTATAGCTCTGTCTCTTTCCCACAGTGGAACTACTCACGCTCATGTAGGCCACCTGATCCTCTTGGTTAGGTCGATAGTTACGGGATGTTACTCACTTTAGTAGTGACCTCTAATTAGGGCAGCCTTATTTTAATAGAGGTAGTTTTAAGCCTCTCTCTCAAAGATAGAATCTACTTAAACATTGACAAATTGTTTTTAAATGTTATTTAATTATAGATATGGGTATTAATTAATTGTAGCCAATTCTTTATTTATTTTATTTGTAATAGGTAGATTAAAAATTAGTAGAATATATTTTGGGGATGGTAGAATCATATATTTTTTAAAGTTAGTAAACACAATAGTAATACAATCTAGAACGCACTTTAAAATCTTGAATGTTGATTGTTATTTATTTGTTATTATAAAGCTGTGTATTGAAGTGCAATGCAGTTACAAAATATATTATAATGAAAAGATAAGATTTTTAAAGCTAATGCGGAAAGTTAAAACTTTTTAAATTAACCATGCATTGCAAGTACCTATGTATCATATAGAATCATGCTAAGTATGTCTCCGAAAAGTATATTGCGGTATAAGGAAATAGAGAAAAATGAGCCTTAAAATATATGCCTTTTTTGTATAGTACGGCTTATTTTTCTTTACATTTTTTTGGAACAACCAGTCAGCATTGATGACCAAACTGATAGGTTAAAACGAGACTCCTTATTGTACTGTGTCCTTTATTTTGTGGCTGTATTGTTACCTTCAATTCGTAATGTATGACGTACGAATAAGGTCTGGTACTACGCATATCATTAATTTGTTAAAGTGACGCCAGATGGCGCTCAGAGCAGTGGCGGATACAGGGTGAGCTGGCTATGGTTTGGGAGATGGCCTTGCACGGTCTATGCATACTTTGAAACTATATGCATGCTATGCTAGATAAATCAGAAAGGGTGCCTGTTCAATTTGATTATTTATTATCGCTATTAAGATAAAATTCCAAGAAGAATATATTTTTTACGTAGATTTTGAGCCCCATGGACATTTCTGTTCTCCCGTTCCCAATTAAATCTGAATCCGCCACTAGATCGATTAGATCTAACGCGTTATTGATTTCTGTTACAGCAAAACTATCAAGAGTTGTGTCTATGATCTTGTGGCCTTATCTCAGTGTTGCCAGTTTTTTTTAATATGTTTCACTTTTTTTAAATATACAAGCGCACTGTGACAAAAATCAACAGTGCGACATTGATTATGCTTATCTAAATTATGATGAATAAGGTGCTTAAAGTTCTGATTAAATATTTATCCAAACTGTGATAATGTAAACGTTAATGTGGTTATTGTTAACCAGCTCATGTGTTATAAAGTATTGTTATGTATATCACACAGTTTTATGTAACATGGCGTTATTAAATCATAGTTTTGTAAAAAGAACATTTTGTCTATTTTTGTAAAACCTTTTTGGATTTTGGAAATATATATTTTTATATTTCGGATATTTTCTTGTTTCTATTTTACTTTCTTGTCTTTTCTTACTAATTTTCTTTCAGGCATCACCACTAACTATTATTTTTTCAAAATGGCCTTCTGTTGAAATGTTGCATGTGTAATGTTTTGTGAGATTTTAATTCATTCATACATACATACAAATGATATGAGGACAATCATTTGCATCAGAAATATTTTATTTTCTTTGTTGTTGATATTTTACAACATTCGTTTTTTTACCAGAAAATTCGTCAATCAAATGAAATCGCCTCAAAAATTTGTGTATTATGTTATACCCTATTTATAGCATGTTACATTTAAGATTTATTTTTGCAAATTTGCATGAGTAAATTTTTTCAATATTACGTAAGCACCATGGGGGGTGGCGTGGGGTCTTTGCTATGCTTATTTTGGATGACATGGGGATAGGGGAGTAAATGAAGATTACGTCATCTGTAGTTATTTACTTTTTTACACGAATGGCAACCCTCACATTGTCTCTGCTTGAGAGCGAAACGTGTTAGTTAGCTAGTTAGTAATAATGCATACGTTTAGGCAAAAACAATACATTAACTGAAAAATATTTACGTAAGCATGGGGGGAGGGGATGGGTAAGAGCTTTGCTTAGTTTTGCTGATAAGGGGGACGGGGTGTAAATAATTGTAATAAATCTGCTTACGTGATACTTGAAGGGCCCCACATAAGTGAACTGAAGATATTATTACATTCTAAAGCATACTATTACATATTAATCCAATAATGTTGAATGGACAGCTTGTGCATTCCCTTGCGGTCGCCCGCATGCTGTTGAAGACGGAATACTCGAAACACGAGGTGAACGAAAACATTGTGATGAAACCTGAAATATTTGCCAAAACTCTAGCCGTAGTACCACAAAAAGTTAACAATCTAATGAACACTTGTCTAAAAAAAGGTTTATCTGCTTAGCAACCCTTATGTCAACATCAAATTCTGTTTTACAGTATTTTTAGACTAGTGTTTGTAGTAAAGACGGTTGGACTACGACTTGCTGCTTGGCTGGCTGTTATATATTTTAGCAGCAGAAGCTTCGACCAAGAAGAAGTTTGCCCGCTCAACTGAACGTCCAATCAGTTTTATTCAAGATTGCGCCCCTTAGAGTCTCGAGTACGCGATTTCGCTTCATATTATAATGATTCTGCCAAATCTCCCCTTTTTTCGGCCATTTTGTTTGTGTTTACCATAGTTATGATGAAGATTCTAATTAGAACTTCTAGACCTCGCAACTTTTTGTTGAACCCTAAGCACTAAGACAGAACTTACAAGTGACAATTTTACTCTTTGACATTTATCAAAAATAAACCTTTCGGGCTCTCAAAACTTTTACAAAATTATTTTCAGTGCCAAAAACTAAATCTAAACCAACGAAAACATGTTTTCTTAAGTGTAAAACTAAAAAACAAACGTACAAAAAAATGTCTTCAATCTACAAAGCCATAATTGGAACCGTAGACAAATTTGTCCCGAAACCTCTGCGTCCCTTGTGGGAACATCCTGCTGGTAATTATGTTTCTTTTTATAGATATTTAAAATAGATAGGTCCGAAAAGTGTGTCTAAGTTCGTATCTTCGTTTTAGGTCCTAAAACAATTTTCTTCTGGGCTCCTTTAGGAAAATGGGTAAGTAAAAGTAGAAGTAACAGTGAAACTTGGTTAAGTGAGACCTGGATAAGTGAAAAACCATATAACTGTAACTCATACCGACACTTTAGTAGCACCGAATAATATCATCTTAATTGATTACACCATTTTCAGAGCTTGGTGCTTGCCGGATTGGGCGACATGAATCGCTCTCCTCAAACATTGTCTGTCAAACAGAATGCATCTCTTGCCATAACCGGGTGCATTTGGGCGAGGTGGTCGCTCATTATTATACCGAAGAACTACAGTCTCTTCGCTGTGAATTGTTTCGTTGCACTAACCGGGCTTTACCAACTTTCCAGATACTACTTTTACCAACAATCGCTCGAGAAAAATAAATTAGAAGATGAAAAGAAAAAAAAGAAATAAAGAACTTTTTGGAAACTTAGTGGGCCCCTGTCCGTAGGGCTTTAGTCTGAAATTTTTCATATGCATATGTAGGTATACTTCTTGCTTCATAAGTAAGGCTTCATACCTAATTGTAACCATGGGTGTCCCCGAAATTAGGATCTAACAATCCACTTCAATCAATTTAGTCGAGGAATATATCAATCATTCGTGCCAATTGTGGCCTGCACCAAAGACTCGACATTTTTAAATTGATCTAGGATAAGACTTCCATTTGTTTCTTTTACTATTTTAAATCTGTGAACTAATGTTGTGAATTCGTAAAAAGAAACCTTACGCAAAAACTGCATAACGCCTCTTGTTGCTATCAGCAGATCTAGACACATTTGGGCGTAAAATTGGTGCGCTTTTAATAGTTTTTTAATAACCTAACACATATACCTTTTTAAGTTACTAAGAACATAATTTAAATGTCTTTAGAATCATTATTGTTGCGATGGTTTCTGAAAGTTACCCTTGTCACTTAAAACACTTTTATCAGGAAATAATCAATAATTTTATCTATCTATCACAATGATTGTAGAGGGCCAAAGCCTGCCGGGGTTGCGGGACTTACGAATTACCGTGACCCCGGAATGTAAAGGGCTATTGAAGGACACCGTGGATTTTAGTCAGTACGAGTCTGACAGTCCCTCCCGCTCTGCCCTAGGTGGGAGGACTCATTTGATGATATTACCACGCAAAAAAAATCTATCACAATGATACAGTTCAGAACATAGCGTCTGTCTGGTTCCGCCAAACCTTGAGCGTTAAGTCATGTATATGTTACAGACCAGTGCGTTGATGGTATAATATGTCTTATCTTCGCAAATCTTTTGATGGTTACTGAAGTTCTGATTAGATAAATATGGACCGGACTGTCAACTGACCGAATGTGAGGATTACCTACCTATATTAGTTGACCGTAACTGTTGAATTTGTTGTAATTTAAAAGTGTGAGCAATTAAAAAGTTTTTTTTTTTATTATTTTGTATTTTTTGTTAAATATGTTATATTGCACGTACTTATTTATGGTACATCAATGTAGAAAAATGAAAACGCAAGATTTGAAACATGGCAAAAAATACGATATACTAAACTAATCAGTTTTAGTTGGCTATATCATAAAATTGCAACAGTGCCGAAATATTGAAAACTCAAATAAATAACATAGCCGTTAAAAAACTTAAGTCTAGTGATCAATTTTGAAATCTGGTCCGACCACTTCTTGGCTTTGTTGTGCTCCCCTTTCCAATGGGATATGACGAACAATAAACACCTTTGTCGCATGTGTAGTCAGAAACTATAATCATGGACGTACTCCTTTCTCGTTTCCTCACAATGTTTCCTCATTCATCGTGTTTGAAAATAAATCCAAACTAAACCGATGTGCCTTCTAAACAAAGATCGGAATAGGTTAAGTTTTAATTCCTAAACATCGAAAGCGTAAGTATCATGGATAAAAACCTCGGAACTATTTTGAAGTTGGTTCTGAAATAATGCTGTTAAATCAATAACCGACAGCAGCATTAAGTAGCATAAATGTCATATTCTACCTAGTGATTTAACAGCATTATTGAGGCCATACACGTTAGGGTTTGCATGGTGGTTTTAAACTTGCGACAGGCAAGCCCTGTATGTGATAAAACTGTACATTTATCGGTACATGTATCGGTTATGCGTGCACGGTAAGTATGGTAAGTACCTACCTCAGACGTTGTGCGGGAGAACTCATTCTATGAAAAGGAAACAAATCGGCCAATACTAAGTATAGGTAGTAGTACAAGGATATTTTGGCGCATCACAGAAAGGGGAACTAACGGCCGCCATTTTGTTTTTTTTTTACAGTTTCACTAATTCTTTAAATGTCACCTAAGTGCCAAAAGATCCTTGTAGTGATGTGGATATTACCCATAGACATAGAGCATGTATCCAGCATTAGCTGCCTAAAATTGCCGTACCTACTCTATTTTAAGAAAAACAATGATAGGACCATCCTGGTCTAATCTGTAGGAGCTTTCCTTGCCTTACAGACATTACTTATCGTTTACCCCCTTACAGACAATACCTATGTCTCACAAGAGATAGACTGTCCTATAATTTTTTTTCTCTATTTCTGAAGAGTACGATTTATGAGACTTTTTCTTAGGGATGGATTAGTCCATGCTATAAATTTATGGGTAATAACTACTGCCTAATGGGTTCTGCATGCAATTTGTCTGTCTTTGCATGTTTTGCACGACGCACTAGCATTGCATGATTTGTAACATGATAAAACCGTCCTACGGTAGTAATTTTCAAGAAGCACATAACATTATGCTAGTATTTACTAACATTATGTGACACAATTTATGTACAAGAGAGATGGCAATTGTCAGCTAGTGTTTGTGAAAATGAAAAAAATGTTAAATGCACATTGTGTTGTCCGCTTTCTAGTTAATTTGATTACAATCTAGAATCTGGCTGATTTTCACATTTTTTGTTAGTTTTACGTAGTAGGTAGTGTTCTTCTGCGCGTTTAGCATGACCAATTCTATCTCTATTCTACCAAGAATAAAAAAGAAGATAGAATTATAAAGTTATTTCATATAATAATATGATTATAAACTTTTTTTAGTAACCTGTAAACATCGCCATGTGGAGTCGTTCTTTCGTCGACAAAACCCGTTTCTACGGTGTCATGCTACGCGTGCGGTCACATAGATAGACTTTTTATACAGCTTTAGTAGTTCTATTCGTGTGTATGTGTTAGGGGGACTAAGATGAATACTGCTATGATTATATGATCATATCGTTGAAGCATAATAGTGGCTCAATACAGGAAGTGACAAGAGGTGCATATACTTTAGTTTGTCCCAAAACCAAATGGTGCCACGCAAAATTCACTCTTTCTGAACATCGATAACCCGGGTTTGTCACGGACCCATTTAGCAAAACTCAGTCGTCTCGGGCCACAATTATGCCTTGACGTAAACTCACAAGCAGTATTCTTAACACTGACTAATTTTCTTTAATCATTTCCTTGCGTATCCACAGGCTCTAGTCCTGGCTTCGCTCGACGCGTACACCCGCCCACTGGACAAGGTGTCGACCACACAATCGGCCACGCTCTCCGCCACTGGCCTTATCTGGACTCGATACTGTCTTGTCATAACTCCAGTCAACTATTCCTTGGCTATTTGTAACTTTATGTTGGGGGTCGCCAATGGAGTTCAGACGATTCGTGCGTACCGTTTCCAGAATCAGAAGGCAATTACTGCTTAAACGCGGGGAAGGAGGTTTTAACACATTTGCTGCTCTTAATTTGTGAAAATATTTCTCATTTAATACGCTATTTAACCTGGTTTGCAAAAGTAATTCATAATCGGGCATTGCTCAGAGGCCTTACAACAAGTTTTCACGTTTTTGTGATGTAAAGTATACGGGGACTTTGAAAAGTCCCCACCACGACTGAAGATCTTCAGAAAATTCCTAGTACTCCAGAGTTCACATGCTAGGGCCTCGGTTTATAAAAGCCTGATGAAGTCTTGATTAGAATGTCTGCCTTCAAACTAATGTTACCTATTGTTTTTGTGATTAATTAGGCACTTGTTACGATAAGAAAGTAAATACCGGTGATTAAATAGGTTTCTTCTGGGCAAGTGTGCTCCTTAGGCCGTATCATCACTTCACTTATGGTGAGTTGTGGGCAATCACAAGGTAAGGTCCCCCCCATAACCTTCTTCCACTCTTTCTTCCGTGCAGTTTTCTCGTTTTTATAAAAGCGACTAAGGTGTCAGTGTTAGTGTGGAAGATTTATATCCCCGTCGACAAGGACAAGTCTTTTGGCACGTACTCTCTGACAACTGTGACCCATATACCCCTTTGTATTCTGCAGACATGACCCGCCCAAACCACATACCCGATAATCTGGCGTAAAAAAAAAAGATTATAAACTTGGCACCAGTTGAAGTGGAAGAATATTTTAGGGAATAAATCGGAGCAGCAAACGTGTTAAAACAAATACTTTCGAAGGCGAAGGAAGGATTGACCTAAGAAAAGGCACAAATTTAGTCTCGATTTAAGAATAGAGCTCAATATGGGTACAGTACATATACTTCATTGTGGTTTTAAAAAACCAACCTGTATCTAAGTCTTAAAATAGATACTCATTTGAGTGCCATCGCGATATACCTACGCCTCGAAAACATACGCTGAAACTTTTTAAGGGTAATGGGTATTTTTAACGAATTTATTATTTTAAATATTTGCTAGTCACAATTTAAGAAAAAAAAATCTTGCCAAAAATCTACCCACCTGGCAGCGAGGTATAAACATATTTTATAATTTGAAATATGCCAAACTACTTTTATTGTTTTTTCAATAGTACTTAATCTGATTTTATTATTCAAAATCAATTTACTGGTGGCGCACAAACTAGCTAGATTACTAGTCAGAATCCTACATATCAAAATGTACTCTATATGGCACTTCATACTTTCTATTGTTGCTTTGGCCATGTAGATGCAGCCACCAGCGTAAGTTAGCCCCTAGTCACATCATTTAACTGCGTTAGCACGGCTCAAGGCCAACTTTATTATAATAATAATATAATTAACAAACCACGATGTGTCGCTACTTTGAATTGCATAGTACTTAGCAATAATACTGTAATATGTCACTAACTACCTCAATAATACTTATCCGTTTGACTAACAAAAGAAAGGATAAAATTGTGACTGGAAGGAACTACGTACAGAAATGATCTTCCCTTCAGGCTATAATAAAACATCGACATTAAAAATAAACAGCAATACATTTTAAAACTTATTACAAAAAGTGGAAGGTTCATGTTCGTTTTGTAAAAAAATTAAAGTTTGGGATTGGTTGACTTCAGTTCACCCTTTTATTTACCGTCTTTAAGATTGTACAGAACAAACATAAAGAAGGTGCAATTAAATATTCAACAATAGTCTGGCTGATCTAATAGTTACAAGCAATGCTACTGAGTCTCTCTCTCTCGATCTGGAAATCGAACCCAAGACCATTCTTGGGTTCGATTTCCAGAAAAATATAATTGGGATTTCACTTAAGGAAAATTTTGGATTTTAGTATTCTGGAGGCTTGCCTTTACTGTTCACATCTAATAAATGAGAGAACAATAATAATTTCCGAAAGGTATTGTAATAAATGTACACCTTTACCAAACTTGGAGATTTCTGCTCATGTAATCCAAAGGGAGAGATAACATGAAACTTGTAAATGATTTACATTCCTAACCATTAACCAGCCAGGCCCCTGTTTTGAAACAGACTTTCAGTACGGGGTCAATATTTTCATAGACAATGGACTGAGCAACTCCTGCAAAATAAACCACTCTTTAGAAAGAGACAAAGCGATTTCATTGCACTACCCATCTCTTTCTTGTAACACATAGACATAGACAATGAAACAGAAAAAGCAATGCGATTGCCGATGCCATGATCACTTGTCTCTGGTACACTTGTCTGTCCGTTTCTGCATGACTTATGGATGATAGGAAAAGCTCAGTCCATTGTCTATGGTATTATACTATTAAATACCAGTGAATACTAACATTGTATCTACGTACTAATTCAAGTAGAAACCTAGTGCCATAGAACAAAATGTAACGAAGCTATTTTTATTTTATTTTTATTCATTTGTTTTCTTATTATACTAACTTTAATCTTTTATTAAATGTTTTGTAGTTGTAGTTTCAGATACGTGGACTGCTCTTGTCTTTTAATCCTGGCAATACTCGTGATATGAGATCACAAATGTTGGCAACACATGAAACTATTAAATATGTTGCCATATGGCACAAATGCTCAGAGGGCATGCCATAAATATTATTAAAAAAAATAATCATCAAGACTTAAAAAAAAATATTACATTCCTTTCCTAATCTATACTTACTTTCGTTGCAATAAGGATGATTTTAGTTTACTACTGATAAGTTTCGAAATCTTAGTGATCCTTATTCTCGTTACTTTAAGGTTTAAATTAGATTACTGACAGATGTTATAAAACTGTAAAAGCTCTGTGTTTATCTTACTTCTAGCAGTCCACGTTTCTATGTAGACCGTAGTTTAGAAAGCATGCACGCATGTAATTTTGTTGTTCTACATTGCACGTGGTTATTAAATCTTGCCACTATTTAAATGTATTATTTTTATTTTACTTGAGCTTGAACCTTGAGCTTGCCCTGTATTTTTATTTTACCCTTTTCTTTATTTTGAAGCTATTCAAAAACGACGGGAATCTAACTTGTAGATCTTGAAAGCAGTAGATTATCAAATTATTACAGTGTTCGTTTGTTATGCTTTTGCATCTAAACCTCCGAACCGATTTTAGTTAATTTTGATACAGACTAAGATGGTACCTTCAATAAAGAGGAGGTATTTTAATAAAATTTAAAGTGGAGAAATGAGAGGGGTGGGTGAAGCCGGGAGAAAAAATTAAGAAAATAAAACAGAAGAAATATTCTCACAAACAGAAAGCGGAACTTGAAAGTCAGCCAATAATAATGACGCAACATGAGATTAGCGCAACGAATTTGGCAGTACAATTAAATTGGAAGCACCTTGACAATGAATTGAGGTTATTGTATCTCTTTGTTTTGATCTAGATATCAGAAGGGCTATTGCCAAGGGTTTTAGGTACGAATCCCAGGTAAGACACTTTTTTTTAGGCTTATTTTTAATAGCAGCCTGAATATCAGTATTTTACATGTAGCGACTGCCTATCGGACCTCCACAGCCCAATAAATGGTACCGATACCGATACCCCATGGTAGAATTGGCTGTCAGACTAGAGCTTCTGACTAATTGTAACGACTGTTAAAGATCTACAAATGACAGATGGGACCAACGGAGTTACGAGCTTTTCGAGGCACGGAGACCACAGACCAACCTCGACAGTACTTGTCGCTTAACCCGGAAGATCGGCCTGTGCGGCTGAAATTATTTAACCACAAGCTCAAAAAAACATGTAAAACGAATAAAACTCAATAAAACTCATATAAATTACTTTAATACTCAATCTTCTACCATATTCAACAACTTATCCATACTAATAGGATTGAAACTCCTTCCATTATCATTCGAAAACATGATCACATTTCTTATAACATAACACTGTAGATCCCCAATTTTATACAGAGGTCTACCTTCCCTGGTTTTTCCAGCAATTGGAACAAAAGTAATGCCTTTTTCAATGCATCTACTTTCAAGGAGCTCTGAGAAACTTTTGGCTTGTGTAGCAGTTGCTAGTACATCGGATATATGTGATATCTCCTTCGGTTCGGGCATGGTGAAGCGAGGGGGAGGGGGAGGTTCCACAGAGTCGATGTCGGCGCTTCTGTTCATCATGTCGAGTGCTTTGCGGAAGGCGTCCCGGACGGCAGGCTCCTTGAGGACTTCTTCTGGGAACATTTTCTGTGGAATAAATTGGTTCTTTTGTATGGTTTGTTTCTTTTTGTGAACTCTACTAAACTTAATACATGAAAAATACTCTCTAGCATTTATTATCTCTAGCATTAACTAAGCAGTTTACAGATAAGCTCCTCCAGAATTTCTTTCGGGAACATTTTCTAGATCTGGAGAACATTGGTTCTTTTGTATGGTTTGTTTTATTGTGAAGTCATGGAAAAACATATTTTCAAGCAATCATTTAGCAGTAACTAAGCAGTTAGCATACACTCGTATTTTTTAAATTTCGAAAAACATAAAAGTACCTATTTTAAAATCGAAATACATGCCAGAATTAATAAATGCTCACCAAATTGTGTATCATAGTATTGTAGAAATTAACCAATTTTTATTAATAATAAAAAATCGATCTAAGCAGGTTCGACGAATTCTATTTCTGTTTGCAGGGTTTAAAAGAACCTAACCAAACCGAACTTCGGATTAAATCTTGCTAAAGCGAGTTGCAGCGAGTTGCGAGAGCATTAAAATTTTAGCCATTTTATATTGTCCAGTAATGTTTTTTTTAAACAACAAGTTTCTTGAAAATCTGTGTGTAGCAGGTATCGTTTTGATGTACCTCCTATCTATATGAAGGTTACCTTAAAGTCCGTGTAGGAGTTGAGCACGGTGGCGTGCGGCGGGTTGGTGTTGAGCCAGGCGGCCAGCGCGGCCAGCCAGCGCGGCAGCAGCGCGCGCGCCGCCAGCCCCGCCAGCGGCGCCGCGCCCAGCAGCTCCAGCCACTCCACGCACCACAGCCACGCCGCTGGGACACGGAATTCTATTATTAACAACTTTATTCCTTCTTTTAACATGAGGAATTCGGACTTTGACATCCGGTGTCCTACGTCTTAAAACGAGAGTAGTTCCACTGTGGGAACGAGATGGCGTTAGACGACTTGTATAGCTCTGTCCCTTTCCCACAGTGGTACTACTCTCGTTTTATTTAAAACGTAATGGTAGGCCCCCTGTCTTATAAAAAGTAGTTATTGTAGTTCAAGCCTAACGGTCCTTTCACGACCTGACAGCTGTGATTGAAGACTTAGCGCGAGGCTGCGAGCGGTAATATCAAATACTAGCATTTTGCCCGCGACTTCGTCCGCGTGAGTTACGTACTTTCCTAATTCCCCCTTTTAACCCCCTTAAAGGTCAAATTTCCAAAAACCCCTTCTTAGTGCTCCCCTACATTATAATAGGAAGCCGTGTGCAAAATTTCACATTCCTAGCCCCAGTAGTATCGGCTTTACGTTGATATGTCAGTCAGTCAGTTCTCCTTATAAATATCAAAAAAATATATAGAAATGTTTAAAACACGCCACGAGGCGTCTCTGGTGGCGAATTCGCGTACTTACAAAGTAAGTAATGTCTTATTAACGCCGCCCGCCGCTCTTCTCACCACTAAGACCAAAGTCGTGAATGAGCAGGCTTATATGTGACGGCTGGATCATGGAATACCGACTTTTTAATCTGTTTTGTATTCATTTTTACAATACAAAAATTTCGAGATTTTAATGTACAGTACTAATGTGATCATCGAAGTTG
Organism: Agrotis puta; assembly: GCA_943136025.2. Classification (NCBI taxonomy): domain Eukaryota; kingdom Metazoa; phylum Arthropoda; class Insecta; order Lepidoptera; family Noctuidae; genus Agrotis; species Agrotis puta. Next base: position 10,974,315 of record OW964186.2, on the reverse strand, counting down.
TTAAACTACAGAAAAAATGTGTTTTATGGATCGTTTCTGCCGGTCATACGGTACACATCGATAATGACGCTAAGAAAGCAGTCTTTATACAACTATAAGGTATCACAGTGACGTCATTCAAGATGACAAAACGACCAGGACAAAATCACCAACTACACAATTGTCTTCCATTGACAGCTCTAAAGTCCACCCAGCGGTGGGATAAGACGAATCATCAGTTAGTATACGCACTGTTCTCCCTGCCCACGAGCTCGAGCGGCGCGTGCTGCAGACAGTGGTCCAGCTTGGGCACGATGTGCTGGTGCAGCATGGCCTGCAGCGCGGGGCCCCACGCGGCCTGCCACGCGCGCAGGACTCCCCGCGCGGAGGAGTCCGCCGGGTGCCAGGCAGACAGGGCCGCGGCCAGGCGGGAGCGGATCAGGGGGTACACCGAGCTGGCCAGGGCTTCACCTGTAGGTCGGGAAAAAAATTATTACTAAGTCAAAAATATATATATTACTCTTTTATCATCAAACTCTTTATTATTCCTAAATCCAACTGCGTTCTGACCTGCCATATCATGCCAGGGTAACACCCACTGGTGCAGCGGCTGCGTGTCGTTGGTGGGGTCCCAGGCCCTCACGGCGGCTAGTACCCTGGGTACCACGCAGCGGGTCACACACGCCCTGGTCAGCCAGGCGGGGGACGCAGTCTCCCAGGCGGATACTGCGCGGAGCATCGGAGTTGGAGTTCGGGGATTCCAGGTTCTGATGACAAAAAAAACATATTTGATGAATAAAGAAGCAAACGCGGCTTTATCAACGTTGTATAACTAATTTACTGTACAATATCAACGGAATATAGAATTTATCAAAGAAAATAAGAAACATCCGGCTCCAAGGACCTATTTGATCATACCGCTCGCCATCCCGCGCTAAGACTTTAGCAGCAAAGTTGTGAATGGGTCTTAATAGACCAGCCTATCACGAGCAATGTGGTTTGTATACCAAATATTTTAGCGTTGTCTGTTACCTAAATTTTTCTGAGACTCTTTTCGTCACTGACGCATATAGAAACTTCAAGCATATCCATAATCAAATAAAGATATTTAGTTCAAAGCTACCATAAAAATCAATCAAAAATACTCACTCTGCAGCATTAGTAAGTTGTGGCACAAAGTGTTGCCACAGCAAACTGTTATAGGCTTCCTCAGTTAACAGTTTCTTCCATTTCAAGAAAGTCGGTATGGGCTCGTCGGGAGCTGTCAGAGGATCCCACGTGGCCAGTAGAGCGCTCAGCAAGGGACTCACTATGTTACCCGCTATAGTGCCTAGACCGAACATCTCGTATTCAGTTGGATAGGTATCCTGAAAAGAGTTGACGAATGTGAAAATTGTGTTGTGGTTTCGAATCCCGCACGGTACAGATGTTTGTATAACCTACAAGTATTTGTCCGGGTCTGGTTGTTTGTTAATGTGGGTTTCCGTGTATGTGAGCGACCGTGTATGTAACCCATGATATAGCTGTAAGCTTTTTTAAGGAAAGAAAAATTCAACTACGAGTTGGACACGAACCCAGGTCTTCTGGATACATAGTCTTTACAGTTGATTAAAATCACAGTTTTTGGATAAACTTTCGGATTTCTGCCTATCCGTACGAATTTCTAAAAGGACGAATAACAGTCAGAATCAACGGTGTATCATTATTTGCAAGGCACGAAGCACATTTATAGGCTTATGATGATGACCACTTTCTAGTAACTACCTTAATTTGTATTTAAACCAAAAAGTAAATAAATAAATATTCCACAACTATCACACAACGCCATCTAGTCCCAAGCTAAGTAGAGCTTGTGTTATGGGTACTAGACAACTGATAAACATACTTATATATTTCTAAATACATACATATTATAGATAAATAACACCCAGACACAGAACAAATAATCGTGCTCATCACACAAACATTTGTCCTGGGTGGGAATCGAACCCACGACCTCCGGCATAGCAGTCAGGGTCACTAACCACTAGACCAACAGGCAAGTCTTGATAATTGCTTTTTCTGTATAATATAAATAGATAATCGATAGTCGCTTTAATAATCATGTTTCCGTATAATATATATATGGGTATATGAATGTTGTCCCACCTTCAAGTCGGCCAGTACATCATGAGCTCTCTCCAGCGACAGATCGGGTTGGTTGAGCATCTCCACGCGTTCCAGTATACCTTCAACCTTGTTGATCACTTTGTCTTGTTCCGATAGCTTTATGTTGCATTCGTCAAGGTCTCTCTCTAGAACGACGATCTCGTCTTCAGCTGATTGAAGTTCGCGAGCATTCTGGATTATGTCCTGTGGGTATTAAGGTTGTTTATGTTCATTATTTAATTTTCATAAGGATCTCTTTTAGTTTGCAATTATTATGATCTCTTTCCCGGAAAGAACAGTTATGGAACTCCATTATTTCTGAGGCTTTTGATTTTGGTACAGACATTTACGGCAATGTTGTCACACTGTTGTCTAAAATTTTGAAGGATTTTTTGCTCACCAGTTGGCGCCACTGTTGAGTAAGGTCTTAAAGTATAGCTGTTAAAGTTTTTTGTCACAGGCGAGAAAACCAGGTTTACATTTAAATCATTGAATTAACCCCAACACCATGCAGTATATAGGATGAATTTAAAAACTGAGCTTGGCAATTATACTTTACTCTGAACTCAACGGTACTTCTTAACTCACTGTATGTTTGATATACAGGTTGAATTTTCAACGGGGCGTGGTTGGCTATATCCGAAACTATGAGGAATATCGAAAAACACTGAAAGTTAAAAAACATACCATTGAGTTGCGAAGTCCCGCTGTGTTCAGAGAAAAGTATAATTGCTTAGCTCCGCATCTAAAGAATTGAAGATCAAACACATTTTTGGCATAATTAATCTGAGTTATTGCAAAATATTCACAATATTAATGTAATTGAAAAAAAAACGTGTTGTCCACCCAAACAGAAGGAGTCACTTGGTCTTATTCGGAGACCTTACGCTACAGTAGCGCCTCTAGCGGCGAATTCATACGCGATAATCCTCATTCTCTTTAACCTACTGGCTTCAAGGTTTGTCATTAATTCAGTCCGCTATCTTAGCTCGCCTTTGCCCTACTACTTGACAGACAAACCCTGGCCATCTAACCAGGGTGACCACTATTTACCAAAATCAATATTCCCTGACTTTTCCCGGTTATACAGGCGCTTTGACCATAATCTTAAATTTTTTACCATGATTTTACTTCAAACCACGAAACTGACAACGAAAAAAAAAAACCAAAGTCTCGAACCCTGACCAAAAAACTAGTAGTCTTCGACCGTATTCAGTTAGCTACGTAACGTATTGATAATTAGTTAAGTATTTATAATTCTTAAGGTGCGCTGGAGGAAGCCCGCTTGAGCTTCCCTGACCTCCTTTAAATTTCCCTGACAATTCCCTGACTTTTCCCGGTTTTCCAGAAAGTGGCCACCCTGATCTAACTCACGTTACCTGCTAAAAGCACTCAACCAAGGACTCCCGATATTTGAACTTTACACAGAGATATTTGTTTAAAGGCTTACCTCGTTTTTCCTACTATAAACTGGTGAACAAAGCCTGGTGATTTAGGCCATATTACCTGCTCACAGCACTCGACCATCAGCTCCAGATTGTGTACAAGTTGAGGAGCGGCAAAGTTGTCACACTTCCGTCGTGGCTCGTGCTCGAAGCGCGGCGCGGCGGCACGCAGCGCGTGGTACCCGCTCAGCACTCGCTTCTCCTTGCCTGTCATGTCTATTACAGGCACGCGGGAGAGCTCATTGCTGTGGATATTCATAAATATGAGAATTAATTTATATTCCGGCAAAATTACACAAGCTGAAGGCTGAAATTTTATTGAATTGGATTGATTTTATATTGAACTATTCATAAATTGTAACAATATTTCATTACTCTATAATGAAATATTGATACAATTTATGAATAGTTCAATATTAAAATATAGTTTTTGAAACTATAACTCGATTTTTTCTAAGTTGAGGCATAAAATACTTTTTTAAAATTTTTTGGTATAACTACGCCCTGAGAAAACTGAGGGTTGAAAGTTTATAAAATGAACAGTCATCAACGGGAAGAAAAACTTTGGCAGAAAGTGCATTTAAAGGTATGTTTTCAAATTATTTTTTTTATTATTTCAGATGGGTTTACTCTTAATTCTAGTCTAAGTTAGATCTGACAAAGTTTACGATGGTCTGAGTTTACCCAGAAGAAGCCTGTTTTTTTCACACAACATTAACAAAGAGAATTGTGTTATATGCGTTCGGAAACACAGACGCGCAGGTAAAGTTCCACTCCTTTGCATTTCCCACGCATTATGAAAAACGTTTGGAAACGCTAAGTGCGAATAGCAACAACAAGATAAAGATAAATAAATAAAGGTTAAAAACAACAAGATATGACATCGTTATGAATGTGTGCAGACAAAATGGCGGATAATCTTGAATAAAGAAAATTTTTGACTATCACAAGCCCCAAAATATAAGGTCCCCTAGATAGCCAAATCCTGTATACCTGGTAATAGTATGCATCGTGGGTTTACCCTCTTGTATGACATCGGCGGCGTCGCGGTAGAAGTAACGGCCCTTGTGCGATTTCTTCCAGTTGTAGTTCTTCTCTTTTGGCCCTTTCTCTTCTTCCTTCTCTTTCAGGCGGCGGGCTTCTTCTTCTTTCTTGGCTTTTTGCTGGAAGATTATTTGTATTTAGTAAGTCGAGTAATTTATTGAGGTAACCATCAGCTTTATGTGCTTTCCGAGACACGGAGTAACTCGCTATGACAGATGGTCACCCATCGACAGTTATTTCTACACAACTGGAAATTTAATTTCAGGGTAGAAATGCTTTTTAAAGTATATGAAATGTAAAACCGAACTGACAGTATACTTTTACATTTTTAGAGAAACCTTTTTTTTCTTAAACACCTTAATGCAGTAAGAATACATCAAGCAGTGCATTGTTATGATAACTTAGATGTAACTTAAATAAAATAAATAAATAAATATTCCACAACTATCACACAACGCCATCTAGTCCCAAGCTAAGCAGAGCTTGTGTTAGGGGTACTAGACAACTGATAAACATACTTATATATTTCTAAATACATTCATATTATAGAAAAATTACACCCAGACACAGAACAAATGATCGTGCTCATCACACAAACATTTGTCCTGGGTGGGAATCGAACCCACGACCTCCGGCATAGCAGTCAGGGTCACTAACCACTAGACCAACAGGCCTGGCCTATAAATAAATACTTACAGCTGCTTTCTCCGGTCCATAGGCACCAATAGCTCCCCTTCCTCTCCTGACGGTAGCCTCCACAGGTGCTGAGATACCCTGCAGGTCTTTACCCAAACCCATGCCTGGTTGGTAACCCATCTGCAAAGTAATTTAATTTGTTGAATATCTCCACAAAAAACTTAGGATCATAGTTGCAGAAAGTCACGTCTGTTGAGATATTTCTGCATTGTGGAAAGAGGTGAAATCATTTTATTTTTCTACATACGTCACGTTAAATGTTGTTGTCAAAGATTCAAAACTCGAAACTTTTAAGGCATAGACATCCAACTGGCATCAGGGATGCATGTTCGATGATAGCCTTCTTCCTCTTTGAAATGAGAACAAAAATTTCATTGAACACAAATTTCCTAACAGAGGGTGCACTGTAGGCTGATATGGCTATTATGCTAAACATTTTGCAACATAATAAGTTTATTCCTTTTTTTAGTGTTTTTAATTATGAAATGATAAAAATATTTAATAAGTAAAAATTATCTTCTCTAATTTGAGCAGAAAGGACTGTCAGACTATTATTCATCATCTGCCGGAAGACTACCACTGCTGAACAAAGGCCTCCCTCTTGACCCACCACACCAAACGAAAATCTACCACTTGCATCTATCAGTTACCCTTTGCAATTTAGTGCCTTTTAAGTCAATCCTGTGATTTTTTACACATTCCTAATGCGATATCCCTTTAATGAGTAAAGTAATATGAGCAATACTGACCTTCAACAGCAACTTAGCTCCTATACCCTTAGTATGCTTCTCCCAGGTTCCTACATTGCCTCCCAAGTTGGCTGGCCTCATGCCCTGTCCCTGCCTCCGGATGCCGGCGGTCTCACTTGCATCTGGCGCATTTTGTTCATCCTCATCTGAGCTGTCAACTGCAAACTTGGGACGCGAGGTTGATGCTTCTGATGATTCAATCTCTGTAAATTAGAAGATTAGGTTATTTATTTATGCCATAGAAAATAATTTAGAAATAAGGGAATATTTTTAATTTTAATATATAATTACAGAATTAATTTTTTCTTTGAATTGTATTTGTTCATTAAAAATGTACTTCTTAATATTTGGCATCTGACTATTGCATTAACATGAAAGTTTAAAGGTAAATATTTGAATTGTAGATTAAAGTTGTGTGTCTTGTAAGTCTGAAAAGTCTAATATATTTCAAGTCTTATTATCAAGTGTAAGCAACATAATGCAACAGTCCTTTCGTAGTTTCAAACTCTCCTTGAACTATAAAAAATACCAGTTCAACTTACCTTTACTTTCCTCCTTTTTCTTGCCAGCCTGTTGTACTCCACCGGCCACAAATCCGATGGGCGCCGTAAAGTCTTTGGGTTTCCGAGACCTCTGTCTGACATTGTCTTCATTATCTTCTTCATCACTGTCCTTGGCCCACACACCTGTTATAGAATTTTATTAAAAAAAGCCATGAAAAGGATTTTTTTATAAAAAAGAAGAAAATAAAAAATTAAATTGGATTTATCATATTCATATTGACAACGGATTTATTAATACACTTCTGCAAGATTACCCTAAAAAATATCTAATATATATTCAAAACCTCTTCTCTTCTTATAGTAGAAGTTTAATTCTATCAAGAGAAGTAATAGAAACAGTACTGAGAAGAAAAGAGTTTTCAACGGGTTTTTTCATGTGGACACATGGCCCACTTACTAATGTTGTGTCCCTGCACATTGGCGAACTTGAAGACGCCACAATTATTGTCATGGTTAAAACAGAACAAGAAAATCTGTTTAGAAATACTAAAATTGGACTTCTTTGAAGCTTGTTTCTCGAATAACTCGACATCAACAATCGAAATGATTTAATTACTAGGTTTATGCCCAAGGCAAGGCTTCATAGCCCCCTCTTTACTTAGTTTCACTAGCATCTCATTATTTTTGATAATTTACCGAATTATTTCATGTTATTTCAAACACGCTAGAGTAGATAGGATACATTACCGTAAATCTGGTGTTCTTTTTTAGCTCTTCTAGCTCTATTTGGATTGAATTCGTTGTCCAAATCATAGTCGGTGATTTCAAATCGCATTACTTCATCGTCTGACATCGTTCTGTTGATTTTAACCCAGTTTTAACTTAATCACATAGGTTTCTCACACAATTATAACTACCTAATTCATCTGTATCTAAGCTTTTTTAGCACAATATTTCCTGAAAACCAATGAACAACACCAATCGCTCTTTCGACAGTTTTGACAGTTGGCTGACAGTGACATTTGATGATGATGATTTTTTCATTCATCCCGTTGAGGATAGGCAAAGGTCTTAGACCATACAGCCTAGTCTGTGATAATTTTATCTTCTATATATTCTGAACAGTCCTTGCGATGTAAGTAAAAAGCGAAACATAAGTCTTCTTATTCTGGAGAAGATTTATTACTAGACGGGGAACGGCTTCAGTTGATCCATAAATTGTCTTCAGTGAGTCAAACAATTCTGTTCTCTGTGTAGTAAAAAAGCTGCAACTAAAAACGATATGGTCCAAGTCTTGGTCTCCATCATTACAGTACTGGCATGTGGGGGCAGTTGCCATGTTCATTTTATATACAGCTTGGCAAAAAAGAGTAGAAAATCGGGAGGTCGCCACTGTGCTGTTCATGTGGCAACTCGCTGTGAACGAATAGAGTATCAACCTATCGTCTTGATACTTTGATTTCTAATTTTTTTTTTTGTTTAAACAACTAATTATTTATTGTAATCAGTATGTAGTACATCATTTAATTGAATAAGAAATTCTTCTCATGATACTGCCTAAAAATAATTATATTAGCTGTAAGCAATCCTGTGTTTTTTTTTTAAACTCACACTTAACCAATAAAATAATCCGCCAAATTTTTTAATGTCAGAAACGCTAGTCTCCTAAAAAAGTTTTTTAGGTAACTTACGGATTCAGGTATCCACCTGTTGGCCAATTAAAAAGAAAAAAAATTGTTAGTAAAACATTTATCAAAAATAATAAATATTTTTTTTTGTACATTTCTAACTTTTATGATATAATAAACATAGTTGTCACCTTATGATCACATTCAACAGCAAAGTTATGTGGAAATCGAATTTAAATTAACATATTGCAAAGTACGACACTCACGTATCAACATTTCACTAGCGCGCTATACCAAAGTAATGTCAGACGAAATGTAAACATAACCTATGTGCTCGATGATTATTTTAAAAATTCCTCTTATTTCATATGCAAGCAATTCAAAACAGAATGGGGTTCATTAATTAACACATGATTCGTCTAAAAATAACAAAGCAAACAAGTATATACCTGTAATATCAGCGGTTCTTTGGTAAACATCGTTGAGATCGGTAAGTATGGTTTTGGCCTCTTTTTCTGCCAAACAACGCCTTTAAATCTTGTAAATAATGTCTCTACCAGCACTTTGGATGGTTTTATTCATTTTTTATCACGTTTTCTTTTAATTTTGTGGAACAATTATAAATTATACAAATTCGCGAACTTTGTTTACATCAAATGACATAACTTTTTAAATGTTGCCAGCAAACAAAAAAATTAGTTCCTTTTCTAGACTTTTTTGCCAAGCTGTAAATGTGTGTTAAATCGTCCATGTCCTAAACGCAGTCTGCAAAGTGTTGTATAAAAATGTCTGGATTTAAATTCACCCTCGTCAAACCAGGATCTTCCAATTATTTGTTTCTTCTCAATCTTTCCAAGCCATTTTCCTTTGATGTTCAGAGACTCTATCCACAATCGATGCCATTTAGTTCTTGCGTTTTGTTTTATTACAGCATGCAAATCTGATGCAGGTAACGGAACGTTTTTGACATTTCCATAGTTGTTGTTTGCTATTGTTCTAGCTAAGAAGTCAGCTTCTTCATTACCTTTTACGCCAATATGTCCCGGAGTCCACAAAAGTATCACATCGCATCCTGTTTGATTCAGGTCAAATATCATTTCTCTTATTTGATATAGTATATATGATGAATTCGCATTGTAGCCTAGATTCGCCAGAGCACTTAAAACGCTTTTGTTGTCCGTTATTATAAGCCACTTATTGTTTTCTTGTTGTAATTCCTTTACAATGTTCAGAGCTTCTAAGATAGCCAAAGCCTCCGCAGTGAATACTGAGGCATACTTGTTAATTTGTCTGCCAAATCCTCTACGTGAGGTTATATCGTAAACAGCCACAGCTACATGTTCAGAATTTTTGGACCCATCAGTGTACAGTTGTCTATATGTATTGTAATTATCAAATAGATTATAAACATCATATTTAGTCTTTAAGTCATGTGCAACTACAATAGGTATATTATTAAATTTACTTTCATATGTCCCATCATAACATGCTAATATGTTACTTCTATACAGAGGAATATTCATATACCACATATTTTCATTAAAATTTCTACATACAAATGGTTGATCAGTATAACTTAAACATCCTTCTATTATTTTAATCAATGAATTAGTTTTAGAAAATAATTGAAGTAAAAATCTATCCCTAAGAAACTCAAATCTTAATAAAAGAGGCTCAATTCTACATTCTATTTGCAAAGAATTTATTGGTGTAGTACACATTGCTCCTGTAATTACTCTAAGACATTTATTTTGAATCTTATCTAATTTATCAACTAGTTTAAGATTATCTGCAAAACATAGAAAGCCATAATCAAAATGGCTACGTACTAAAGATTTATATAAAATTTTTAGCAGCTTGGGGTCTGCTCCCCATGTTGTCTTTGTCAAGCATCTGATAATATTTGAAGCTTTATTAGCCTTCTCAGCTAAATAATTAACATATTTGGTCCAAGTTAAATTATACATAAAATCAATTCCCAAGAAATGAACACTATCAACTATTGGCAACAAAGAATTATTATACAAAATATTTACATTTTGGTGTTTATTTTTTGAAAAGACTACAACCTTTGTTTTTTCTGCACTTAACTGTAGACCAATATCATTAAAATGTTTGTGTAAGTTTTTAAGACTACTATTTAAAATACATACTATATTTTCCAGGTTATGGTCGGAATAATATATCACCAGGTCATCAGCAAACTGGAGATTCGTGACATCAGGACCTAGAACTATATTGAGTTTAAGTATAAATATGATAAAAAGATATGGACTTAAAATACCACCCTGACAGAGACCTTTAGAAGATGTCAGGATCTCAGGGCCGTAAATATGAGAGTTAAATTTGGCATAAATGGTTCTATTACTGAGAAATTTGTATAACCAATTGACAAAATGACCAGGTAATCCAATATTATTTAACACCTTACATAAAGTATAAATATTTACATTATTAAATGCTCCTACAATATCTACAAACACAGCTACAGTTTTTTTATTAAGTTTGAAGTTATGAAATATGTCTAAATGTAAACGAGTAAAGCTTTCCCGGCTAGATTTGCCTCTTCTGAAACCAAATTGGTTATTAGGTAAAATATTATTTTTCTCAATGTAATACTCTAATCGTTGTTTAATCAATTGTTCAAATATTTTTCCAATACAAGAAGTTAGAGTGATTGGTCTATATGAGTCAGGATCACCTACTGGTTTCCCTTGTTTTAAAACTGGAATAATACAATCAGTTTTCCAAGAGTTGGGTATTTCTAATCTACGCCATAATAAATTTAAAATTTGAAGTAGCACAGTTAGAGCTTTATCACTTAAGCATTTAATCATTTTATAATTAATGCAATCAAGACCACAAGAAGTATCCCTACGACCTTTTAAAGCAGATTTTAATTCTGACAAAGAAAAACAACTAACAAAATTGTTATTTATTTCAGTATATTCTGTGATAGGAATGTGACTAGTAGTATCAGATACCTGAGCATATTTCTTTAGAAATGAATGAACCCAAGCATCGTTTTGAAGGTTACTAGATGGAGAAAATGTTTTATTAAATTTACGCATCATAGACCAAATATTACTTATAGGAGTATTTCTGTTTATGTTTTCACAAAAGTTTTTCCAACTAAGAAATCTTTGAGTCTTTAAAACAAGTTTCTTTCGAGCTTGCATTTTTTTAAAATTAATATAGTCATCAGTATTAAATGTCTGTTTAAATTTAATATATGCTTCTTTACATATGTTGACAGCATCATTACAAGCTTGATTCCACCATGGTAATGGAATATGTTTTCTTTTTCCAGATCTATTGGAAGAGAAACGGTCAGAGTGTTCGCCATATGGACATGCACTCTTATAGGCGTTATCTAAAAGAACACAGAAAGAGTCATAATTTTCTAAAACATGTGTATTATCAACTGACATGACATCAATTATTTGTTGCAATCCAGAATCTACCGCCTTAGTATATTTATCCCAATCTACCTTTTTAAAATTTCTATTAATAAATGATGGTAAATTATTTAATTTGGCATCATTGTGAGCTATTAACTGAGTAATAACAGGTAAATGGTAACTCCCAAGACTATCATCATGCACTGTCCAATTACAAGACAGTGCCAATGAAGGGGAAACAAATGTGAGATCAAGAGCGTTAGGTCGCCATATATGAGATCCTACTGTGGTAGTTTCACCATTATTCAATAAAACTAACATATTGTCTTCTATTACATCGTGAATTATATTGCCTCTAGAATTATTAATAGAACAGCCCCATGTTGTATTATATGCATTAAAATCCCCTGCTAAAATCAATGGCTCTGGAATACTCTTGATCAAGTTATCAAATGCAAATTTATTAAATCTGGGTTGACAGTTACCTGGGCTATAGACACTGACTATTGATATTAACTTACCAAAAATTTCGATTTGAATTGCAACATTTTGTAATGAATCATCACTAGGAGTATTTAATCTTTTATGTCTAATAGAAGTATGTATAAGAATTGCAACACCATTGTGACTATTTCCAGAATCAAGTCTCTCTGTAATATAACCTTTAATTGTAAATAGTTGATTACTCTGTAACCATGTTTCACACAATATGGCAATATGTATATCATTAGAATATAAGAAATGAGTTAAAGTATTTCTATTACGAATAACACTCTGAGCGTTCCACTGTACTATATTTAATGAAATCATTTTGATTTGCAGTTTTGTTTTTTATCTAAAATATGTTTAATTGTGTCTCTAAGAACTTCATTGTTGACCTCTTTTTTATTTATTTTAATTTGCACAATTGTCTCTAATATTAAGCTTAATAATTCTTCAGAATTTAAAATGTTATTTACATTCAAAATATTTGTATTTTGTACTTTTCTGCTATTTGCCATTTTGGCATTTAAAGGTGGAAACTCGGTTTTATTAAATATGTCTGCAAAAGTAAGAGATTTAAGCCTCCTTTTATTATCCTCTATTTTACTTTTTTTGATGGGACACAGAATAGATATAGCAATATGTTTCCCTTTGCAATTTGCACAAGTAGCATTGGTAGAATCTTTAGAACAATCTTTGTATGAGTGGTTTTCTGAACAGATTGAACATCTGGTACTATTTTTACAGTATTTTGACATATGACCAAATCGCAAACAGTTAAAACATTGTTTTATAGGTGGCACATATGCATTTAGCTTAAAATTCCATTGGTTAATATCAATAAAATCAGGCAATTCTGTGGCAGCAAATGTGATTGTAACAGTTTTTGTCGGGACAAATAGGTTTTTGTCCTCCCTGCTTTTGCGCATAATTCTCCTTACCGAAATAATTTTGACATTGGATGATATACTTTTGTAGATTGTTATATTTGAGAGGCTTGCAGGAACATTATAAATGACTCCGGTGACTTCAGTATTTTTAGCTGGTATTGACGCTTTAAAATTGTATTGCTCTAGAAATTTATCATTATTTAAAAACATATTGGCATAATTAGCCGTTTCAAATATGACGCCAATTCTGTACCGATTTATTGACCGGAATTGCTTGATGCCCTTGTTGTATCTGCTACATATATTGGCTATGTACATTTTGTCTCGATCACCAACTGGTTTATCGTCGACAGATTCCAAAAATACAATAAATTCGTTACCTGCATTGTCTGAATAAATTCTTTTGTATTTTAAGTCTCTATAAGGCTTGTACTTATCCGTGTCCTCTGCGTCAGTTTCCCCCGACTCATCGGACTCCATCTCCAACTCCTCAGATTCCGTAACATCTGGTTTCCGTTTTTTAGGTTTTTTCGCCCCCATTTTCCCGAAATAAACCAATAAAAATTTAAAACTTTGAAATTTCGCGCCCGCTTAATTTCAAGGTTCCCGCCCGTTCCCATTGACAAACGTTGACTCCAGTGACATTTGACAAAGCGTTACTAGCGCTTGCGTGCTTATCTAAACTATTTTAAATCGACTAAATACAAAAGTTTATAGTTGATTATCATGTTGAAAGATTTGTCTACTTTTTAATGAAATTATCACTTATCTATATCTATATATCTTTCTTTGTGTGATTGTCACTACCACATAATTCTTTTACCCCATTATTTTGCAATTTCCAGTGGTATATTCGGCTAACGGCTTCTCGAAATATCGACTTCGTTCTTCAGAAGCATGTGATGTCTTATTCGGGTTTCACAGGATGTACGACCAATTCCGTGCCTGATAATGTTAATGTACGTATAACCATTGCCCAAAAAAGGCACAATTTTTTTTTATCCAATCCATGCCATCTCCTAGCCCAGAGCTTGAATCCAATAGAGCACATCTGCTTTCTGGGACATGCTCAACAAGAAGATAAAGTCTAGCTCCAAACCGCCTCAATTTCTAAACAAATTCCGAAATGCTACGGCATGCCTGCTTCGCTTGGCAACAAACAAACAAACACTTTATACTGAAATTTACAGGACAATCGAAAATGTTTCAATTAGATTTCTAAAATCATGAGAGCCATTTATTTATTTCCTACTGGGTAAATTATAAGTAATTTGTTCTCAAAACATTGTTTTTTTTAGTGAGATGAATTTGCTGATCTTTAGTTTTACTGCAATATCAAAAAATAATGATATTCTTTTCGAAAAGAAATTCAGCTACAACAATAGACAATAAAGAAAGGTGTCTTATATAACACTAGATTGCTTGATGGCACTGAAGCAGTAGTATAAAAAAAACTCTGCAACTCTTTAAAAAAAGTTTACAATATGTTGCAGAGTATTTTTTAAAAACAAATCTCTTATTCAAAAGACGGATGAAAAGAAAACGAAAGCTATATGTTATTCACATTTCTTTATTAAAATTCATCATAATTTTTATTTTAAGTATATAAAACTCACGTAACGTAACATTCCATACTTATGTATTGTGCATCTAGTCAGAGACATAGAATATGTTTATAATGGTACGAATTTAATTGGCAAGTAATTATCAGAATACAGTCCTTTCAGTTTTGTATTTTAATTCTGACAGCAATAACCCAATAAAAACCTGTGATAAGGTGAAATATCACTTAAAGTTTGACATCTTAAAATCAGTGGTATAATAACTATGGAAGGACTGTTATAGTAACTGGCAAGCTTTGTTAAAACTGTTAATTATAATTGACAAAATCGTTTTTAAAAACTCGGTTATTCCCGTAAATTCGCTGTTAAAACTCATTTCACAACAAATACAATTTTATAAAAAAGATAAAATATGAACACCAATTAAAGACATTGCAGTTACAATGGAACCGCTGAAGGCTCGATGTTTTTCGAAATTCGAATTCATGCAAGTCTTACGATACGATCACAGTTCATCGATATTTCGTTTTTTCTTTTTCGTAAGGCGACATTTTAAACATGTCTATTATAATTTTGCGCGAATACCAACTCGTTTGAATTATTTGGATATAATTTGATAAAAATATAAATAAAATATTTGCATCCTTGGGACGGAGACGGACGACTTTCAAGTTTTTTTTTTTGCTTAGGACGTAAAAATGGTAGAACCACATTTGATTGTCAATACGAAATATATCGACCGGCGCACACAAAGCAAATTGAAGCATATACGAAATAGTTAAGTGTCATATCGGCATGGACATGAAATATTTTAGGGCTCGGTCTAACCCAATCCCAAGATAGTTCATTTAATATCCATGCAATTATGATACTTAACTACTGCATAAACAGTTCAATTTCCTTACACACATTGTAAATATGAGCCGCTGCGAATATTTTTCGACAAGTTTCCAGTATTTTCCATCAAATGTAGACCTACTTTCATAATTTGAGCGCAAGTATTTTTTTAAAAAAAAAAACGTCAATTAACAAAATAAAATTATACGTTAAAAAGAAAATAATCGTTTTACGAAAATAACTAAATATTACACACAATAAAGACATAAACATTTACATTTTTCAATCAAAACATTCAAATTCAAAAGTTAGTAAAATAATTTTAATAATAGTAATGTCCAAGTAATAAAAATATTTAATTAAATGTTTCGTTTGAAGACAATGTTTATCAGACTAATTGTATTTTTTTTTTCGTAATATAGGTATAGCAAAAGTCAAAACAAATTTACTTTACAACTACATCTATACAACAGGAATTTTAAATAAACAATGTCCTAAAACGTATAAAAGTTCAAAACATAAATATACCATTAAAATAAAATGAATAATAATAAAACACACAGACCGTTAAAACCGTTACATTTTTCGCAAATAAATATTTACCAAAGGTTTTGAACATTACAAAATCACAGTTCAAAATTACATTGATGGCAATCTAGTTAAAATTTGTTAAAAAATAATTGCAACTAATATTATCCTAGTAAAGTTAGGTAGGTACTTAGATTAAGTATGTGATGCTTACTAAAATCTAATAAGTGTACACAAGGTACAATCTAAAACAATGCAAAAACTTTTGCAGAATTTGTTCGATATCACGTCTAAGACATTCGAACATTAACGATTTCACTTTAGTTATTTTTGAAAACATCCAATCACTACTTAGCTAGGGAAGTGAAAAATCGAACACAAGTTCTAGAAAATAAATTATTTTGTTGTAAAAAAATGCTTTTCTAAACCTTTGACTGATATTTTAATTTAACTATAATTAATACGCCAATATTGGCATAAAATACTGTTAATTGACACCTAAACTAACATCAACAGTTGCATACAACAACAATTATGAAATATGCAAAAATGCATTGTTATAAAAATCGTTAACGTTCTGATATCGTCATCTATGTCATAAAAAACTGTTCAATCTTATTTTACTATATACATTACGTTGTATACTTTCGCTACACCTACAAGGCAACTCTCAACACCCACGGTAGATCATCACATGTTTCAAAAACACTTGGACTTTGTGAGAAAAGACTCACGCAATGTGCAACAAACAACGATTGATGTCCCTACACAATTACCTAATTAGTCGATTATAACACCACTCGATGCCAACCGCAATAAAAAAAAATCGACTAAAAAAACCGTTAGTGACAACACTAACTTTATTATGGCGAATCACGTTCGTAATTTTAAACGAATGTGTCATTTGTTTTCCCGCTGATGGTATTTTTTTTTACGTAAATGCCTTCAGCGGCAGTGGCTCTCAGTCATAATGCCACCGCTTGTATGTAGCTCTCATCTTCGTTGCTTCCTGCTGAAAGTCTTAATGCGTGTTCTTCGCAGAGTGAGGCTAGTTCTTTGAGCCATTCGTCGAGTATGACCGCGTTTAGAATGGAGCGGAGGGTGATGGACTGGCTCCAGTAGGTGTCCTGTGTAAAGACTGGTCTCTTCTGTGGACTAGCGTACGTGTGGGGTTGTGGACTGTGCGCGTTGTGTTGGGACGGTGATGACGCTAGAAAATAAACAGATGTAACTTAATTATGAGGTTACTAGGCTTATCGATGATGGATTCTAGATTAAGCATGTTACTTACAGGACAATCTCCTGCCAAACATATTAGAAATACTGTTGGACAGACTCCGTCGTTTAGCCTCCACGCGCTTGAACGGAGAGTCATCCAGTTTGTGAGGGGAATCATGGCCGTGACCTGTGAAATTAAAACATCTGGTATTAGTAAAGAGTAGCTATCACGAGGGATCAAAGAAGACTATAATTATTATAAAGCAGTGGAGTCTGATAGATGGAGCACCATTACGACCGGCGTGTTTGTTCTTGTGTGCAAATAGCAATTTTTTTAATATACTGTACCATATGTCTCTTGTATTATGGGTGCGTTTACAAACATTAGAGCTCAGATACACACAAAACCCAGACCTGGTACAACTATTACTATCACAACTTAACAGTCATTAGTACTGTGGGACAATGTTTTACAATAAAAAAAAGCACATAAGGCACATCTTTAAAGAGCTCTACTAACAACATAATACCAGTCTTTCTCCGGGGTCGAGGACTTACGAATTATCGTGACGTAAACGTTTCCGGAACGTAAAGGGCTATTGAAGGACTCCGAGGATTTTAGTCAGTAGTAGAGTCTGACTCCCTCCCGCTCTGCCCTAGGTGGGAAGACTCATTTGATGATTTTACCATGATGAAAAAAGGGTCCTGCAGAGATGTACCATGTAATGTAAACCTTGATATGAGTAATCTCAATTACTAAGAAGCGACTTACTGTCATCATTGTTCTGGCACCGAGTCTTCACCAGCGCCATCTCCCGTTGTATGAGGTAAACTCGCGCCTTGTCCACTAACTCGCCGCTATTCTCGATACCTTCTGTTAATTCGTCCACTTCTTCTTTTAGCTTACTGAGAATCTGGAAAAATATAAAAATCAAGTCAATTTAATTTATTTGAATTTAGTATTTTATATTTCTATAGTTTAATTAATATTTATGTGTATTTATTTATAATGCAATTGCAAAAATATATAATTTAAAACAAAGAAAAAAATATATAAATCTAAATGATACCAATATTTTTTTTTGACATTTGTTACACTTCTCTAATTGCGATACCTCTAATTATTTTTTTTCCATCACAAAATACTGCTGATATTCGTTCTGAAATCGAATATGAATAAAATTTCCCGCGTATCGATACGATTTGATAGTTGTATGTAAGGGTTGATTAGACTTTCTACTGATGCAAGAATTTTCAAAATCGGCTCACTAATTGCAGAGATTACTTTCTACAAACTCACTTTTACCTCTTTATAATATAAGTTAGATCTTATTAAAATTATCTAAAGATCGAAATTTCTTTGGCAATTAGAAGACGTTTGGATAAGTGAAATTTTTACCCAAAATTAGATTTTGCTATTCTTGCTTCCATAAAAAGAAAATCTAGAACTGTCAAGTAAAGAGTTTAAATGTAAATCCTTTCCGTTTACCTTTGCAGGTAAAACTCATTTGGTAAGTACTTAATAATCTCCATAAGTCAATCTACATTTATACATATAAAAATGTTTTGTTGGTTTGTGTACGCTTCAAAAACTCAAAAAGGTCTGCACCAATTGAGCTGAAATTTTAGCATGATATAAAATCTGCATCAAGGATTGTTTTTATCTATTTTTTGCATCAGTCACATATCCGCGACCGCGAAAAACAGTTTTTTTGTGCCACAGCGAAGCGTGGCAGGGTACTCATATAATTAGAACTGACGATTAATCTTCTTCAACTTTATAGATATTTAAAATGAACTCACTTGAAACAAAGAAGGCACATTAGGTTGTAACACAAATCCGGGACACAGCAGTAATGAGGTCAGCAACGGTGTGGGTAGCGACGCTAGCTTGGACACCACGCTCGTGACACGACAGTTCACGACCACTTCAGATTCCAGGAGGACTGCTGTCTTCTTTAGGAGGCTGGCTAATAACGGTCCTGGAAAAGGGGAACGGGAAAAGTTTTAGGCCCAAAAGTTTTAGTGCACCACACATCACTAAACGGGTTTAGCGCTAAACTGCCTTAGAATATCACTGTATCCCTGTCAAATTGTTTGAAGTTGACAGAGACAGAACGATGTTTTAAATCAGTTTAGCGCTAAACCTGTTTAGTGGTTTGTGGTGCAAGTGGGCCTTAGTAATTTTCTAGATTTTATAGTTGCAAATAGTGCTAATAGTAATAGTAGGTCGACGGCGCGTTGTGTTCCACGCGCGCCTCTAAGAGTGTCAGCAAAATGACTAGAGGGCCAAAGCCTGCCGGGGTCGCGGGACTTATGATTTACCGTGACTCCAGTACGTAAAGGGCTATTGAAGGACACCGTGGATTTTAGTCAGTACGAGTCTGACAGTCCCTCCCGCCCTGCCCTAGGTGGAGGACTCATTTGATATTTTACCAGGATAAAAAAAAGAAGTGCTAATATGGATCTCTTGGAGCTTGAAAGATGGTGACAGATTGTTAGTAAAAAATGGTGTTTATCTACATAAGTATTATAGAGAGGAAAGATTTGATTGTTTTTTTTCTTTGTATTGAATAGGCTCCGAAATTTCTGGACCGATTTCAAAAATTCTTTCACCAGTTGATAGCTGCTTTGGTCCTGAGTGACATAGCGAGCGTGCGAAGCCGCTGACAAAAGCTAGTTTTTAATAAAGACGGTAATGTTTCCGATCTAAGCTGTGCGCCAGACGATCCCTATACAACCATATTGATACTTTTACAGCACCTATGTAAGCAAAAATCTTAGTCTAGTGGGTACAAGATCCCTGATCATGTCATCAGGGTTATTTCTGTAGGAAATGTTCAAAGCCCCTTACCATGGTTACCATGTCGTCTCTTATTACATGAAACTTCTTGTAGGATGCATGTGAACTAGATTTCTACCTGTTCATGGAAATCGTCGGCGTCTTTTTACAGCGTAAATTAAATTAAAAAAGAAAATTAGACGGTACCAAATTGAGAGTTTCCATTAAAGTCTCATTTACTAACAAAATAGATAACCACTTGTAAGATCACTTACCGATAATAGATTCAGCACTTGCCCTCCAGCTCCTAATCAAAGGTACCTCTCCTTCATATTCCCTCTCCTGCTTAGCAAAACTCCTCCTAAACAACTCTTCAGCGAAACCCTCATCGCCATCCACCTCTTTGTAAATCTTAAAGCTCTCATACCCACTACTTTCCCCCATAGACGTCAAAGAATCATGTTCCTTTCCTTCATTCACTATCTCGGTCTTTACTTCACTCTCTTGCTCGTTCATTTGTTCATTCAGAGACGTCAAACTATTGTGTTCTTTTTCTGAACTGTCACTTGTTTTAGTTTCGTAACCACTGGTGCAGGATATGAGGCTGTCCTGCTCTTTCGTGAGGGGGGGTATTTCTGTCTCTTTCGTGTTGTTGTTCGTCTCTCGCTTTGGGTTTGTGACGCTGTCGTATCGCGAGCTCCATTTGCTGCAGGCTAGGACGCGGGAGACTATTTCGAATCTTGAGTCGCAGATGTAGGCGTGGTAGTTGCCGTATAGTGTGTCGTTGGGATTCTGAAAGAAGATGTCAATGAATATTAAAAAAAAGCGGGAACGAAACAAATACACAAACTTTGTATTCAATAGACGACACGGTTGGCGAAGTGGCTGACTGCTGCACAGCGTGTCGCGGTTTAGTTCCCCGCACGGAACAAATATTTGTATGATCTGCAAGTAGTTGTTCCGGGTCTGGGTGTTTGTGTATGTGAGTTTCTATGTTTGTAAACGCACCCACGACACAGGAAGAAATTCCTAGTGTGGGGCAAAGTTTAAAAAAAAATAAGCACTTAAAGTGGTAGAGAGCACACAATATAAGCTGTGCTGTTCTCTTATATTCCCTTCCTTTATATTTAAACCAACTTTTACTGGGTCTGCATGGTTGATTATAGCACAACTCACAGTAACATGGGCCCGTGCTCATGTCTCAGCTATGGGAACATTATAAACAGACAAGGATATGCTGGAATTACTCAACACCTCCAACCTTTCAAGACAAAACGCAAAGAGCTACTGATTTGAATGATGAGATACTAGTTCGACCCCGAACGAGCTCCATCACAGCGAATTATATTTTGTTGCCATTGTATAATATGTTTAAACTATAACACAATAAAGTATAATATCGTGCCGCGACACGGAGAAGAAAAATAAAAATATGTTTATCTACTATCATGCTATTAATCCTCTATAAAAGAACCTATAACAATTAGCTTATTGCCAACATTAAAACACTCAATGATATTATGATCATTATATCATCCAAACGCGTGATATTATGAATTTCAAAAAAAGAACATTCTCATGCAATGACATTTTCACCACCAGATCGCTAAAATTTTGAAAAAAGAACAATAAATTGTAGACTAATTCGTAATTTCGGATTCTCGTGCTACTGTTATAATTAGGTATTAAAACACTCATGTGATACTATTATCACACTGATTATACAACAGTTGCATAAATAACTATAAAGATCCTTACCCCGTAATTAACTTTAATTTCTTGGACTAGATGGCTCATGGCGATGTCGTCGTGCACTCCGTTCGTTCGTCTGTCGTGCTCACTCTTGAGGTCGAGCACGCGTCGACCGCTAAGAGCTAACTCGTCTATCCATTGCTTTGTCTGTAAATAAGACAGATGAAAAAGTTGCGGGAGTTTCAAAAGCTAGATTATGAGAATCTGTCTAGGGATAGCAACACTCAACACTTTTTCTACCTCTAATGAAATGAAATGATGAAATGATGTTTATTTATGCAAGTAGGTTATATCAACACTTTTACACGTATTTTTGTAAAACTAGAAGGGGCCGGTGTTTCGTACCTGCATGCGTAGCATGAGCACCGTAGAAAGGAGTTATATCGACGGAAGAATCGACATAATGACAGATTGAAGAAAGATCTCTATCGTCCCAAGCATGGCGATGTTTGACAAGTAGAAAAGAAATGTTTCTTCTCTACGATAGAGACAAGTCTACAACGTCAAGCATGCCGATAATATTTTCTCTACTTTTGACACTTGGGGGAAGACAAGTTTCTTCTCTACAAGAGAAATTTGTCTACTTCATATCAGACCTAGATAAGATTCTTTTTATAATATTCTTGGTGTTTATTGACTTAAATTTGTTTTAAAAACAAGTAAGGCTCCTCCCAATGCAATCGCATCAGTTTTTATGCCTTAAAGTTCAAAAATGGCCGCAAGAAACTTGTTACCCATCACTCGTAGACATAAAGAATGGACCAAACATTATCTGACTAAAATTGTCATAATTATAATTTATCATATATTAAATATCTATTTCTCTCCTTTAACACATAGATCGTTTCCACACTTGTTTTTCTCTCTTTCTAGAAAGTTTGTTAAGTTTATTTAACATTTGGCTAGGAAAGACTCGAACCATACTGTACATCTATGGGTTGTATACTTTTTGCGTTTTGTTGTCGCTTTGATTTATGAGCAAAAACTTTTTTTAAATTGTAAATGAATGCACATATTACTAGAATTATGTATAATTGTGTCTGATTTCAATAAATCATTTTAATTGTATTGAAATATTATGATTTTTACACGTTTTTTTGGTTAACTAAACGTCTTAGTTCAGTCACATTCAATCATTCATCGTTGCTATGGAAAGAGAACGTCTGTCTTTGTCTTCATAGAAACGCGAGTCTACAGCATCGCCATGCTCGGGCAGAAGACATCTCGAGTTGGATAGAAAGAGCTTTGTCTTTTCTTGGTAGAATAGAGATAGAATCGCCATGCTACGCGTGCTGAACTACAGATAGTCTTTCTGTTTCTAAAAGATATAGATTGAATATTGAGTACGGTTGTTAGCCACTTTGGAGGCCATAATCTTCATCTGGGGCAAAACTAGGTCATATGCCCTAGTTGACAATATGCCCCGTCATTCTAGCACTCACGCTCTAGAACTACACGCGAGGGTGGTCACTGTTGGCGTACAAAATGGCCCACTCTCGATCATATTTTAGACGATAAATGCAAGAAGAGTAACAAACAAGATACAATTAATAACTTCTTACCTTCTCCATAGGTCTGGAACAGCACCTGGGCGACAGAGCCAAGTACGCGATAGCAGCATCTCTGTAGGGCTCGGGGTCAGCTATCCGGTGCCTGTAGGAGACCGCGAGGTGGTGGCCGTTGAGCAGGTGCTTGAACACCAGGTCTACCATCACGTCCTCGCAGTTCAGGTCGATGAGAGTCTCCATGAGGGCCAGGGAGACTAGGGAGAGCTGGAATTGTAATGGTTTATTCTTAGATTCACCGTCATTATATCAGAAGCAGGATGTTCACTGCTGAACATAGGCCTGCCCTGTAGATTCACAATCGGATCGGTTGGAATCGGCATGAATGCATCGTGTGGTCTTCATCAGATAGTCTGTCCACTTAGTGGGATATCTTATACAATTCTAGTATTGATTGACTTTATTAGTGATATTTATACTGATATTAAAATGCGAAGTTGATAGGTACCCCACACGGTGGACTGGCAAAAGCTTATATATAGACGTAGTCTTTTTTCAGCTTCAAGTGTCAGTCAGTGCTATCAATAAGCCCCGACTGGTCATACAGCGTAGCAACAGCTCCAGAAACGACAGAAGTGTAATTATTGACATGAGAGTTGCCGTCAAGTCTTCCCAACAGTACATCGACGACTCTGACACCGTCATATTCATACAAGAGGAAGTGTAGTACTGCCCTCAGCAAGCCCCGGTTGTTCACACTTCGTAGAAACAGATCCAAATACGCCATTATAAGTATAGCTACTGACCTGAGTATTACCCTCGAGTCTTCTCAGCAGCACATCGACGACTCTGACGCCGTCATATTCATATACGAAGAGGAAGTATAACACTACTCTAGGTAAACCCTGACTAGTCACATTTGTTTCAATAATGCAGGTACTGACCTGAGAGTTGCCCTCGAGTCTTCTCAGCAGCACATCGACAACTCTAACGGCGTCATATTCTTACACGGAAAGGAGTATAACACTACTCTCAATAAACTCCGACTAGTCACATTTGTTTCAATAATGCAGGTACTGACCTGAGAGTTGCCCTCGAGTCTTCTCAGCAGCACATCGACGACTCTGACGCCGTCATACTCATACACGAAGAGGAAGTGTAGTACTGCCCTCAGCAAGCCCCGACTGGTCACACATCGTAGTAACAGCTCTAGATAAGCCATCGCCGCCGCCTGTTCGCTGGCACCACTCTGCAAGGGCGCCGCTTTCGTCTACGGTGTGTTTCACGTTAGTAGGCTTTCGTTTATACAGGACGTTACGCGGTTGAGTGACAGTTTTTGGTAGGAGGTACAGGGCTACACGGATCCTTTGACGGTTGGATGACATTGACAGGTGTCATTATTGAAAATAGAACATGGCGGCGTTAGTTTCGATTTAGGGCACACGCCAGAAGATCCTTGTGCAAGTTTGGAATAAATGGTTAAAGATTTTTTGGAGTAAGGAAGAGAAGGAATAAAAATGGAGGGTAGACAATTTTTCCCCATACTTTATATTGAAACTACATCTGAAATTGAGCAATCCATGCTTTGTAATTTCTGGTATTCAATAGAAGCACATTAATTATTCAACTGTAGACCCAAAAAGAAGTTATATTGCATAAAGTTTATATTTTGGCTTGTCCAAAAATGTTTTAATTTTAGTTACAATAAATAATTCCTAAAACATTGAGTATTACTTTTATTTACTTTTTTGTAATAAATATAATGTTAAGGAGGTGCAGGAAAAAGAGAAACTGGAAGAGATGTTAGAATTTTAAATAATAGTAAAGATTCGAGCCAATTCAAGAAATAAGAAAAGATTTTGGGTTAAACAACTACCACCAAAAAAGAGGAATTTAATCGATTCATTGCTGCGACATAATAAAAAATAATTTATAGTAAAATAACTTACTTCGCGTAAAACGACATTATAAAACACTTACCACAAGAAAGATAAACATCTGTTGGACACTTTTCAAAAAAAAAACTGTCAACGTCAAAACGACATTTTCACGTTGATATAAGGGTCGTTTTGCAGTAACACTTTTTTTCGGCAAGCGTTTAACAGATGTTTATTTTTTTGTGGTAAGGCGGATGGTGTTTGGAAGGACATTTGACATTGCATATTATATTTTGGGAAGCCTAGCGTAACACGGGTTATTTTATTCTTTTTAATTTCTTCCATAATTCAATTTTAAGATGAATAAATGACAAAAGAAATCAGTTTTTTAATATTTTCATCTACTAAAAGATATCTTCGTTATAGCCTCAAAAAAGTCATTACAGCTTTGAGTTAACATTTCACAAAATTACTAAATAATATCATAATTACCACAAAAAAAATTAATCAGTCCATCTTCCAATCACCTGTGTATTGCCACAACAAAAAAGCAAGAAAAACATAAACATTGCACAGAAAAGGGTAACCCTTCACCAAGTATGACAGATGTCTAGTCGAGGAATGAATCGATCATTGGATGGTTACCGTCACTAAACCGCCGGCGCCAGCGCATGGCCCACACCGGTGTCCCGCGTGCAATGACAAGCCCACGAACGTGATGTTATGCCGTACAACATGGGGCGCTTTCACATTACAAGATATCGATATGGTTACACGATACTGACACATCGTCCTCTCTCGCTCATTTCCTCTTGCAATTTATGAAACTACCAATCCCACCGATATCGTGTCTAATGTGAAAGCGCTTATGGTCTTATATGTATGATTAAGCACAATCCAGATTTTTTAGAGATAAAAGATCCATCACTGATTTTCAGATTAATATAGTTAATCTACCACGGTGATTCAGAATATTCGATTTGATTTCGATTCACGAAGTTGTATTTATATTGTATAGTTCCAAATACATACTAGCTTTTGCCAGCGACTTCGCCCACGCACCCGCCCTTATTGCCTATGTCACTCAAAACCAAAGCAGGTTTTAACTGGTGAAAGAATTTTTGAAATCGGGCTATTGGTTTCGGAGCCTATTCAATACCAACAATCAAATATTTCCTCTTTACAATATTTGATTATTCGTTTCGTGGTGAGTTTAAAATTACTGGATTGTGCTTTTCATCAGTGAATAATAAAGTATTATGACTTGTGTGCGTAATGAGGATATTGCAATTTTTTTTTATGTATTGAGCAGTATAATTTAAGGTTTTATAAAATAATTAATAGTTTAAGGTTTTATCTGTTGCATTAGAATAAACCCTGTAATGATAGAATAAGTTTTGATAAATAAATAATCATCTGCCTAGCCTTTTCCCAACTATATTGGGGTCGGCTTCCAGTCAAACCAGATGCTGAATATCAGTATTTTACATGGAGCGACTGCCTGTCGGACCTCCACAACCCAGTAACTGGGCAATACGATACCCCATGGTAAAACTGGTTGTCAGACTTATCAGCTTCTGACTAACAACTAAATAACACAAGTCATAAAACACTTTATAACAATTTCAAGTTAAAAATCTCATTCTGTCTTCTTCACACTTCACGTGTTTTGAAAAGTGATTAAGATGAATATTTTTTAATTGAACAAACACATGGTTATATGAACATACAAGATGCCAATTAATATATAACATAAATAAATATATATAATACTTTTACCTTACACTGTTGCATATCGACGAAATTACTATTTTTAGGAGTATATTTTACAGGCATTTTTTATTGATTACGCTAGATAGCATTACACATTTATGATCAAACACGGAAAAAAGAACATAGTGAAAGTTTCATACCATAGATTATTATTTAATCTATGGTTTCAAATTTAAGTTATGTATTTCAGTAACTCTTTCAAATTATTTGTAATCAGAACATTGTTCAGCTATAAATCGATGTTAATTAAAACCGTTTCTATTTGCATAACCTAGCTAAAAGGGTGACATAAAAAATAAGAAAGTTTGTCGGAAAAAAGAAATTACTACTTTTTTTTAATTTATAAGATTAATTATGCTCTAAAGATCTATACAAATACCTAGTTGTTCTCACCTGCCATAACTGAAAGAAATTCTGTTAGTACTCAATGTTAATAGAGTGTAAAATAGTTGGAAATTTCATAAAATATGTTGATAAATTAAGTGCAAATTAAATTTTAAACGGTTCTAATTTTAAAAATGTTTTTAATTTATAATAATACATAAAATATAAATACGTTCATAGAAGAATAATTATGGATTTTGATGCAAAAATCGTTCAAAAATGCAGCAAGGATTCTGATATGGACTGGTAGCTTTACTTAAAGAGTACACACAAGAAAATAATTTAGTATGCAGGTAATTTTTCCAAGTTTGTAAGAAAAATCTGTAAAAGCTACTGCAAATCAATGGCAACAATATTGATTGGTAATATTTAGATACATTTTGGTAATAATTTATATCAAAATACAGGACAACACAAGATAGTAATGATGAAGATGAATGAAAATAATAATGATGAATGATGTAGGTACATACTAATATTATAGTAAATGGTCAATAAGCAGTACTTCTGGATACAAGAGGCGTATCCTTAGGAAATTCCTTCCTCAAGAGACCCGATCACCAACAGCTAGACCCCTATACTGGTGGGCTACGTTTTTTATATTCGTTTTTACATTCAAATAAATAAAAATGTAAAAAATATGTAAACATGGGGTTATATAAGGGTCATAAGCCTGCATACTTTTCTATTTCACCGTGTGTACTATAAAAAGTCGTAAAACAGACATCTATTTATAATATATACCTATATTTATATATATATATTTATGGTATTAGAACATTTCAAAAACGGAATAAGCAAATAATGTTATCATCCATACGTGTCCATAACAGAACCCATTAAAAAACAAATGACATGGGCAACGCATACAAGAGCGCACTCATCCCGCAACCTGTACGTGTGCAGTGTTTACCTGCAGCAGCGCTGGGCCCATTACTGGGACGAGGAACCCTTGGTACAGCAGGTCTAGCAGGTGCTTCTTTATTGCCGGGTGGGCCACCTGCAAAATGAATTATGAGAATTACTGTGGTGCTTGAAACATAGAAAGAAAAGACGTTTATTCACAGCTGCACACAACTGAACATAATAAAGAAAAAAAAAACAAATATAAAAAAAATCTTAAAACTGAACATGTAATATTTTGTGACTGACATAGCGCAATATCGAAATACAAGATAAACATTTTAAATGCGCATGCATCGAGAAGCGAGAAAGAAAAATTTTACTGCAAGCAGGACTCGAACTTGTGACCTTCTGGATAAGTACTCTAGTACGGTACTTCAGTCGAAACAAATCTCAGATCTGCACAAGCTCAAAACTTCAAAGTTTATATCCATTCAACTGTCAAGAATGAAAATGTTTCAGATGGACAGAAGTAATTTTCTATAATGGAACTTGACTTGGTTCCGAACATATCTATATCTATACTAATATTATAAAGAGGAAACCTTTGTATTTTTGTATGTTTGTATTGAAAACTACTGGACCGATTTCAAAATTTCTTTTACCATTACTTAGAGGGATTCTTCCGAATCCGTATAGGCTATATTTTATCCCGAAAAATAGATAGGATTTTTCGTGGTAGTGAAAATTGTGGAGTAAGGCGTCGAAAAAACTGCCGTACGTTAACGATTCTCGCGAACGCTGCCTAAATGGTTAATGTATGGTTGACTTCTATAGAAAAGTTGTAGAACTCAATAATGCCTGCAAAAAGTCCGCGATAGTATAAACCATACATTTATATTTTAGCCATTATAACCACTTTTCCATAGAATAAAAGTAATTAAAAGCATTAGCCTATGTTTATTGATCATATTATCGTCAAATACTAATCCTTATCCATAAAAATCTATTTATTGAGCAAGATTGTTTCAATAGCTATAAATTATTATGATATTACAAATTTAAAATTGTGAAAAAATAAATGTCCACCCGTGCGAAGCCGGGGCGGGTCGCTAGTTTGTTATAAGATTCTT
Organism: Agrotis puta; assembly: GCA_943136025.2. Lineage (NCBI taxonomy): Eukaryota > Metazoa > Arthropoda > Insecta > Lepidoptera > Noctuidae > Agrotis > Agrotis puta. Next base: position 10,945,155 of record OW964186.2, on the reverse strand, counting down.
AAACTATTCCTGAACTGAACTTGTAAGGAGATAAAAATAGAAACAACATATTACCTGTGCCACAGCATTGCAGAACTCCAGCGAATCAATGAACAGCGTCAGCTTATGAACATGGTTGACGTCATCGGGCGTCAGGCGATAGACTTTGTCGCTTAGAGTACGAGGCAGAAGGGAGTAAAGACCGCTTAGACCTGTGAACGAAAATAGACACTAAGAATTATTTCATAGAGTTGGTTACAGTGTGACTTAAGTTCTGATTGGACTCTATAAATAGACGTCGTGAATATGGCGTAAATTTTCTGTTATATTCTAGTTAGTGTTGCCGGGGTTGCGGAGCTGTCTTATTAGTTAATCGTGACCCTGGAACGTAAAGGGTTATTGAAGGATCACCGTGGATTTTGGCCAGTACAAGTGTGACAGTCCCTCCCGTGCCGCCCTGGGTGGGAGGACCACGATAAAAAAAGGTAGTGTTGAGGACCTTAATTTTGGCCAGATATCTATATATATAAAAGGAGAACTGACTGACTGACATATCAACGTACAGCCGAAACTACTGGGGCTAGGAATGTGAAATTTTGCACACGGCTTCCTATTATTATGTAAGGGAGCACTAAGAAGGGGTTTTTGGAAATTTAACCTTTAAGGGGGTTAAAAGGGGGAATTAGGAAAGTACGTAACCCACGCGGACGAAGTCGCGGGAAAAGTGCTATTAAGAATATGTACTCAGAGACTTGAAATTCTGAGACCAAGGAGTATTGGATCGTGTTACCCACTATCCGGGTTGGGTAGGTCAGATAGGAAAGAGTAGAATCATAAAAAATACTGATATTTTGTTGTATCGAGTTGGAAGGGTCTGGAAGCCGAACTCGACATAGTTTAACATAGTTTCATTGCTAACCATCAGACGAGATAGTGATCAAACGTGAGCCGATCATAAATATAAAACAGTTAAGGAAATCTTAAATGACTATAAATAACTAGCACTTTGCCCGCGACTTCGTCCGCGTGGGTTACGTACTTTCCTAATTCCCCCTTTTCACCCCCTTAAAGGTTAAATTTCCAAAAACCCCTTCTTAGTGCTCCCCTACATTATAATAGGAAGCCGTGTGCAAAATTTCACATTCCTAGCCCCAGTAGTTTCGGCTGTACGTTGATATGTCAGTCAGTCAGTTCTCCTTTTATATATACAGATGATCTAGAAGTATACACCTGTAGCTAACACAGGTGGCCTACCATGAAAGAGACAGAGCTATACAAGTCGTCTAGCGCCACCTCGTTCCCACACTGGAATTACACTCGCTTTAAGACGTAATGGTAAGCCACCTGCGGCCGTATTATTATGACGTCTTAAAACCAGGCTTGTTCCAGTGAGTGAAAGAGACAGAGCTATACAAGTCCTCTAGCGCCACCTCGTTCCCACACTGGAATTACTCTCGCTTCAAGACGTCATGGTAGGCCACCTGCGGCCGTATTATGACGTCTTAAAACCAGGCTTGTTCCAGTGAGTGAGAGACAGAGCTATGCAAGTCGTCTAGCGCCACCTCGTTCCCACACTGGACTTACTCTCGCTTCAAGACTTCATGGTAGGCCACCTGCGGCCGTATTCTGACGTCTTAAAACCAGACTTGTTCAAGTGAGTGAAAGAGACAGAGGTATACAAGTCGTCTAGCGCCACCTCGTTCACACTGGAACATGCCTGGTTTTAAGACGTCATAATACGGCCTCTGGACAAGTATTTCCGGAAAACAAAGTCAGCTTTGTACACCGGAACAGACATTTTGGCGCGCAACAGAAGAGACTCGCGTGCGGCCGAATCCATAAGTCCTTTGTTGTCGACCGACTATAGAAGCAAGCCAAATACGGAGGAGAATATTCTAGAACTATAACTAACCTGTAGCTAGCACAGGACAAGTATTCCCGGACAGCATAAAGTCAGCTAGCTGTGCACACCGGGCAGACATCTTGGCGCACAGAAGTAGAGCGTCGCGCGCGGCTGAACCCGTAGTACCCTCGCGGTGTACCGATGCGAGAAGCAGACGGACTATTATGAACCTAGTAATTCAATTAGTATTTAGAACAATTCGTATAACTTTTACAGTAATAATGTAGACAAATATAGCAAGAAAGTGAACTATAATATGGAACCGTAAATGCACAGATTAACATCAAGATGTGCTTACACTATTTACCGCGAAAAAGTTGTTAAAACTGAAAATAGTAACTTAACATATCCAACAATACATGTGATTTTTTACGGGAGCGTGAGTGAGATAGAGATATTCAAATTTCATGAAACAGAAACTGAAGATATTTTTACATGGTAGGGCAAATTTTTATGATTTAAATACTTGTTAGGACCCTGTTTGACATATTATTAATATTAGCTAAAAAGCAGTATTAATAAAAGATCTATTCGTTGGTTTTTAAAGTTTCTGAATAAAGCGATATGGAAAACTGTTTATAGACGAAAAAATTGTACGACATTATTTTTGTTCAGATATTTTTTTGAATATTGGTAGTACTTACTCGGCCTGCGATCCTTTATGCGTATGCGTCGTTAGGAAGAACAGATCTAGGAACTTTATATTCTGCATCAACGCCACGCATAGTTGGTTCAGGACTGTCACAAGCTGGCCTAGAAAGAGATACATATAAATTAGATAATACAGTAATGATTTCAGGTTAATTTACCTGTTGCTAAGGAACCTTTTTTTTGTCGTGGTAAAATCATCAAATGAGTCCTACCACCCGGGGCAGGGCGGGAGGGACTGTCAGACTTGTACTGACTAAAATCTACGGTGTCCTTAAATAGCCCTTTACGTACCGGGGTCACGGTAATTCGTTGGTCCCGTGACCTGCTAAGGAACCTAGTCAAGAATCAAAATCTGTAAGTATCACTACATAGTATAAAACAAAGTCGCTTCCCGCTGTCTGTCTGTCTCTATGTATGCTCAGATCTTTAAAAATGCGCAACGGATTTTGAAGCGGTTTTTTTTAATAAGTAGAGCGATTCAAGAAGGTTTACACGTATATAACATGCACAATATAGTAGAGCTTGCACCCGTGCTGAGCCGAGGCGGATCGCTAGTATTAATAATGCGCAAAAGGTATTTTCTTACAGGCAGTCAAATACAATTAGGTCCACTTTCCCGTAAACATACATATCCATGGCAACGACCTTGATCTTTATTATTTTGACGGATTCAAACGATTTATTGTCATCATTGACCTGAATTGACTGTCAAATTTTAAAATAACAAAAAGCTAGTCTATAATATTTGAGCAACAGTTTACTATCAGCTATTGGATGATATATCTACAACCATACAATTCAATTCAAGATAATGTTATTATTACTACGATCTTTTTAGATGGATTTATTTACTACCACAGACAGACTAGAAATCTGACTGAACTGATCTTATCTCCATGGGAGTGTCTCTTATCAGTCGCAGTTGCATCTACGAGTGTTTATACACACGTGAAAGATACTGGCATACCAGAGATAAAGTGATTCATCTTACATTTTTATTTATATGTATAACTAGCCTTTGTCAGCGGCTTCGCCCGGTCCTAACCCCCCCCCCCCTTCCTCCCCCTTATAGCCTGTGTCACTCAGGACCAATACAGCTTTCCACTGGTGAAAGAATTTTCTAAATCGGTTGAGGAGTTCCTGAGATAACCCCCTACATACAAACAAACAAATTTACCTCTTTATATATAGATATATAGATTAACTGTGCCGCGTGGCGTGTAAGCGATTAAGCGATTAAGCGTTCCTCGATAAATGGAATATTCAAAATAAAATTATTATTTAAATTCTACTGAGTACTTCCCGAGATTAGAGCGCTCAAACAACAAACACAACTCTTAAGATTCGATTTCAAGATGTTTAGATTCTTCAAATGTTGAGAGAGATCACATTCATTGCATTGAAGATGGTTAAAAATAGTACTTACTCTCAAGATTCGGTGGAGGTAGCTCATTTCGGAATCCGCTCAGCAGCTTCAACAGTGGTCTTAGGAAGGGCTCGGCAGCTATCACCTGTGGATAAATTGTTCTGTGATAAATGTTTATTTATTAAACAAAAGACAGACTTAAGCCTTTGTCAAACAGACTGGCGTGGCGTATGCGAAGCGTAACGTTTTTATTTGTAATTTATGGAATTGTTTGAATCCAGTCACATAGAAAAGCGAAAGAGATCCGATAGCGCGACAGAACTATCGGACTGACGTCTCGCTTCGGTTCGGTATCGCTTCGGAAACGCTTCGCTTTCGCCTGTCTGTTTGACAAAGGCATTACACCTTTATGGGTTGGGGGGGTTCTGGGCAAGATTAAAGTCAAGAGCAAAAAACAAGCGTTCTTATTGTCGCGGGTTCGATCCCCACACGGAATAAATATTTGTATGATCTACAAACAGTTGTTTTTTTTTTTTTTTGATAAATGGCATCTCGCAGGTCAACCTAGAAGAAGTTGTGGGCTGCTTAACCGGACTTTTCTGTGGATGCCTTAAATTACTCTAAGGCCTCCAGCCAGGGGCTTAAAACTAGAAAAACTACAAACTAAGTGACCACACGCTAAGGGCACCCCCTGTGGGGTTCGGACCTCGGCTTAGGGCGTCACTGAGAGAGGACAGAGGACAAGGGACAGGCTGGAGACAAACAGTTGTTCCGAGTCTGGGTATTTATATGTTTCTATATTTTTTCTTTGTAGTGTGGGTTATTTTTATTTTAAACTGTATTATCGTAAAAGGTATAATATTTTAACTGTTTACGAATACGTCTACATGCTAATTCAATGACGTAAGTATGTTGTAAAGTTCGTGGTCACGACTAAATAAACCGTGTTAAATATTGAGTTGGTCATGCTTTCGAATTATTATTTAATCATGTTTTACTAAACTTTAACTTTACACTATTTTAAACCTTTGCATACGATCTTTGAGGAGTCATGTATGAGGTTGAATGTTTGCAGACGATACAGGAGTTCCTGATGCAAAGCAAAGCTTTTTTAATGTACATATTAATGTGCGTGTATGACAAGATGTATGAATGTGAATGAGGCGAAAGGGGTATGTAAAGATCGTAGCAGGTGGCGCTCTGTAGTTTCTGCCTATCCCCATGGGAAGAAGGCGTGAGTTTATGTATTTATGTATATACATATTCCTGTCCTTGTTCTACATATTATTTATAATCAGCAGAAAAACGTCATTTATTTCATTCTACCTTGAAATAGACGTCACGCTATTTTTTGTTTCTTTTATATCTTTTACGACACGTTTGGCGCAGTGGCTGAGCAATTTGGACTGCTGCGCTGCGTATCGCGGGTTCGATTCCTGCACGGAACAAATATTTGTATGATCTACAAGTAGTTGTTTCGGATCTGGGTGTTTGTGTAAGTGAGTTTATATGTTTATAAAACGCACCCACGACACAGGAGAAATTCCAAGTGTGGGGTAACGTTTAAAAAAAAAAATATCATACCTCACACAACCCATTACTCTATTCTTTTCCTCTTTCCTTTTCCTCATTATATTCATAATTATTGTGAAATATACCGCATCATTATCTATTGTTTCCTTTCTAAAATAAATAAATAATAATAATCCCCATAAAATATGCGATACACAAAGCCAGTCTATATCTAATGACGTTATTTACTACAGATTATCATCAGCAGATAGATAGCAGTACAGACGCCAGCACATCAATATACCCGAACTTGTCAAAATTCTTTAATAGATTTTCAACTGTATCACAATAACAGAAGGTTCATGTACGGTTGAGAAAATTTGACAGGTCGGGGAAGATTGATTTGCTAGCGTCTGTACATTACATGGAGACAGTGTATAATTACCTGTGTACTGTAATGACTGATAAGGTGACCGAATAACTTGAGTTGCTCCAAACGCACCGCATTTTCGTATCTGTAACCAAACGATGTTTTATTATATTCATTCAAGCTAACAATATTTGGTCGCGGGACTCTCGAATTACCGTGACCCCGGTACGTAAAGGGCTATTGAAGAACACCGTGGATTTTAGTCAGTACGAGTCTGACAGTCCCTCCCGCTCCGCCCTGGGAGGACTCATTTGATGATTTTACCACGTAAAAAAAACTAATAACTTTTCATAGTTATATAAAACTAGTTTTAACCAGTTGCTTCTCTTCCCTACCTATATACTCTATATAGCCTATAACCATGTATACATAGGGCCCCCCCCCCATACAGGTGATTTTTTCAACTGGGCGTGGATGGCTATATCCGAAACTAAGAGGAATATCGAAAAATGTTGAAAGGAGTCAGGAGGCCGATTTTGACGAAAACTTAAACTGCATCATTGGATTTTAGAAAAATCAGTAATCCTGACCAGAAATCGAACCCGCTGATTTTGGAAAAATCCACCATTCGATAGTGTTGCTAATTTTTGTTTTTATCTTGGTAAAATCATCAAATGAGCCCTCCCACCCAGGGCAGAGCGGGAGGGACTGTCAGACTCGTACTGACTAAAATCCACGGTGTCCTTCAATAGCCCTTAACGTACCGGGGTCACGGTAATTCGTGAGTCCCGCGACTCCGGCAGGCTTTGGCCCTCTACAGGCGTAGTCACTATACTGACACTCCTTGAGGCGTGCGTGGAACACAACGCGCCGTCGCGCGTCGACCCGATAGTATTGCTAATAAGGATAAAATTCTGGGAAGTAATCATATTAGTGCATTAGCCTGCATTTTTTTTTTAATTTTTATATCTCTTGGTGCAATCGGATTAGCACTCCACCTACCTCGCGTAGCAGTCAATAAAATACTGATAACAGATATCAGTTGGATGATTAACAATGGTGATAAGAATCCTCAATAATAACCAGCGAACTAATTAATAAAGTGATTAGTATCAAACAATCTCGAGTTGATATAATCTGAAGAGTTTCAGTTTAATAATATTATATGGGTTAATTTTATTAAATTGATTATCTTCTGTAATTTACCGGTAGTTGATATTACTATGAAGATTATGAAAAGTATTTGTGTTCAATTTATAATCTCATTTTGCCTCAAAAGCTTGTAGAAAAAAAAATCTAAACAATATTCTGATAATCTGGGTCAATCTTTATCTTTCTTGCGGCGTTTTTTTTTATGTATAGCCCACACTGCCCCATTGCTGGGCAAAGGCCTCCCCAAGTTTTTCCAAGAGCTCTTGTCCTGATTTAAATCGAAGCCACCAACCTTCTTTCTCCTCTTAAAAATGTTAATTTTTCACTACTGAAAACAAATAGTCGGGAATTGAAATATTTATTAATCATTAACTGTATAATTTAATAAAACAATAAAGCTTAGCTAATATAATTAGTTTTACTTATTTATGTTGCAGATTCGACACTTTATTCGACTTTTTTTCTTTTCATTATATTCTAGTATAAATAATTCTAAATTGATTTTTACGCGCAAAAGAATCACGATTATCGATTTACCGAGATGTTGATGGTCGACTTTTTTCATACTGAGTTTTGAGAAAGTAACAACAAAGGGTACAAACAAAATACACTTTCTACTACCTATCTGATGTTTGCACAAAAGTTGTATTATGTGAAAAGAGAATTGGACACGCATTTACGATTGTTGTTTGAAGAAAGATTAGTGTAATTTGAACTTGTAATTACATTTAGGATGATTCAACAGTTTTTAATGTTATAATCTACACTAACATTATAAAGAGCAAAGATTTGTATTTCTGTGTGTATGTTTGGATTGAATAAACTCAAAAACTACTGTGCCGATTTCATTTTTTTTCACTTTTAGTGTTAGTGATGACATTGAACTGCTGAGCGGTTCGCGAGACGTGAGAGTGGCTGGGTTTTTAATCAAATTAATTTTTTTTTGGTGGCGAAACGTCATGGACGTAATAACTTAAGGGCTGGTTCGATATCGCAGTGAACAAGAGCTCTCGGAAAGACTTGGCAGGCCTTTGCCCATCAGAGGGATAGATTGGGATGAAAAAAAGTCTTGGGAGACCAGATTCATTTCCTTTTTAGTGATCTTGCTCCATCTTATATCGCATCTTTGCTTCTTGGCTAGATTGAGGCTAAAAGCAAAACGCACTATTTTTAAAAAACTTTTTTTTTCTTAATTTAAAATAGATCAATATGTATCCATATCCAGTTAATGAACATTATTATGTGTAAAAATACTATTAACAATATTATTATATGTATCCATATCCAGTTAATGAACATTATTATGTACAGAACATGTTAATAACCCTCATATATTTTTATTATCAAAGTCATAATGCACTTCAGAACGGGACACGATCCAAGTTTTACTTATAGCTCAATACCCCATTATATAATAAATTCACAATATTATTATAATTATTTGTTTGATATAATCAAGAGTTCATATCGCATTGTTTTGGCTAACGTTGTGAGTCTGTGAGTCACACAGGAAACTATTACTGTTTAAGGCGAGGTTTTCCTGAGCACCGCAGGCATTCAACGCTTACCGCAGCGCCCGCAAGGACTAGCGGATACGTAATGAATTACGATGCGCGATGACACGCGCGCCAAAACTTGCGAAGTCTAGGTAATAGTTACAGAGTAGAGCAAAGCAGTAAATCAACTTGAATTGATTACTATAGGCACGTTTGTATGTATAATTTCTTTTTGTTGCGGTATTATTTTGGCAATTTTGTTCAAAATGAAATACTTATGACGATTAACGTATTTATTTGGAAATATGGATTAATATAATGTAAAACTACCTTCGCATATATTGCATTATTTTTGAACATACAGAATAATTAAGTTGGAAATATGATGTTTACAATCTTAAAATGTTACAATGTTAAAAAGTAAAAAAAAAATTCAGGACCTTTGGACCATTAGATAAATGCCGTTTGTATTCCACTATCATTATATTAAGTTGGTGATATGTTCGTATCGCAAATAATTTTGGTATTATGTTTGAATGGAGAAATTACTTGGCGCCGGAACCTTAATAAAATAGAAGCTAATGAAAGCTAATATTATTTTTTCTCTAAAAAGTAGGGTATTGAACCGGGAAAGCCCGGCCTCGAAAATCCCGCTTGCAGTATATTTCAAGTCCTTACTCATTAATATTATTATCAGGTGATACATGACTGCATTCATCTAAAGGCATTTCAGCGTCAAGTATCACATGGGTGTAACCTTTAGTAGTCGTTCTGTAACAATAAAACAAATGAAGTTTTGTTGTTGTTTGTAAGTTCAACGGATATCATCAGTAGAATTGTTTTCATTAAGTACATTATAGTTACATACTCCTCAATTTTAGGGTTATTCAAATGAACAAGCTGTAAAGTAATTAACGGAGACACCTTACGCCCTTCCGTATGCTCTATTCACCTATAATACAAATGTTGATTTTGATTAGTTCGTAATAATTACCAATAAATACTTTTTTTAATTAAATAAAAAAGTGGAGTAAATGACTCACTCGTTATCCCCTGAATCATTAGTCTATATATGCGCACTGCGCTTGGCCTGCAGCGGCATTGCTCTAAAATATAAAAAATCTAGGTAAGTTTAAAGCGTGGAGGTGAATCAAATATTTTTGTAGGAAATGATCATACTGTGTACACTTCCACACTATGACCACTACCTATTTCACATTTGGAGACAGTAAACCATTATAATAAGTGCGTTCACGGTGGCTTTATGAACTCTGACATAGGGTCTAAATTTAACTGTCTTAAATATTTGATGCGGTTGGTAAATCCGCTAGAAAAATAAACCATTATATTATATTCTGTGGTTATAGTCTAGGAGCCACTGAAACATCCCACCCGTTCTCCACAAAGCTAGATTTTTTTAAATTGTATTATTGAAAAGTAACGTTGTAGCAGGCATCTATGTGGTTGCATTATCATTCCTCAAAACGGAGACAAAGTTATTTTGTTTTTGCTCTCACAGTATGACTATAATTTTTTAATTCTAACTTTGTGGAAAACAGGTAAGTCGGATGGTTCAGTAGCTCTCCTACTATTAGTAAAGAGAAATAAATATGCAAAGGAGGTTTTAATAATTTTTCCAATGCATCCTTACCTTTTTTGTTTATTCAGCCTTCGAAGAGCCAGCGATGACAACTTCTTACTTTTTCTGCCCATTTGTTTACAAAATTATAACCTTATAAAATGAACAATATTACAAGTATTTTGAAAATTAATATATATACAGGTATTATTATTTAAAATAAATGTTTGTCTCTGTCAGTAATAGAACTAAGCGTGGTGGTGGGTTTGCAAAAAAATTGACGTACATCCGACCTCCGACACGGTCCAAGACCGACTAAATGCCACGGGTCGAGTGTATGAAAAGATGAAATCACCTAATTCTGGACTTACTGGTATGGTTTCTCATCCTTTCACAATAATACTGCTAAATTCTATCTCATTTTTTATGCTCTTTAAGATGGTATAAGTTTTATTATTCAAAGCCTAGTATAACTCAAATAAAATGGTATCCAAACCATGAGTTGGACCTGTTTTTGCGATTTAATTGAATGCAGTAAAGTGCAAGCAATCGTGTATCGAAGAGCAGAAACCTGTAGACCGAAGACTGAAATATGTACTATGTTTTTTTCAAAATTTAAATCCCTTTTATTAAGGAATAATACACAATACAAAATGACGGTTTTGCGTCTCACATCGCCTTAAATTAAACGGCATGACCCGTGGGCATTGTAATTATAATTATTTATGCTATTATTGTTTTATTTTGTTAATTAGATATGGCAACAAACGCTTAATCGTAATTATATACGGTTTCTTATAGAATTAGCGACAATGGGATCGGATTAGCATATTTATGGTAAGTGTCCCCGCGCGTGATTTTACCACGATAAAAAAATAAAAAAAAAGTGTCCCCGCGCATAAGGCGGTTAGGTCGCTACAGCTAATTCTTCCGTGATATATTATGTAAGTGCGCACATTATACGGCCAACCAAGCATAAAAAATATCGCGATCTATGCGGCCAGTTGGCCGCCGCGACCATCGAGATACAACATTTTGTACGGAATAATTCAGTGCGCTCGCACTTCGCAACAGCCACACATTTTTTCGTATTGATAGAGCTAACGGTTTCCAGAGAATACTAGTGTTTCTGATTATAGAGGAAATCCTTGTATGGCAACAAAATAGTTCATATCATTTTTTAGCAGGATACAATAACTATTTCTGATATTAGAAGTATACTCTTTTTTGAGAATGATAATTATTTATTTGTTTATTTATTTTTTCACCACAATATACACCAATCATTTGACATTGATCAGATTCCACAAAAGATACATAATTCAGGTAAGTATATATTGTGGGAGACTGGTGCCTAAGCTAGGCTCGTAGCCTGTGTTTCAGGACACCAGTATCCCCACTCTTTATTATTTAAATTAGGAATATTTAGGTCTATTACTTTAGTAGAATGTTAGTAGATGTAATTACTTAGAAATTCCTTTATCTTCTTTCATTTCAAAATCAAATAAACATTATTTATGTACATATGACTCATAGGACATAATACAGATATTATGTAGCCAACTATGTAGCTTTAAATTCTATTTTTTTCCCCACAAAGGATCAAAGCGGACTTTCGACTTTATTTCTTTACAAACAATGTTCAAAGGTGATTGACAGTAAAAATCACTCCCTGGTGCGCCAGAACTTACGACTTCAATGACTACTAGTCTTATCACCAGCTAAACAATAGCAATACTTATATGTTAATCAATAAATTGCCTTATCGTTTATACGTGCGTATGCGCACCATGTTTCACAGTAATGAGTATGTATCATAGCAGTAGTACGAAATACTTGCGCTAAATCGTACAATCAGCTTTGTTTCATGCAATTCCACTCACTTAATCATTATCAGGAGATAATGAACGGCAAATTAGTTATATAGAAATTGTACTTTTTAATTTTGATGGCTGGTCCGAAGTGGCACTAGAAAAAAGCACTTGGAAGGATATGGCGGAGGCGTTTTGCCCAGCAGTGGAACATAAAAGGCTAATAAAAAATAAAAACGAAAAAGGGTTTTGTGCCTTTTTCGTTTTTATTTTTTAAAGTTTCCATCAGACATTTTGATTTTTTTTTCAAAAAGGCGGTCACGTTTGAGACATTCATAAATCGATAGATCACATCAACACAAATATAAAATGTAGAGAGACGAAACCTCGTAAAGCGTCACGTTTCCGAATTATGAGCTGTCAAAGATGTACAAGTAGCGACACAAATTTAATTTTTTTGAAAGATAGGGCAATAAAAAGGGCTATTGAAGGAACCCCGTGAATTTAGTAGTTTAGTTTAGTTAGAAAATTGAAAAATATTCGATAGGTACGTTTTTGTTTTTTTTAAATCTAAGAATATTGACAAAGATAAAACGCTTCCAAATTCAGGAGCAACAAGCCCCCTTGTGGCGTCATATCGCTCGTAAAATTGTACCGGCCGAGTGACGTTTTGTGGTTTTTAAAAGCGTTGTATCTTCGCCAATTCTCGTTCACGTAACAATAGAAAAAATAAATCATATTTTTTTAAATAAAATAAGTCTATTATTATAATTTAAAAACTAGCTACAACATTCGGAATATGTCACGCTTTGTTGGCTACACATCTCACTAAATACGTTTAAAGATAATCATCTCCAAACTGCAGTTATTAAGAAACATTTAAGGCGCTTCTAAAATGTCTAAAGTAGCGTTCACTTCTTACGAAATTGACAAGCGACCTTCAAAGTAAGCAAACTACGAGTATTTAAAAATAATTTATAAAGATAGTTTTAAAATATATTTAAGCAAATAATGCAACCAATAATGAAACTGCTGTTATTTCTACATAACATAACGGTCGGACATTCTAAGCAGAACAGGATAACGTAGCCCGGGTGACCGGTCGCGGGACTTACCCATTACCGTGACCCCGGTATGTAAAGGGCTAGTGAAGGACACCGTGGATTTTAGTCAGTACAAGTCTGACAGTCCATCCCGCCCTGCCCTGGGTGGGTGGACTCATTTGATGATTTTACCACGGAAAAAAAAAGCCCTGGTGACCGAAGAAATATTTTGGTTGAATATCATCGCAATGAAGCCTCAAGCCCTGGGTAAGGCGAAAGGGACTGTTGCTTTGACTGCCATTTGCTTTACAGGGTCGCGAACCCCAACAGTATATTTCAACTTTTCTATTAAAAATGACACTTTCAAACTTTTTCTTTTTTTACGTGGTGAATTCGTCAAATGAGTCCTCTCGCTCGGGGCAGGACGGGAGGGACTATCAGACTTGAACTGAATAAAATAAACGATGTCCTTTAATACCCATTAAAGTTCCAGGGTCACGGTTACCTGACAAGATATTCTCGCGACCCCGGGCAAAGGTCTTTTTATGAACTCATTTCTGATTTTATACATTCTTTGCATACTTCTAAGTTTTTCATACATCTTCACAAACGATTAGTCTTGCCACAGATACTTTCCCTTTAACTTGAGAAGTATCCTTGATATACAACCATTAACCATACAACAGAAACGATAAACATCCTTATAACTTAAGATAATGCAAACCAAATTCAAACAAAAGGAAAAGAAAATAAGGTATCTTTTCACTTACTTCCCAGTACAAATGGCCCACTCATACAGCTTATCCAGCAAGTTCTCACTGAGCAGGTACTCGAGGCAGGCAGCTGGGCTGGTCTCAGTATTAATCTCCCTTGCCTTCGCCTCCAGAACCAGAAGCGTCGCCAGCTGTTCCAGGTGATTCACTACTCCTAGGACGTCATCGTGGAGGTGGTTCGGCTGGAAATTATTGGGTAGTTTAACCGGAAGTTCTGATTGATCTGCAGGTCTAAAATGGACACTTAGCAATACTTAATGATTCGAACGTAGGGGAAGGACAAAACAGATACAAAAAAAGGAGTGATACAAATTGTTCCCTTTTTTTTTCGTGTTTGCAAAGCATTTTAAACCTCACAAACCTGCGATTTAAGTATAATATCGTGCGCCTGCTGCCAGTGCTTGCAGAAGGAACTATAGCAAGCCTGTGGTTCGTAGTCATGCCGAGGGTCGAGCGACCTCGACAGCTGGCGGGCGAACGAGAGGCTCGTGTTACGAAGCCAACTCATGGTTGCTGGTTATATAGGATGCATCTGTAACAAAAAATGGGTTGTTTATGCCAATTAAACTAATTACACATATTGAGTAGTCGCAAGACAGAAAAACAATACAGTTGAGGGAACCGCACCCGTTTCGCTACTAGGCACGATAGGCTACCTGTTACCTGTGGTAACAGCACCTACGGAGGTCCACCAGCCTATCGGAGTCTGTCAGAGTGTTCTTCGGTACGCAAGTTTCATTTCCTTTTGGTTCCATCTTAGGCTTAGGTCTCATCTTGACATCAAGGGCATACCATAAATATAGAAATGTACACGCACTTTTAGCACCGGAATGTGTACGTCATTTCCACATGAAATAAAATATCCAAAGATTGCTCGTACTTTATCAGTGGCATAATACTTGCTGTCACACTATAGTACAGTCATCAGTGCCCTGTTTTTCCCGACTCATCTTATTCGCTATTCGCACATTGTAGTGGGGACTGTCAAATCGATCGTAGCGCGCGATGTGGGAGCAATGTGAAATAACTCGGGACTCTCGAGGGCGACGTGTGTAAAGTTAAACACGCACCACAATCTTTCTAAGGTTTTTTTTTTTAATTTTTAGTGAAAACAAGCCGAAATTGTTTATCAAAATATCTAGTCTTTAGCACAATAATCAAGACATTACTCAGAGGTATCCTTGCATTTATACTGAGCAGATATAGTTTTGAAATAATTCCAAGTAAATATTGATTGGTAGATTCATATTGGAATAAATATCTTATTGTTTTGCTGTGCTATTTTATTTATAAAATATATCTTTATAATAGTTATAGTTCCATAATATACATAACATGACGTATGACGAATTGAAAAAAAATCATTGTGTTGGATATTCCAATTATTTAGGAAAGCTATAAGCTATAAAACATCTACGCTACGACCAATAGGAGTCGAGGAGCGGGTTCACCCCCGCTCCTCACGGAGAACAGCTAGTTCTTAATGGATTTTCAACTTTATACCCTGATGTATAAGGTTGAATAGTTATTTATGCAACTGTTGTATAATCAGGGGTATTAAAACACGAATGTGGGTTTATCACACGAGGCGTAGCCGAGTGTGATAATAGTATCACATGAGTGTTTTAATACCTAATTATAACGGTTGCATACAAGACTTTATCTACAATCATGCTGTGAATCCTCTATAAAAGATTCTCATAACATACCATGTTCTCATACCATATTCGAGTGAAAGAATGGCGGGATATAACACGATAAGACGAGTTGTTCTTTTTTCAAAATTTTAGCGATCTGGTGGTGAAAATGTCATTCCATGAGAATGTTCTTTTTTTGAAATTCATTATAACACGCGTTTGGATGATATAATGATCATTATATCATTGAGTGTTTTAATGTTGGCAATAAGCTAATTGTTATAGGTTCTTTTATAGAGGATTAATAGCATGATAGTAGATAAAATCTATTAAAGACTACTGGGCGTTTGTCTGGGCTGTCATTAGTTTAATGATTAGTAGCCAATTATCACTCAATTAAGTTCCATGATAATAGCATTTTATAACAAAGAAATTCCTGCCCGAAGAAAAATACGAACTTATCTAAAATAATCTCTATAATATGCAGTCCATTATCTACATTATTTATGTATTAAAAAACAAGTACACACTTGTTTATTTACTGTCCCTGTAGTGCAATTTTTCAATTTAGTTCTTTACACACATTTGAAATTGAGATAGCCAAGACTTTAAAACTTCTCCTTTCATACACTAGGATGTTTGCTCAATTCTGGGCAAGTACTAGTGTCTTTGCGGGCGGCGAGTAATGGGCGACTCGCTGTCCGACCATGGACCATGCCCGGGTCGACGTCTTTTTCGATGCATTAATTTTGTACACAAGCTGTACAAAACCAGTATTAGCTGACCGTTCGTTGTGTCGAAAGAACATACGAAGCGAGGCCAAGAAAAAACTATTTGTATAGCTTGATGTGTAGCCACCTCCCACCCAGGGCAGGACGGGACAGACGGTCATACTTGTACTGACTAAAATCCACGGAATCCTTCAATAGCCCTTTACGTAACGGGACCACGGTTGCCTGTAACACAGTCCCGCAACCCAGGCAGGCTCTGGCCTTCTACAGGGCACCAGTCGATCTTGGACATCACTGACATCAATGAAGGAAAAGATCGTGAGAAAACCTGAACTTAAAATGAGTAAAAGTTTGAAATCGCCAACTCGTCTTGAGCAACCGTAGTGAGCCGTTTCCCCAGCAATGGGAGAATAATAGGCTGAATATTATTTGTAGTACACTAAGTTTTATGCATATTGACGTAAGGTTTATGTTACCGTGAATTGAATGTAAATACACATCCATGTTCGGAAAGATGTTAGTAGCACTGTTCAACAACATCGAACTATGTATACTCTTTAATATTATGGTATGCATACTGATTATTAAAAGTGGTACAAACTGTGCCACTTGCACTGATCGGGATTTTTTTTATCGTGTTAAAATCATCAAATGAGTCCTCCTACCCAGGGCGAGGCGGGAGGGACTGTCAGAATTGTACTGACTAAAATCAACGGTGATTGTTCAACAGCCCTTGACGTTCCAGTCACGGTTACTTGTTTAGACAGACCGGCGACCAGCTTTTGAAGTGTCTAACATTTCCTTAAAGCATAGCTAAAAGATGATGTGATCTGACTAATATTATAAATACAATAGTTTGTGAGGATAGATGGATACTTTTTACTCTTTTACACAAAAGTATTCAAAGGATGGATTTAAACAGGATAATTTTTATCCCGGTATCACGTTCCCGTGGGTTTTTTTTGGTAGGTTATTTATTGGTTATTAGAACAGGCTAATCTGAATAAAACCGCCTGGGAGAGTCAGTTATTTGTATTAATTGAGCCCAATTCTTGAGGAAAGTAGCTATTTAATACACTGCGACTTTAACGCGAGGGCCACGAAACGCGACGCTCAAAGCGAATTCACCTTGTGCTGTAAGCGTCAGCTTCGAGCGTCAAAAACAAATGTGCATCAGCCACGAAAGTAAAAGAGCTCCGCTGAACCTTGCAGCAATAGTTTGTGGCTTAGATAACGTGTATTCGTGGCTCTCGGATTAAGACCAGGGGGGCAGAAAAAGCCGTGGGGCATAGCTAGTTTAATACTACTAAGCAACAACTGTCGTAATTCCAACTTTAGGCGTTGAACCGAGTTAACGTATTATATACTTTTAGTTTTAGTTTAAACAGGCATTTAGTGCCGTAGCTTTTGTTAGTACCACGGCGCGGCGCGTGCTATTGCATTGTTTCAAAATCAAAAGCAAATCTATTTTATGTCCGTTCCGTCGCACGCGCCGCTGTCGCAAACATAGTTTATACTAGACTCAGACCAATTTCGCGATAACATTGAAAAATGCACTTTATTTCCCGCAGCATTAGTTGCAAAATAGTATGAATATAGGTGCAGACATTTACAGACTACTCGGATGTGTTGGCGCAGCTTCATTTACACTTTATCATCCTGATAATAAAGTAGATTTTCCGATGTCGCCAGAAAATGTTGGGCTCTGTCCTCTTTTCCATCTTCATCAAACCATATGCGTAATTATTATGCGCCATAGATGCAAATAGTATAGTACAGTTGTAGTAACGTGAGTGACATTAGATTGGACATCCTTATTTGTCTGTCAAGGACAATTTTGTCTCTATATACATGTTGTGCATTTTAATACAATAGGATGAGACAATGGCAATCGATAGTAATACTAATTAATTGGTCTCGAAGGAAAGGCAGCGATTAATTAAAAAGATGGTAATAACATCCAATTGTTTATATTCTGGTAGTCCTTGGGATGAATTCAACCTCCTAGCTGACAATAATTATGCTCTAAACAAATTAATAAACAACACCCCCAAAATGAGCATGAGTTAACATCAGGTGTCACAATTGAAGAACATAAAAAAAACAGAAATGCAATGACTCAGTGTAAAACTTGACATCATCATAAGCTGAACAACATATTAATTTTTACATATTTATAAATTGGGACAATACCACCGCACAATTCTCAAACTTCTGCAACTCCTGAAAGCCAGATTCAACAGTGGCAACCACCAGAAAAGTGCTGAGACCATGAAGCTTGACGTGTCCTGGAGAATGATTTTAACTATTTTGGATCCTGCAACTAAATTAATCAGAATACTTGGACGAGTAGGAACATACAACATGAACATCATATATACAGATACATGCTTTTACCATTACAACTTTCACACCATAACAGGTACGTCCATGAGTTCTATGGTGTGAACGACTCTTATACCTGTGTGTGAATTCATTCATGAACAATGTAAGCCATCAGTGAAACTATGCCTAATTACCATTTGTTGGATAGGTACTGGATTTGTATAGAGATTTAATAGGAATATGATGCAATGTGATTTAATGGAAGTTGGATGATTTTCAACTTACTTCAAAAATAGGAGGAGCTTCTTTTTTTGTTGTTCACAGGTTTTGTATAATGTACAATTTAAAATGGTTGATACATAAATTAATGTCCTTGTTGCCTACGGTGTAGGAAACTATAGAATACCATCTGCTGTGATCTTTTACATACTTCTTATAAATTAAATTTATAATCTTTTTTTAATGTTGCCCCACACTATGAATTTCTCCTCTATCATTGGGTATTGTGTATGATCCTCATTTGAATAAGATCTAAATCACTAAACAGAGTTTTGAATACTGAGTTTGTTTCATTTTTTCTTCTCAGAATAACTGGATAGGAAACATGGAGCACACAAGATTTTGAAATTTTATTTTGATTAGTGTTTTTTTTTGTTAAATCCATTGTACAAAATAATTACAGGCAAGTTGAAATATCTCTCAAAAGTAAAAGATCAACCAATAATTTTAAGGATTAGGATTTAGTTACTTCTAATACTGATTTACTGTCCCTAAGAATTATCCAATTGAATGCGGTTGTTCAGAAATGATGTATGTACAGGCAGACCTAAAGGACTTTGTTATGCGTAAAAATACTTTATACTCTCTTAAACTATACAGACAACGGTGGGATAAGATGTGTCTGATTTTGACGTAAAGTAGTTATATTTTGTTCATTAAAAGTTTTATTTACTCAAAGTTCTTTAAAACCTCAATTAGAGAAAGTTTCCAAAAACTTCAAATTCCCACAAAAACAGAAAAAAATTAAACTTTATAATCAATACATTACACAGACAAGGCCACACATTGAAAAACTCATTAAAATTGAGAAACATGGCTTATCAAGAATGTAAATTTAAAAACATAGGCATTTGACCATGAGAAATACTTGTAAACTGGTTTCTTAAAATTATGCTCAATTAAGAAAATTGTTGACTATAAAACAACACATCTGTTGTTGTCAACATTAGAAACACATACATTTCACTTTTCTATCTATCATCTATAAAAAGAATAAGCTGGTGACAACATAATGACACAATCCATAAGAGGAAAACTTTGTCAATAATATTTTTACTTTGTCCAAGATTTTTAGGCTTTATATCAATGCACTAAGGTACATAAAGTATGTAGGAAGTGCTGTGGTCAAAATCGCTGGCGACACAGCGGAACTTGCTAAGCGTTAAGACTATAGAACTAGGTACCAAAGTATAGAAGGAAACCTTGACATTAGACTTATTACCAATCTTTAAAATTCTACAAAATATAATGTCATATTAACGTTACTAACACTTATTAGTACTAGAATAGGAAATACCACAAATATACTCACTGTAAGGAATATTCTCGAGTTCAAAATAGATGCTACAGGCCGCAAAATAAACCACAAAAGTTACATGATACGCAGTTCACTTCTGGGAATAACTTGGTAGCCCCTCGAGTAGCTTTTGTTCAACACTTTTATACCTCCGATGTTATTTCTATGACTGTCATTGCCTTTTTCAATAATGTTTAACTCAATTGCTGCGAATTGTAATAAAAACACTCTAAAATCGCAGAAAAAAGAATGCAATCAGAGAACAACCATGCATGAATGACAACTAGTGATGTTCCAGAGTTCGACAAGTCGACAGCTTCAAACCGCCACAGATGCTAGTCACACAGTAATTTTAGTCGATTATATTAGAAATAGGTTTTGAAAAAATACAAAATTTTATTTCAATGGGAAATTGTGCTTTATAGTGCTTACAGTCCACGCCACGACTCAAGTCCTCTTGACGCGGCGGTAATGTCTACATCAAATTGAATTTAAAAAATGTAGTACAGACTCCAGCACATCAATCTACCTCCACCTGTCTTTATTTATTTTTTTCAACCTTATCACAATAACAGAAGGTTAATGTTCGATTGGTAAAATTTGATATATATATTCCGGTAGATTGACCTGCTGGCGTCTGTGCCTCGAATTTTCCGCAGGTGGAGGCGCGAACTTTAAGTACTAATTTTAAAATTAATGTAAAGAAACTTTTTTTTTTTTTATCGTGGTAAAATCATCAAATGAGTCCTCCTACCCAGGGCAGGGCGGGAGGGACTGTCAGACTTGTACTGACTAAAATCCACGGTGTCCTTCACTAGCCCTTTACGTACCGGGGTCACGGTAATCCCTTGGTCCCGCGACCAATGTAAAGAAACTTAAAGCAAATATAATTATTGTAGAATGCACTTTATAAAAAATTAAGATGTGCATTCATTTAGAATTTTAGATGAAGACTACGTATCACAAGGACCATTAGATCTGTACTTTTAACCTAAAACGAAACGAACGGCCTAATGCCCGATGATTGCAAAAATGCATTTAATTCATACCCATCTGTTCACACGTCAGCACTTTTAAAACGCGGCGTTTTTATTGCGGGCGTAGACAGTTATGTTCTATTTACATTTTTGTTAAAACTCAGCGTTTTACTAACGCCCAAAAAAAAAAGCGCTCGTGCGAATGGGAGCTAAAACGTGAAAGGAAAACATTGACTTGCGGCCAGTCATTGTTGTCATGTCTGTGTTGATGTCATGCGGGGTCTCTTCACGTATAATACTCGTACATACATTTGGCCACCAGAAGGCGTATGACGATGAAATCAGCTGAAGACTCTATCTATACTATACAGGGGTATAGTATAGAGTCTATAGGGTGTATATAGGGATATACACATACAATGTACCTACTCAATGTACTCTATGTCAAACAGGGTTACTTGTAATTCGACGTTAATCCGTCAGGAGCTGATAGAGGGAGCAAAATGTAACAAATTTTTAACACCCCATATACCTATATGGCCGAATATCAATAGTTTTCGAGATATTTGAATTTGAAGGGTTTTTCGATATTCACCTAAAATTTAATATTTCATTCCCAATAAAAGTAAAGGGTGCGTTTTAGGGTTTAAGTCACAGGCTTAAGCCTAATTTTCAGCTGGCGAAGACTTCACGGCCTTTTTAGAGGTTCTTGCTTCTCACTTTTTCTAAAAAATGATAGAAGTGACATGTCTTGTTAACAAGAACGACAGTACAATTTCGCCAGTTTAAAAGGGGCATTTTGTTTTATAAAAAATAGTACAATCAATTCATGAAAAAGGCATAATGTTAAAAACTAATAAAAAACAAAAAAATGTCCCTGTAACAGATGCACCCCGTATTGTGCAACATGAAAAGGTGAAGAAAAAGAGTAACTTGGTTATTGAGGATCATGAGGACCGTTCCGACATTGTGGGTTTCGGATGGCAAGCTTCTCATTCACCTTTGGAATTTGAAACTTTCGTTCCTTGGGTGTGTCGACGATGGGCTGCTTCAACCACAGTTATTGTAACCCAAAAGTCTCAAGGTATTTCTACCCAAATTTATGTGTACAGTCACGAGCAATTTTATTCGGAACACTTAGGAGGATTCATAAGCATTATTCTCCTACCATTTTGGTTAGCTTCTTGCGTTTTTATAAACCTTCTGTATACATACGATTACGAATTAGGTGTTATTGCAAAGTAGGAACCAGTATTTTACGAGAATATCACGTTTGAATTTTATTTAAAGTAAAAACCCTTGAATTGAACGCACCTACGTTCATGACTGTGGGTATATCCCCAAAGTAATGAACGTAGAAGTGATGAAGCCTTCTGTACAGTTGCGTCAACTGCTATTACTGCGGCCGTGCTCCAGTCCCCTTCTCTTAGATAGTGTTATTTTTAACTAGCTATTGCCAGCAGGTTCAAAAGCTGCAACTCGTAAATTATCCCTCGGTAATCTAAATTCGAAATAAACACTATCCTATGTGTTAATCCAGGTTATAAACTATCTGTGTACCAAAATTCATTAAAACCCGTTCAGTAGTTTTTGCGTGAAAGAGTAACAAATACCCATCCATCCTCCAAAACTGCCACATTTACAGTGAAAGGTTAGGTAAGTGGGATCTGGATAAGTGAGAATAATAGCATGGCAGCGTAGAAACCGGTTTTGTCGACGGAAGAAAAGACAAAATTACGGAACGTAGAAAGATTTTTACTGTTCTAAGCACGGGAATGTTTAAAATATAGAAAATAAACCTTACGGATTGTGCATACACAAAATAACTACACAACAATTTTTCAAACAATTACATCATAATCCTTATTGTAGGTACAGTAATATAATTGTTTGAAAACACATATTTTTCTTTCTTTTGTAGAGCAACACAGTCGAAAGTCATCTTCTAAACAACAACAGCAAGAACAACAACATGATAAGCCAAAAATGGAAGAACCGTTCAAGGATTCAAAATTAATTTCCGACTCCACTAATACGTTAATCACTAGTCAGCCTGATTCGCTAGAGGTTCCAGTAACTGCATACTACGATGGAAAGCGTCTCGTAGAAATTGCAATTGTTGGAAACAAAGTGAAGCCATCAAGAAAAGTTATCGCTGCCCTCAGCCTCGCTGTTCCGTACCACTCTTCGTTGACACGATTCACTTTCCGAAGAAGTTCTCTGTCTGCTGAATTGATTTATGACATAAGCACATTACTACCCATTTCTAATATTTCAGAAATTATATTTGACGATTCGTACGTGCAAGAAGCAAATTATTACATTTTACTGGAACAGTTTTCGCAATTAAACTATTTATCCCTGAATAGATGCAAGATTAACGACGAGGCCTGCAAGAAAATATTTGAAAATATAAGTTTTGATGCCCCTGCTTCAAAAAGCCTTCAACTATTAGAACTAGGTTCGAATGATATTACTGATGAAGGGGCGATATTTATTGGATCCGTGCTCAGATCCAATCGGAGTTTGGTGCACCTCAATTTGTCAGGCAACAAAATCACTGACAGTGGCTTCATATCAATCTTGGACAGTCTTGTAGAATTTCCTCTGGATATCAAAGAAAAATATGCTATGAGACACAGAAAATTAAGGTATTTGCAGAATAAAGCGGCCGTTTACGAAAGGTGTCTAAAAAATCTGAAATCTGGAAATAGCGGCTCAAGTGGAAATAGATCGTTAATGAAACGTTTGCGTATAAAGCCTAACGAATTGCATCTCAGAATAGAAGATGAAGCTGAAATTATGACTAGAGCAATATTGGGAGAATTTCATGACCCTTTCTCGTCTGAAGATATTGTGTTTAAAAATGATGCAACCTTCTGTAAGGGGAACTTCGTTTTGTGTTATATTAATGTAGCTTATAATCATTTGGAGTACCGATCACTCAGAAAACTGCATGAGGTTTTGCGGTATCAAGACGAGATGCGTATGAAAAGCCAATTAGTTAAAGGAACAGGACTGATTAGAGTTACTTTAGACGGAAACTATGTTCCGCAAACTTGCCGTGTGCTTCAGGAAATTGATTTTTATTTAAAAAAGGTCATATGTTTGAGAACGGTACCGGGACTTGATAAAAAGTCTTCGCGTAATAGGAGCTTTATATTTGGTTCAAGGCAAGGTTCTGGTACGTCAAACAAATCACAAGAAACACACCGCACCAATTTTATTTAATGCTGGAAGACAAAGGCTTTGTTCTGACCTTTATTTGTACCAATCTGATTCTAATAGTATGTTCAATCAGAAGCAGCCGTTGAACAAAGATCAAGCTTTAGAGACTGTAGTAATTTCGTACGTTTACGTAAGCACACAGGTGCGTTATTAAATTTTCATCTTGCTTCCTTCTGCCGTAAAAAGGTACATAGCCTCAAGGATTCTTAACTTGGGCATGGATGTAGAGACATTTTGCAGGTGAGCCTGGCCTCCAGTGGTCTTTTAGAAGCAGTGGTGTAGCTAGACGGGTGCGAAGCGGACCCCAGCCCCCGGCCTCGCACCTGAAGGGAATCTACAACGGCTATCACCAGTCAGTGTACTACAACAACTTCTACAAGTAAATTAACCTGACCTACAAATATAATATACTTGTGGTGTCGGATAATTGGGAACTGAAAGAGCCTAAGAGGCCTCGTAATGCTGATGTCTCCAACGATCACGTTTAGGGTAAGCGCCTCCCCTGCTCGTGCGAGTCCCCATGTTGCAAGATGGATGGTTACGTTTTATTTGTACTAGGAACTGAAAGAGTCAAAGAGGTCTCGTTAAGCTGATGTCGCTGACAATCATATTTGGTATAGATTTCTTTGGGGGAACCAAGGCAACAAGGGGGCCTCACGCGTGCAGCCAAATTTTTCGTCCATTAAGAATAAGGCTATGCGCAGTCGCACACGCGTCTTTCCCCCTCCTAGATTCATTGTCGCCACTGATTAGAAGCGATGATCGATCATCCTATTGAAAAAGAGTTAACGATTAATGGACGGAATTCCTACGACCACGGTTTGGCATGGCTTTGGCGGAGCCACATTTTCACCACTTTTAAATATTTTACTGTTAGAGAGTTTTTTATTTTATTTTAATGCTAAGTCCATGTTTAGTCTAAGGAACTCGTTTTATGTTTGTTTTAAGTTATATAATTGTTTAGGCAACAAGACTCGTTTTAAGCAACATTTTTAAAATATTGGTCTTAGTACGTGTGCAAAAAAGGTGGAGCGGGAGCGTGCGCGAGCGCGGGTAGCGTGTGCCGGCGCGGGCAATAGTTCTTCAATTGTTGCCGCTTCTCCTCGAACACTTTAAAACCGCCATAAGTTTGTTTTTCCGGCACCCCGCTGCATGCAACGCGCCGCGTATGCTTGACCAGGCCTAACAATATCAGTTGTTTTAAGAAGTACCATGACATTTTGTTTTTACTTTATTTTTTATTTTTTTCGATTGTATTATACAAGATTTAGAGACGTAGGTAATGTATTACCTACGTAATTTGGTTGTATCCTAAGTACCTTTGTGTCTTTTGCGTTAGTAATATTGCAAATGTCTCACTTCGCGAATGACGTCGTGACGAAAGATGACGTTCCTGGAAATGCACGAAGAAGTGGTCATTTTAGAACATCATGGCTGATATTGTTATAAGAGGAGAGTTTTTATTAGTTTTTATTAATTTAAAAGATAATTTCTAGCTTGTTATAGTGATACAATAAGTACTTGTGTAACGATTATTTATTTTTCTTATGCCTAATAAAGAAGTCTCTATGAAAGGTTAATTTAAATCCTGCGTTTTGTGGACGCACAACGTCCCTACAATATTCAACTGACAGAATGACAGATGCAACTGTTTTTAAGAAGTGCAAGGTACTCGGTATGATCTGCACGGCAACCTCCTTTTTTCAAATTTTCAAATAAATTCTCCCGAGGATCGTGCCAGGTGGCGCTCTGTAGTTTCTACCTTACCCCATGCCTGAATTCAAAAAGAAAAGAAAATAGTTTAAGTTTTTTCAGGGGTGGGCGACTTATGTTCACTGCCGCCACTGGTAGCCTATGCTGGTAGCAGCAATTGCTAGCAATTCGCCAGGTGGTGTATTTGTCACCGTGCTTGAATTGTCGTCCGAACACCGTAGCGGAGAACTTTGCCAGTGTGTGACGTATCTTAATACAAATTTTGGCCACATCACAAAGGATCCTTGTGCTTGTTTCTACAGCTACAGGTAATTTGAATTTTTCAAAGAATTCAAGGTGGTTGTGCCCAGCATTCTCATTGATTTTAACAGTTAAGAAAGTAAACGTATATCTAACATTGATTTTGAGAATTTAATAAAATTTGCCTTACATATTAATTTAACATGGCGATGAAGGCACAATCGGTTATGTCGCTAAAGTCTGAGTGGCGCACTCGCGAACTATCAAAGTCTCCATCTTCTGTCGATGATAATCTACAAAATGTGGACTTCGGTTACTTTATACGCACTTCATGTAAAATGTTTGGATGTCCGATAATTGTCTATGTTGAAAGGATGATTCTACAAAGTAAGTTTGTTTTCTAATTAATAACTATGTAGGTAGCCATGTTTCCGGTTTAACCAAACAGTACCTGATTCTATTTCAGGTTCACCCCACAAAGGAGCGAAGCTGAAGCGTTCACCAACATACAGACGAAGGAAGTCCGTGCAACCAACTACTAACCAACCAACAACCAACCAACCAACAACCGACCAATCAACAGAAGTGTCCTCGCCGGATTTATCTTTTGATTTTTGGCATGAAACGGAAAGCAACAAGTTACTTATAAGGGCAATATACGATGAATCAGATGAAGTCGTAGAGATACTTATGTCAAAATTTAATTGCGGACCAATACCGAGAGTACTAATGCAAGTGATAGCTTTGAAAATCCCATTCTGCGCACATTTGACTAAGTTTACCATCAGACAATGTCGTATCGATATGTTCACACTTTACGAGTTGAATAAGATACTTGCGCTTTCCAATATAACTGATATATGTTTAGATCACTCGCCGCTGAAGGAAGCTAATTATGACATTCTTCTAAGTGATGCATCTTCTCTGCAAAGCTTGTCGCTAGCAAGGTGCAATATAAATGATTCTGTCTGTGAACGAATAGCTTCACGTTTGTGTTATCTTGAACCAGCTGAACCAACATTACTCGTTTTAAATCTATTGTCCAACCACATAACTGATGTTGGGTTGAAACATTTTGCGGGAGCTCTCAGGAGCAATAGAAATTTACGGTATTTGAATCTATCCGACAACCAAATTAGTGATGATGGTGTAAAATACATATTTGATATCCTAACAGAATTTCCATTGAATTCAGATGAAATAGAAGAAATGAAAACGTGCTATATGCAATACTCGAAAGATAAGGAAGTACTATATCAAAAATACATGTTCAATTTGGTCCTAAGTGCTAGAAAATTTAGCAGAAGGAGTACGTCAATGAGAGCAAAAGGAAAATGCAAGCCGGTAACAAAGAGGATTCTATATGCTGATGAGAATTTAAGGATGAGGGCTCAGGCCTTGGCTCAAGAAGCAGCAGGACCCTTCGAACATCCTTTCAATCCATCGATGGTGATAGTGAAGGGAGGACGTAGTCATTGTATAGGTAATTTGACCCTTTGCTACTTAAACTTACGGTATAATAACTTGACGTATCTAAGTGTTCGAAGATTGGCGTCTGTCGTCCATCATCAGAAGATGTTTAAGAATGAAGAGCTTTATGGGCTCGTGAATGTTTTACTGGAAGGAAACTATGTGCCTAAAAATGTTGCAGAGTACGCAATGATAAGTAACGATGGAGTAAGAATTGATCGTAAGCAAAATATTAAAGAGGTAACTATAATGCATTCAGCTGGTAAAAACGTGGCACGACGGAACAAATAAACGGCACAACAGTTGTTCCAGTTGGGATAGGATTTATCCTAACTGTAACGGTTGGTTTACGTATCCGGCGGGTAAACCAACCATTTTTTTAGACATTAGTTACGTTTGTGCTATCTCTGATACATTATTTCTTGTAAGGTAATTATTGTTACCATGATATGTTATAGTTGCGGATGTGGGTTAATTTGATGCTTATGTAGAATATTGCCTATCAACGTATAATGCTCAACTAAAAAAAACTCTCGTAGTCTTTTTGAATGTCGGTTTCAACAATATATTTGAACTGCAATGAAACACACTTGTATTGCTGAGATATTCATTTAATTGATTATAGGAAATAACATGTGTATTTACAAAAAAAAAAAAGACGTGTTATCAAAGATAAAGCTTATTTGTTAATTATTTCGCGGATGCAACTAATTTTAATAAGGTAAGTACAATTACTAGTTTTGGTAACTTTCGTTTTCAACATCACATTTTCTTACCAATAATGGCTCTAATATAAAAACAAAGCCGATAAACTTAAAACTAAGAAGTAAAAACTAATAAATAATCGCTAAAGTATAAAAATATAATTACGTACTTAGTTTAAAAAGTCAGCACCAACTTTCATTTGTCAAAATTGTGCTTAATACTGGCGCCCAAATAATTAGGACAGGTCCACAACATGATTCTTATAACCTAAAAGCTTTTTTGTACCACAATTATACGCTGGTGTCCCAAACGGGCCTAAGTAATCAGGTACAGTCTTCAAATACTGTCATAATTAATTTCTAGGTGGGAGATATTCTCTGTTGGGTTGCTGAGCTGGTCTTCCCCTACTACCTGAAGGATTGAAGCCTGGCCCACTGGGTCTGCCTGATGGATAGCCTTGACTGCCTGGAGATGATCCAGGATAGGGTGTACTCGACCCTGGGTAATTGGACCCAGGGCTATTCGGGCTACCAGAAGGTCCTTGTGGACCGCTACCAGATCCTGGGTAGCCGGGGTAGTTTCCAGAAGGACTTTGAGACCCAGGATAGCTTCCGGATGGACCTTGCGATCCAGGGTAGCTACCGGATGGACCTTGTGATCCTGGATAGCTACCCGATGGACCTTGAGGTCCGGAATAGCTACCAGATGGACCTTGAGAGCCTGGATACCCTCCTGATGGGCCTTGAGAATATGAGGTCGTTGACTGGATGCCGGGGTAAGGCGTTGATGGCCCGGAACCCGGATAGCTCGAAGGCCGTGATGTTCCAGATCCTGGGTAAGAAGAAGGACCTTGTGGACCTCTACTACCAGTGTAGGAAGAACCCTGGTAATTATTGATGCTATTGTAGTCTCCCGAAGATCCTTTGATGGAGTAATCGTATAGTTTGGCATTTAGCTCGTAAAGGCCAGGAGCAGACTCACAAGTAAACTGATTCCACCATACGCAAACGAAATCTTCTTGCGAGAAGATGGTTCCGTTGGGACAGAGGAAATCATACGTGATGTTATTGGAGCAAACGTGGAACACTTGGCACCGGGTTTCAACATCGGCGTAATACCCAGGCAGAGATTGAGCCTTACAGTCGAAAGAAGTTTGGGGGATGTTCGACAATATAGGATAGTCTATATCGGGCTCTCCAGGAATAGCTGAGTAATCTCCACCTTCGTAGTTACCAGTATCGCTGTCAGAGTAACTTGTAGTTCCGAAGTTAGATCCAGATCCAGGATAGCTTTGCCCTGATCCAGGATATCTTGCAGAGCCACGGGAGCCTTGAGAATAGTTTGCGTCTGACTGTCCAGGATAGTTTCCAGACGGTCCACTTGGTCCTTGTCCGGGGTATGATGAACCGGGATATCCTGGTCCTTGGTTGCCTGATCCGGGATATCCAGGACCCTGATTGCCTGATCCGGGATATCCTGGGCTCTGGTTACTTGATCCTGGGTACCCTGGTCTTTGACTACCAGATCCTGGGTAGTTATTCGGTCCTGTTGGATAGCCTGTGGTTGGTCCTACGGATCCGTTGTAATCTTCACTTTGAGGTCTGCTGGAATAGGGTGTAGTGGTGGTGCCGCCGTATCCTGGTGATGTTCCCGGTCTATTGGAGGATGTTCCCGGTCCGAACGGCCGGTTGGGCTTGTTGTAGTCGTACCCATTTTGAGCGGTAGCGACGGCCAGTAGCACTGAAACATAAGAGTGGTCAGGTTGTAATAAATTCTTTGAATTACGTTTATTGTGTGGTTTTCGATGACTATAGAGGTGTATAATATTAGGATCGTAGTCTATAGTATCGCAGGTGACGTTTTGCCATTTCTACCCCATGGCAAAAGACGTGAGTTCTTGTATGTGAGTTATATCGAGTCAGCCAATCTAGCTTAAAATGTATGGTAAAATACAATGTCAGTTGGGGGTTTAAACCGCCAAGTAATGGTTCCTTATCAAATTGTAAGGAGGCATTAAATTCCACTTTGCAACCTTCTAAGCTGGAATTCCCTCTTTTTTTTCTTTTTATCCTGCCCTCTTTAAAGTCAAAGATATGTAGACAGGTCACCAATTTGAAGCCTCCCACCCCAAATCAGTTACATGATTCAACCCAGCCGAATGACCAATCTGCGCTTGTTTCGAGCGTAAGTTAACATCAGATCTGTTCCAATTGGCAGTACCAGAGTATCTACTAACACCCTGGGGCACAATAGGTCGAGATGAGATCGCGTGAGACGCTGTGGTATCGACGAGGTGTCGCAAGATGGCCGACTTTTTGGCGGGAAATAAACGCAGCATTTAGGAATTCGATCAACGTTAATTGTTTTTTTGTTGGTTATTGCATTTTATTGTAGATACCTATTCTTGGTCTCTCCTGAAATGTTTAAAAAGATTATGGCAAGCGGTAATAGAAACTTCGGAGATTAGATCCTACGCACCGAACACACCCCAGGCCTATATACAATAATTCACAATACGTTAGGGTAAAACTATGTAATACGCCCTAGTTAGCAGCCCCCGGCCTCGGCCATGTTGTACGCCAACAGTGGCCACACTCACTTGCGGTTCCGAGTAAGTTTGAGTGCTAGTGCTAGAAAACGTTTTGTCAACAAATGCGTATTACCTAGTTTTACCTTATCATTGAAATAATCTATGGTCTCTAGTAAAACATCAATAAAATTACGTGAAAATTGGAGGAAACTCGTGAAGACAAGTAATTATGTTCAATCAGAAAAGTACAAGTTCAGACAATAGACTGTAAACAGGATATAACTTAATTTTCAGTAATTTACTTTAAATTACCGTAAAACATTTTATCTTAGATCCGATCTTAACAAATTGTTTTACATGGAACCGATTCTAAACAAACGATTTTAAGTTAATACGCAAGTGTTTAGTTTTAAACGTAATTTTCTTCGAAGAATAGAGTAATTTTAAATAATTTGTTAGGTTTTACACATAAGTACGAAGTTATGTTAAAATGGTTGTTATTTTGTTGAATTAAATTGCGTTATTGACTATGTTAATTTTTAGTTTTATTTAGTACTTTTTACTACAAATGCACTAACACGAGTGGATTTTTTAAATCGAAAATACAACTATCCTTCAAAATTTTAAATCCATAACTGTATTAAATAAATGTTAGAGAAACGAGTATGTTACTCGTTTTACTTTTCACTCACTCTTGTTAAATAGCGTCTCTGATCTAAGATAGGTTGAGATGGAATGGGTTACCGTGGAATACGGAAATCCGTATTTTTCTGACATATATTCCTTCCTTTGAGTTTGTTCATTTTATTTGGGGTTTGGGAAATAATCAAATCACTTCTCTTGTGGATTGGATGGGAGTGTCCAACTCGTACTAACTAAAAACACTCTGTTCCTTATCAATTGCTCTCTGTGTTCCGGGCCGCCATAAAAATAACTCGCTATTTAGAAGCGATGCGGAATTAAGAGTCCTAATTTTCTTTCTCAAGCATTTAGGACCTGATTGAATGCCAAATTCAAAAGATACCCTGTATGCTTCTAGGTAGGTCACAATATGCACAAATCATCATCATCTGCCTAGCCTATTTCCCAACTGTATTGAGGTCGGCTTCCAGTCGAACCAGATACAGCTGGATATCAGTATTTTACGTGGAGCGACTGCCTGTCGGACCTCCACAACCCAGTAACTGGGCAATACGATACCCCATGGTAAGACTGGTTGTCAGACTTATCAGCTTCTGACTAACATCAGTAACGACTGTCAAAAATCTACAAATGACAGCCGGGACCAACGGCTTTACGTGCTTTCCGAGGCACGGAGGAAACTCGCTATGACAGATGGTCATCCATCCACAGATCAACCTCGGCATCCGCGGCTTAACCCGGAAGATCCTCACAATATGCACATGTGTTAGAGATATTAACTTGCAGAGTGCCACTGGGGTCGATCCTTGGCCCGCTCTTGTTAAACGTTGAGCACAATAGGGATATGGACCCCAGATTCGAAATAGCTTGAAATGTCTGAAATTCTGTATGGAATTATATGAGCACAACTTAACGTAGTCATTTTAACTTTAAAATGATAGGTACATATAGTAGTAAACACGAACATAATGTATCTGTTTATTCATCTGTCCTTTAGATAAAAAATCACTCTCAACCAAATTGGATAATTATTTTTTGTTGTGTTTGTTATTGTCACGGTAAGGTTTGTATGAAAGAACTTTTCTTGAAAATCCGCCGGTTAACGGCGGCTATCTAATGTCCAATATTTTAACACATTATGACATAGACTCACATACAATCAAATAAAATGACAAAATGAAATCGTAGATTCAATCTATTTCGCAAACTAAATTCTATAGTGACGTGCGTCTAACAATTTAGTGACAAACATTAGTTTGATTGTTGGCATCGCAAATGGTCAGTTCACATGGCCATGTTTCACAATATGGCTAATGACTGTTACGTATAATGGTCCTAGATGCGTCGCCTTTTAGATCGCTAGGTCATTAGGCCGGTCATTATCTAGATCCAGGGGCGTAACGAGGCCTAATCTAGAAGGGGGCAAGGCGCATCAGAAATCCCCTTTTATTATAGAGCCTTTTTGAAGTGAAAACTTCTTTAGCGGCGTTGTGCACTTTTTTTGGAATGGGTAATAAATGTTAAACTCGCGTCAGGACACGTGACCTGATCGAAAATTCGTAAGACGGCGCAGGGCGCTTGCGCGAATGTTTGTGTGTGTTTATTACTATTCAAGTTTTCACTCCCAGAGTGCAAACCGTCGTTTTTTTTGGGTTTTTTATCTTCTTTATTTTTTCTTTCTTATGTTATTGTTAGATGTATTTTGAAGTAATATGTAATCGAATATTTAAAATTGACATATTAAAACTTGAGTCCCAAAAATAAATGATTTTCATAGAGTTTGTAAGCATAAACAACCATTTGGTACAATTTCAGAGATGATGTTACATTTCGTGGGCAATTCAACATAATAGGCAATAGGAACACATGCCGTTCGTGACTTCAAATCATGTATCGCTTCCATTTTAGTCTTCAAAACTCAGACCCTTACTCCAAAAAGGTAACATCGTAAACCACAAACTCCTTAACAATAAGACATGGCTGCTCCAGTTTGTCTATGCTCAGTCGTGGATGTTCGAAATTCAAACAGGGAAGTGCTCTATATTCAAAATAGTCGGTTGCCGCAGTCTCACCACTAGATGGCACATCTCTCGTGCTTTCCGTCACGACAACAATGGAACAAGGAAGATTCGAATTGTACCAAGTTTCATGTACACTTCGTACAGCGAAGGTACAATTAATCTCAATCTAATTATTAAGCCGTAAAGTTGAAAATAGAATTGGTATTAGTTTCGGAGGTGCATGTGTAAGTTGGTCTGATAACGTGCGAAGATGCTAGTTAATTCAGTGTTACAGTTTGTGTCGCCATTTCTTCGTTAGTTGTATAAGCTATTTTGCAAATAGAAAAGGCCATTGCAGATTGTTGTTTAGATAAGATACACGTGTTATGTGTTTTTTGGCGGGCTGTTAGATAACTATAGAATGTGTGTTTTCCTATTATCCCCATGTAAACGATTGTTTTGTAAAAGGAATGTCCATTCAAGCGTAAACTTACTTTTTTTTAACAGTCTGTGAAAATCTCTGCTGTTATGTGATATCAAAGCATTTTGGATATTATTGAACATTAATATGTTAAAAAAAAACTGTTTTTGGTTGGTAAAATCATTAACTGAAACTTCGTGACCTGTGTGGAACGGAAAGGACCGTCAGACTCTTACTGACTAAAAGTCCACTCTGTCCCCTTTCTACACTCCCACGACCCTTTTTTTTTAACGTGGCAAAATCTTCAAATGAGTCTTCCCACCCATGGCAGAGCGGGAGGGACTGTGAGACTCGTACTGACTAAAATCCACGGTGTCCTTCAATAGCGCTTTACGTTCCGGGGTCACGGTAATTCGTGAGTCCCGCGACCCCGGCAGGCTTTGGCCCTCTAGAGAGCCCCGTCATTTTGCTGACACTCTTTGAGGCGCGCGTGGAACACAACGCGCCGTCGACCCGGGCATGGTCCATGGTCGGACAGCGAGTTGCCCATTACTCGCTGCCCGCACTCCCACGGCCCTGGCAGAGATTACTTAGATACTAGAGAATTTTCGGCAAATCGCAATGTCGAAACCAACCTTTCCACTTAAAATAGATCAGCTCCCACGATAAACCGTTTAATCCAGTTACATTTCTAAAAACAAACGTTACTAAATCTATTACTTTTCACAATGTTCGTCGAATACACCAAAAGAATCTCACGATTAACCTTTTAATCTACTTGAAAATATCACTTTTGCAATGACCACCAAATTGAGCTCAACCAAGAAGAAACGTCCACCAGTACTTTATGCGTGTGCGCATCTATTTCACAAGCTGCATTAGATGATGTCCACAAATTCATACTTATGGTAAAGTCTCACGGCAGGCTCGGTGGGTAATTTATATCAAAATATTAATAGTTTGAGACTTATAATGTGATGCTTTTAATTGAAAAAAAAAAGATTGTGAGCAGGACTTGATACAATTTTCTGATTTAGCACACCAGACGCTTTTGTCATCCAAGCTACCGCAAGCCATGCGTCAGCAAAAATGACGGGGGCTCTAGAGCGCCAAAGCCTGCCGGAGTCGCGGGACCTATGAATTACCGTGACCCGTGAACGTAAAGGGCTGTTGAAGGACACTGTGGATTTTAGTCAGTACAGGTCTGACAATCCCTCAAGCTCTGCCCTGGGTGGGAGGAGTCATTTGATGATTTTAACTAGCTAAAAAAAAGCTACCGCAAGCCATGCCCACATTGTTAAATTTTTCATTCTATTATTTAATGGTGAAAAATCCTCTTTTAATTTCTACTCACATTCCAATTTTTATTTATATAAAACAGCTTTAAAATATAGGGCTAACACTACTTGATACAAGTAACTTCTCTACTAAACTAGATATATAATAGAATCAACGGAAATTAAATTCTACAGTGCGCTATGCGTCCACGCATCTATTTCACAAGATGCATTAGATGATGTCCACAACTTCACAGTTAATGATATGGTAAACAGTCTCACGGCAGGTCAGGCTCGCCGGTAAATACTTGGGAACGTGTGCCACTCAATCATAATATAATGTGATGTACGTAAAATACGACTGTCAACAGACTAATCGAATTAAAATATGCAACGAAATTGGTGTATATGCAGTTTATTTTCGCATTCACATTCTAGCGTGGAAAGTTCCGCTGCTAATCGTGGTTTTAGGATTTGAGAAATTAGCAAAATATACAGAAGTTCTGCAGTCCTGGAGAGAGAGAACAAATACACTTAATGCGCAACATAAAATATTATTTGAAAGTACCTATAATAATTAATAATAACTCTTTATGGAAAGCCAAATTAATATGCCTCGGAGAGCAAGTAAAGCCGTTGATCCCGGCTGTCGTTTATGGCTCCTTAACAGTCGAACAACTGTCAGTCAGAAGCCGGAAAGTCGAATAACCAATCTTACCAAGAGGTATCGTATTACCCAGTTACTGAGATATGGAGGTCAGATAGGAATTCGCTCCATGTATAATACTGATATTCAGGTGCTTTCGATTCGACTGGAAGCTGACCCCAACATAGTTGGAAAAAGTTGGGGAGATGATGATAATTGAAATACGTAAATGCAGTATCAATTGAGATAATGTACAGCATATAATGACCAGCAGCTGTATAGACCTATTATTTATATACATATATATATATACATAGCTATTTCAGTAGGCCCAGCTTTAAGATAAGACCTTACGATTTTATAAGCGAAGATTTTCAAAATAATTCTACAATTTGATTTGCTGTTAGCGATGGAATACTATCAATTTATTCTACCACTCCAACCTTTAATTAGACACTGAATTATAGGATAATGTCTCATTGAGGGTCATCAGAGTCTTAATTACAGACATTTGTGATCGTAAATCTTAGATCGTAAGTCTTAGATCCAACATTATGCAAGGTAAGGAGAAATTGCATAGAATGCATGGCATGATGTCATTTTCTATAATTCCTTGATCATCCTAAGGTGAGGAGGTTGCGTGCGTACGTGTTCCTATATAAGTGAATGTTTGGAAGTGAACGAATCATTATTTTACATAAGATACGTAATATCGGAATCTTTGATTGAATCTAGGCCGTTTTTCTTCTGTACTAGCACAAATTGCTTTTTTTTTAACCAATTTCTTTTAATTTAAGTTCTACCAACTCACTTACACAAACACCCAGACCCGAAACAACTACTTGTAGGTCATACAAATATTTGTTCCGTTCGGGAATCGAACCCGCAACACGCTGCGCAGCAGTCCAATCGCTCAACCACTGCGCTAACCGTGCCGTTTTAAAAGTAAAATATTTCTATTAAAACTATGTTACATTTAAACTGTTAAAATATTTGTCACCCATAAAGTGTCCATACTTAGAAAAATATTCCAAATGCTGTCTTATGCGTTGCTATAAAGTCGCTAGTGTGGGGCAAGTTTTTTTTTTACATAAAAAAAAAGAAAACTAATACTTACGGCAAAAAATTGACAAACGCAGCATATTGTTGGTGCTGCACCTGTGGGCTTAAACTAAATCTGAAACAAGATAAATAATTGATTACTTTAAAGTTGACGGTAATTATTAGGCATAAGTTGGGAGAAAATGCATTTTTTTTCTTCGCGTTTGGAAGGTACGCTGCCGCTGTTTATCTCGCCAACGGAACCTCAGATGGCGTCCACGAATATTTATGGTACAACTTTCTGATGCATTGTACTAATTATCGCTTAAGAGTAAATCTGTCATGAGCCTCCGTGCTACCATCGTACACTTGGTACGTGTACAGTCACGAGCAATAGTATGTATACACTAAGCAGTATTCAAAAGCAATGTTCTGCTACCATATTGATTAAACTTTTGCCTTTTCATTAAAGTTCTATTTTGGAAGCCATATTATTACGAAATATGTCTTATTTCAAAGTGGAAACCAGTATTTTACGAGAAAATTGTGTTTGAATTTTGTTATGTGTACCTATACATGTTATTGCTCGTGACTATACAACACTTTGTAAGTTCCTGTTTTTGTGGAGCTCAGTTTCGAGCAATGGAGTATATACAATTAGGTAAATTCAAAACCTATTCTATAGATATTTTTTTTTAAATTTTGGCGAACATAGTCAAAACCGTTAAATCACGAGAAAATTGTTTTGAGTTTTGTTTCTGGTACTCGTGACTATATAGCGAAGAGTTCAACAAATCAACAACATTATAACTACATATCTGACACCTGACTGAGCCTTAATACCTGGTTATTGAGTTATCAATTTAACATAAATAATTGAAAGACCGATTGCGTACGGCATTACTCGTCCTTTGGACTAAGTAAACAATGATTACACCCGGCGCTCCGCTACCATCAACTATAATAATCTAATTAAATATAATAAAAACGCACGAACAAATTACTAAGTGCGAGCAAGAATAGGATATTACCTGTCTCGTTATTTCTGTGTAATATATAGTTATATAATGACCTAGTTCTGTGATGAGTGATGAGCTTGATTATATTTTTATTTCAAAGGTCACAATGTTTGTGTCACGCATAGGTATACTCAAAATAAGTTGGAAATGTAATTAATGGAACTTTTTCTCAAGCACACACAAGATGGTCGCGGGACTCACGAATTACCGTGACCCCGGTACGTAAAGGGCTATTGAAGGACAAAGTGGATTTTAGTCAGTAAGAGTCTCTCCCGCTCTGCCCTGGGTGGGAGAACTCATGTGATGATTTTACCACGTAACAAAAAAGCACACACAAGATTGTTACGTATGGACCCCGATGGAAATCTCCTTTCCAACCCGCGCCTGGGCATAGGACCGTCGCGGGACTGTCTCATCAGATAACCGGAACGTAAAGGCCTATTGAAGGATCACCGTGGGCTTTGGTCAGTACAAGTCTGACAGTCTCTGTCACTCCACTCATTTGATGATTTTACCACGATCAAAAAAGGGGCATGGGACCAAATGCCTGTAAGTCTGTAGGAAGGGAACAGAATGGAACGCAAAAGGCATTTAAAGGTACAGCCGCCAGCACATCAACCTACCTGCATCAGTCTAAATTTTCAACCTTATCACAATATCGGAACGCTGATGTTCGATTGGTAAAATTTGACAGATGACGGGGGATTGACAGGGTAAGTTGACCTGCTGGAGTCTGTACATGGTGGATTTTAGTCAGTACAGAGTCTGACAGTCGCTTCCGCTCGAGGCAGGGAGGGAGGACTCATTTGATGATTACACCACTCCAAAAAAAAAACAAATTGTGGCAATACACAAACACCCAAAACTTCTTGTAGGTCATAAAAATATTTGTTCTGTGTGGGAATCGAACCTGCAAAACGCAGCGGAGCATTTATGCTAGCCACTAAACCAACTGTGACATCCTACAACTCTGCCTATCGCCTCAAAGATAAAAGACAAATGGCAGGTGTTCCCATTATGTCAAATACATGTATATTTTACAACAAAACTACTTCCTTACACCATGAAATAGGGGAACAGTGTATACGACGGGGACACGAGGTATGATGAGAAATCACACATTTATTGCAAACTTGACACAATACTAACGTAGCGTAAGCGCCACCGACTCGCTGTCCGACCATGGACCATGCCCGGGTCGACGGCGCGTTGTGTTCCACGCGCGCCTCAAGGAGTGTCAGCAAATTGACGGGGCCTGTAGAGGGCCAGAGCCTGCCGGGGTCGCGGGACTTACCCATCACCGTAACCCCGGTACGTAAAGGGCTCGTGAAGGACACCGTGGATTTTAGTCAGTACAAGTCTGACAGTCCCTCCCGCCCTGCCCTGGGTGGGAGGACTCATCTGATGATTTTACCACGCAAAAAAAAAAAAAAAAAAGCGTAAGCGCCACTAGGACGCCATTTGTTAATGGCCGCTTGCAAATATCGTCCTGATGGCGCTTGCGCTACGTTAGCGTTGTTTTAAGTATGCCTAAAGATTGTATGTCCCCATTATACCTCACGTCCTCGTGTTATACACAGCTCTGTGTCACGACACAACACTGTATCTCACACTTCACAAATAACATCCGCAGTTCAACCCATTACTCACGCCCTTTGCAAATTACATCTACAGACTAAACTATCTCAGAGAAGAGCTGTATTACTTAGTAAATGTATGCTTCAGGCTAACGTCTATTATATCTCTGCTGGAGTCGCGGGACTCACAAATTACAGTAACCCTGGTACGTAAAGGGCTATTGAAGGACACCGTGGATTTTAGTCAGTACAAGTCTGACAGTCCCTCCCGTCCTGCCCCGGGTGGGAGGACTCATTTGAAGATTTTACCACGCAAAAAAAAGTCTATTATACATATTTGTGTTGTCTTCATCAGAATCTACGATGTGTTCAATTTCATGTACGTTTTCGTCATTTCGGAACCTAATAAGAATTATTTATTTTATGTGGTCTAGTCCCTTTTTGTAAATATTTAGGTTTAATTAGTTTTCACAAAATTAGCCTAATTTATTAAAACATCGCATATATATAAACTACAGTCGCCC
The DNA here is from genome assembly GCA_943136025.2 of Agrotis puta. Classification (NCBI taxonomy): domain Eukaryota; kingdom Metazoa; phylum Arthropoda; class Insecta; order Lepidoptera; family Noctuidae; genus Agrotis; species Agrotis puta. The sequence continues at coordinate 10,905,241 of OW964186.2, read as the reverse complement.
CGCATTAGGACTTTCCCCTGTTTGGGTTCTAGACCCGTAACAACTGTAGGATTTGCGTGTGGCAACTAAATCCACGTTACGTCGCGCAGCAGTCATCATTTTATTAGTCCAAACGCGTGCGCGGGCATGCGGGCGGTGAGTAATGAGCGACTCGCTGTCCAACCATGGACCATACCCGGGTCGCTTTGTGTTCCACGCGCGCCTCAAAGAGGGCCAGAGCCTGCTGGGGTCGCGGTACTAAAAAATACCGCGACTCTGGAACGTAAAGGGCTATTGAAGGACACCGTGGATTTTAGTCAGTATAAGTCTGACAGTTCCTCCCGCCCTGCCTTGTGGGAAAACACATTTGATGATTTTACCACACTAAAAAAAGTCTACAAACGCGTTGATGTCTTTTGTTTGCTACGAACTACGGCTACGAAAATACAAAGGTGCGTCTAAGCCAAGCGGATTGTAGAACAAACCGGAGTGCGTACTTTGTGCTCAAGCAGATAATGGAAATAACTGTCAGACGGCACAATTGGCGCAGTGGCTGAGCGATTGGTTAAAGCGTTGCTTTTTGAAGGTTTGATTCCCTGAAGTAATATAAAAATATTTGTGTGGTTCTGGGGTTTGTGTATATGACTAGAGAGGTTGGCGTGTCGCGACGGTAGCGTGGCGTGTTTTGTGTAACAACTTACGAGTACATATACATTTTCATCGTAAGAAAGTGCCGAGTTCACTGTTTCACAAAGGCTTATATGTTCGTAGACGCACCAACGATACAAAAAAAAAACAAAAAGGGACAGAAAAAACAAAAAAAAACTTGTACTTAAGTTAAAATAGATCTAGTACTTAGCACCTAGAGCCCTAGATGTGGTTAGCCTGGGGTCGTGTACTGCAATAGCGCGTTCTGAAACTGTCGGTCTGATGGAACGTGACCGACGCATCACTGCGGGCCATCCACGCAATGGTTCCCATTAACACCAAATTGGTGATGGTAGGTCATTTCTTTGGAATTTATGTGCTTTTCACAGGCTTTATGTGAGTCCGTAAGATTTAAATAAAATATATATCATAGACTTTAAAACTTTCAGTTTAGTTAAAGTTTGTAGTAAACTTTCATTATCACCTGAAAAGCCATTTCCAAATTTTTGGGGTCGTCTTCCATTCTAACCCAATGCAGCTGAATTCTAGTATTTTACATAGAGCGACCCCCTGACCTCCACAAGCTGACCTCCACAACTCTGTCTCCAAACTCTATTCTTATTTCAGCCACTGACTATCTGGAAATACTGTCAAAGATCTACAAATGACAGACGGGACCAACGGCTTAACGTGCTTTTCGAGACAGACCAAAGGGGTATGACAAGAATCGGCCCGATTCACGTTGTCTCCAACAAAATATCTAAATTAAAGATAATTCCTACCATAAAACAATAAATCATATAATAATGTGGGAATAATATGCAAGAAATAATTAATTTAATTAAAGTTTATTTTATGTTAACGTTAAAGTTTTGTATTGTGTGGTCAGCTCCATACAATATTTTTTTATGTGTACTTTTTATGGAAAACTAATTAAACCATTAAATTCTATAATTGTTTTCCTTTTTAATGATATATTGTTTATCTTTGTTGGGTTTATGGGCCGAGGCTTCAAGCAAAACTTGGTAATATCTTTTGACTAGCATTTCTTATCCTTCCCATGCATCATTAATTATATTTTAATCACGAGCTCCTCCTGTTATACGAGTAGTTACGTAAGAAACTTTTGAATTGTTTGCTTAATAAATATTGCTGACAGTAAAATCTTTTTATTGCCTATTGTCAGGAATTTAGGTTTTAGTGTCATCACATTGGTACACTTAATAAATCGTTTAAGTGCATCAATTATTTCGTGGAGTATGTGTAACTTTGTTTTGGTCTTTTAACTTATTTGGACTTTTTGCCATTGATACAATCAGATGGATATTCATTTTAAGTTGCAATTTTTTTATTATTATTTACAATTTGTGTTGCCTGTATCTTGAGTGGAAACAGCCTAAACATCTCTGAACCAACATTCTTTAAAATCGGGTTAGCGATTTAGGTATAAAAGCAAAACAAACAAAAAATCTCTTCGTATTTATAATTTTACAATCATTACGTATGTAGCTGTGAGTAAGAGCAATGCCAAAATTTTAAGCGACATGTGAACTTTTATTTTTCAATAAAGATTGCAAAATGAATGAAAACAATGCAAAATTATAAATCAAACCAAAGTGTTAGTTATGAAGTCTTATTTGACGAATAACACTTTAATTATAAAAAAGTTAATTGATATGTAGAGCGTTTATTGTTTTGCACAATAATTTAAGTGCAACCGGTGGGAACTTGGACTTTTTAGGGTTCCGTAGCCAAAAGGCAAAAAACAGAACCCTTAAAGATTCGTCATGTCTGTCTGTCCGTTCGTACGTCACAGCTACTTTTCTTTGAAAGTATAAGAGCTATTCTGTTGAAACTTGGTAAATAGGTGTAATGTGATCCGCATTAGGATTCTCACACAAAAATAAATAAATAAATAAAATTTGGGCGTTCCCCAGACTTAGAATTTGAAATTCTTTTTTTTTCAGCAATTTCATATCTATGAATAGGTGTTTAAAAATGATATTGAGGTTACTAATATCTTTTTTTTCTAAGCTGAACAGTTTGCGCGAGAGACTTCCAAAGTGGTAAAATGTGTGTCCCCCAATGTAACTTCTAAAATAAGAGAATGATAAACCTAAAAAATAAATTATTTAGATTATGCATGCAAACTACCAGCGAAAATTGGTTTGAACGAGATCAAGTAATTAGTTAATTAATACGTCATAAATCGTAAACCGCAACCTGTCAAAGTTACAACCAGCTACAAGAACTTTTATATTATGTTACTTGCCGCTACGGAACCCTTTATAGGCGAGTCCGACTCGCACTTGGCCGGTTTTTACATCTGCGTTTCCCATGTTTTGAAACTGTGGTCAACAAAAGTGGTCACCAACCTTACATTTTAACTTGGCTATATTTGATTGTTTAAAATCTTTTGAGAGCATTTTTGACCTGACATCGTGCCAGGGTGAAATTTTTGGGTAGGTGTTTAAGGCGCGCTGAAAACTTGTCCAAACTTCACCACATAACTAGGTACATAAAAAGTTATAGTCCTGGCAGGGGAGAGGCGGGATGTATTCAACCTACAATATAATTAATTAATTGTTTTAGAAGATATTTATTTTTCATAGATTAGGGTTGTATACATTCGTTAACGATTAAGACAAGAATATGACTAAGACATTAGTAGCAAATTTACATGATAAAAAATCGAATAGAATCTTTCGAATGACGGTTGACACAGTGGCTGAGCATTGACTGCTGCGTTACGTGTCGCGCGTTCGGTCCCCGCACGGAATAAATATTTTTATGATCTACAATTAGTTGTTCCGGGTCTGGGTGTTTGTGTGCGCGAGTTTCAATGTTCGTAAACGAATCAGAAATTCCTTGTGTTTGGCAACGTTTGTATTTTTTTTTTAATTTTGAAAAATATTTAGTGGTATTATAAGTCTGCCTAGGACACATTTAGCTCCCTTGTTAAGTAATCAAAGCTATCGCATGTCTTATTGTTATTCAACAATAACTCTTCAATCTGAGACGATGCGTATCTAATGTTCTAGCTACCTAAGTGGTATATACTAGGTGTGTCGAATTAACATGAAATAGTGTTTCATCAAATCGTAGGATGTTCATAACAAAATATTAAACATGCGAAAATAAGTTTTGCTATACTTAGCACTAAACTGATCATCCTGTTATGGAAATACGTTGTCTTTTAAATTAATAACCGAACATAACTTTCATTCCAATTACATGTCGTTATGGCCCGGACGTTTAGTACCAATGTGTGTTTTTAATATAGTGTAATTATATTTGTTAAAAAATATCAATATCACGCGAACTAATGGGAGGCTAATAATAGACGCTACCTGTTTGTGTAATTGACCATAAGAAATTGATAATTACATTTGTTTTTTTTTTAGATTTGAGCTTCTTTTTACATTATATTACATAGCATCAAGCCTGTAATCCTCGAAAGGAAGGCAGAAGTGTACCGTATTAACGCAATTTCTGCAGTTTTTAAGCATTTAAGCCACGCGAGGTTGGACTGTGGATGGGTGACCATCTGTCATAGCGAGTTTCCTCCGTGCCTCGGAAAGCACGTAAAGCCGTTGGTCCCGGCTGTCATGTGTAGATCTTTGACAGTCGTTACTGTTAGTCAGAAGCTCTAAAGTCTGACAACCAGTCTTACCATGGGGTATCGTATTACCTAGTTACTGGGTTGTGGAGGCCCGACAGGCAGTCGCTCTATGTAAAATGCTGATATCCAGCTGCATCTGGTTTAACTGGAAGCCGACCCCAATATAGTTGGTAAAAGGCTAGGCGGATGATGATTATCAAAATTTTGCCATCAACAGGACATAAATTCAGACACCGTAGCTGCTACAGAGAAATTACTGATGGAAAAAATCTATTATACTTTATCCAACCTGGGAACAAACCCGAAACTTCATGCTCAGCAGTCGCAATTGCGTTCATAAGACCAACAGTCTTTATAAAATAATGCAGTTTTTCTATTTTTGATTTCCGTGTTTAGAACTGAAGCGATGCTATCACTGTTCTAACGATGTTGACACGAATTACATGAAGTTTATTTTGTAACAAATATTATGAAATACTAAGTGTCATGACTACCTAAATAAAGATGCACATTGTGCGGAAATGACCGAGTGAGCAGACAAGTTCGGCGGCGGCGGAAACTAAGTGTGCGAATCTGACGTAGGTAATTACGATACTGTTAATTCATGAGATTTATGTGAAGAACGAGCTTGATTAGGAAAGCGGTTCTGTCTTTAAAATTATGTTGCTACTTTGGTTTATTGTAGAATTCATTCACGTCACTCACTCATTATATCACATCACTCAGAAACTACAAATGATAGGAATTTCAATTTTGCATGAGGTTTTTTAGGACGCGGGACGTAGGTGCTCATTATGGAATACTGGAATTTGAGAAATTTGGCCTCGAAGGGGTCGAATTGGGGAATTTTTGGGGTGTTGATAAAAATGTGAATAGAAATTATATGTATGAAACTTCATAAATTCAAGTGTTATAAACAATGATTTCATTGTTTATACTTTTAGAACTTTTCATCTGTCTATCAAATAGGTATATAAAAATCCCGTGTCACGCGACACATGAATTTAATGGGTTTTTTTTATATGTTTGATAGGTATGAGAATACGAGTAGGTCCTCAAGACTTTTTCTTCCAACCGCTTCCTCACATATTTTTTAATGAGGGAGGGCGAATGGGCATGGGTCAACTACAGTGCATAGTAAAGCCGTTTCTGCAAAATTAAATTTTAAATACTGAAAATACTACGTCTGTTTTACGCTGTAAATTGTATAATATTGTCTTCAGTTGCATCCAGGGAGAAGAAAAAGAAGAAGTCTATAAAACATTGTTGGATGGAGGAGGCAGACCTACACTTTTAAGCATTTTTTATCGAGGTATAATCATCAAATAAGTCCTCCCACCCAGGTTGGGATGAGAGGAACTATCAGACTCGTACTGATTAAAATACATGGTGATCCATCAATAGCCCTTTACGTTTCAGGATCACGGTTACCTGACGAGACAGTCTCGCGACATTTTGTAGCATAGATTGGATATTTCTTTAACTGCATACCTACCAAAATTTACGAACTTAACACTAAGATTAACAAATCTATTTCAATGTAAAACAATACAGAGAATCAGAGATCTCTGAAACTGCTACTACCTATTCAATTTAACCGCAGTGCAATGCTTCGATTGTTCATACGTATTATTAGTCACAAAAACGCGTCACTGTCAACGTATGCGCCGGCGCAGACACGCTTCGGAAAAACTATCAATGTGAAAAGAATGTTGCCGACATTGTGAGAGACGGAACTTTTTGTTTTCGACATTATAATTATTATTGTGATTGTAATAGTGTGCGAGCCGTTTTGTTAAGAATTTTGTGTCATATTTGTCGGTGTAGTGGCGATTTATGGGCTTTTTGATGTAGGTGAGAAAATAGATAACATTTATTCATAAATAATAAAAGAGATTATGAATTTATTGCGTCTGATTTATCGTTCAATCATGAGCCGTTCTTATAAATTGAAAGCCGGGTAATACAAAATCTGAAAATCATCATTTTGTGCACAGTACAAACTTATAGGTACATTACTTTGAAACAAATTATGTAATTTGAATGAAATTCTTAAATTCTAGTCTTAAATTCTGGTAATAAAAGCTTAATTTTTTTTTAAGAATTCTAAAAATGTGTTTATTTTGCAGGTCTTCAAGGCACTTTTACTGTTTTTTTTTGGGCATTTTGACAATAAAAAGTCGCTCTTTTCCTTCCTTTACATTAATAAAGGATTAACCTAAAAGTAAAAGATGTGTTTAGCAAGCAATGCTGATTTGGCCTTCGGGCACTATAATTTGTAATTTAGTTTATAATTTTTCGTGGTATTAGGTATTATTAAGTAAACAAGCCAAGCCACAAAATGATGGACTACCGTGGTCACGTCCTTTCAAAATAAATTAGAAATTATTATAGTACAAAAAAAAATGCTTTTTAAAAGATATTTTTTCACTTTGACATAAAGGTTACAGGGCGCCCGCAGATGAAATGTTAAAGTTATTTTTAATTTATTACGTACCCAGCTTTAATTGAGAATTAAATAAAATTCGTAACTTAGTCCATTTAATAAAAATTTAAGTTGTCAAAAGCGTGAAAAAATATGGGCGGGCGGAATGTATTGGGCGGCGCTTAGTTTTATTTTATAATAAATTATAAAATGATTATTTTATTCTTATAAGAAACCAAAATACCTATTTACACCGTTTTTTTTTAAGTTTTCGATATTTATATATTTCAATTAATTAAATCTAACCAACACGCACTCTCAACTGTGGCCGAAATTAATGAATTGCACCACTTTAGAGATATATTCCAAAAATATCGAACTCAAAAAATAATTCAGAACACTCCAAAAAAAAGAACTAATTTAAAAAAACAACTCACCGAGTGCGTACGGAGCGCTTGCGCGTATGCGCGGACTGTGCTGCGGTGCGCCCGCGCAGGCTTTTATCACTGTTGCCATAGCAACCACCACCGCTTACCAAGGGATGCGTACGGTTTGCAAACGTTAAGTTTTGCAAACTGGGTCACTCACAACTTTTGCGATACTTGTGGTTAGCCGGTAGAACTTCTAACAGTACGAACTAAGTTGCTGGTCAAAGTATTAATTGTTTATTTTATTGTTTGCGGTAACCTGAGGTTAATAGTTCAGCCAGGGTCGCGGATCAGTCTTAAATGGAATAAAATCCCTGGAATGAAAAGGGCAACAGAAAGAATGTGGTAGCTTTTTAGTCAGTAACAGCCTGACAGTTCCGGCGCTTTTCTGGTGGTCATCACTGTTAATTCTGGGTTTCAGGAGTTGCAATGACTTGGGAACAACGTGGTGGGCTTCACAAAAAAGTCCCTTACGCTCCACCTACGGCGGGAGGACTCTTTCAATTCATTCAATCAATAAGGGTAATGGTTAAATTACATTTAAACTTAAGATTGTGACTTACTTCTTTTAAGATTGTTTATTTTGAACGTGAGGTAATTAATTGTGTTAAAGTTGCTAGGCCGTTGTGTCTGGACCAAAGTAATTATAGACGAAAAGGTTCTCACGTAGTGTCAATGATGATCCTCTCACAATAATGCAATGTCTCTTGACTCCGAGTAATAAGATAAATATTTAAATAATCTTTACATAGTTATAGAAAAAAGTTGCAAAAGTCTGTTTACAACACAACAAATTCCAAACGACTGCACCTAATTGGAAAATTCTTTTTTCTCTTCCTTTTGTTGTGCGTGTGTGTTTTTTTTTAGCGGAATAAAATCATCAAATGAGTCCTCCCGCCCAGGGCAGAGCGGGAGGGACTGTCAGACTCGTACCGACTAAAATCCATGGTGTCCTTCAATAGCCCTTTACGTTCCGGGGTCACGGTAATTCGTGAGTCCCGCTACCCCAGCAGGATTTGGCCCTCTAGAAGGGGGGGCGTCATTTTGCTGACACTCTTTGAGGCGGGCGTATCACAAAACGCCGTCAACCCGGGCATGGTTCTTTTTGATGTGTTTGATAATATTTATTCATCGCGTATATCAAAAAATTGACTCCGTGCGAAACCGTGGTGGGATGCAAGTAAGAAAATAAAATATATCCTGGTTCATCATCAGCCGGAAGACTTCCACTGCTGAACATTGGACTCCCCCTTAGTTCGCCACGCTGAATCGCCAATTGCATCCATAGCCTGGTAACACACAAAAAATGTGACATTCTATAAGGTAAAGAATTTTGAAAATCGGTCTAGTAGTATTTGGCTTTGTTGAAGTGAAAACTTCTTTAGCGGCGTTGTGCACTCTTTTGGAATGGGTAAAAAATGTTAAACTCGCGTCAGGACACGTGACCTGATCGAAAATTCGTAAGACGGCGCAGGGCGCTTGCGCGAATGTTCGTGTGTTTATTACTATTCAAGTTTTCACTTCTGCTGGCACTCCCAGAGTGCAACCCGTCGTTTTTTTATTTTATTGACTTTTTTGCCACCGACTTCCGAAAGAAAAGTAATTAAACACTTTGTTTGTAGTTGTTTTAGAAAAAACACACACAGGCCTCTGATATGAATTAAGAAACTCCTGCTTTTTGAAGTAGGACAAAAGATAAAAATCTTTTTTATAAAACAATAATACTAATGTAGAACTGAAACATTCATGAACCGTACGAATTGTCATCCAAAGTTCATCTCAGATCACAATTTTGAAACTTTACCACCAATTGTATAATAGACACATCTTATTAGCCATCTCATTGTCTCGTCAGCGAACTTATCGCAATCTGAATCCTAGATAAGCTGCGAAGATTAGCAATTAGAAATGATACCCGGTACTTTCTAAAGATTGCGAGCTATTCCGACGACCATTCGGAGAGCAATCGGATCTAGTGTATCAATTAAATTCTAGATACGACTTTTTTAATGAGTATCGGTAGATTTGTGTTGTTTTTTTTTGCAATATTCGTGTTTCTGTGGCTCGTTATTGTAGTGTGAAGACATAACTAACTCTAGTTTCATGCCTCTGTTGTTAGGGTTCCGTACGTCTGAATACAAAAACGGAACCCTTATAGGATCACTCGTGTGTCTGTCCGTCCGTCGCTTACAGTCAATTATCTCCGAATCTATTAGACCGATTAAGTTGAAATTTGGTACACATATCAATTCCTGTGACCCAAACACAGAGGTGTGACGTGAGCAGATGAAATCTGTATATGGGGGGTCATTTTTGGGGGGGAAGGGGAAAATTAAAAAAAAAAATCTGAAAACTGCATCGTGTGGCATATCAAATGAAAGGTCTTGTTGAGAAGATCTTAAATGTATTTTTTTGTAATTTTAAAATAAATAGTTTCCAAGTTATTCAAGAAAATAGACGAAAATTGACCATTCCGGGGCCCCTTATCTCCGAAACTACTGAACCTAAAATTTTGAAAAAAATACAGAAATTAGTTTTCTCCTTATAGATTATAGGAAAACCTATAAGAAGTCCATGATATTAAAATAACATGGTAAATCACTCAATATTGTGCGTACCAACTTACATTTTTTTTTAATACGTCATAAATCGTAAACCGCAATTTATCTTTCAAAGTTACAACCAACTTTTATATAATGTTACTTGCTGCTACGGAACCCTTTAAAGGCGAGTCCGACTCGCACTTGGCCGGTTTTTTTTTTTATTGATTCTGGGACTTTAGATTTGATTTTTTGTATTGATGGCATGGTTAGCAAAGTCGGCGAGCGATTGTCTGCTGCGCTACGTATCGCAGTTTCGAGTCCCGTACGAGACAAATATTTGTATGGCCTACAAGTAGATTGTTTCAGGTCTAAGAGTTTGTGTCAGTTTAATGTTTGGACCTATGAGAAAATACTAGCAAAATTAAAACCATCCACTTTGAAAATAAATTAGATGGATAAGTTATAAACCATCTAATTTATTCAAAACCATTAAACTAAAAAGGTAATTGTTAAAGTAACACCTGGAGAACCTACAATCAAACAGTGACTCATGCGCACTCCTCATAAACACGAACATAGCTAAAATACACTGGCGAGCAAAAGTATGGAATCCCTTACTCCCATTCCAATCTTGAATACTTCATATATAGTTAAGAATAATAAATAGATTTGATACCATTTTAGGCTGAGCCTCACAAATTACGCGACTTAATTTTTCTTATGCTGTGAGTCGCGGTCGCGGGACTAACGTGGTCGCGGGACTAACGAATTACCGTGACCCCGGTACGTAAAGGGATATTGAAGGACACCGTGGATTTTAGTCAGTACAAGTCTGACAGTCCCTCCCGCCCTGCCCTGGGTGGGAGGACTCATTTGATAATTATACCACGATAAAAAAAAATGCTGTGAGTCGCGCAATTTCGGTCACTTCCATAGAAAATTCTTTCGAAACACAAAATGAGTGACTCGAACCCAAAATTTTACGCTCGCCTTATATAAATATGACATTAATAACACACTGATCAATATTATACAATGGCTAGACAACAATAATTTGAAAATTAATTTAAGTAAGACAGTAATTATGCATTTTAGCCAGCGTTCATTGACATTTTCCAATCTTGACATAACATCCTAATCCTAACTAATATTATAAATGCGAAAGTAACTCTGTCTGTCTGTCTGTCTGTCTGTCTTTTCTTCACGCCTAAACTACTGAACCGATTTGTGTGAAATTTGGTTCAGACATAGTTTGGAACTTGAGAAAGGACATAGGATAGTTTTTAACCGACTTCAAAAAAAGGTGTTATGTGGTAAAAGGTGGTATGTTTGTTACCGCATTACGACCGACTGGGTGAACCGATTTTCATGATTCTTTTTTTGTTTGTGAGCTGGTGCTTCCCGTGTGGTCCCATTGTCACCAAATCAGTATCTGATGATTGGATCTTGGAGAAATCGAGGGCAACCCTCAAATTTTATAGGCCCGCGCATCGTTTTTCGTAAATCTTATGAAGTAATTTAAGTACTTGCGTTTGGTAATCATCATCTTATGTAGCTGAGCTGATGATGGAAGGTACAACTCCTTAACAGTAAGGAGTAGGCATCGACTGATTCATTGTCGCATATCTCCGGAACTTCACGTCCGATTTAAATAATTCTTTTTTTGTGCTAGGGAATACTGCAAGTTTCATCAAAATCGGTTCAGTAGTTTTTGAGAACAACAAAGCCATCGACTTCCGAAATAAAAGTTATTTTGTAGATTATTTTACCCTTTTTTGTGGTTCTTTTTGAAGGTGGTTACATTTTTTTTGAAAAAGTTTTTTATTATATATATTTTTACGGGTTAAGCCGCACTTGCCGAGGTTGGTCTGTGGATGGGTAAAAAGCACTCGGAAAGCACGTAAAGCCGTTGGTCCCGGCTGTCATTTGAAGATCTTTGACAGACGTTACTGTCAGAAGCTCTAAAGTCTGACTGGGTAATACGATACCCCATGGTAAGACTGGTTGTCTTACCATGGGGTATCGTATTACCCAGTTACTGGATTGTGGAGGTCCGACAGGCAGTCGCTCCATGTAAAATACTGATATCCAGCTGCATCTGGTTTGACTGGAAGCCGACCTCAATATAGTTGGGAAAAAGGCTAGGCAGATGATGAACGGAGTATAGATAGTTCTATTAGTACTATATGTCGAGTGGTCCTTATGCTCGATAGATGGCGGTGATCGCGCAATGATGTCGATCCTTACACGAGTTCGGTTCATGTTATTGTTTTTATTCATCGGAAAAAATGTAAACAAATAGTAAAAAGGTATGAAAAAAATAATATCAATATAATAAAACTTTTAGTACAAAGAAAATGCCCGAACGCAGTATAGGTATACAATCCGAGTTGTCACTATGCTTGATAGATGGCGTTGTTAGTTTATAATTATCAAACTCTTATCAAAATGAATACATTTCTAGCATGAAGTATTTAATTTAGATAAACTTTGTCTTTCACACTAAGTAATTTGGCCGAACAGTTAAAAAGTTATCACGATAATATGATTGACTTGAACGGAGCGCCTAACGGCGGCGGCAGCACGGGCGGAGCGCGAAACGGCGTCGCGGCGAACAATGCAATCCAAGCAATTCGCTATTGCTCGCAATCGCCTCATCGCCGAGCGTAGTTTTAAAAATTGAAGCATACATAGGGACAAAGAAAGCTACTTTGTTTTATACTATGTAGTGATTAAATGCAAGTAACATTGGTCCGACCTGTTTATTAGTCAGTGTTTAGTAATCCGTTTGTGCTGGATAGGATAATCTCAAGCCCGGGGAAGGACATATGGCTACTTTTTATAAACACATCATACAGGTAAAGATTGATGAAGAAACCACTGGTAGAATTTTGAAATTTGCAGAGTTCTATTATTATTATTTTTTTATGGTGTTAAAATCATCAAATGAGTCCTCCCACCCAAGGTAGGGCGGGAAGGACTGTCAGACTTGACTGACTAAAATCTACGGTGTCCTTCAATAGCCCTTTACGTACCGGGGTCACGGTAATTCGTAAGTCCCGCGACCCCGGCAGGCTTTGGCCCTCTAAAATAATGAGCACTTAGAAAGGAATTCAGATAATTCCACCCTCAAGAGATTCCCTCTAAATATTAGGTATAGGTGTTCAAAGATTGTATGGAAACTAATTTTGAAGTAAGAAATCTGGGATGTACGATGTGAAGTTACATTAAAAAAAATATAAGTATTTAAAAAAATGTCACGTAACTTAATGAGGCAGACCAAATTCTACGCGAGCGAAGCCGCGGGCAAAAGCTAGTATAATAATAGAACAATTGACACGGTAAATACAACCAAGTTTCTGGGACTAATTATTGACCGACATTTAAATTGGAAGGATCACATAGATGGTCTGAGTAAAAGAATTAGTAGTAGTGCCTATGCATTGTACTTACTGTCACGAAATGTCAATAGGGAGGCGTTATTAACAGCTTACTACGGTCTGACTGAATCCGTTCTCAGATATGGTGTTATCTTTTGGGGTAACTCGACTAATAGAGAAGTAGCATTTAAAGCACAGAAGAGATGCCTTAGAGCAATGTTTCACTTGAAAACCACGGACAGCTGCAAACCCTACTTTATAATGCATAAAATTTTAACATTGCCTTCCATATATATTCTTGAATCTGTTATGTTTGTCAGGAACAATCCTAAATTATTCGCGCGCAGAGCAGATCAATTTCCCAGGAACAGGCGTGACCAAACCCAACTACGTGTACCTCCCTGTAGGACTGCACTTATGCGCAAAAGTGTTTTTCATATGGCTCCAACTGTTTACAATAAATTGCCAAAAAGTTGGAAGGAGCTTAATAATGTAAACTTGAAAAGTAAACTTAAGACGTATTTAGTTAATAAAGCATACTATAACATTAACGAGTTCCTAGAGGAAAGATTTATATTGACATAGCAGCTTATTTGATTTGATTATTATTACCAGTCTTTTTTTGTGTTTATTAATTTACAATGGAATAATTTAATTTTTTTAATTTTTATTGTTGACATGTTTGTTGTTTTTCAGTCTTAATAACTTATTTTTGTTTTTAATATTCTGTTTGTTTTTTTTTTTTTTTGTTATTTTAAATTTATTGCAATATTATTATTATTGAATTACTTAATTTATTGTTATTCTATGAGGATAAACACTTCTGGACATTTGCACGTCACATCATGTGGCAAACATGCTGTACATAATAATGTTTTTCGTGTTACCATCTTGCATGCATGTATTTTCTTGTATGTATGACACATGTTTAGCAAATAAAATATTATCTTATCTTATCTTATCTTATCTTATCTTATCTTATCTTATCTTATCAGCATTAAAGATTTAACTATTAACTTTAAATTGATACCAAATTCATTCAAATCACGCCATTATTAAGTTAATTCCAAGTAACTGATACCATAATTTTGCTCGCTAGTGTATATTGTGAACTGTGGACATACATAATGGTAACACATTAAATATGTACCAAAACACATTACTCCAGTGAATTCATAGATCATAATGAACAAGACAGGCCTATTCAGAATTGTAAATGCAAATCTTGCAAAGATGTAACACGTTCATAAAGTGAACAGCTGGGATGTGACTGTTACCTAATGTGGATTGAATATTTCAGGCCTTACATTGAACATCTCTCACAGCCTTATGCATGAGAAGCGAGGTTTTAAAATTTGGGCCATCAAGATAAAAAAGTTTAAAAGATTAACCGACTTCAAAAACAACCAAAAAAGTGTAAAATATCTTTTCTTTTGGAAGTCGATGGCAAAAATTCAATAAAATAAGAAAAAAGCCATTCGTTTTTTTAAATATTCAGTCCGAAATTCATGTCATATACATAACTTGCTTACAAGCACACTAGAATCACAGAGGGTCACGGTAGCTCGTTAGTCCCGCGACCCCGGCAGGCTTTGACCCTCTGAAGGGGTCATTGTGCTGACAGCTCACACGCGCAGACAGGAACACGACGCTCCGTCGACCAGAGCATGGTCCATGATCGGGCAAGTAGGTAGGGGAACAGTGTATAAAACACAGGGATAGGGACACGAGGTATGATGGGAAATCACACACCTAAGGCAAACTTAACACAATAGTAACGTAGCGCAAGCTCCAACAGGGCGCCATTTGTGCCGCATGCAAATGACGTCCTGATGGCGCTTCCGCTACGTTAGTGTGTTTGCCTAAAGAGTGTATGTATATCCCCATTATACACTGTTCCCCTACACCTAGATATTTAAGAGAAAAGGGACCACGCTTGCAGAGTAAAGTGACGAAAATAAAATGCAGGAAAAGTTTATAACAATTCTTACTCAATTTATGCCATCCTTTCGTGACGCTCCATCAAAATTATGACACGACGAACTTTGTGAAGTCTGGCTTTGCTCTTAATATTTACTTAGTGCTTTTACACTATTACAGGGATGTCTAAATAAATTTTGCTAAAAAAACCTGTCTAAATCTAAAGCCTCATTTAGACGATGCAAGAACTCGCACGCAACTTGCGTTACATTGTGAACTTTATAGGTACTTACAACGAATTCAGTTGATCAAACAAATACCGCAATGTAGTGAAACTTGCATGCGAGTTCTTGCTCCATCTAAATGAGGCTTGAACATCGCCTTTTCAAAGTTCGAGTAGTTCTGCAACTTACGAGTATTTCAGAATAAATAATTTGATTTACTATTTACTCTTTATTTACTAGGTTACACTTTAGACTTTTAATAGTATTAAGAGTAGTGCACGACGCGGAAAATCTGAGATCTGTGAAACAGACGAACTAGCAAAAAATAATAATAACAGTATCAATAGCAACACTGCTCTGAGTACTATCTGCCAAGAAATATAATAAAGTAAAGGGCTATTCAAGGATCTCTGTGGATTTTAGTCTGACAATCCCTCCCGTTCCGCCCTGAGTGGGAGGACTCATTTGATGATTTTACCACGATAAAAAAGTCCTCTGATCACGCGAAAATTCAACTAAGAGGTTCTAGCTGTGATACTTCCTAGCCCCTTATCATTATGTATGCAGGGATGTTGGCAACCCTATACAACAGGACAATACTCAAGAAGAGTACTCACAACACTGTACCTAGCTTTAAATACAAATCGTTCCACGTCCGTCACAATTGGGCAACACCGTTCATGCTCGTCTTATTTACGAGTATTACTCAAACGAACACAAAACAGGATGAATATTTTGCAATTGACGCTCAACTTTGCCCTCAGATGCTCCAATTTGTGCATCGTGTTAGATTCGTTACAATAATAAAGAGATAGGTAGTTTATTAAGATTGGTTAGGTCGATCTGCTTGTTGCATCTACTGTTTCGTTTAAAACTGGAAAGAAGTTTTTAAATAAGTATTCGGACCAAAACATTTGGCTCTCCTGTACCATAATCTATCAAATATTAGTATAGCGGATGTAATTAACGACGAGAGCAAAAAGAACACAACCATATTTGACAATATTCGTCGTCAAAACTAAAAATTTACTAAAAGTCCTGTATCGCACTTTTTACATATTTTTCGCGGGGCGGCCGTAAGCCACCGGAGAAACCACCATTTTCAACGGAACTTTACTACATCTTGTTCGCCATACATATCTTTATATGTTCAACGTTAAATGTTTAAAACAGTTCACAAAAATGTGGATAAACTCTGATACAATTGAGCCTCAGGACAGGATCGCAAAGTCGTCCAAAGTTGGTTTGTAAAAATTACGTCGTCAGAGGGTGATGGTCAAAGAGTAATATGCTTGATTTTATAATATCCTGAGCAGACTCCACGTTAGAGTTTATTAGTCGAACACAGAATGCTCAATATGCGAAAGTCTATAGTATTCTGATCCCTTTTTTGGCTGAACAAAACTTGGTGCATAAATAAAAACGTTCTGTTCAGTTTTCAACGCTCCGTTCATCGCCCAGAGTTGAATTTCCAACCAATATTAAGGCAGTATAGTGGTTTCCAGACGAATCTCATTCATATTTCGCACACGTATAATTTGGTAGTAACTATCCACTTACAGTAAACATGAGAAGATCCATCAAATATGCCATAATAAGGTCAAGTTCATGCGACGCAATGCGTAACTACCGTAATGACTGATTATAGTAAATTGTGATACCTTTGACCTCTGAGGCCGAATGCGTAGGGAACGTCATGTTCGGGAGCTTTATGTGAAATGTTCTAAAATGTTCTCACTGCATAGAAATACACAGTGTCCCTTTTTTACAATCAGTTTGCTCTCTTTACCACAATCTATTTGCGATTGGACCGCTGTGCTGCATGTCGCGGATTCGTTTCCCGAACGGAGCAAAGATTTGTATGATCCACAAGTAGTTGTTCCGGGATTGGACGTTTGTGTATGTAAGTTTATATTTTTTGTCAGAGCACCCACGACACAGGAGAAATTCCTAGTGCGGGGCAACGTTTTAATATATATATATTACTAGCACTTTTCCCGCGACTTCGTCCGCGTGGGTTACGTACTTTCCTAATTCCCCCTTTTCACCCCCTTAATGGTTAAATTTCCAAAAACCCCTTCTTAGTGCTCCCCTACATTATAATAGGAAGCCGTGTGCAAAATTTCACATTCCTAGCCCCAGTAGTTTCGGCTGTACGTTGATATGTCAGTCAGTCAGTTCTCCTTTTATATACACACATCAAAAGTGTCTAGGGATCAACATATATTTTTGCAATAACTTTTCTCCTGATTGATATTAATTAATTTTTTTTTTAAGGATTCATCAAATAAAGCGTTTTCGTTTGTCACAGTAACGATAAACCAAGTCACCTTTGCATTAATAAAGAAATTTGCCATTTTCCTAATAAAGGGATTTTTGACATTTGAACCACTAACACAAAAGTTCGAAAAAAAGACTGAAATAACAGTTTTCTTTAAAATTTTATTGGGTAACTTAAACAATTAATAATCCTTGTTTCTACCGCGAACACTAACAACACAAGAACATCGGTTTGGCATACTCAAAATGAGTTCATCCAAATCACGCTGTGGAATGGCCGCCCATGTTCGTTGCAACAACAAAAAAAGGTCTTCTTGCGACTGGATACCCTCCATATTCGGCAGAGCTCTTCTCTGTAGCATATCCCATGCATGCTCAATCGGATTCAAGTCTGGCGACTGAGCAGGCCAGGGCAGGACATTGATGTTAGCTGCGGCGAGAGTCTGTCTTACAACTCTTGCGGTGTGCGGTCGTGCATTATCATGCATTAACTGAAATAAGGGACCGATTTGCACTTGAAGAGGAACGATGACGTCTGATACAATCGTCTCAGCATAAATTTGAGCGTTGAGGTTGCCTCTGATCCAAATCAACTCAGTTCTTCCGCCGATCCAAATACCCGCCCATACCATGATGGTTCCACCACTATAAGGATGGACTTCCTGGCAGGATTTTAATCGCTGTTGGCGTCCAGGGCTTCTCCAGTGTCGTATACGTCTTGTATCCGGTCTCATACCAAAACGAGACTCATCAGAAAAGCACACGAAACGCCATTGTTCTTCTGCCCAATTTCTGTGTTCAAGAGCCCATTGATATCGAATCCTACGATTGTGCATTGCTATAGGTGGTACCCGTAGCGGTCTTCGGGAATGAAGGTTCACTTCATGCAAGCGGTTTCTGACTGTTTGGTCGCTAATTAAGTTCCCTGAAGACTGATGAAGCCTCACGGCTAACATCATGGCGGTTATTGTTGGAGCTCTTCGAGTTAAGATTTGAATGTATCGGTCTTGTCTCCGTGTGGTGCAGCGATACCGTCCTCCATGGCGCTCAGCCACGGTACCAGTGCTTCGGTAACGTGTCCAAAGTCGACTGATAATACTCTGACTTGTATTCAGAGCTAAAGCCACAGTACGTTGCCGGGAACCAGCTTCTATCATTCCCACGGCTCTGAGCATTTCTTCCCTGCTTAAATGACGTCGCCGCTCCATAATAACGTTGGTTTTAATCAGTAGTAGGGAAACAGTAGCACTAATAATGTCTTCAATGCGTTGTATGTTTTTATAGGGAAAATATTGACAGCTGATTTTCATCTTTTACTCGAATTTGATTCACAGTTCCTGATTCAAATTATGAAATGCACCAAAAAGGATCCATATAAATTTATAAAATCATAAATTTATTACAAAGCCACATCTAAATCTCAAGAAATCCGCATAAAAATGCTTGATCCCTAGACACTTTTGATGTGTGTATATAGATTATATATATCTCTCTAGCCCGGAAGATGAAATCAAAAAAGGGACGAGCTCACCCAGACGGAACTCTGTTCATTCTGGGCACCGACGGTTGATAAAAAACACTGTTTCGCACCAAATTCCGACAGGATCGTGGTAGCTAGCCAGGTGGCTTTTTAGGTGATTAAGTTATTAAATGAGTCCTGGATGATGAGCTCTGGATGGAGCAGAAACGACTGTCAGCCACATTCTGACCATCGCCAGATCGCTCACCCGTCACCACAGGTTACCGGTAGCCTAAGGTGCCGTTGCCCGGGGTGGACCGGGAGGTGGATCCCACCTACCTAAGTATTCAGAAATTGTAACAATCTGTTTGAAGAACTATAGGTACCATATTTTAAAAGAGTAACCATGGAGTTTATTGCCGGTTGTTCTCCATGGAATCGACCAACCCGAACTGAGCACCTGCTGTCGACGTTTTATAAGTGCCCTCATGGGCCTATGTGAAATAAAAACTTTTGATTTTGATCTTACCTACCACCATTCTTATTCACAAAATTCATTCTCATGATGTTGTTCAAGTTCCAATAAATTGTACACATTTTTTTAGGCAACCCAACCTGACACTGCAAAAAAGTTACAAAACTTTTGTTTCCATCTCACATCGTGGGTACATTAAATCATGCTTATGACCCCTGACGGGTCAGATGGGGTCACAATTAGTGCCAAAACATTACATGGCATGCTACGATACTGCGAACATTTTTTATTTGTATTAAAAGGCACTATTTGCTTTATGGTTATGAGACCTTCCGGATTTTATCGGTTCAGTGTTGAGTACATAGGTACATTTGTTTTAAATAAAAAACGTTGCCCCGCACTGGGAATTTCTCCTGTCTCATGGGTACGTTAATTTTTTTTACGTTTGTTTATTTTTTGGGTATTGCATGTGATTTCCATATTAAAATATTAAGTAATTATTTTACGGCATCAATACTGTTTTTCTTTTTAATTTTTGCAACCGGTTTTTTTTTCTAATTTCACAAACATAACATTTTTTATTTTAACTAATTACGTGTCTAATAAAAGAGAACTTGAAGAGAATAAAAAAGTGAACTTCTAAAACATCAATAAAATAAATCACTTAGAATACCTACATGTATTTTGTCATCTACCAAGGTTTCACATTATACTTTCAATTCAAATAAGTAAAGCATTTGACAACGAAACGTGATCATTTAGTGCAATGGTTGTAGATGCAATAATTTCTGTATAAGGACATCTATAATTTCACGCTACGGTTTAAATAAATAATGAGGTAGAGAAATAATGATGTGTCGTTTCCTAAGAAAAGGATATGCTAAAATTTACACAACACTTATATTATCAAGCCAACACAAAAACAATCAACAGATCATAACGGAGAAAGCAAAAATAAACCGTAAAAATAACAACTGATAATAAGCACCATGATTTCGACATTGACTTTGACACAATAGACCCACAATTATCCACGAACACACCTCGGTGAGAGTTGCTTATCTTTGGTGACCCATCCAAAAACAGATCGCGAGTTAGTAGTTAGTGTCACATGCCTTCGAATTTTTGGTTCTAAAATATTCCGTTTTCCTCACGGAGTTTTCCTTCGCCGTTTTGAGAGCACTGGTGAAGATATAAATTACACTAAGTAATGTACCTGCCTGGGTTCGAATTCACGACCTACAACTCGTAAGGTAAGGCCCGATACCACTGGGCCACCACTTCTATTGGTATTCAAATATGAATAACTGAGTTACCTAAAATTAACAATATTTTTCTTTATCTTCGTTCGAAATTTGAACGGGATCGTGTTGCGTGTAACGTCATTAAAAGCGTCGCCTGCGCCGTTGTTTGTGCAAGATCCCATCTCATGAGAATTGTTCCGATTAAAGGTAGTTATAACTCTGCTAGCTTGTTTCTTACGTCACTATTCATTCAACAAATGGATCTGATGTAAAATACAGGATTTCTAAGAGGGCTATAACATTTGTTCTTGAAATTGAATGCTTGTCTCAAGTTTTGATGTTTAATTATGGTTCAGATATGGCCACAGAATTATAAATAGGAAAAATTTAATAGCCCTCTTAATACGTCCGGAGCGTGTCTGTTTCAGCTTTGAGTACAGACAGTTGGGACCATCCCCACAATGGATCCTCCGGGCACGTACTCAGGGCAATCCTTGGGGCCATAGCTTTTTAGTCATTTGTAACTATTCCATTATTGTTTTATGCTAGTGTCACAGTAGCGGAATTTTGCGTTTATACGAACATTTAAAGACAATTATCGCGAAAATTAATGTCATTTTCAGTAAGTCCCCCCCGCATTACTGATAAAATATCAATTTGTCTTTAACTTAAAAACATTTCATCTTATATTGAGTAGTTGGTATGCTAAAAAAGATGATAACAGAAACAGGAATTGTTCATAAACATACAACACATAAATACAACAAAACATTTTATTAGTAATAATTAAATACAAGTAATTCGTATACCTACATAATAATAGACCGATCAAGTCACCTGCGCGTGAGTTAATGATTTTACTCATAGGTCAAAATTAGATCATGTTTAATAGTAACAGTCTGTATGACGGCTTAAATGGTATGCCCTAAAGGCTGTGACCTACTGGGTCATAATTATATGTATTTATAAATCGCTTAGTTCACTATCTAATTATAAAACCAAATGTCGGAGAGGTCAAGAGAAATTTTGTTTATTGTTTGTGTCATTATGTTGAAGACGTTATGGACTCAAGTCTTGTTAATCGGCTAATAAATTCTTGTATCAAAATGTGTTCCTTCGATTCAGTAAGACCATCATTATCTTGCCGTTATGTTAATTGGTTTGGGGTCGTTGCAACGACCATCGGCTGAATGGTAGGTGTCACCAGGGCCGCCTCGCGACCACGGTCCTGTCCGATTCCTGTGCCAAACCGGCTTCTTATGTGTTCCATAGTTGCATAATAATGCCAGTTTCTTCTGGGTGAGCTAGCTTCATCTTAGGTGTCATCTTTGCTTCTAGGCAAAAAAAAAATATAATCAGTAAGATATACTTTCTCGATGTCAACTATCACTCTGTTCATCTATTGACCCCTTTAACAAATTACCAACACGTCTAAATGAATAATGTAAAATTTTCTTACATCGTTTTCCTCAGATTACAATTTTAATTCGATCATAAATTATCCATAATTATCAAGACACTAATCCTTATCACCTACATTTATTCCCCAAACGGAATTCTAAACTATACAATAGACAGCTAAGCAAAAAACTACCAGAATCATTGTTATACAATTTTCTTGTACCCAAGTCACTTCGGCTTACCAGTAACAGCGTACCCAGTAATCTGTATTATTGTGTCGACATAATTTTAATTACTAGTTAAAATCCCTTTTAAAGTTTTAACAATCGAACAATAGATTCGTATCACGTACAGTATCGATTTTTTATTCGATTATCGAGTGTGAGCATACAATCGATTCAATAGCAAATGCCATGTTGACGTGTTTTATGACAGGCAATGAACTTAGATAATAATTTCTATAGATTATCTGGGAGTTTTGAGTAAAAAGTTAATGTGATATTGTCGTGTGGTCCTCGTCATTGTTGGGCGAGGGAAGGTTTGGTCCTTCTAGATGCATTGATAATTTAGAGAAGGGCATGATCGTGTTACAATAGTAACAATAACAATATTCTGACTTGGGTAGGACGTTAGCGTTTAGCACTGAAAACTAGAATTAAAGTCTTCTAAACATTGGTCAAACAAACATAAAATTAGCGGGATCCGACTGTCTTATTCACTCCTCAGTGCCATAAATAATGTTTTATGCGCCCAGTACGAGCTTCTTTAACGGCGCCCAGGGGGCCTACCACAATGTCTTAAAGCGAGAGCAGTTCCACTGTGGGAAAGAGACAGAGCTATACAATTTGTCTAGCGCCATCTCGTTCCCACAGCGGAACTACTCTCGCTTTAATGGTAATTATGCTTTAATGGTCATGGCCACCTGGTCTCGCCAATTTTGGTCGTGGTCTGGTCATTTCTGCGGCCTGTGCCTGGACACCGTTGACACACCTCTATTTTCGGAATTATTACTCCTCTAAAAAAGATCTAGACTAGCAATAATTTTTTAACATTCTCGTTTGGCCATCAATTTCCCACGATCATTACGACCTAATAAAAATAATACAGGTTATTATCTAATATATAATGTAAAAATTACATAAACCGTATAACATTCTCAAATAAGTACTTAAGTTCACCTATTACACGATATGTGTAGGAAATCCCACATTATATTATCGTTTGCAACTAACCTTATGTAATTAACAATTAGGTAGGTGTTCACAAAAAAAAACTTTGATGTTTCGAATTCAAACTGTATTCTGTGCAATCTAGAAGTATTACTGTTTTATATGCCTAGCTGTTGCGAAGAATGTCATCATATAATGGTGACATTCTGACCCTTATGGGTTCTAGGTGTACCTAATCTGAATTAAACGTGAATTTATGTCTAGACAAGTTACTAGTTTATGCTGAAATTATTATTATTCAGTGTATGAGAAAATATTAGGAGATAGTAGAACAAATACTGGCCTTGAATGTTTTTATGGTTTTTTTTTTATCGTGGTAAAATCTTCAAATGAGTCAGACTGTCAGACTTGACTGACTAAAATCCACGGTGTCCTTCAATAGCCCTTTACGTACCGGAGTCACGGTAATTCGTGAGTACCGCGACTATGTTTTATGGATTTTTTATAGATAAATAAATAAAAAATTTCAGCTCAATCGGTGCAGAAATTTTTGAGTTTTTGAAGCGTACACGTAACATAACATTTTTATAAATATAGACTTAATTATGTTTCTACAAGATCATATTCCGCCTTTTTAGGTAACCGGAGTGTCTTCGGATGAAAAGAAGTGCTCTTTCAGTCTGTCGGTCTATCTGTAAAAGACTTTGCATGCCAAAAAGGCTTTTTTGTGGTAGTCGTGATGAAATCTTCAAATGAGCCGGACTGGGTGGAGCGAATGGCCCGTCAGACTCTTACTTGTTACAAATTTACTCTGTTCTTTTGGATGTCCTTTGTGTTTCAGGACCACGGTATCCCGCTCAGACGGTCCCGCGAATCACAAAACGGCTGTGTACTGATTTTTGGACGATACTTGGAGCGACTTTTCATCCTAGTACATCCCTAAGATTTGTGATAATTCTCGATTTCAATACAGAACAGGCAACTTAACGAGCAAAAATCTTACTAATATTATAAACCTTAGTTCTTACATTCTTACTTACTTACATGTATAAATTTGATACTTTGTAAGAACGAATGTGTGGATGTTTACTGATTGACGTAAAACTATAGAACGGATTTGGGTGTTTGGTACATGAATAGTTTGTAACCTAGATTAACACATAGGATGATTTTTATCCCGATTTTATGTACCCTTTTTTTAGTGTGGTAAAATCATCATATGAGTCTTTCCACCCAGGGCAGGGCGGGAGGGACTGTCAGACTTGTACTGACTAAAATCCACGGTGTCCTTCACTAGCCCTTTACGTACCGGGGTCACGGTAATGGGAAAGTCCCGCGACCCCGGCAGGCTATGGCCCTCTACAGGCCCCGTCACTATGCTGACACTCCTTGATAGATTAACACATAGGAGGATTTTTATCCCGATTTTATGTACCCTTGGGATAATTTTATAGTTGTAGTGGGTAAAACCGCTGGCAACTGCTAGTAAGTCATAAAGATATTACACATAACTATTAAATTCACTTGTCGTAATAATAAATGCACCTGTCATACTGTCAACAGAATTTTGACAACGAAAGCGTTTATTCTGCAATTATTTAATTACCTAATTAACAGCACACGATTTCAATTACTTAACTATTGAATCTAACTGGGTGTATCATGCAATGGTCACTGTAACATTGCTTCAACATCAATCAAAGTAAAAGGGCTTTACATTAATTTGGTGTAATGAGCCGCTCAAATGTTAAAATTTTGAGCGCGATTTTTTCGTAGTTGGGTTGTAATTATTTTTTATTTTACACTATTTTGGGATTATATTATTTGAAGTAATTAATTTATGTTATACTAGCTTCCGCCCGCGACTCCGTCCGCGCGGATGTCGGTCTTCGCGTGGGTGGTTTATTTCTCCATTTTGAGTAACTCTGACGATGGCATCTTATAAATATCTATTGGACCCAAATACGGCTAAGCCTATAATAATTAAGGAGATTCGCGGTTCTACAGAACAACGTCTATGAATAAAACTGAAAAATAAGACTTTTTTCTACGTATTTTCCAGGATAAAAAGTATCCCATTTTTTTTTTATTATTTTATCCTTTATTTCAGGCAACTAAAGGCCCATAAAACACAATACACATATAAATATAAAACAATAATAAACTAATACATATTTTAAACAATATACTTAAAAACTACTGCACACGAAGTGACGGCGTCGTGTTACGCTGTGAGGTGTCGCGTAGCCGGCCTCGGAATCGCCGATACAGCACACCTTTCGGCCAAAACTCTTCCTTGAGAAAGGTCACCAAATGTTGGGTTGGAACGCGCACCACAAACGAATTAAAGTTGGTATTATGGCGCGCCTCCAACTTCTCCACCCTCAAGGTCCAGTTGGTCTTCACCCGTATGTACTCGACGATGTCCTCAGTCTTCGTAGAGTTGTGTAAACGGGACACGTACAGCTGCGTCGACGGTACTGCAGGACGTAGCAGCATGTTGGGTCCTGCCAGGATGCATGCCATGATTTATGCCCAGGATAATAAGGTATATATACCAAGTTTCATCGAAATCGAACCGTTAGTTTTCACGTGATGCCTGCATATACAGACAGACAGACAGACAGACAAAATTTTTTTTAATCACATATTTGGGTTTGGTATCAATCCAGCAACACCCCCCACTATTTATATTTTCAATATTTTCAATGTACAGAATTGACCCTTCTACAAATTTATTATATGTAGGTATAGATGTATAGTTTTAGAGTTGTGAATTTAAGATTTATCATTTGATACCCATGTTGACACTGTTAGAAACAGCAAACTTACTATTAACTTGGCTTTTAATTATTGAACTTTGTTCTGACACGGTCATGTAGACGAAAAAAAATTAATTAGCCATTATTATAATAAAAAAATGAATACCAAGAATCACACATGCACGATTGCAAGAAAGTGTTTAGATAAGTTCCGCATATTCAATAGTAGACAATTTGTGAACAATGGATGATATCAGTATTTGACAAGAGGATGTATCTCAATTTATGTGTATTGTGTCGGTGCACAAGCGTATTTAATAAGCCTATAATGACGTTATTAGATATTAATTTAGCGACTTTCTGCGCCGCAGCCGATCGCCCAGCCACTGCGCCATCCGTGCGTCAAACCACGTCTTTACCACTTTTGGTATTTGAATATCTATTATTCCAGAGGGTCTAAAAACGCTGGGTCGACGGCGCGTTGTGTTCCACGCGCGCCTCAAAGAGTGTCAGCATAGTGACGGGGCCTGTAGAGGGCCAAAGCCTGCCGGGGTCGCGGGACTTACGAATTACCGTGACCCCGGTACGTAAAGGGCTAGTGAAGGACACCGTGGATTTTAGTCAGTACAAGTCTGACAGTCCCTCCCGCCCTGCCCTGGGTGGGAGGACTCATTTGATGATTTTACCAAGATTTGTTAAAACCAGGCGCTCTATCGGTCTGTTCACAACATTGCCGCTGTGAGCGGTGAATTAAAGCGGGGCGGCGAGCGGTAAGATCAAATGTTTCAAACACGCCACGACGCGTCGCGAGTAGCGAATTCGCGTACTTACAAAGTATGTCTTATTCGCGCCGCCAGTCGCTTCGCTCACCGCTTAGACCAGACGTGAACAGACTATATGGCAAATTCATATAACATTGAATAAGATAGTTATGTAGGTACAAACTCGTAACAATCATAGAAAATTATGCTCATGTAAACCCACAATCGGTTCATTGAAAAGACACGATCATCATAAAAGTTTAATGACCTCTCAGACCCAACTTATTCTATTGAACATGCAATCAAAACATATTCGTAAAGAACTGACTGGGAACACGGCACAGACAACATAAATATTGAATGATGGCTGTCAAATTGGTGATTTTATCTTGACTCCGAATTATTATTGCAGTCGAAATAAAAAGGTGTGAAATATCTTGTCGGTTTATTTTGTTTAAATCAATGAAGTCAGCCTTTCCCAGTCCTTTATTTATACTCAAATCAAATGGCGCGCGGTTTCTCAGGTTTCTGTTACACACTTCCGTCCCATTTCACGGTATACAAAAGTGAGAGGATGTTTCAATTAATCAAAATTCACGGTGATCCTTCAATAGCCATTCACGTTCCAGGTTCGCGGTTACCTGATGAGACTGTCCCGCAACCCCGGTAGGCTGTGGCCCTTTAAGACGACTGAAGAAGACAGACTTTGCTTCTAGGCTAGATTGAGGCCAAGAGAAAAACTTTACCGATCTATTAAAAAAGTTTCGCTTTTAGTCGTAATAGGCATTTTTTACCCATATCATGGTTTAATAGTTGTATTAAACCTTCACCTGAACTAAAATTCTACAATAACTCTAAAACATTAACTATACTACTTTATTTAAGTATACAACAAGTGAATGTGTGAGAAAATCATTAATGATTTCAAACCGAATGTGATTCTCGTATTCATAATGCATTTGTTTGTCAATCATCAAGTTCTAACGTAATGGGAATTGCTTTTTTTATTGCTACGGATGGTAAAGTTTGTTTTTAATTTATGCGGTGATGATGTGCTAATGATATGATGTCAGAACCTGAGATCCTAACACGGCTTTTCACGTTTTAGTGACATTGAGCAAGAGGGTTCGTTCAACTCCTTGATTGGACAAAATGTTATGAAGTTTTTCAATTTTCTCCGATTAAATGGGACTAATTATATCTTAGTTTTTCTTTTATGGGAAAACAGGAGTCTTATATTACAAGAATTATTTCAGACATTAAATAAAACAGAACATTTTATTCATTACATATAAAATTTAATTATCAAGTCAAAGGTAAACTCATCGTAATTACTAATAACAAGAAATATACAGTGTGTTGGAGAAGTAGACACCAATACAATCATAGTTGACTCTTATTGCCAGCGCATAAAGTTTAAAGTACTTTAGCAATATAACAAATTAAAACTAATTTTCCATTTGGCTGCTTGAAACAAGGCGAACAATTCGAGACAATCTCAAATGAAGGAATAGCTTTAAAATCATTGCAAATACTACGGAAGCCAAAATACAAAAATATTCAAATTTAAAATCTAACAATCCGATACAATATTTATTGCTAAATTAATAACTGATTATTAAATAATAATATTACAATATATGAACATTTTAGAACTACTAAATAGACTTAAGACTTACTGTATGGTAAGGCCTCTTATAATGAAAATCATAATAATGTATGTTGACGATGATCGTCATGTCATTGCCCATTCAATCGCATTGCTAGAGCAGTTCATGATAAATGAAAGTCCTAACTCTGTACATTCTACCTATCTTTCTTTATTTACTAAACAACGTTCCATAGTAAAAGTCTTTTACACATATCACTCTTTCGAATCAAAGTTCTACATTAAGAGATTCAGTAACAAATTCTATTTGGACGAGGTCTAACACCAATATTAAATCAAGACTTCTAAAATATGGATATATCACTAGAACTATATTTATTATTTGAATGAAATACTCAAAGTCTAAAACTAAGTTGAACTGGATGGTATAGAATAAAATGATATAGGTACATAATGATTTTGACAAGTCTACAGACACAAATTTTGTCATTGGCGATAGACCTCAAACTAAGAAAGAAATTGAACTTAAAACGTTACGTATTACTTTAGCACCACTACTTACATCAAAATAAGGCTGATAAATGATATATAGGTGGGAATGCCAAATATGAAATAGAAGCAATTTTTAATACTATAGTCAACCACTTTGTACTGAAGAGTATTCACTTTTGAGACAACTGGGAATGACAAAATATGACATAACAAATAAAAGCATCGACACGAAAATGCTTTATTTTAAATGCGTTAATCATATAGCCGAAAAGACCCTATTTTTTTTAAATCCTTTCTTGCATTCGACAACCATGACCATGATTATAGTAGCAGCAACCACAGTTTTAACATTATATTTGTAAAACTGTAAGACAAAAGGTTATGGTCGTGGATATATGAAGTTCATTTGTCTACGTTTCCTAAAAGTGATCGACTTTAACAGCAACAGTATTCAAAGTGGTTGTTGCAGGGAGGTGTATTTGGTCCCAATCTGTGCTGAGATGTGCTTCGGTATCAGTGGCCTTGATCGTGAGGCCTAAAGAGGGCACGGCGTTCGCGCAGTGAGGCAGACGCAGCGTCACAGGCCTCAGGAACACTAGGCCTTGAGGACCGCACATCACTAGTGGGGACAGCATCGCTTCACCTGTAGTTAGATTGTAGTTGTAATATGTGGCAAAAAGAGAGGTAAGAAATTTGAATGTGCTATGTAAAAGAATTTAGTGAGATTGCTATTTTACAGATTATTGTGTAGTTTTTAATAGATTTAATTTGAAAGCTAGTATTAAATTTTGTTTAAGTTGGAATAATTAAGAAAATTGTTGTACAAAGTGTGCAAAGGGTAGTTTTTAAATTGGTAGCTAAGGCTGTGTTGGGTAATTGTAAGATCACGACATAGAGTTGAACACACAAACACAAATCGCAACACATTAATGCAGTTAGTTAGCATGCAAAGCTTGAAAATGGCAGAAAAAGCAAGGCACGACAGTAATGACATAAAATAAGTGTTGAAGATGATGAAGTATCGAAACGTGAAGACATATAAAGCAAAAATTTAGAAAAAAACAAACAAATAGACGTCATTAAACATATAGTACAGTGCACAAATATCATCAAACATTTGTTCAAACATACTATCACGATGGATGTAAGTAGCACTGTCGTTGGCGTCTTCGCTCTTCGATCTCTAAGTACGCGTATATTGTGTTGCAGAAACTGCGCAAATATAAATGCAATACATGTTTTATACAACCAATGTTAGTCTTATGAGTTAATTATAAATTAAATATGAATGTGGTGTGGTGTTGAAGCTACTAAAACTAATGTGCATGAATACATTTTCTGGTAAAGAGAGCGTTATAAACATAGTTACCATTAAGACTAAACCAACCGACTAAATTCTAGAAGAGGCTACGTTCAATAAAGATTAAATACACATAAATGCTCTCCATGCAATATCGTGCAGTAAATATTTAAATATAAATAAAATAAACATAAATTGTATATCAAATCCAAAACATCGAATCTAATATTCGAGAGAAAAATTTCGAACAACAATCACAATTCCCAGTCCTTGTGCAATATTTCCAGATTCCAATCCATTTGCAAATATTAAAATGCCAATTAGTATGTGCAGACTACGACACTACAAGGTTTTAACGCGTGCTTCGTTACAAAAGCCTTTACCGTTGTCCATATCGATGGGAGGTCCCCCCACTCGCTGGCTCAGTCGCGGATCAGACACCGTAAAGTAGATTTTTTGCTTGATTCCCGGAGCTATTGCTTTTGGCGGTATTATTAATGAGACGCCCCATTGCCTATCCTCTAACACCCCTCCTTCGCTATCGAATATTCCCCAAGTTGTATGAGGTCCATCAGGTTCAACTTCTTCTGGTTTACTAGTATTAGATTCGTTAGCCTCAGACGTCGACGGTATTACTGTGGTGTTTTGCTGAATTACAGTGGTTTCATTTTGACTGGAAGACATATTTTGTGAGTTTTCTGCACTCGTCTCTGGACTCTTTTCCAATATCTGTTCACAGAATGTCACGCTTCTGCCAGGCTTAGCAGTTCGGTCATGTAAATCTTGTGAAGCGTATGGAGTGCTTTGAGGCTTATTCTCAAAGTTCATACTACACTCAGATGCATAATGTGTTTCCATTGATGTGGTCGATTCATACGGTACTGGGGCAGTGGTCACTTTAAGAGCGTTAGAAATATGATCCGCTTTTCCATGCAATCTAGGAGCATACATCGGTTCGCCTTTCAAAATACTGGTTTCCATATTTTTAGATTTTTGTTTTTCGGCGTCGGTTTTCGAATCTGTTAGACGAAGTTTAGAGAAATCAATTTCTTGGAAAGTTTCACTTTCTATGCCGCTCTCAGCCTCCGCTTTTGTCTGATACACCGGTTCTCTGCGAGACAAGTGGTTCGCATCGCCCAGCTCGTAGGGGCTACTTCTGGCGCTACTACTACTGCCTCCTTGTTCTTCTGGTTGTGCTACTTCTTTTGTTTCCTGTTGAGACTCATATATCACACTCTCTTTCAAATCTCTTTTCGACACATAAAGAGGTTCTCTAATTTTAACAGAATCACTTTCGTTGGCTTCCTTTCGAGTTTGATAAATCATTTCTTTTTTAGCCTGGTTTCTTTGCTTTATGATTTCAAGTTTCTCTTCTAGTCGTATACCGTAACTTGATTCTTTTTTAGCCAGTAAAGCTGCTTTTTGTGACAAAATCTCTTGTTTAGATACATAAGTACATTCTGCGGAGGCTGGTCTTACATCGGGTCTCATGTCCATCATTTCATGGCGAGTGCTATATTGAGTATCAGAACAACTCGATTTAACTTCAGATCGTGTGGCGTATGGTGATTCAGTTTGACCCAGTCTCGCCATCATTTCCGTCCGTGTTGCGTACGGAGGTTCACTCATACATTTACTCATAGGAGATACTCTTCCAGGGTAGTTCACTGGTGTCTGTAATCTCCTATCTGGCCTTACACCGTAATGACTCTCATTCCAAGATGTGCTGGGTGGTGGATCGTATGTTCTTTTGCCATAAAATGGTTCTTTTCCAGAACCGTCCATTCTTTGCTTCAGCATATCTTCTTTTGTGCTATAAGGAGATTCAGAAAATCTATGTCGTAGCATTTCCTCTTTCGTAGCGTAGCCTGGACTATCAGGTGTTAGTCTCGATCGTAACATGTGCTCTTTACTAGAATATGGAGATTCGCTGTAAAGGGAATCGGATTGCTTGGCAATCTCTTGTTTGTTAGTGTATGGACTTTCTTGGATTAATTCATTCCTAGTTGCGTAAGGGCTTTCTCTGATACATTCTTCCCTTGAGGCGTAAGGGCTTTCTCTTACGCATTCGGCCCTCGTGGCGTATGGACTCTCTCTTACGCATTCGGCCCTCGTGGCGTATGGACTCTCTCTTATGCATTCATTTCTTGTAGCGTATGGACTTTCTCGAGTAACTTCAGCCCTGGTCGCGTAAGGGCTTTCCCTAGCGTATTCAGCTCTTGTTGCATAAGGGCCTTCTCTTGCACATTCAGCCCTTGTCGCATAAGGGCTCTCCCTTATACACTCGGCCCTTGTTGCATAAGGTGGATCCATTAACGGCATTTCCAATGTCTGTCGATTTCCATACGGATTTTCAAAACTCTGGTTCGACATTTCAGATCTACTCGCGTAAGGGTTCTCAGTAGATGTATCATAAATAGAAGTGTAAGTCCTTCGAGGTTTAGGAATAGGGTCATAAACAAAATGTTCTTTGCTTTGGTATATCGGTTCTGGAGGTAACGGTTGTGTGGGGTGAAATGGTTCATGTTTAACTTGCTGTTGTCTTTGGTAGATGGGATCTATTTTGGTAATCATATTAAAGCTGGACGACTGTCCGTAGATGCCTCTCCTGTTATACTCTATGAGAGAGTTCTGTCTACGTAACAGCGGGGTAACTTTCGGTTCTGTTTCAATGTCACACATGGAATTCTGCCTTCTCAGGCTCTTCATGACAGGTTTGGCGTCATAATCTCTGACGGTACAGATAGATCCGTTTCTTTCGTCGCAAAACGAGCTCTGTCGTTTTAAGATTGGTTTCAATACTGGTTTTTCACAAGAGGACGAGTTGCTTCGTTGCAACATCTGGTTCCTAATTTGCTGGTTTCTCATGTGTATGCTCATGTCACTGAGGTCAGACTTCTCTCGTCTTAACATCGGCATTTGCGGCACATTGTGTCTCTGTTGCAGGTCACTTTCACACAGTGACTTTTGCCGAGACACTTTTTGTGAATTTTTCGTTTTCGAACGGAATAGATCGAGGACGGCGTTTTTAATGAACGATGGCTTTTTAGATAATTTCTTTTTAGTTTTTGGTGAGAACGTCTCGTCGCGCTCCACACTTGAGTTCATGGCATCTGATGTACTGCGGACACCCACAACCAAACACCCTCTTAGTTACTCATGAAAGATAGTTTGAGGACATATCAGATGGTTCAACATAATTATAAAATTTTAAGTAACAGTGAAAGATATACTAATAAATTAATGGAACAATATTGAAATCTCTGAAATGTCCCAATGAGCATGACAATTTTCAAAAGATGAATTTTGTGATTCTTAAAAAGCATATTGAAATAATGATCTGGAAATATCTAAGAAACATTAATACGAATATTTCATAGAGAAATGACATAATATATGAAGAAATCATTTTATGGAAATAAGTGGTCATGAAATTGGAAAGAAGAAAGGAATATATCAAAAGAAGACCAAATAAAGACTGATTTAACAAGAATACATATTGAATTGAATAAGAAAATGAGATGTAGAACTTAATTCAATATGCTTTTATAACATAATCAAGTTGCACTAAAATGCAGACACGCACTGCCAATAGTTTGTTCGGAAACAAACAACTAGATACTTCTAACAGATTACAATGTTATTTAAATATTACAATTTACAGACTAACGCCCCGATCTAGAGATATATGTTACAAAATATATGTTTATAATACCACATACAATACCATAACTAATACTGTGGCCCGACAAGACATTGTTAGTCGTTGGTGAAGCGATTGGTGTTTGCATGTTAGAGCAAATTGTACAGGGGCTGATAATAATACTAAAGAGAAAATGACAAATCTGAATGAGACTTCAGAAACATGCATTTTGTAAGAGAGGATCAATAATTTTGATATGTTCTGTGAGACTGTATTGATTGTAAGGGACATATAGTGTAAATCACGCAGATGGAAAGTGCTCAGCTTACCTTAGGTTATGCATGTGTTGAGGTTTTCTGTAAAGCTCGAACGCTGAACCGCGTTGTTCTCTACTACCTGCTAAATCTGTAAGAAATAGAGGGAGTTAAGGAAAAAATACATTAATTAATTACAAAAAATGTGGAAGCAGTAACTCACTGTAAATGATTTCTACAGGTATCCATGTTATTATCATAAATCCGTAAACTCTACCTTTTGAAGTCTTAACGACTTCGATTTGACCAGAATGAGCATACATATACAGCAGTAGTATGCTACAGTAGGATAACTTGTATGCACATTCGTAAAGAATATCGAGCGCTTATTGATTTTGGTGATATTGACACGTATAGACACGTCATTTCTTCGATACAAAGATGAGATTTAATTTATGGCTTCGGTACCATTGCACATCGCTGACTTCCTTTCTGGTTGTTGTCGTCCTAACAATTGGCTGTTTGACAGTAGCTATAAATTACAAATATAATTAGTCCGTCATTTAGAGTTTAAAAAAATAACGGACACGTATTTTTTCTTTTGTAAAATCAATGAATATTCACCAAAATACAACGCATCAAAACTCGAGTCTTGTGACGTCAGAATTCAATAGAAATTGTACTAAATTGAGACGTATTGCCAAAATCAAAATCAAAAATTTTCATTTTATCTATATATATAAAAGGAGAACTGACTGACTGACATATCAACGTACAGCCGAAACTACTAGGGCTAGGAATGTGAAATTTTGCACACGGCTTCCTATTATAATGTAAGGGAGCACTAAGAAGGGGTTTTTGGAAATTTAACCTTTAAGGCGCTGGGTTACGTACTTTCCTAATTCCCCCAATTAGGAAAGTACGTAACCCACGCGGACGAAGTCGCGGGCAAAGTGCTAGTTTCTTATAAAACGTCGACAGCAGGTGCCAATTTTGAAAGCATCGTAACTCCGTCAATTTTGGTTTAGGAAACAAAAGAAAAAATACGGCACGGATATTTTTTGATAATCTAAGTGACGGACTAATTATAATTTTTCAGTCAAATAACCAATTATATCAAGAGTAACATTGACTTACCTATGAGATGTGGATTGTGTGGTAGGTTGATGGCGCGGTGGTGTGAGGGAGGTCCGGAGTATGGCGGGGACTGCGGCGGCATCTGACCACCGTACATGTTTTGCTGAAATTATGACATTTGATGAGGACATAAAGTAAGGACAAATTAATAGTATCACTTCACGGTAAAGATATTACGGAGCACTCATTAAAAGGTGGTATGTGTCTCAATTTAAATTAAAAGATTATTTAAAAGACGTATGACTAAATTTCAACAAATAGCGATGATCGCAATACAATTTTTCGTCAAATTACTATCACGCCATCTTACAACTATGATGATATTCTCAATACACCATTGATATCGTTACTTGATACTTCATCAGTATTTATATGGTTTTTTTATCGTGGTAAAATCGTCAAATGAGTCCTCCCACCCAGGGCGGGACGGGAGGGACTGTCCGACTCATACTGATATTGACTTAAATCAACGGGTCCTTCAATAGCCCTTTATGTTCGAGGGTCACGGTTACCTGATGAACAGTACCGCGACCCCGGAAGGCTTTCGCCCGTTAAGCCATACTGGTTTGATGATTTATTCGTATAGTGTAACAATGTGTCAAGTGCAACACGTGCATGACTTACCTGCTGGTAATTATTATGGTTATGCGGCCTGTGTGAGGGCTGGGAGTGAGAGTGTTGGTGAGAGTAGTGCGGGGAGCCCGGGAACACGCCGGGGGCGGGCGGGCGCGGCGCGGGGGGGGGCGGCAGGCCCGCCTCCGGGGGCTGCGGGGGGGGGGGGACTGTTAGATTGCAAGGCATGGCTAGACTGTGCTAAAGACAATCATGCAAAAATCTGTAATTGTGGCCATTTCAATGTACACTTAAAACACAAAAAATTAACTGAGAGTCTGAACCTGCCATTTAGCAATATCTCAAATGATTCATCTTCGTGAATGCATAGCCAATAGCGTTGCGGGAAGTGCACGAACTTCGTGCATTTCCTGTGATTTCCAGCAACATATTTGGCTAATCTTGTATTATTTATTCACGAAGTGAATCATTTGAAATATTGCTATGTGGCTGTATTAAACCGTCTAGGCTTGTTCCATTAAAATATTTCATTGACATGTCAGAAAAATTGTGTTAAATAGAGATGGTGAAAATATAAATATTGTTGCCCGAACAAATTATCGTTCTGGATTCAGATTGAGGTTACCGTCAAATGTTATTGCAGATCATACAATTTTCAAATTAATTAGCTTTAACGACTCAAATGTACTACAAATACAAAACGATATAAAACAAATATAATTAAAGACCTAGTACAAAAAAAAGCGCACAAAGCCTTTTATATAGGCATTAGAGTATAAAAAGTCATATACGAATATCTAGACGATATGATAATTAGTCCTTACCCCATTCCTAGCATGGTGTGAGTTGTCAGGAGGTCGGTAGTGTTTGGGTTTGGGCGGCGGCACCGGCTTGTAGGGCGGCACCGGGGCCCCGCCGCGGCCTCCGTAGTCTGCTTGAGACGCAGAGTTTGTACGCCCACTGTGCAACAAATAAAACATTGTTAAAATATTTTTCTTACTTTTCTGTATTACATCAGTATTTTTGTGTTTGATATATTCTTTTTCGTGGTAAAATCATCAAATAAGTCCTCCCACCCAGCGGGAGGGACTGTCAGACTTGTACTGACTAAAATCCACGGTGTCCTTCACTAGCCCTTTACGTACCGGGGTCACGGTAATGGGTAAGTCCCGCGACCCCGGCAGGCTTTGGCCTTCTACAGGCCCCGTCACTATGCTGACACTCCTTGAGGCGCACGTGGAACACAACGCGCCGTCGACCCGGACATGGTCCATGGTCGGACAGCGAGTCGCCCATTACTCGCCGCCGGCTTGCCCGCGCCTACGGTGGCCGGAGATCGTCTTGCAACGTCCGACGCCGTGGGCGTCTACCACTGCGGCTGGGGTGGAGGGAGGTCGCTGTACTCTCCCTCACGCGGCACGCCTCCTCCTTCGCGAGCATGACTGCTTCGCAGAAGGAGGCGACCGCTTCCCACTCCGTCTCGCCCCGCAGCATGGCCTCGACCAATGCCGGGCGCAAGAGGTCTCCGCCTATAAATATTACTTTATTCGCTGTCACTAGATAGTCAAACCATTGTTTTTTAAGCGCTTACAGTTTAAATGATAGTCTAATAACTCTTTTGATTATAAATGCTAAGCAAAACCTAAGTAAATGCCCGAATATTATTTAATTTATGTAATTTATTCTCTCAACAGTGAACTTTAATTATGGCATTCATTGAGGCGTTGCCTAGTATTGAAAAAACGAACATTCGTTCACACAGGGCAAGATATTGTTCAAAATGGTAAGAACATTAAAAACAGCTGACAATTGACGGTACAGTTGACGCAGTCGCTAAGCAATTGACTGCTGCGCTACGTGTCGTAGTTTCGAATCCCGCACGGAACAAAATTTGTAAGATCTTCAAATAGTTGTTCCGGGTGTGGTTATTTATGTATGTGAATTTTCATTTTTTTAAACGCACCCACGATACAGGAGAAATTCCTAGAGCGCGGCAACGTTTTTTTTTTAATCAATATCACTCTGAATAGTTCCTTAAAAACTTAAAACTAAAAAGATTCAACAATCTTCTACTATAGGCTTATCGTAATAATGGTATACGCACCTGTATTTGGCATGGTCATTGGTAGGCACATTGGGCAGCGACGGTCCCCGCGCGTGCATAGGCGTGTGAGGACTGTTGCCGTTCATAGGCGGAGGACGGCTGGATTGAGGACTTCGGTATTCGGGCGGCCTGCTGTAGTAATAACTACTAGTAAGTATCACCGTGTACACTGATTAGATACTAGCGAGCTAGCCTGAATTTCTCTCTGGATTTAGGTTTTAATGTTTGCTCAATTACTATCACGTACACATTAAACTCACGCGTTTTGTCATAAGAGTAAGCAGAAACTACAGAACGCCACCTATCACGATATACGATCCTAACATACTCCTTTCGTCTCGTCCACGTTCATACATTGGTCTTACAAGCACTGCGTTACTGAATACTAGACTAGTTATATTTGGTCGCGGGACTGTACGAATTACCGTAACCCCGGAACGTAAAGGGCTATTGAAGAACGCCGTGGATTTTAGTCAGTACGAGTCTGACAGTCCCTCCCGCTCTGCCCTGGGTGGGAGAACCCATTTGATGATTTTACCACGTAAATAAAAAAAGACTAGTTATATTTTACTATTAATTATTCATTTTTTTAAATCGTCAAATGAATCCGCCCAACCAGGGCGGGACGGGAGGGACTGACTTGTACTGACTAAAATCCACGGTGATCCTTCAATAGCCCTTTACGTACCAGGGTGACGGACCGCTACCCCGGAAAAAACTATACATTGCCACCTACTATGATCCTTACATACACCTTTCGCCTCGTTGACGTTCATATGTTTATTTATTTTATTTGCTTATTAATACAAACTCCGATAAAGATTTACACATACGTTTTCTTGAATTTAATCATTTTCAACACTTCACATCACTACTCTATGAAACACAATGTCCCACTTTTACCATTTTGAAATCACATGAAACATCTGCCTTCAAAACTCAACTGACTACACGTAGACCTATTTCAACAGTCCAAAACACAATGATGATATAGTAAAGGGAACGCTAACATCGTGAAAGTAGTAACAAGTTGCTGGTCCATTGTCTGAGATCTATTGTTACTTAGTTTTGGTCAGTTGACTCGAACCTTTTTTGGGATTATAAGGTGTCTATTGTGTTTTTTTTTTTCTTCCAAACTGCATGGTATTTAAAATGGGATGAGGTCTTGTTGTGTTACATATTGCGAATTTTGGTGACTGTTATAATTCCAAATGGTTAGTTATTCCTTTCAACAATGAACATTAGGTAATAACTATTTTTAACTTGTTTTACAGTATTTGGATAGATAGAAATATTTGCCTTCTCTCAAAACTGCGAAGGAAAACTTAATGTAAAAATAAAATATTTGACGCAAAAATTAAAAATGGCATCCATCAAGCCGCACTTATTTATCCTCGTCATGTTTTTATAAACAAAGAAATCTGTACAATGGTGATACAGACGCCAGCAGGTTAAGCTATATGAATTGGTCAAATTTTAGCAATCGAACGTTAACCTTCCACTATTGTGATAAGGTTGAAAATCTATTAATGAAATTTGACAGATTGTGGAAGCTTGATGTGCTGGCGTCAGTCCATAAGGTGGACTTAATGCCGCAAGACATTATCTACCATAGAAAGTTTAGGTGATTTAACTTAGGCAACCTGAACTTAGCCGGCCATAGTATAATCATCATGTAATAAAACTTACCTATAGTTCTGATCTGGACTTCTGTAATCAAGTGAGTTGTGTTCGTGCGAATTAGAATTCCGTTGAGGGCTCTGTGTCATGTTACTCTGTGACATTGCTGTCGGGTTCGGAGGCGGTGGTGGTTCCATTTTACTGCAAAATAAATAATAATTCAAACTTAAAATAGCGGATGATAACACTAGTCTACACTCTAGAGTAAAAATTCTTTTTTACTCTAAATTATGTCAGATTCTTCTGACATAATTTAAAATATTTTTTTGTTCGTCTAAGTATGCAGAATACATATTATTGTATGATAAAGTCATTTATTCGTTTAAATTCTCTGGATATTTGGCTTTTTTTATTATTATTACCCTCGTCTAAGTGACAAGTTGATGTGTAACACAAGTTTATCTATCAAGGTCTTTATAATCAGATCAGGATCGTGCTTTAGACATCCACATTCCTTGGCTATATTTATTGGCTGATCCAATATTCCCCTAAACTGGGGATTTAACTCTTTATAATCCGTATGTCATATTTATTTGTTATATTATGTTATATATTTATATATGTAGTGTAAATTATCTACAATTATGATTTCTAGGGCGGCGCAACGTTTTTATTTTAGTAAAAAAAAATATTTTTAAATTTTGTATAGTAGATAGATAGAATACTCGTATACTTTGTTGTACACCAAAATTGTTACAAAAAAAAACGATTTTACAATATTTCTAATTCTATGGTTACAACGGCGGTCTTATCGCTAACAGCGATATCTTCCAGACACCCTTTACATGAAATATGAATCTTAAATAAAGATATGACGAGTAAAAAGTCTTAAATAAGTATAGACGACGTGTTAATAGTTTACGGATTTAAAATAAAAAGGGGGAGGTAGTCAGTGGTGCAGTTAAAATATGTACCTAGGTACTACACAAATTTTAATCAAAAGTTAAGTTTATTAAATAACTATAAGTATTTTCAGTGCACCACTGACTACCTCCCCCTTTTTATTTTAAGTCCGTAAACTATTAACACGTCGTCTGGAAGATATCGCTGTTAGCGATAAAACCGCCAATAACCTTAGAATAAGCAATATTGTAAAAGACAATCGTGTAACAATTTTGGTGTACAATAAAGTATATTCTATAATATACTTACATAGAAGGAGGTGCAACTTTGAGGTCATCGGGCGCGTTAGGTGGCAGGCGACACGAGCCCACTGCTGACCCGTTGTTGGAGGCGCCGCTGTAGTCGTACGACGAAGTACCGTCGTATGAACTTTGCTGTATTAACAAATAATACGAAATGAAAACGATTTTTTTTATTTATGCTGAGTTTAGAGGGTAGTTATCTGTATAAATAAATTTAAAATCTGTTTAGTCCGTCATTTACAGTATCAAACAATAATGAACACGTATTTTTTATTTTAAATCAATGAATATTGACAAAGATAAAACGTTGCGAAATTCGGGAATGGGGGCTTGTGACGTCATAACGCCTGTATAA
Organism: Agrotis puta; assembly: GCA_943136025.2. Taxonomy (NCBI): domain Eukaryota; kingdom Metazoa; phylum Arthropoda; class Insecta; order Lepidoptera; family Noctuidae; genus Agrotis; species Agrotis puta. The sequence goes on along the minus strand of OW964186.2, from coordinate 10,864,229 downwards.
TTATACCAGCCGAGTAACGTTTTGTTATTTTTTACCGCATCCACGATACAGGAGAAATAATAAAGCTGACTAGTTTGTTTGGTTAAACGCGCTAATCTCAGGAACTACAGGATCAGTGAAAAAAAATATTGGAAACCTAATTATAGAGGAACACACGCTACGACCAATAGGAGCTCAGCAGTGGAGTTGAAACCACGGGGAACGGCTAGTAGTAAATAAAACATGAACTGTACTAATTTTTTTTTCGTGGTAAAATCATCAAATGAGTCCACCCAGGGCAGGGTGGAAGGGACTGTCAGACTTGACTGACTAAAATCCACGGTGTCCTTCAATAGCCCTTCACGTACACGGTAATTTGTAAGTCTCGCGACCCCGGCAGGCTTTGGCCCTCTACAGGGGGCCCCGTCAACATGAACTGTACTAACCGGATTAGAAGGATGTCGATGCCTGTCCAACGAGCCCTGTCCCTGACTCGGCTGTATGATCATGCTGGTGGGTCGCGCGGTGTACGTCGCCGCCTCATCGCTGCCCGGGTCTTTGGGAGGCCCGAACAGACGCTCCTGAGCGCTTGGACGATTACCCTGAATTAAGATTAAATATTTGAAAAAATTTATACATACATACAAAAATGTTGTGGAGTTTGTAAAAAACATGGTCATTATGATATTTACAATGTTAAATTAAACTAAAGCTCCGTAGTTATCTATCTACGATTTTAAACATAGTAGGTATTTGTTTTTTTTTAACTTTTGGCTTCTCCTTACACCTCTGTAAAGTTTTACTAATTAAGTTTTTGCTTTTTAAACACGTGATGGTAATTTAAACACAACATAGAAAACCATTTCTGAAGCTCTAAACAGCCACTTTAGCAATCTTGGAGTTTTGAAATGGCCCAAGTAGAATAGAATAATCTATTATACGAATTTTATGGCTAAAGTGGTCCGATCTTTCAAATTCTGAATCTAGATCAACAAATAACCAAATGTTTTGAAGGCTTACGCGTCTCAAGGGATTTTGTTTAACTTTATATAACCTAGAAGACATATAAGAGTACTTACAGGAGTATTATGACGTAGGTTATGTGGCGGTCTCCCGGGAGGCGGCGCGGGCAGCAGCACCCCGCCGGCCGGCCGGGGGACTGTGCCGCGCGGGGGCAGGTCTGGTACTGACGGAAACGATGCTTCATTATAGGATGAACAAGGATTTGAAAAAGGTTTGGATGTAAAATTCGTCAATAAAGAAAGAAGTGTGGGAATAAGAAACGTAAAAGGCGTGGAAAAGATAGCTTCGTCACAAAATAAGCTAGTGAAAAACCTTTTGCAACTGATGATACTGCAGTATGACTGGAATTCATTTATGTTTTTAATATTGCTTATAATACTATTAGTGAATAGCTTCCGCCCGCGACTCCGTCCGCGCGGATGTCGGTCTTCGCGTGGATGGTTTATTTCCCCATTTTGAGTAACTCTGACATCTTATAAATATTACGGCGCTGAATCCACTGCGGGTAATGCAACGTGTGGTCGCGGTTCTACAGAACAACGTCTATGAATAAAACTGAAAAATAAGATTTTTTTTCTACGTATTTTTCCAGGATAAAAAGTATCCTATGTTATGCCCAGGATAATAAGGAATAATTATACCAAGTTTCATCGAAATCGAATCGTTAGTTTTCACGTGATGCCTGCACAGACAGACAGACAGACAGACAGACAATTTTTTTTTTAAATCATATATTTGGGTTTGGTATCGATCCAGCAACACCCCCCGCTATTTATTTTTTCAATATTTTCAATGTACAGAATTGACCCTTCTACAGATTTATTATATGTAGGTATACATGTTAGTAAAATTTCAATTTTGAAAATATAGTGTAGTGTATAGTCCAGTGACAGTTGATAAACATTCAATGTAATTAAATATTGATTAAAGTTTAGCCATCCCGAACTCAGGTCCGATCTTTGCAGATGCATTGTACAACAATTTTTTTTTTATAAATCACCAGATTTCTTCTACTAATTCTCTACTTATTTTTGATACCAGCGATCGTAACGAACTTACCGGTTCCATAGAGCGGTGAGTGTGGTGGCGAGTGTGTCATAGGATTGCACTGATAGGGCGGCGCCTCGTTGTTGCCCATGCTGTGGCTCTGACTGTGGTTCACCCCATTGGTCTGCACCCCGTTAGTGCTCGCTGAGAAGCCGTATTTGCTGTCTCCATACCCGCCTTGCTGTATTTTGAAATGTTAACCGTTACTATCACTAACTACATTAAAAACTTCAATATGATAATGTTGGCTATACATGCATAATTCAGAACTTCTATTAATACATCGAGTATAACTGTATTTATAGTACAAATGAAATAATACCCTTCACTCTTAATGAATATGTTAATTTATGAGAAATAATTAGCACAAAAAGCTTAACGACAAAGTACCTTTTCCATTTTGATGGTTCCAAATACAAGAATGAAAAAAAATAATTAAATATAGCGTAATATTTTCTGACATTCAAAAATATTATTGACTGGTTCCATCTTTATGTTCTACATAATTAATTTTTCGATCTAAAACCAATTGAGCATCTACCAAATATGGTGTTTACACAATAAATCATACAAACCGTATAAGGAGGAGGCACAGCATCGGCCATATGGTTGATATCGTCATCTCGGTCCATGTTATCTTGCGTCGTAGCTATCGAAGGATCAGACGAGGACTTGACGAGTCTCGGGGCCGGTGGAGGACTCACTTCCAAGTCACTCTCAGGACTCGAAGCGTAAGACAGTCTATTCTCAGTACTCGACGACATTGAGAACAGAAAGTCATCAGATAGCGGCTCTGGCCTCTGTTCCGCCATTCCAGAATGTTCGATGTCGCGTCCGGTAGGGTGGGTTATGGAATAGGGTGACAAGACAAGACAAATGAATGATTGCATTTAACACATTACAGAAACTAAAAACGGGGTTTAGCGTCTGTCAATGATTAATGGTTTTGTACTGGGTTTTTACACACTTTCGAATCGATATTCAAATGGTTATAAGAAGAAGAAAGTAATAAATTTGACTAAATAAAAGAAGTTAGAAAAACAAGATCGTTCATTAAACGTAAAATCCAATAAGACATAGGACTGAAAGGATTGATAACCGGTTAAAAAAAAAGATGTATTTGAATATCGATTGAATAAAACGCTGGTGGTATTTAACACTGGTAATTTGTGAAAATATTTACAAAACAAAAAACACACTGGCAGTAAATCTTTGGCTAAAACTAAACAATAAGACAAACAAAATACATATTATAAAAAGAGCTATAAGCAAATTAACATAAGCAGTCAAGCAGCCAATATACAAATAAAAAAGCTCAAGAAAAACATAGATGAAATACTTGTGCTAAATCTAAAATGGTAACTTTGGTTAGTTTTGTTAGAACTATAACATCTATTCTAGACATACCCTAAATGCTGTTCGGAAATAGGTTTGGTTATGACGACATCTCTTTCTGCTTCTGATTTACTCTCATTCTCTATTTTCTCTATCTCTTCTAACTTTAAAGTGGGAAGAGATAGATTTCTATACTTGTTCAAGTTTCTACCAGAAGGTATGGGCAATGTTCGTACTTCGCTAAATCTGCCCGGTTCTAGTATTGGGGACTTGTCACTACATTTACAATTAGGGATCCTACACGTCTGCCTTAGTGGTCTTTCTAAAGTTTTGAACAGAGGCTTCGGATTCTCTTTCTGAAGTCGCGCCTTCCATTCCGGGACTTCATTTGTCTTTTGCACGTCATTATCCGTTTGGAAAAATGAAGCTGGTCTGTATTGTTCTGTCATTGGAACAACAGAAGATGCTCTTTGAACATTTTGAACTGGAGATTTACTAGTTGTTTCAAGAACGCTATAAGGTCGAAAAGTCTGTGGCGGATAAACGTTACTCTTAGCAAATATGTGGGACAGCTCAGGGCTTCCGTTCACAGGAGTTTTTAACTTAGGATTTATTTTTCTCTGATAATAATTCTGCCGGTCATCGTAGGGATAGCTGGCTAGAGTATGTCTGTTTTTATTAGTGAGGTAAGTATTTGGCACACTGTAAGCATTGTTAGGCATGCATGGGGTTAGAGTTTCAGAGTAGTAGTAAGGTACTACATGATTTCTGTTAGCGTCATACAGATGGTCATGATGTTTAGTGCTGGGGTTAAGATTCAGGGGGGGTAAATTCTGGGGGGAGCTGACGGGTCGTTGAGGGGATGGAGGGTACATGTTCAAAGGATAGGAGATGGGGTAGAAGGCAGGGTAAGGCGAAGGGGGGATGGGGAAGTATATGTCCGACACCATTTCAACGTGCTACACCGCCGCAAGACAGAACAGAAACGAATTGGTTAATATATAATGTTTAATGGTCTTAGAAATGTGGATACAACCAAAGAAGACCAGAAAACGTATTTTAAAGAACATCTAGATGATGGTTGGTCAATGTCATCGGTCTTTCAAGTCTGGCCGACCGATGATCGACCCCAATCTAGTTGTATCTCTAAATAAAACCTTCACAGCCCGTCCTAAAGTCACTATTACTTTGCAACAGGTGGTATCCACATTTTAGACACCAATAAAATAAAGTATAAAGGTACTAAGAGACATTGAGAGCACATATAATTTACCAAATGCACCAAATTGCCTTTACCAAGCAACCATCTTGAAGCATGATGCGTTTACTGTTGTGTAATACAGAATACGTTAACATTGAGAAATGAATCCCTTAGAAAAATGATAGTTACAAATAATAAGAACGTACAAAATTATATGAGTGGCTTTGTTGTAAAACAAGAGGTTATAGTTATCGGAATTAACTTACGGTGCTTGGAATATCAACCTTAAAGATATAACAAACGATGATAATTATAATGGTACATATTGTATATAGAAAAAGTTCTGTTTGATTCAAGCTCATTGTCTCTTATACATAAAACTGTGTCAAACAAGCATCAGTCATATTATGCACTAGCTCTTTGCCCGCGACTTCGTCCGCGTGGGTTACGTACTTTCCTAATTCCCCCTTTTCACCCCCTTAAAGGTTAAATTTCCAAAAACCCCTTCTTAGTGCTCCCCTACATTATAATAAGAAGCCGTGTGCAAAATTTCACATTCCTAGCCCCAGTAGTTTCGGCTGTACGTTGATATGTCAGTCAGTCAGTTCTCCTTTTATATATATAGATATACACGAGATGATATGAGACTTAATAGAGCTTGAAAACGAGAGAAGAGACTGCAGTTTTAAAATTGATCAAATATTTGTCCAATAGCCCTAATTTAGTAATGACGATGTAACCAGTACCCTATCATCCTTGTTTTACAACAAAACTCTCACCAATATCCTAACACTTATCCCAAATAGCCAAAATATCGTCATAAATCCATGAAACCTGCTCACCTTAGTCTCGGACACCCACAGTTGCTGCTGCTGGGTCCTCTGTATGAGGTCTATGAGCTTGCTGAACCAGGTGTTCTGGTTGGCCTCGCTGAGGGTGATGGTGTGAGTGAACACGTGCCCCCACACTCGCTCCATGTGCTGGCATTGTTCTAGAAGCTTCTTTGATGATTTGTGGGCAGACCTGGAGATGCATGAATTTATCTTATAATAAGCTTCAAGCGCACTTTGCCACTTTTGCCAGCCCTGGGTATCGAAACAAAACCTAACATTGAGCAGTCATGATTGAAATAAGATCAGCTGTGTATTATGAAACAAACAATCATTGTTAGTTAAAGAAATCCTGGATTCCTAAAAAAGAACTCAAATAAAAAAAAAAATTAACTTAATTCACTTACTTTGGCAACCCAGCCCTAAGCTGTTTAATGATATGTTTGTTATCTGCCTTCAAAAATATCACAATAGGGTAGAACTGGGCATAGTTGAGTCTGTCCACTGCATTGGGGGTGATGTCCAGTAAGGCATGCTTCCCTCTCTCCATGATAGTTCTGATGCTAGACAGGCGGATAATGCCGGCAGACTTCGTTTTGGTATCTTCTAAAGTGCTGTCCATTTCTAAAAGAAAGAAAATGTCAGATGAGAAAAATGCTTTCTAATATTTTTGTTGTGCTCACAGCTAAGGAGTGGAATTCCCTGCCGGGGTCCGTGTTTCCTGATAACTACAACATTGACGTCTTCGAGCCAAGAGTTACTTCAAGGCAAGCGTGCTTTTCCGTCGACCACATTGTTGCTAACCATCATCGGTTTTCATATTGGTTACCCATCCACGGACCGACCTTGGCAAATGCAGCTTAACCTTGAAGATCAACTAATAGGTCGTATAACCACGAACTCCTCCAATAGCTAAAATACACTATCTTGTGTCTTAAGAATTGTACAATACAATTCTCATTAAAAAAAGCAATGCGAAAGTAAGTACATGTCTGTTACCTCTTCACGCCCAAACCACTGAACTGATTATACTGAAAATGCGTATACTCGTACATCGTCAGATGTAAAAAGACGAACAAAGCATGTTATACTACCTTTTATCCCGAAAACAAGTACTGGTTCCGAGAAAAACACCAAAAACGTTCATACGATATAGATGGCGCCACATGTATGATCCAAATTGACTGTCCAATTCTAAATAAACAAGAGCGAAGCCGCGGTTAAGAGCTAGTATAGAAATAAATGAGCTCTACTAACTTGGCGAGGAGAATTTATCAGGGCTCTCAGTGAGCAGTCGTTCTCTGGCGATGTCTGCGACCGCTCCCAGTACTATGACCGGTCGCACGAACCCCGGCTGCTTCAGCACCACTCGCTCGTATGCTGGGAACTTGCTGATGCTGTCTGATAGGACTACCTCGTCCCAGTGCTCCTGTAAAGGTAAGGTAAGGTTAACTAATATATTTTATGTGAAAGTAAAACACGGATTTACAGTGGTGGTATATGTTGTATCTATGTTGAAGTAACTGCCCCGTTGGTATCGTGGCCGGCAAGTTAAGTGTCGATTTCTGAGTCGGACAAAAAATGAGTTTGAATTTTTCAGTAGCAGCCCAACAGTGTCAGCATAGTGACGGGGCCTGTAGAGGGCCAAAGCCTGCCGGGGTCGCGGGACTAACGGATTACCGTGACCCCGGTACCTAAAGGGCTATTGAAGGACACCGTGGATTTTAGTCAGTACAAGTCTGACAGTCCCTCTCGCCCTGCCCTGGGTGGGAGGACTCATTTGATGATTTTACCACGAAAAAAAAATGCAGCCCAACAATATAATACCCCGTGTCTCAGTGCAAAGGTGAAGCCGTTGGTCCAGAGGTTGGTTCAGTATTCGTTAAGGGCGTTTTGACAACGTGCTCGAACTAAGAATGAATGATATTACGATTTGACAGAGACTTATTTTAGAGTCTGACGACGAAATGGCGAAGATTTGGGTCAATAAAATATAACGTTGACAACACGACACACATTTTTTACGAATGGTAACACCGATAGTTGTTTTACAAGGTTATTTGTCATAGAATATTTAACCAATCTACATTTTATAAAGGTTTAAACTATACCTTGCCAAGACTCTTGCTACGCCGATGCGTAGAACGACGTCTTCTAAAGAAGTTGTGTTTGCCATCGTTGCCGCTCATCTCCTTCTTGGTCGCGTTGAACTGCGCTGTTGCCAGCTCTTCCGCGCGAGCTTTGTTAGGGATCGTGCCTTTTTGGACCTCTTGGTTGTTGCGACCTGAAAGAGAATATCAAGGATTCATATTATGTTGTTTAATAATGTAAAGTTTTAAGTAACAGTAAATTAAATGCACATAATTACACATAACTGGAGAATCCGAGAAGGGTCGATTGTACCAAATTCTTCAGAAATTACAGCCGAAATTACGAAGTTTCTTTTTATTTAAATTAGCCTGTGCTGTCCCACTGCTGGACGAAGGCCTCCCTTTACTCCCTCACGGCTGTGCGAAACTTATTTTCAATTCACAACAAAGACATACAGTTCGTTCCGTATCTCTATGGTAGGCTATAAGTATATATAGTCCCGACCTCATGCAGCTGTTGTAGGCGTATTAGTTATTTTTGCTACGACATATCCATGTTTTTTTTGTCCAGAAAGCTATTTCAAAATAGTCACAAAATAATTTGTTTTCTCAGGATTTAGAATAAGATCGTTGCTTGAAATGTATCACATTACTATGGTTTTTCTTTTTCTTGTAAATAATTGCTATGAAAAAATCACGTCTATATTTATTAAATTGTAGGTTCGTTATTTGAATTTAATCAATGTGTTTATTTTTTCTCTTTGTTGTAAATTGTTTGTATTCCAATAAACCACATTTATCTTTTTCAATTTGTAGGTACTAGGTTGTAAGTAAAACCCACCTATCCTATAGACCTGCCACGCCCCCACAGTGCCATTATGTAGTGTGTCGACCACGTGGAACACGTCTCCACATCTGAACGACATCTCGCCGTCTGTCGGCTCTGTGTAGTGGAAGTGGGTCTTTATGTGGAAGGAGTCGCCCGCTGAAATGAGAAAAGGTAATATTAATTTACATGAATTAGTTCGAAAATCATCAAAAATGGTAAAATATGCAGTGTGGTGTGCATTGAAATCGGGAAAATGTTAGTTTAAGAAATATACTATATATAATATATACTAAAATATCAAATACATTTTATAAAGCTTAATCAGCCGTTGAAGTGCATTCACTTTAAGAATGATCTTGGTATAGCCAGACTGCAGAATAAAATTAGAAACTGAATGCCGGAAACGTGATATCAATTCAGAAGTTCTATGTTTTTGCCTTTCACGATCATTATAATGTGATCTCTACGTGATAAAATAAGAGACGCCAGTTAATCAACATACTCATACCTGTCTTTAAATCGAGTTTTAACTTTATTACATCACTCAATCACCTGATTGAGAAAATTATCACAACACCATAAGGTTCTTGGGCGATTGGGAAAAATTTAAAGATTATGGCAGGTTGATGTGCTGACGTATATACAAACAATTTCAAGTGAATGAGTAATTCGTCTAACTTTTAAATTTAATAAGATGAATAAGTAACATGTACTCACGGATCTGCCCGCTGGCCACAGCATTGTATTCTTCAGGGGAGTGCTGCACGATGAGGTCGATCCTGTCCTGCAGACTGAGCAGGAACAGCACCGCCTCCTCGCGCGTCACGCCCTTCATCTCCATGTCGTTTACCTGCTCGACCGCACAAAACTAATACTCAATGTTCGTGCCATTCTTGGAACTATGACAGGGTAATTAAGAGTAGTAAGGAGGGGGAATACAATCATAGATATAGGGAATGGACTGAGCGAAAATCTTTTATACTTTTCTGCCTGTACAGCTTGATTGGGAACGCTCAATCCGTTAGAGGAGTTCGAAATCTTCTTATTCAGAATGATAAATTCACTGAACAGAGCTGAATTCCATCTATGGCACTCGTAACGCAATTGACCTCATTGTATACTATTGTTTGCCGCGAAAGCTGAACGAACGCGTACGTGTCCGCATATAAAACGAAAATCGTTGTTTTCTATGGGCTAAAGCCGAGTGTGAGTAGTCTGGTCGTGGGACTCACCAATTACCGCGACCCCGGTACGTAAAGGGCTATTGAAGGACACCGTGGATTTTAGTCAGTACGAGTCTGACAGTCCCTCCCGCTCTGCCCTGGGTGGGAGGACTCATGTGATGATTTTACCACGTAAAAAAAAAGTGTGAGTAGTCTTTTACTCTATAACGTGCACGAGATCTACAAGATCTCATAGCCCATACAGACTGCCGGCGAGATAATCTCCCCGAGACGTCTAGCAAAGTGAAAGAATCATGGCCAAACCTTTCACATTCACGCTTCTCAGATGTTCTCGGGGTTCCTCGCCTTGAGTCTGTTTTGGCCTTCAAAATTACTGAACTTTAAAACCAAGATGAAGACATACCTTAAGTATCTTGTCAGCAGGCTGCAGCCCCTGCAGCGCGGCGGGGCTGGTGGGCTGCACGCCCGACACGAACACTCCGGAGCGGTTCCCGCCGCACAGGCGGAGACCCACTGAGCCCTCCTTCTGGAAGCTGATCAGCCGGGGCTCGCTGCTGGAAGAGGGAGATATGATAAGATTTTAGTTTTGGCCTCATTTAAGTAATCAGGCGACACGATAAGCGACACGCGATAGGATTCGTACACACGCTGTAAGGAGTCGCCGCGACGCACCAGATTGAATCGCACCGTTTTACATCGTAATGGATTTCACGTTGAATCGCACTTAGGACACCGCGTAATAATTTTAACTGTTTTGTGATGTAATTTCAAGGTATTCCACTTAAAAATACATTTTCACGTTATTTTACCATTAAAGGAACCATAAAGGTCATCGTCCAATGACCGGAAATCTGCCAAGTCATTGTTTTGGGTGTTTTGTAATTGTCCGATACTGGAAAAATCTCAACTTACGATGGTTTATTTCTTTGATTGTTCATTGCTTCTTCTTCGTATAGCTGTCTTCTACTGCTGTAGTAATCTGTAAAGTTAATTTTGGCATTATTATTTTAGAGTTTCATATCTTTTGATTGAATTGCATTGAGTTCGGCATTAAAATATCTCTCAGATTCCTTGTCTTTGGAATTATCATTGTGGATAACTGCATTTGATGCAGATTTTCATCCTAATCTTTTTCATCATATTTCTGAGATCAGTTTAAGATGATACAGTATATCTATTACAAGAATATTTTGACGCATGAACGATCATGACAAGGGGTTTTAAAAAACGTTACTAGGAATTTCTGCCGAGTCTTAAGTAATCAGGCGACATGATAAGCGACACGCGGTAGGATTGATGCACACGCTATAAGGAGTCACCCTACGCACCAAATTGAAACGCACCGTTTTACATCGCAATGGCTCTCACGTTGAATGGTACCTAGGACACCGTGTAACAATTTTCACTGTCTTGTGATGTTTTTTTTTTTAATCACGTTGCGCCACACTAGGTATTTCTTCTGAGTCTTAGATGCGTTAACAAACATTTAAAATTCACATACACAAACACCTAGGCCCGGAACAACCACTTGTAGATCATACTCCTTTTTTTTAGTGTTGTAGAATCATCAAATGAGTTCTTCCACCCAGGGCACGGCAGTAGGGACTATCAGAATTGTACTAACTAAAATCCACGGTGTCCTTTAATAGCCCTTTACGTTGTATGATCTACGGTCTCGGAACTAACGACTAAAACTAACTCCTTAACTCCTAAAGAACAATGCAACATTTTATGCAAATACAACTTAAATTTTCAATTTATTGTTTCTCTAATTTTTCTTTCACATACCTTCATTCCTCGGCGGCGGCGGTCTGGGCGGCTGGTCGATCTGTTCGTGTGACATCGGGCCTCGTCGTGCGTCTCCGCCTCTCACCGGCGCCGCTACGTACAGGTTCTGACCGCTGCTTGAATACGCCGGAGATGCCTCTGCAGCTCCGTATACGTTGTGAGGAGTGGCTTCTGTTGGGAAAAAGTAGGAATTTTAAGAAGTATTCAACATTAAAAATGAGTGTTGACTCTTAACTTTATCAGACGCCTTAGCACGAATTCCACGTATTTGCGCACTACTTATATGGGACGTAAATTGTATAAAAAAAATAAAAGTGCTTTTAGTGTATGAACGAGGAACAAATTGTATCCATCAAATGAACGTTAAACGTCTATTTTACGTCAGGTAAACGTGAAATTTATGCTAGGGCCTCAAAATACCTATTGACAAATGTTGACAGACCCATTTCTTATATATTACCCCATAATTATGTTTCAAAATATATAAAAAAAGACTAAAAAGAAATCGAATAATGTTGCCTACAGAAAAAACACTTACCAAGACTATTATAATTATTCTGATAATTTCCATTTGTAACCGTCTCTTCCCTGATCAGTTCTCTTGTAACCACCAGATTCAGGCGATCCTTACAAGACTCGATGAGTTTCCGTGCTTCCTTCAAGGTCATAGCATCAGTCACTGGGGTGTTGTTGATCCTGGTCACCATGTCACCTTCGCAGAGACCCTGGCCGCCTTGGTTCAGCTGTTCTCTTGCTCGCAAAGTCAATTCTTTAACGTAGAGCTTGCATCCTAATACTATGCCGAAATCTGGAACAGATGAAGGAGTGTTTAGATTAATAATTACGTATTTAGTGGCTTAAAGTGTTGGTAATCCTATAAATTTTTACGAAGACTCTGGCATCAACATTAATACTAATGAAAGTCGCTCTTCTAATTTTTTGCTGCAAGAGCTGATGTTGTCGTTATCATAGCCCTGTCTTGGTGAAGCACTATCTTCCACATTTCTGTATAAGTCGCCATCTACATCTGCTGTTCTGTGGAGTGTGTGGTCACTATCAAGCAGAATGTGGGCAAACAACTCTAGTTCACTACTTGAGTCCAGGCACTGTTATTACAAACTACAAATGCTATCTGTAGTATCTTTGGTACATTATTTTAACCAGCTGAGGAAGATATACTGATAGCGTTCATCATGATTCTTTAAGCGAGGGACCATAATCAAACCCATAGACATAGAGAATGGACTGATCAATATTTGCTTGAAATTGATCCAGAAAAATAGGTCAATTATTGTTGTTGGTCTCACTCACATTTTTCTGCCCGTATTGACTTTACAGATGGATAGGGAACGTTCACTCTATTCTTTATTCTATATCTAAGATTCGAACCAACGCCATATTGTTTTTTAGCACAGTTTCCCCAGACAATTCAAAAGGCCTACGGCCAGGACCTCTTATAACGATATCATTCAAACTGTAACCAACCTTCTTTCTTTCCATTCCTGGTGAGTGACAGTTTAATGGTGGTAGGCGCAGTGGGCGGCGGCGCGGGCGCACGTCTCCGCACCACCAGCGACACGGTGGCGCCACTGTCGCGCAGCACCTGCACTGCGCGCGCGTACTCCACATTCTCAAGGGGCACGCCGTTCACGGATACTATTCTGTCGTTTACTCTGGAAAGATGAGAAGTTAAAGATCAATCTATGATTATTTTTACTAAAGAACACCTCCCTGTTTAGGGAGAACGGGAAGTTATGCAAGTGGAACTGTGGGATTCTTTTCCCATAATTCTGCCTGCATTGCACCCATTACTGGATCTAAATTTTTCTTGGGACTCAACGGTCTGTTTACACCACCACCACGAACGAAGCAATGTGTGATTATGAGTGACCGTCTCCCACTCGTCTCCTTAGATAACTGTTTTGTATTAAAGAAGAAGAAGAAGTGCCATAGGTACATTTTTTTTCGTTTATTATAAAAGTAAAAATTTAAGGAACCTAGGTCCAAATGTCAAATAATAGTAATACTCACTGCAACTTATCCTCAGCCGGCCCTCCTCTCAACACATCAGATACTGCGATGGACGGGTCGCCACTAGCGAAGTGAGGATTGTCCCGACCTCCGGAGACCGCGATCCCGAAACCGTAGCCTGGTACCCTGTTCAGTCGGACTCTGTGGGTCTCCCACCCGGCGCTGCGTTCGGCTGTCTGTAAGGAAAAGGTAAGAAGGGGTAAGTTTATGGTGGAATGCATTAGGAGTAGCCTATGCCCAGCAGTGGAACGAATGCAGGCTTGATGATGACGATGATGACGTATAGGTATATGCTGAAGATGGTACAGTTTTGGGAGTTGGGTTTTTTTCCAGGTCCGGCAATTCCGTTAGGAGTTGTGCCGGGTTTTTTACTTTTTTAATTGAAAGATAGGTTCGTATTTGACTACTATCTCTCCTGATGGTAAGCGATGATGTGGTCGACGGTGAAGCATGCTTACCTGGAACTTTAGACTTAACTGGCGAAATCTAGGTTTACTATTAGGTACTCCTCTGGGGTCGCGGGACTAACGGATTACCGTGACCCCGGTACGTAAAGGGCTATTGAAGGACACCGTGGATTTAAGTCAGTACAAGTCTAACAGTCCCTCCCGCCCTGCCCTTGGGAGGACTCATTTGATGATTTTACCACGAAAAAAAAAAATTAGGTACTCCTCTGCCTAACACAGGATTACAGGCGTGATGTTATGTTATGTTAAGAACTACCCAGTACTTATTTAAATTTAAAACTATTTTAGTTAACACGACTAATACTGCTCGCGCCTTGCAAGAAAAGGTCGTGATAAATCAGATGGTTACTAGAACAACCGTGTACTAGATTACAAGGCAAGCTTAAGCTTATGACTAGCAAAATTAATGAAGGCTGTTATCCTTAACCTGTTGCGCTAAGATGGATGACGGAGCTTAATACTTTACTTAGTAATCATGGTATAGACTCAAGCGAGTTTCAGTAATTATTTTGTTGAATAAGTTGAATGCAGTATAGTGGTAACTATATTTTTGAGCCGTTTGGGGTTGAAACTATAGGGCCATGGGGTCCGAGTGCTCAGTCTCTACGAAGACATTTCTAAAAGACTTGTTGACGTGACCCAAGAGCTGGCTTTTACCTTGGCCAGAGGCTAAGAATTGCCGTACAAAGAGGCTACGCCGCCAGCTGACAGCGTTGAGGCTGATTTTTTCGATGCTCTATGATAGTTTAGTTTTATATTAATTTAGTATTTTTAATGTCTATAGTTTAATTAATATTTATTCATTTGTACAATAAAATAAAATATTATGTAGTTGAATGATACTTAAATATATTAGGACAAAATCTCTAACAACCCTTATTTTAACGTTTATACAAAAATGTTTGTAAGTGATAAAGAATAAGAAACGCTCGAAACGTCGGCCGAAGCTACAGGTTTCGTGCTTACATAGTAGTACCCCAGAACACGAAATTACGTGACTCACAACTCAAAAATTTACGCTCGTCTCGCTTCAGTTTATGTTAGGAGTCTCAAAAATCAAAACCGCAGACGACCACGTGCCATTTAAATGTAGTTTTCGAAAGCCACATAGTTCGAAGACAAAATTAAGTGTTAAAGTAATTATGCCTATCTCATTTAGCAAGTGACATGTTGGACCATACAATTAATAAAAGTCCGGCCAAGTGCGAGCCAAACTCGCACACGAAGGGTTCCATACCATCTTCTATAAAATAAAATGATTAGCTGAATGTGTTGCTAAGCGCAAATCTCGAGAGCAGCTGAACCGATTTCGCTAATTTATGTTTTATAATATTCCTTGAAATACTAGGATGGTTCTTACGGAGACAAAAATAAATGTTATCCTGTAAAAATCTTTAAACACCACTTTTCTATAAAACTCAATTTGAACGTTAATACCATACCATAAAGTTTAGTTATAGACGGTACAAAGTTAGCCGGGCCAGCTAGTTATCTAGAAAAAACGGCAAGAAATCATGTCTGTTGTATGGGAATATTTATTTTTTTCTGTTTTAGTGCCTATATTTTGTTATAGCAGCTACAGAGATACAACCTGGTTGGAGACAGACAGACGGGGAAGTCTTAGTAATAGGGTTCCGTTTTACCCTCTGCGTACGGATCCCTAAAAATAAATTCAGTTAAGCCCAGGGTGGAGCGGAAAGGACTGTCAGACTCGTACTGACTCAAATCCTTAGCTAAATCAATAGCCTATTACGTTCCAGGGTCTCTGTTACCTGATAAGATAGCCTCGCGGCCCATCTCACAAAATTCATACATAATATACATATAGCAGTTTGCTAAATGCATCTTTACCACCGCAGTACCGTCATAATTTTAATATCTGCCAAGATCCGCTTGGAAAGTTGATTCAAATGCTATCGTCCCTGGCCCCGCAAAGAATTCAATTATCTAAGATATATAAAAGATAATATTCATACACGCAGTCTGACCGCTGCTTGCTGTTTATGTATAAGCTTTGCGCATACGCTTATACTAAATAATGTAACATAAACATAACATTATGGACATAGGAACCTTGAAATGTCTCAAGCTTATCACAAAAGTATTGACTCGCATACTTGATCAGATTATTTTTTTACACCTACTGAGCTCCCGATTTGGTTTCTTGACATGAAAACAAATAAGTTATTTTTGTTATACGCTTTATTTAAAGTTTTTTTTTTCCCCAACGACGTCTACTTCATTTAATAAATAATATCATTTCAAAATAAATGAAAAAGAAACACTAGATAGATGTTTTATTAATGGAAGACTAAAAAATCACTTAATCTAAACATGAAGATATCGCAGCAGACATTTTAAACTGTTTAACATTATATTTGTCTTCTTGATAAATATCCATAAGATAATGCGTGAGAACCGAATTCCTTACGACTGGTATCATCTAATTAATTCATTATTTATCTTTATGTAATCTAAACATTGATATACAAAAAAAAACCATCTAAGGTAACTATTAATTGTCCGACGAATTGATTAGGTAATTGCAATTTTTTTCTCCACTCTGTGACTTTATTCTTTCATCGGTTGTCTGTGAATCATCGTTAAGAGTCATAATTATCGACATATTTTTTTTTATTTGAAAATCTAATTACTAAGTAAGTATAAGCAACAATTTCGTTATGCCACTTAGCTGTGTGGTCCTTAAACCGGACTAATCTCGTCTTTTAGAGTCCTTTAACTGAAACAAACACGATACTCTAAGTAATTAACACAGTCCCCACTTCCCCACATTAAACAGTTGAATTAAAACTGAACTCGCTGCACCGAACAAAGAATTGCAATTTTCCCTTCGATAACGAACAGATTAACCGTTGATTTCAAAGAAGCTTTTGTTTCCAGTACCAACGTTTTGACAACAATGTTCATTGTGGACGAGTCACCAACAATCTGCCGGTTTGCAAACACAAAAGCGACTGTGTACATAAATATTCAAGTAACAGCGTGTTCCTCTTACTTGGCAAACAGTGTAAACGACATTGTATCAATAAACATTCTGTAAAGGATGATAGAGAGGCAATAAATGGCGTAACTACTAGGTGGTGTACTAATGTGCACGTACAAACAGCCTGTTGCAATTCATTGCAAGATGGTGTCTCCCAGAAAGGGACTATGACTCACAGACAGGCAGGACCAATTGCGTACTAAGCAGTCGATTGGTTGGTCACGACCGAGCTAGAAAGGTCAGAAAAGAAATAAAGGTAAAATGTGATCGAATCAACAATATCCTTCTTATAAATGGAATACCTTTCGTATCTCCAAAAACTATGAATAAAAGTGTTAACAACAAACCAAATGAAACACCAGATACGAAGAGTAATATCAACAATCCAATTAACCCATTCATCAGAACGGATTAAGACTATTTAGTAGATCTATTTAACAGTTATTAAGAACCATGCAGCGATATATAACAAGTAGTATTAAGGCAGTCTTATTGAACATAAGCATCAAGCCGTGGTTCTCACGCCGTCGGGAGGGCTTGCCACTCCTTGATAAACTGCGAGAATTGCGTTGGTGATGACTTCACTCACGCGTAGTCCCTTCCCTATTCAATTGAAAGACGATGTTTGTTCTAGTTCAATTCTCATTTCGTAATAGTTGCTGATTGATCTGACTGCAAATGGATTTACTAATTTTATGATATGGTAAGTTTCTTTGTTTCCAATTTCAAAGAGAAACAGTTGGATAAAAAAACACACAGTTGAGATGATTGTCAGAAGAGAGGTGAATCCTCTGTGCTGAAATGATAAACATTTTTTGGAGAAAGATGTTTGAGTCAGCAGTGGACATCTTATGTATGAAGTGATGGTGACATTTTTTTTTATAAGACTGAATAAACCCTTCTAGTACTTTTTGCGACAATACTTTCACTGAATTTGTTTGTAAGCAAACTAAAAACTACAAACAAAGTAAACAGAAAGAATGCTACTTCATACTAATATTTTAAACGTGAGCTTGGATGGATGGATGGATGTTTGTTACTCTTTCACGCAAAAACTTCTGAATGCATTTGGATGAAATATGGTATACAGATAGTTTATAACCTGGATTAACACATAACACAGTTTTTATCCCGATTTTATGTTCCCGTGGGAGAATTTTAGAGTTGTATCGGGTGAAGCCGCTGGCAACAGCTAGTTTATGTATATTTTTTTCACATTATATCAGTTATCTTCCAATAGCAACGTTTATGTAAGTAATGCAAATACAATTTCATCACGGATTCATAAACCATGCTACAGATATTAATCTATAACGCAAAATAATTAGTGTATTCTTGCAATGTTGAGCAGTACGTAACAAGTGTTCTGAATCAGATAGAAACCGTGACTGCAGATTTGTATGCAGATAACTGAAGACCATTATGTCAATGAATAAGATGTGTCAGTAAAGCCATCATTGGAATTGTTATAAAATGTTCAATGATAGGCAGGATCGAAACTCTAGGTATGGATGGCTGCAAAATTTCAAAGTTATGGAAACCCTTGCATCTTGTGCAGAAGCTGTGCCTAGCTATTCTAGCTTCTATGTTATCTCCTATAAGTATGCAATGACAAAAAGGAGAAATAGAAGAAATATCGTGCTCCTATAATGTGGTTGTACGGTTACATGAATTTCTACTGTGTTCACAGTTTGCGGTTCGTACACTCATAAGAGTTAATTTAACTGAGCTTAGTTCTTGGTCTACAACCGGCGTTGCCTGACATTGCATATGAGTTACATGAGAAAGTGCGGAAGCATGAGTGGAACTTCTGATGGTGCTATGCTCTTTGTTCCATTACCAGCCTCTTATTTAAAACATAAATGATACCTAAATTATTCAAGTCATTAATATTCGTTTTGCGTGCATAAAAGAAGTAAATTATTCTATTGGTACTGACACAACCTTGCTTCCTACGCTTGTCTGTCAAAGTTACGCATGTTTTAAGAGAAAAAGACCACATTGTATTCAAGTTATGGCTTCTGTATGGCCCACGTTAGAGACGCTTTAACGGTGATTACCCAATTCCTATACAATGGGCCCATAAAAGTGGTTAATGCTGCTGAGAAATAACGCCCAAATACAACGTTTAAGATTTGAAAGCTGCTAATGCTCTCAATTTGGAAATACGTAACTCCAATGCAGTTAAATCGGCTTCACGAGCTAAACTTAATTTCAACAAGAGAAGGAATTCTTTCGATATCTATTTGTCTCGTTTTTTTTATTTGATGAACGTCGCCGACCGGATGTTAAGACTATTTTTAGATGAAGACCCAAGAGGCCGTTTAAAACTGCAACATGTCGATACTCGTCATAGAAAATCGAAGGACATAAAACATATTGAAGGGTGTTCGGAACCT
Organism: Agrotis puta; assembly: GCA_943136025.2. NCBI lineage: Eukaryota > Metazoa > Arthropoda > Insecta > Lepidoptera > Noctuidae > Agrotis > Agrotis puta. The sequence continues at coordinate 10,845,022 of OW964186.2, read as the reverse complement.
CGAACTCAGGTAAAGCTTTCGACAAGTAGCGACATGTTCAAGCTCGAACGTCACCCAATGAGTTGGATGCTGCTAGACCTAATTAAATAACAGGTTTTAGGTCTGCTGATAAAGACTTGGCATGAAAAACTATTCATAAATTGACAAAGAATGTGAAGACGATTAAAAAATTATAATATTAGAGCTATTATTGTGCCGCTGGAAAGCAAAATTAAAAAACCTTTGTTTTATTAATGAGGCAAAATAACAAGTATTACATAAACACCTGTGCATTAATGATATAAAAAAATATTCTTAGAAAAGATACTATAGAGAGATGATCCAATTCTACATATTCAAGAGGATACTCAGCGGATTTGATTCCAGATTTCAATAAAATACTGTTTCTATGTTCGTTTTACCTCGCAAGAATGACAAACGAATCAAAATCTGTATGATAAATACGAAAAATACAATCAAAATTTTGAAGTTTAAAATAATGCTGCACCTGCACATGAATAAGATAATTAAGTACCTATTCGGTTATAAACCTAACGCTTCAAAGAAGCTTAATTTTATTGTATACTGCAATAAAATCTGGCGGCATAGTTGTAAAATATTTATGTTATTACACATTTATTCAAGCGTTTATTGTGGTCATTGGATTATTACGATCTATGCAAACTGCCTTTAGCAATCCATTGGTAGTTATGAGCAAAATACAATTTAGTCAAGGTGAATGTGATAAAGAAACACCAGATTTTGGAACTACAGTCAAGTCTCACACAAAAATTATATCAAAGAGACAGCTGTTGTCTCCAACTAACAATTTAAAACAACTCGTTTGAGTGGATCTACTGAAGACTTAGGAATTCCCGCTGCGACCGAAAATCTTTTAAACAACCTGAAATAGTTAAATGAAGTAACTAGCAATTGATCGCAATATTCTGTCAAAGCACATGCTAGCTATTGGCATAAAAAAATATTCAGGCAAACTTTTTAAAGGCTTCAGAGTGCTTTAGGAATCCTTAGGAAGACATAGTCACGCTTTAAGAGAGAAATTCTAAGCTGAAGAAGACACCAGAATATGTTGGATAGAATAATACGCTTCGTATATAAGAGGCTGTTACATAGAATGAATCAACGGATTAAAATTTTGTTGGCTTGCACTTGCATCATCATTGTCAAAGTAGAGATACTTACTACCTTGTAAGCATTAGAGACGTGATCAAATCTGTTAAAATTAAAACACGACCAGTGTGTGTTCTATTTTAGCTTACGCAAATTAAAGAACAACTGATCAAATAATCTGTTATGAAAATTCCAATATAGAAAAAATTACCTCAATAATAAAAGAAATAAACACAGGTGGTATTGGAACTGACAAAGATTACACAATAACTCCAAAGCATCGTCAACCTTATTTAATGTTATTAAAACAAGCTTTTAGACACAACATAAATTAATCAAGACGAGTCCCAAAATTTTGCCCATAAACGGAAAATCTTACACAAAGAGACACACCACATTGGGAAACTTTAGGTCAAAGTATTTTAAGACTGGTAGGTTATAATGCACCTACGCAAACCAAACAGGTAGATATTATGCAATAGAAACCACATAAAGCCATAAGTACTTCTGATATATTTAATAGTGCGTAATATTTATTGGGTGGATAGAATTTCAACTGCAACTCGAGTAAGGGCGTTCCGCAAATACCAAGACTTAGATGTCATGAAGTTTCAAAACAATGGAGCATTTTATGAACATGTAAAAGATGGACGGATTATCGATGAATGGAAGATGCTTTTATCAAAAGAATTACATAAAAAGAATGTTAACGATGTGTTACGTGAAGATGCTCAACGTGGGAGGATAGATTTATTTGGTCAAGCGACATGGCCTTTTTGTGTCGTCTTGATAGGAAATGTAGATTAAAAGCCCACATTTCATAGACATAGTTCAGAACACACAAGCGTTGAAGAAAACATCAGATCTACGAATAGAATTAATTTTCACCTGTTTAGTTTTTTTCTGTCACCATTAGTAGGTATACTAAAATTTTTGTCTTCATCTCATCAAGCATTAGTTACGATATCACCTTTGACTTTATAATAAGTACTTCCTTAATGACATCAACAAAGTGAATAAACACATGAATAGCGTCATTTGTCAAAAAATAAAAAAATAAAACGAAGGAAATATTCCAAACGCCTCGTGTGACATGAGTCACTTGTTAGCCGGAACTCCTAAACGCGCTGAGTTTATTAACTTTAGGACTCAGCTGCTATTGCAGTCAGTAACAGTCATTTCAAATTGTTTTTACTGTTGACAACAACCGTGACAATAATCCTGACAGCAACCGTGACAATAATCCTAAGAGCAACCTTAATGCAACAAGAATAATTCCAATGTAATTTTGGCAGTGATTCAAAATAAGAGGATGTCTGAAAGTGGTGCAGGTGACTGATGTGTGGTAATCAGCTGACATGGTATAGACATGTGATGATGCAGAGAAATTAAGATAATCTGGTGAGAAAAGTTTTACGTACGAGTAGAGGAAGACCACAGCACCGATAGATGGATGGATGATGTCGCTAGAAAGGAGGTGACTGCTAAGACAACAATTAACAACGAAGTATGGAAGCAGAATACACATAAATTAGTTGGTATAACAGCAGGAGAAGATGATAGCTACAAAATCAGAGGTAAACCAGCCGTGAAAACACTGTAAATACATTTCGTGCCCCCTATAACCCTAGTTCGTAACACTCAAGTAATTGTCATGACATATTTACTACACCTATTTCGCTAATGGTCTGCGACCTTTTAGTAACGGGGTGAAGAGAAATATATGCCGTAATAGCTACAGGTGGAACAAGACTATTGTCAGTAAGGCGCCGTATAGTTGTATTAAAGACAAAACTCACTTTGTTTTGGTGACACCCAACCATTAATACAGGTGTCCCCTAGACAATTACTTTCATTTGAGCTAATCTAGTAGAGAAGAGGGTTACCTGAAAAACCAACTTTTGGACATCGAAGAATTGGCATCCCGTTTATCTTTTTAATGCTACATGCAATACAAAACCTGGTTGAAACTCGCGCAAGTCAGGGAAATATGACACAAAAGAGATGATGTCTATGCCTACTCAGCATTGGGATTGGGCCAAAGCTTTGAAGAATGCTGATGATACCTTAACGTGTAACCATAAATAAAGTTTCTTGCGTTATCTTGTCTTCCCTATGGAAACGACCAACGCAAACCGTGCACCTGTTTTTGACTTCATATAAGTGGCCTAGGGCCTATATAAAATAACATATTCTAATTTTGATTCAAACCTTACTATATAATTTTCTATTAATACCAAGTACTCCTGCAAAACTTAACGACCACAATCTCATGCTCTCATAAACACGAGATTACGACTTTCCCTCACGTTACGTTACTAAACACACTAAATTATTCATTCACAACGTAATGACGATTAGCCATGCAGTTGACAGTTGCACAAGCAATTATGACTGTATGAAACGCATATCATTTGAATAAAGAGAAGGTACCTAATGTGTATAACTGCGCTTAATGATGGACCTGTAAAAACAGCCGCGACATGGGTACCTGCGAGTAAGCTCTGGGGTGCCCTGAGGTCGAAGTGCTCGAACGATTCTACTTTTATAAAGTCAAACCTTAACTTAAGTTAGTAAACTTTTTTACTATTTCATAATCAGTATCAAAATTGTGGACAAAACATTTAGGGGAAACTGACTTCAATGAGAAGTCTTGTTATGTCCACCAACTCATACTGAGCCAGCGTGCTGGATTGTGGCATGTCAACTTATAGAGAGGAAGAGGCCTGTATGTGCATATCTCAGCATATTAAAACTCTTTTTCACTTTTCCATATTGCTACGCTTTTTTCGAAACACCGGTAGGTACCGAACAGCAGACGTTATTCACGTTTTAAGTCAAGTTTTAAACTAGGCTTTTAGCTCAGTGCTTTGAGTGTTTATAATAGCACTCAGAGTTGTGTAATAATAGAGGATTCTCTTTGAAATGTTCTGAAGACTAGAAGCTAACTGTGTTTCTGTCTAGATTCTAGATACAGTTAAGTAGCTAAGTTAGTTGGTAATACCTAGTTCGACTCATGCCTTATACAAACATGAATGTGGTACCGACATTTTATAAAATTTTCTATGATATTTCATTGTTGAGATTTCATAACATGTCGTTTTGAAAACTAACAATTTTAATAAAAAGAACCATAGAAATAAACTATGTTTATATATTTTTATTATTAAAATAGTGTTTAGTCGCGCAAAAAAATGGAAGAAAGGCGGCTTATTCTGCAAAAATAAGACGCACATTGTAAAATAAATATAAAATGACACAGTTGTCAAATAAATTCAGACTGAATGAAGCCATTGATGTGCTTAACGCCTTCTTAGATAATACATATCGAATTGCCACATCAAACCTTGTAATCGAAGATCCCAAGGCAATTAAACGTAACTGTTTCGCATGTGCTACTGATGGGTTCAATCACAAGTCTCCCATGCCTATACAATAGAGCCCGCATTGTGCTTATAAAATTGCACAGATAATTTAATAATGTTTCAAAATTGTGAAAAATATAAAAAGAAAAGGGGGAAGTTTTGACAAGTGATCTTTCAAGAGAAAACCTAAACAAAATTATAGACTGTCATCTGTTATGTACCTACCTGTAACTTTTCAAATCCAAAATTATCCAATTTCATGTTGGAATTATTTAATTTGATGTCGCCTTTTTCACTCATTTAAATCACAAAACTTTGTATTGAACAGCCTCAATTTCATTACCACATGTATTTAAAAAACAGTTCACTCAAAACACAACACTACTTTAGTAACAAAAAAAAAACAAAAATACACGGAGAATTTCAAAATAAAAAGCTGTAGGTATTTTTAATACAATGGCACGAAGCTTTTCGAATTTAGAATTCAAATGTCACGCCGACGCCGAAGGCTGTATAGGCGTCCACCGGAGACGCCCGACTCACGCCATATGAGATTACGAATGCGAACAGCCTTCCCAAACTCCGAAGGCACTAAATACTTTACAGACGAGAATTAAAATGAACTCGACGCAAGTTAATATCTGTAACTAGCACTCGTTTTCCTAATGCGGCTGGTTAAACATCAGTAAAGTTGAATGCTATTTACTGCTATGCAAATTGAGTTTTTGTTTACTTATAAGTTAGTTTAGTTAGTAGGTACCCGGTAGCGTGGTCCAAGAATGCAAAAGATAGAGCGCCGAAGAAAGTATTGACCAAACATGACAAGTAGCTAGCTCTTTAACATATAGCGTAGGCTTTGTAAGTGGTTTAAGTACATTTTTAAGAGCTAACTTGAACAATAACAAGGTTTCACAAGGCCTTTGTAAAACATTTTACTACAAAGTTCAATTCCCGTTTGGTAAGCCCACGATATTCCAGATTTTCTACAGTAATTTCTTCGAAATACTTACCAAAGCATTCATGGCAAAAGTATTTTACCATGTCATGGTAATTAATTTAGAATAATACGGTAGTGCGAAAGTACTGTAGACTCTCCGAAATTGCCGTATCTAACAGCTGATGGGCCTGTCATGGCGTTCCAATCTGGGACATGTCCGGGGAAAGCCTGTGCTATGCAACAAACCACAGCACGCATAGTAAGACACTTATCGGTACTTTTAATTACAACATTTGTACGCAACGTTCGCACTTCTCCTCATCCTTGAAGAGCTTAATTTTATATTGAGATCGCTTTATTTAAATATGTTAGAAGCGATTCTTGAGCAGTTTGGCCGTTATAGAGCTTTAAATTATGGAGCGTTTACTTTCAAAATTACCGAAAGATGTACAAAAGTATCCTATGGCCCGCTCTTATCGTCCTAAGTTGGGAGATGTTAAAGATGCCTAGATGAGGAAGCGAGCATAGACAATATTAGCTAATATTGTATTTAGAGGATTTTATTAATAATTGTACCATAGTCATTCAGGATATGGTTGAACAGCTGGTAATCTTTAGATGACGCGATGACCTGGACAGATGCTATCCATTTACTATTCATTGAAAAGGTTATTGACCTTGCCCAGTTAATGCTAAGTGCTAAAGCAAATTCTAGTCTTCATTCCAGTCTCCCTCTTCGAATACCGACATTCGCGATTCCCCACCGATACGACAGGTCTCAAATTGAATTCCAGTTACACTTTGTATTTCACAAAGCTGTCGAGTTCACAGTAAAGTGTAGGTATGCGGCCACATCATTATTCACCCAGCGATTCGTATACCAAAGCTACAAAAACCACAGGATGTCATGCGCATCAACACCAAGGATGACTCCCTTCTACCAACGTGATAAGGTTCATTATCGCATGAAGAGTAAATTTCCCATCAGCTGTTGTAGTTTTGTTTTAGCACAGAAACAATGGACATTCTATCCACACCGGATCGGTAACATTATCTGGGGCTTTTCAGTTTGTTTAGCCTTTGAAACAGAGGTATAAAGTTCAAAATTACTTAGCATTGCTTTCTGTATCCTAGAATTGATATTAATACGGTCATTATGATGCGTCGCAGTGCCTATCGAGAATGTGTTATTGAATATCAAGTAGGTATAGACATTTGCTATAAAAGCTGATAAGTGTATTTTAGATATCCAAATATGAGTTGGTATTCTGTCTGTTCCAAAAAAAAATGTGTTATTTGGTCAATCTGTTTGTTTTTGGAAAGCCGATTAAATGGATGCTTGGATTTAAAAAAAAGACCAAAATGTCACTTGTATGAAAGTGAAAGGTTGATGATTTGCTAACCATACTTATAACAGATACATATGCTGACAAGAGCTTAAGTTTGATACCCTCTATAGACCAGGATGGTTTCTAGGCAGTGTGAGATTGACAGTACCTTCCAATCCACCCAGAGGGCAAGGACTCATTTAATGAATTTATCCATATAAAAAAAACACTCTTAGCACAAACATAGATTTGGAGTTTGATTTTTTCAATGTTACTTGTGAATGTAACTTTCATTCATCTCGGGCCAGTTTAATCAGTAGTTAAATTAACACTTAGTTAAAATAAAAAAAAAATAAAAAAAATAAAAAAAAAACTTTGTTAAAATCCTTATTTTAACCGCTGATCAAACAACTCCCCCCTAAGGGCCAGTTGTTTGTTAAATAGTAAACTATCAACAAAAAATGGTGATATACAAACAATTTAACAATACCAAAAAATAGGATATTTCTATGAAAAATATTAATATTTTAATTCACAGATACTACAAGAAAAAAACTGATTTTCTTTATAATGTAAAAACAAGAAAAGGTACACAAATACATAATATTTATTCATTAACATCATGTTATTTTCAAAAGAAAATCTTATAAAACTAATTAAATACATTATGTATACTTTTCCCAGTACCCCGTTGATATCATGTGTATCCAGGTATTGTGGACAAATTAGTGCCTTTAAATGCTAGAACCTCATCCGGGTTCACTTTCAACTTCTCTATGATTGCATGTTTATTAAATCTTATTTCATTCACATAATCCTGTTTGATAATCTTCATTTTCTCCACAAGCTTGTTCCGGAGAGTTCTTTCTAAGCCTGGACTCTGTAACAGACTGGCCAGTTCTGGCAAACTATCAGGTAATGATATTTCATTATCTGAATACTCTATTGCAATAGCTTTACTCCTTGTTTGCATTTCAGTGTATTTTTTATTGGCCTTTCTAGCACAAATATGCTTTTCAAAGGCTGTTTCTACTGTTGACTGTTTTCCCTCCTCATCAAACACTATTTTTGTCTTCAATTTACAATTACACTCATTGTCTGTTGATCCCTCTGCATTAAACTTTCGTTTTTTACGCAAACTGGGTCCTACTTCGCTGTCTAAGTCCACTATATGGCCATACTTTGTCTCGATCTTTGTCATAACCTCTTTGCACTTATTGTAAACACTTCTCAATTCTTCTAAGTCATTTTTATCTATTTCTATTGAGTTGTTTGTTTGCTCGCTACAGTCCGCCGAGGTCATTGGTATTTGTTCACTCTTTTTTAATCTTTTGTCAGATTTTGACTTCTTTTTACAAACATTTTCCAATGGCTGTGGTGATTTTTCTTTGCTAGTCATAACGGAAGACGTACTTTCGTCTGTTTTAATAAGTTCTCGGACATGATTCTTCACAATAACATACGATTTTTGCTCCACAAGTGGTTTTCGGATAATAGCTACTTCCACTGGCGTCTCACTGTCCTCATGAACGACCATCATTAAGAAGTACTTTACTCATTAAATAATCTATACTTTTTTAAATTATTAAGCTAATCATCACGATTTATTAAACATTTCATTAAATACAAACACGTGCCACTTCAACAAACACGCCCCAATGATATGACATTGACAGCAGTAGACAGTAGTGATGTGACTCCGCGCGGAGTTAAACGCCACCGCCGCGCGATGTCTATGGCTCAGTATCGATTCAATAGTCGACTAAAATATAATTTGTATTAATTTTGTACTTGTTAGTTCTAATTTGAGAATTAACATGTAGTAGTAAAAAAAACAATTTTGATCAATTGATCAAAATGGATTTTTTTCTACATTTGGGAGTGTCATTCTTTTAAATCTATGATTTTTTATGTGCCTCAGGTTGGCTGGACAAATCTTCAAAATAGCTTGCATTGAACTAGGTCAATAGGTCACTTTATGTGACGGCTAAACACCCTTATTTCAGAATTTGTGACGCTACAGAATCTTAGATAATCGATCGAAAACGTGTCCAGCCATCTTGAAAAACCACTTTTCGCTGGTCTCTCAATCTCGGTAACGGAAGTGATTTTGACGACTTTTTGCATATCAACGGGCGTCACATAAATTTGTGACGGGCACCGAGCTAAAAGTTTTGTGATAAGTACAGTGGTTTAGTAGAAAAATGCAAAAATCTGTGGCCAGCCATCTTGAATTTACGTATAAAACTTATGGCTGGCACTTCCGAATCTCAATAACGGGGGCGTTTTCGAATATGGTTCCTTTACTAATACTTGGTGACACAATGTGTGACAGTAATAATATTTGATTTATGGCGTCACATGTAAGGGTTTACGAGAAATCAATAAAAACTTAATGTCCAGCCAACCTGAGTTCAAGATGGCTGGACACATGTATCTCCACTGCCTGATGATCTACGACCTTCGAATTGTGTTCAAAATTTTGTGACGGGGACGATAACGATAACCTGAAATTGTGACGGAGAAACTTTGCGTAGTTTCAAAGATATTGACCATTTAAATGTTTCCATTCAAACATCCATTAATATTATGAGGTGACCATAATTTTACATACATAAAGGATTTCTTTTTAATCGATTAATTGGCCGATAGCATCCACGCCTGCTTTGTATTTGATTTCCCCGTGAGAATAAAAGGTTTTCCTGCAGTGAAAAGAGTAAGTATGTGTTAATTCAAAATAATAATTGACCACCAGCGCTGCAAGAGAGAGCCCACTTGTATTTCGCGTTTAGTTCATTATCTTATGTAACTGAAAATGAGAACTAAACTCGATAGCCGGCAGTGTATGTACTTACTTTTCGAAGTGTTATCACTAATCAGAGTACTAGTAACTATTAATTAATCTGCGGTAAGACAACCTAATTATGAGTTAAGATTCGACCAGTTGTCCTAGTAGTACCAACTTTAAGCAATAGATGGCGACACCAACATCAGCTATTAGGGCAGTATAGTTTGTCATAAAGTTTAGTATATTCAGCTATTTATATGATTAAAATAATAATAATAATAATAATCTTTATTGGAACAGAATGACATTTTACAAACTAATATTGTGTACGTAAATAGCTACATTAGTTACAAAACTGTGTCGCAGCTATTAACGCCCACCTCCAGTGGGTAGACAGCGGCGTTCCAATATCCAGAGATGTGAACAAAAATTAAATTAAAAATAGAAAAAAAAAAAAAAAGTTGGTAAACAATTAAAATATAAACAGTTTAAAACAGCAAAATACAAGAATAAAATAGGTAGGTGTGTAATGGTTGTGGGAGTGTTTTATGTAAGTGTTGTGCGTGTCTGTGGGGGCAAGTGCAGAGTGTGCTCGCGGAACCTGCTCACGAGCGCACTCTGTGCTATGTGTGTTTGGTGTGTATGTGTACGGAAGTATGATCTTTACGGTTTGACTAGAATCTCCAACTCTTCGTATGTAAGGGTTTGGAGCCAGTTATTAGTATTTCTTTTGCAATCCCGGAGTGTACATGGGTAAATGGTGAGCACTTTATTCACTCTATTATAAAGCACGGAACTGCAGAAAATGAACTGGCGGCGGACAATTTCCAATTTAGTACATGGTGTCGGACAAACTCTGTCAATTCTACGTTTTCGCGTACTAAACCCAGGGTCATAAGACAAGTTTGAATGCTTCCTCAACACTGTACTTAGTACAAAAGAGTGCCTTATTCTAGGTAGCTTCCATAGCGTGTACAGTTCGTTAGTAGGGAAACGGTAGGGTTTGAAGGCCATCACCTTAAGGACAGCCCTCTGCGCTCTCTCCAGACGCAGCAGAAGACATTTACCAGCACCACCCCAGGCCGAAATGCAGTAAGTCACAATGGAATGGGCAAGAGCAAAGTACACAGTTCTCAGGGTAGTGAAATTGGCAGAGGTCCTTAGATTTTTAAAAACAAAAATTAATTTTCTTACCCTAGAGACCAGTGAATTGATTTGCTCACTCCATGTCAGTGTGTCATCAACCCAAACACCAAGATATTTTATTGATTCTGTACGAACAACCTCAGGACAAACACAGGTGGCAGACATTACTGTATGGCACGCATGAGCTGTCAGACGGAAGGGTGGGGCTGGTTGTGATGCTTTCCTTGGACTAAAAGTGATAAACCTGGTTTTATCCAAGTTGAGGGTGAGCAAATTCTGTGTTAGCCACCCCATTGTAACTCTCAAGGCTGACTCTGCTCGAAGCCGAGCCTCGTTCCAGTCACCACCACGAACAACGACAACAGTGTCATCAGCGTAAGCAATTATTTTGGAGTATCTCAGATTAAGTTTACAGAGCTCGTTTATATAAACTAGAAAAAGGGTAGGTCCTAAGACACTACCTTGCGGGACTCCGTAGGTGAGGAATGCTTCCTTACTGGCGTGGTTGTTTATACTGACAATTTGTGACCGACCTCTAAGGTAACTCTCAAATAAACCAAGCGGCAGGCCTCTTATTCCAATTCTCTCTAGTTTACTGAGAAGAAGGGGGACAGAGACAGTGTCAAATGCTTTAGAAAGATCAAGAAAGATAGCTATAGACTTTTCATTATTGTTTAGGTTATGAGCTACTGAGCCTATCAACTCTAGTACAGCATCCTCAGTGTTTTTGCCTTTTCTGAATCCATATTGATTTTTGGCGAGTATATTCTGAGAGCTAAGATAATCCAGCAGCCGCTTGTTTATTACCTTTTCAAGAAGTTTCGACAGAATTGATAGAACAGATATGGGTCTGTAGTTGTTGACACTGTCTCTATCGCCACTCTTGTAAATAGGGTGCACAACAGCCTTTTTGAACACCGTTGGAAATAATCCAGATGTAAGGGCAAGGTTGAAGACGTGCCGGATAACCGGGATAAGAGTGGCTCTAGCACTGTAGACCACAGTTGCAGGGATACCGTCCCAACCTGTAGCACTAGTTAGTCGTAGGCCACGAATAAGATAATCTATCTCTTCATTTTCAGTGGTAAAGAGAACCATCGAGTTTAGGTGTATATCTACAGTGCCAGAGTCCGCCGCGTAGGTAGGGTTATGGTTTCGGGAATTTAAGATTTTAGACGCCAATTTTGTCCCTATGTTAGCGAAGAAGTCGTTCACAGCATCAATCGATTGAATTGGATCTGGGAATGTAGATAACAGCTCATTGGCAGAGGCCTTACTCTTTTTAAGATTGGAGATAGTTCTAATGAGATTCCAGGTAGCTTTCGGATTCCTGCGATGTTTTTCGAATTCATGTCGTTCGTATTCCCGTTTTAATTTCTTTAATAGATTGTTACAAAAATTTTTATATCGATTATAGGTGATTTTTAGAGTGTTATTATTAGCATTCTTCCTCATTTTGCGATACATGTTGTCTCGGTTTCGAATACACCTAAGGAGCCCAGGTGTGATCCATGGCTTAATAATTCGTTTACGACTTGGGATAACAGAGACACGGCTATTTTCATCAACAACTGTGGAAACAAGTTTCACCATGATGGAAGCAGCTGTTTCAGCATCATGGCAACTCATAACAGGAGTAAAATCGACATTCTCAAGAGCCACCACACAAGCATCAATGTCTACACGATGTAGATGGGAAGGTGATTTGGGGATATCCAAGTTCAGATGACAAAAAACCAGAACAGGGGCATGGTCAGTAATTAGAGAGTCAAGTACTAAGGTAATAGCTGGTTTGATTGTTTTTAGTATAACGTGGTCAATGCAACTAAAGTTGTGCGTCGGGAAAACATGAGCAGGCAACATGGCATGTGATGCAACAGCATTAAGATACATGTCTGAGTTTGTGTCAACGAAATTTGGAGCTATGTTTATATTTATATCTCCAACTATAATAATGGTTCTGAAAGTATTTAGTGAATTGAGAATTACATCCAGACTGGTAACAAAGTGCTGAGTATTTCTATTTGAAGGTGACCTATATATAGCGATAAGCGCTACTTCATTCTTAAATTTGAGCACAAGACAATTTGCATCAGCGAGTATGGGCTTTTCTAAAAGGAACTGTAACTCTTCTTTAGTATATACTACAATTCCATCGTTCTGGTTTGAGTGATCAGAGTGATTAGATACAAAACCCGGTATGGAGGGAAGATAAGGGCATTTGCGTAACCAGCATTCCGATAAGACCACGACATCAAATTGTGTCTTTATGCGATGCAGTAATATTAAAAGGTTGTTAAAATTTGCACTATTGCCGATGCTTCTAATGTTAACATGAAAAATTTTCAAGCCGCAACTAACGTTATTTAGGTATGAGCAAACTTGCTCCGGAGAGCATTGATGCGCAGCTGATGCTGAGAGGTGTTCAATATCATCTATTATTTTAACATTGTCATTCATAATCGAAGCTAAGTAGAAACAGGTGATTTGATTTATTGTACGTAACATAACATAACCCAAAGTAACTAGAAATAATATAGGAGTTACCAAGGTATCCCATTTGCCGTAGAGTTTCGACATAATACATCTTCCGTTGTGAATAAAGTGAATATAAGAATGTACTGTGTTGTGTAGGGTTGCTTGTTTGTGTGTAATGTAATGAATAGGTGCATATCGAGTATTTGGTAAGGACAATGATGATTGTGAAAAGTGATATAAAACAGTTTAAACAGAAATAAAAAAGCATATGCAACTGTAAACAGGCATATACAATAATCGAAGCGTAACGGTGAAGATGTCTCTGATTTAGTCATGCAGTTTTTGCCATGGTCGAAAGGTCATTCTCAGACTTTATCTCGAAGTGCTTGCAACCCTCTTTTTCGCGCACGAAGATCTTGCCATTTTTAATCCAACAGAATTTATAATCGTTGGACTGAGCCGCATCACGAGCCAAGAAATATAGTCTCTTTTTTCGAGATATCAAATTTTCAGAGACGAAGATTGGTTTGAAAATAACAACCACCAACTTCATTTGCGCTTCAAACACTTAGGCTGCAAACTGGACGACTGCGGGCGCGGGCGCGGCGGCGGGCGCTAAGCCAAGTTGCAAACGATAAACGTGAACGCTTAGTACTCTCCAATAGATTTTCAACTTTATGCCTAAGAGTACCTATAAAGTTGAAAATCTATTAAAGACTACTGAGAGTTTACGTTTATCGTTTTTGACTTGGCTAGGGGGGCTGGCTTATTCTCGGTTTCGCTCAGTTTGTCGCGGTGAAGAGACGTACCAAATGTACGAACGGGCCAGTTTACGCGTGTCGCCGACCGCCGCCGGCCGCGCCCGCGCCCGCCGTCGTCCGGTACACGGCCTTAGGACGGCGGTAAAACAACGTTGTGGTACAAGGCGGTGGTTACGGAAGTGCAAATTCGAGTTGATCATCGTCATTTTCGCCATTTGAAACGCTGTACTGTATGAGTACAAATAAATTAATGTGATTTTATTTACAGCAAACAATATTTTTTCATTTAAATACCTTCAGAGCATTAGTTTAGTTCTCCTGACATAATATATACCTACTAAAAAGAATAGATATCTGCACGTAAATAATCAATAACATTTAAAAATTACACCCCCCCCCCCCCTTCCTCACTTCTACATTTTTATTCTTCTATTGATTTAAATATCTAAGTACAGTTGTTCGTATTAGTATCACCAATACACGGATTTTCGACCATTAATGAAAACACCTTAAAATATACTTGTCCTACATAAAACCTACAATATTGGTTACCCTACTGCAGTGTTTGTATGGGGAAATTTGGTCAATTTCTTTGAAAGTACGCAAAGTTTCTCCGTCACAATTTCAGGTTATCGTTATCGTCCCCGTCACAAAATTTTGAACACATTTCGAAAGTCGTAGATCAGGCAATGGAGATACATGTGTCCAGCCATCTTGAACTCAGGTTGGCTGGACATTAAGTTTTTATTGATTTTTCGTAAACCCTTACATGTGACGCCATAAATCAAATATTATTACTGTCACACATTGCGTCACCAAGTATTAGTAAACGAACCATATTCGAAAACGCCCCCGTTATTGAGATTCGGAAGTGCCAGCCATAAGTTTTATACGTAAATTCAAGATGGCTGGCCACAGATTTTTGCATTTTTCTACTAAACCACTGTACTTATCACAAAACTTTTAGCTCGGTGCCCGTCACAAATTTATGTGACGCCCGTTGATATGCAAAAAGTCGTCAAATCACTTCCGTTACCGAGATTGAGAGACCAGCGAAAAGTGGTTTTTCAAGATGGCTGGACACGTTTTCGATCGATTATCTAAGATTCTGTAGCGTCACAAATTCTGAAATAAGGGTGTTTAGCCGTCACATAAAGTGACCTATTGACCTAGTTAAATGCAAGCTATTTTGAAGATTTGTCCAGCCAACCTGAGGCACATGATTTTTTTGCATAACATGAAATAACTTGTATAGAGAAAAAAATCTTAGATATATAAAAATTACGCAGAAAAAGTTCAACATGATCATTTGCCATTTTGCGAATTAGGCTTTTAGAGAATCGGCTATTCTGAGTATTAGGCGTGTCCGTTACCCCAGCTAGATGTTGTCGAAAATGGTCATTTGAATCGTATAGATAATAGACAGCGGAGGCTTAGTAATAGCGCCCCGTTTTATCCTTTGGGTACGGAACCCTAAAAACCATTGTACCTATATTATTTATTGTTTGTGATCATTACACATTCCAATATGTGTATATTTAAATAAAAACGGTAACTGTGTACTGTGTATCCTGAAATCTATAATTTAAATAAAAATAATAGTACATTTCAAAAAAGCAAAATTACTATCTGTAATTTTAATCTGTGATTGTTTTTAGGTATAAGTTTATTAATAATACTTTAAAAGTTCAATTGAAATGATTATTTTACCTGTCAATAAAAATTCTTTAATAATCATGTAATTTCCTTAAAACTTGTGTACATGTCTGTACTAAATTTGTAACACTATCCTACATATTTTAGAAGGTACCATAATGTTCTGCGTTTTCGCTTTTTCGTAACCACCTAAACTTGGTCGGGCTACCACGGTCATTCACTTCCTAATGACTTTAATCGTATTATCTCATTAATTATCCAATGTACTGAGCTGAAATTTTACTGATATACAACTGAACTAAACAACTAATAATTGACATAACATTCAGTTCATATATCCAATCCAGTGGCCAAATAACACCGCGCGCATCAAGACCGTGCTCGTGAAGAACTGAATATCATCATAATTTGTTAAATACTTACAGGATACTAATGAAACTTCACATACATTTGAAGGCAGTTACAACCTTCAAAATAATGTTTAAAGTAAGTCTTTAGACCTCTTATTGAGAGTGCTGGGACCAATTGAAGTGTTTTTCTTTTCAATGAAATAACCTTTAACCCTTAAATGCGTGATTTTTCCAAACCTTTCGAAAAAATCATATTTAATGCAAGATCGGTGTTATAATAAAGGAAAAATAATAAAAAAAATCTAGCATCCAAATTTATAATTGTTTTTTTCAAAAATGTGTATGTTGTTTATATACAACATTGCGCGACCGTTGAAGTTACGTAAGTATGGATGAAATAAAAAACAGAAGTTATTCTATAATTAATGAATTTATATCTCATTATGATATTTATAAAAAAACAATTATTTTTTTTAGTATCACACAGAGATACCTTACACTTTTGGCACATTTTCAAAGTAAAACCAGAGCATTTTTGAAATTTGCACCTCTGCTGCTTTTCTGTCCAAATTGCCCAATGGCTCGTCTGGTCCAGTCGTACGTCCTTGGCAGGAACAGCTTGAGCTGGTCCTCGGAACTTCTTCAATTCAAGTTCCCCAAGTTGAATTGAAGAAGTACTGGGGCGACCACGTTTATTGCAATTTGCAGGAAGACCTATCTTACAAAGGATTTCAGCAAGTTCGAACCTAAACTTAGCTAAGTTGAGAAGTTCATCGTTGCCTTTCATCTTATTTACTTTTTTGTACATAATCCATTAATTTATAATTGAAAGGTCCAGAAAGTGATAAAACAAACACATGGTCCACTTCCTCGTCGCAAGACGATCTCCGGCCACCGTAGGCGCGGGCATGCGGGCAGCGAGTAATGGGCGACTCGCTGTCCGACCATGGACCATGCCCGGGTCGACGGCGCGTTGTGTCCACGCGCGCCTCAAAGAGTGTCAGCATAGTGACGGGGCCTGTAGAGGGCCAAAGCCTGCCGGGGTCGCGGGACCAAGGGCTTACCGTTACCCCGGTACGTAAAGGGCTAGTGAAGGATACCGTGGATTTTAGTCAGTACAAGTCTGACAGTCCCTCCCGCCCTGCCCTGGGTGGGAGGACTCATTTGATGATTTTACCACGCAAAAAAAAAACATAAATAACAGCCTATTTGCATCGGTAATGAGATTCCGTTTTCGCCAGACCACAGGTCCATTTATAGGCCGTCTGGAAGTTCCATGCGATGAAACTGCTACATCTTCATCTGCCAAAATGGGGGGGGTCTTGCATATCCTCAACAAGATCATTTACAAGAGGGGGGTCCGGATCATCAGCAGCGCTATTCTCACCTTCATTTTCAACTTCACCTTCATTTTCAAGGTCTCGGAGAACGTCTCGAACGCTATTATAATAACTGCCTTCGTCTTCTATCTCGGAGTCTGATCCATCTAAACCATCTTCTGAGTCCTCAAGACTTTCTAAATATTTGGAAATTTCGCTTTCTAGTAAGCGCGGCATGCTGAGAAGCAAAAGCAAAGCCCTTCACCAATCATGCTTTTTTTTACCAAGAAGCGCGCAGTGTAGTTTTTATACAACATACCAATTTGTGTTATTTTCTACTAAACGTGTAAATTATTTCTATGTTTTATACTTTTACCATGTATTTGAAGATATAATCAAGCAAAATAAATAAATTTATAAACTTACGTTATGTTTAGCGAAGTCTAGACACTGCTTCAAAACAACGTTTGCGCCAAAACCTATGTTTTTGTCAAAGTGACATTTGACATTCAATATTTAAAAAAAAAGAGAAATATTTTTTATGACCAATAATAAAAAAGTATATCGTATACCGTTCAGAAACACAAATTATTAGTCAAAATAATTAAAACATCATAAGAAGTTATTTTTCATCGATGGTTTTTGGAATGTTGTATTTATACAACAGTGCGCATTTAAGGGTTAAGCTATGTATTATTTTGGTTTTTTTATTGCACAACTAATTTAAACTTATTCCTAAGAAGTCTTGTACAAAATATGATAAGAATCCGCTTAACCGTTTCAAAGATCTAGCAAAACCAAAAACGTTACCCCAGCAAAATCTCGAATAACTTTGCAACCGAAGAAAGAACGAATACAAAACAAGGCACAACATTTACTTCATCTAGACAACTAATTTTATAGCTAGTATTTATTTAAATATTCCCATTAGAAAGAAAAAGGTCTGGCTGTAGTAATGTTACGCCAGCAGGAAATGTTTTTGTGAAATAATCAAAAAACTATAAGTGCAACAAATTTAAAAATGTGCGCAACAATTACAGAAGCCGCACAACTAATTATCTATACGATTCAAATGACCATTTTCGACAACATCTGGCTGGGGTTACGGATACGTATTAGGCGTTTAAAGAATTTGCCATTTTGAGAAGTTGTCCTTTTGCGACTAGGTTGTCATTTAGTAAATTAGGCTTTCTTTTTTAACAGGCTTCAAAAAAGGAAGAGGTTCTCAATTTGACTGTATTTTTTTACAATGAAATAATTTTAGAGCAAGATAATCATAACCATCCTTGGCACCAGGATAAAAAACATGAATGGCAAAAAAATATTTATTTACTAGCTGTACCCTGCCATGCTTCGATGTGGCACAAAAAAACTGTTTTTTCGTGGTCGCGGATATGTGACTGATGCAAAAAATAGATAAAAACAATCTTTGATGCGGATTATTATATCATGCTAAAATTTCAGATCAATCGGTGCAGAACTTTTTGAGTTTTTGAAGTGTACACAAACCAACGTAACATTTTTATATATATAGATATAGATTAATATTTTTACTGTTTTTTTTTTTTTTTTTCTTAGTTTTCTTCCATAGCTTCCTCAACTATTTTTCCATCTTTCTTCTTTTTGGATTTTTTACTTTTCACTTTCTCATAAAAATTCTGCTGCTTTTTCTTCTTTGATTTCTTGGTTTTCTCTGGTTCATCCCATTGAGTATTCATATATTCCATATCATCAACAATTTCTTCTGTTATCTCTTCTTGATTTGGGTGTTTTTGTTTCTTCTTTTTCTTATTTTTCTTTTTAGTCTTAATGGACATTTCTTCACTTTCAGAGACTTCATTTTTATTTCCACCTTCATCATTGTCCTCCATAGTTTCGAAGGAAAATGGCTTGAAACCAAGTCCTAGATGACTTTCTTCCTTTTCCTCTTCCTTATCACTAGCGTATTCAGTGAAATCTTTGAATGAATATTCAAAAATATCTCTGTAACTGGAATCATCAGTTGTTATATTAAATTTGGATTTCATAGCAGCCATTTTGCTTTTGAAATAATCTTCCATACTGCCTTTTTCAGTGAAAACTACCTCAGTGTTTGTAATAACAGTATTTTCCACAGCTTGTTTGTTCTCTTCCGGTTTTGAATTTTCTTCATTTTTCAAGGTTTTCTTTCCAAAAATATTAGCTAAGTCCTTTTCACTGTAGCGAGTTAAGTCTTTCCCACGTGTAAACTTATGATAGTGCACTCTTTTTTTACTTTTCTTGGACTTATCTTCTAGAGATACACCACTGTGTAGTTTTTCATCATTACTGTCACCTGAAATTGGGATAAAACATTTAATTGGTTTACTGAAACACCAGGCACTTTAAAGGACAATTTATTTTCCAGGACAAATAGAATAGTCTGCTATATTAAACAACACTTCTAGTTTTTTAGATATAATTTAAAGTTTTAATTTCTGGTTATAATAGGTATTAATTTTATTAGTCACAAATGTATGTAAAAATTATCATCATCATGTCAGCCGTAAGACGTCCACTGCTGAACATAGGCCCTATAGACTTCCAATAGGACTGGTCGGAAGCAGCTTGCATCCAGCGTGATCCTGTGGTGTTCTTAAGATCGTCTGCCCACCTTGTGGGTGGATGTGTTACATTCTTATTTTTAATCACAAGAATAACATAGAAATAATTGGTAGGGATTTTTCTGTGGGCAACTTGTTGTCCGACCATGGACGCTGCCCGGGTCGACGGAGCGTTGTGATCCACGCGCGACTCAAAGAGTGTCTGCAAAAATGACGGGGCCCTCTAGAGGGCCAAAGACTGTCGGGGTCGCGGGACTTACGATTTACCGTGACCCCGGTACGTAAAGGTATTGAAGGACACCGTGGCTTTTAGTCAGTACGAGTCTGACAGTCCCTCCCGCTCTGCCCTGGGTTGGGTTGGAGGACTCATTTGACAATTATACCACGTTAAAAAAAAAGGGATTTTTCAGTAATAATAATAATAATAAATAGTAAGTACTTACCGTTGGATAAATTCGCCAATAATGTATTGAAGTCGTCCTCATGTTTTGTCCACTGATCGTTCCTGTCCTTGAAACCCAATCCTGCATCATCGTTCTTGTATCTGGCCACAACATGTTCCACCATTCCATTTTCTTTAGGGCCCAGCCCTTTTCCCATAGTCCATCCCATGCTTACCAACATTCGTAAGCCGTACTTGTTTGAATCATTGCTCCACGCATTATTTTTGGCACGTAAATTAATTACTTTCTGTTTACGACGGGGGGCTGCTAACATAGCCATATTTATCGTATTTTTAAAAACATTGCACACGTGAGATCGATTTTCTAAAAACAAAATGGTTGGTGATGACAGACGTGGAGCAGGGGTGCGCGGTGTGCGCAGTAATATGAGACATGATTGGCCGAAAGCAAAGTGAAGTTCGCCCGCTTTAAAGTGGAAAGCGCCGCGCGATTGGTTGGAGTTTGTAACGTTGGCACTCCCGTGTAAAGCGCGGTTCAGCGATACAATAACACATTTTTGAGCATGTTTCAGTTTCGTTTTGGTATTTTCCATAGATACAGAGCTTGGACCGAGCATTATTTTATTAACACACTCTAGAAAGAAAAAATCAATTGTAGGGCACCGATTCTTCCTTTACATTACCATGGACATTTAGCATGAGATTGATGAGGCTCGCTGGAAATGGATAACATTGCATTCAAAATAAAATAAAACTATTAAAACTTCGTAAAGTTGGTTTGAACTTATTTTAGACATTTTAACTCATTTAAAGACTGATCAGACTTTTTACTCACACTTGGTGGAGTGCTTAAATGATCGTGCAATTGGACCTTGACGATTTCTACGCTTAAATTCACGTGGCTACCTAATGTTCCCATACAAACCGGTACAAAGATGAGTACACAGCCCAACTACTGCCCTTTTATAGCTGTTATCCTTTGCAATTATTTACCTATCTCTGAGCAAATTGTTAACGGGTTAGCCAACTTAGTAGATGGCGACATAGGACTAAGGTATGGACTGCGCAATAGCAGCCTAAAATTGACCCCACACAACCAGAAAGAAAGGAATCGAAGAGCGGGTCCTATATTTCTGTTACAGGAAAGAGATAGGTAGTGGCACTCCTTCTAGAGTATGGCCAGTTTTATCTGTCAGTTGGCTAGGGAAGGCGCAGTCTATGAATGGCGGTAAATGAACTGTGTGCATCTGTACATGCGCATGGGGTGGGAATCTGAATAGTAATGATTGTCAACGCCTGAACGTCAATAATAGAATAGCTGGCGAAACTCACGTCAGCTTGCATGGAAAAAATGTGCATCCCAGATAAGTTAAGTATAATATGTAGTTCTTCCTTTTGAACCTTAGCCAGGTGCGCCAATGCGTTCTCAAGCGAATATATCTTAAATATATCTTCTAAGATATCTTAAGAGTTATATCTAAATTGAGGTGTGACTTATTAAATAAGTTTAGTATAAAAGTGAGAGATCACTGGAGATTTACCAACATGCTTGGCAGAGGCATTAGCGATCGTGTTTGTGTTGTGATTTTGTATTATTTATAGAATTAGTAAATACTGTACTGCAAACGAAAAACTGTAACAGTTTTATCAATGTTGGTAACAATAATATGATGTACATTTGCTAATTTAGACTTTAAAATTACTGTCCTGACCTTAGATTAAAAATGTCCAGATTGATAGTAGGCCACTGAGAATTGAAGCCAAAAACAAATGAACATCTCCAAGGAAAACATTTAAATGTGGCGCTCACTCACACGTTTATAAAAAAGCAGCTTCAATTAAAACGTTTCGTTTTGTTTCGAACACGGAATCTGGACATTTTTTTTCTGACTTTAAAAAGCGAAAAGCGGTATATCTAACCTATCCATTAATGTCTTCTTTTACTGTTGAACAAACACAGTAGCGCAGTGTAAAATATTGCTGGCCTTCAATAATATTTTTTTTAATGATTTTACATTCCTATGAATAAATTATTATTTAATTAAAAATTTAAAGAACCGCACTTTTTATTTGAGTGTAACAGAAAATAACAGAAAAAATAAGTCGGGTAAAATTGGTAACTACGTAGGTTATGCTATTTATAAAAAAAAATATTTTCTTTAATTTTATGTAAGAATTAACATCCTATTTAGACAAAACTCTGCGGAATTTCTCAAGTTGGGTAGAAAGGGAGAAAGGCCTTTGGGAGTTCTCTTAATACTTTACTCTTGGGGTTGCATATAGCGTAAATCAAAACGTGAATAATTACCCCATCCCAATGGCTTCTGCAGGGCGGACCGATCAATAAAACGCAACCTCTAAAGACTTCGTAGTGTACTCGTGTCGGTCCGCGGCCGTGTTACGTCACGGTAGCTATACTAGATAATATTGTACTAGTCAGTGCAGCAGTTCAAGCACTTGTTGAATAAACGCCGCAAACATTTCTACTTTCGCTCGCTCCGAAGATGAAGATGCGTATCATGGAGGATTTTGCATGCGGAAAGATTTTGAGCCAGCTCCTCAAACGAATGAATATCAGGGCAGCAACTTGTTCTCCGCATATCACGTTAAACAGACACCAGAAAAAAGGGTTTGGGAGACCATCGGAATACCAAGAGACGACGAATGCGGCATCTTTAGTAAGTTTAAATTAATGACCTATAATGTGCTCTCCCAAACATTACTAGAGTCAAACAACCATGTTTTCGAGCACTGCGAACCGTCACACCTGGCCTGGGACCATAGGCTTATTAGGGTATTTAATCACATATTCCAAGAAAACCCAGACATTCTCTGTCTACAGGAGGTGGAAGCTGAACACCTCAATTTATTCAACAAAGGTTTAAATGAATTCGGTTACTTTGGAATATATAAAAAGAAAACTGGAGTAACGGTGGTCGACGGCTGCGCCATCTATATAAAAAAGGACACCTTTGAATTAGTGGAAGTTACCAATGTGGAATTCCACCAGCGGAAAGTGTCCATTATGGACCATCATCACGTAGGGATAATAGTGCAGCTGAGACCATGTAGCATGCCGAACTCCCGTCTTGTGGTAGCCAACACGCATCTGCTGTGTGAGCCCAAGAGAGCCCTCATTCGTCTCGCGCAGTTACGGCTGTTCCTAGCGGAGATCGACCGAGTATCCTACGAGTTTAACGGGCCGAACTCTGGCCATCTGCCCATTATATTGACTGGAGACTTAAACTCGCAACCAGACAGCACCATTGTAAGGTTACTGGAGGAAGGCCAAGTTAGCAAGAATAAAGACTGGGACGACATGGAATGGAAAGCTATCGGGATAAACGATAACTGCCAACATCTGTCAGTTTATGTGAACAGGAATCAAGGTTGGTCTACCCATTTTGAAGAATTACAAATAAATAACTCTGAGTACTGCAACCGTAACAGTATCAATCAGCGCCGGGGAACAGTATCCTCAGAAACCAATGATCTACAAAGCGGCAATTACATAGAAATGTTTACTAGTAACATTCTGTCGCATCCACTACATTTTATACCAGTGTACAACACTAGGAGAGGCAACAAGTACTTAACTAATAAGTGCCGCCATGACACAAAGGACTGTACATGTATTCTGACAGCTAATGTTGACTATATATTTTACAACATGCGCTCAGGTTTGCGGCCTCTGGAACGTCTTCGTCGGGCGACTGTCAATCACCTTCCAAATGAGTTCTCTGGCTCCGACCACCAATCGCTTGTGGTTATTTTCGAGCTAAATGCGGAGAAGCCATACTAATAACCGTAGTGTCTCACTATTTTTTCAGGTATGACGACGAACGAAGTAGTCCAACAAATATAACAATTTTGATTGATCACCAAATGGTCGGTTTATTAACCCACATTTTTAATACTCGTGTGTAACTTAAACTCAATTTTCTACTTTTTATAATCCCAAAAATGTTTCTTAAGGCCCTCAATTTCTCGTTCAGGCTCCGATGGTTGCATATCATACTACAAAGTTGTTTATTTATATTTTATAATTTTAATTTAATTAAGTCAATTAGTACAAAATAACTATACTAACCTCAAGTGAGAGCTTTAATTTAAAACTCGAAATTTATAAAAAAAAATACATAAAATATGTCGTCGTGAAAGGATTGGACTGATTGGTTTTGGACCAAAACCGCTTTGTTTTTATTGATACGCTTAATACGTCACGACTTAGAGTACGCGTGACCCGTGGATTCAGATTTAAGATGTTAGAGCAATTGTATATTTTTTGTGGAATCTGTCGTGCTGGGAATTTGACGAATTATTATAGCTCAATCCTCATCGATTAAGCAGCATTATCGTAGTGAAATATCAAAGTACACGAAGACATATTTTGTAAAAATAATATTTTATTTTTAAAAGGCATTTTACCTGCCTCCCTAAACTTATTTTAACTATGAATAAATAATTAGTTGAAGCTGTTTGTGATATTAATATATTATTTTTTTGTAAATGTTAAAATGTTATGTTTTCTTGTAAAGCTCATGGAAGTACATGGTGTTTACATTGAATCGTCTCTTTACAATGACCGTAGCATAAATGTTCAATGTTTCCCAATGTTACAGTTGTTTTAGATGTTTAAGAAAATAGGTACTTTTTGAAGCACTCAAGTACAGGCTGTAACTGGTACTAAGTATTTTTTTCGCTGTTATATTTGTGGACATGGACAATTTAAGTCAATTAAGGACATCTAAACAGACATACACAATTTAAGTCAATATCCAAGTTTAGTCTTAGATGTTCTCTTATATTTTTAAAATAAGTACCTAGGTGTACCTCTACATATTTTTGGCCAAACATGTAAATACATTCCCTAGTCTTTGATATTTTTCCAAAGTAGCTATAACGTTTATTATAAATGAGGCACACTATTTAATAGTATTATTTGCAAGTTGTTTTATACAATATCTAATGATACGCCAGAATGGATAGATAGGAAAATGTTTATTAATTTTAAATGTATGTGACTGATTTGAGTACCTACTTAATTAATGTTGAAGTGATTTTTATTCAATAAGTATATTATTTTACACCATTCTGAAAACTCGTGGTACCACATTATTTACATGTAATTTCATGTAATGATAGACATTAGCGCCGCGTCAAAAGTAGTTCAGTCGTGGCGTGGACCGTCTGCTACGTATACAGGAAAAACTAAGTCCCATTTTATGTATGTGCTTATTTAGTATAAGAAATATTAAACACCTAATAGATTACAGGTTTTTGGTAGGGTTATTTAATATTATGCTGTGATATTTAATTTGCCTAATATTTTACATATACAGTGTCCAATATTATTGTAATTAGTCAATGTCAACACAGTCCGTCTTTAAAATGAAAGTCTGTGTTATTGATGTCGTGTTTAAATGTTTTCAAGCCTAAAAGGTTTTCCTTATTAAATAAATGTTAGCTTGAATTCGTATCTTTCTTTTATTTTTCACTTTACCAACTCCATAGTTTTTATTGCTGTCTTTTTCAAAATATTGTAGTGTACCTAGTTCTCTCACAAAGGAGATTTATTTATTCATTGAATTGTCTTTGTTCGATTTTCAAACATTTCATCTTGAGTTAAAGTCATAACCTAAACACCTAAAAACCTAAGGCATTAATTTCAAATTAACTATGCGAGTGAAAGCTAGCATTCGTAAATTAATAAAAACTACGTGAATGATGTTTTTACTTTTAACTGAATCGAACAAAAGCCTTCATTCATTTACAAATATAGGTTAGGTAAACAGAAAATCTGCTGTCTGCCAACCATCAATTTTAACTTTTTTATTGGACTGAAATAGTGATGGGAACATGTTTCCATTTTTTTTTTGTACGTAATTTGAAGTACGATTTTCAGGCCAGTTACGGTTTTTAGAATATTTTACGTGATTAAAAGAAAATGTACTTAAGTGAGTGAAAACATTATTGCATTCCTTCGATATATTAGTTAATAAAAGCGTACAGGAAAATGGTTATCGAAAGGAAATGAGTTGTTATTGGTCATTGCGCCGGCTGCCAATACACATTTATGTCATCTAAGCATCCATGTTGCAATTATCGCAAAACTAGCGAATGTAAGTTAACGACCATTTGACTGAGGAACCGGCAGCAAGTTGTCATGCTCCGTTAGTTGACGTTGCTTGCGGTAGCGTCGGGGTCGGGTTGCCTCCTCCCCACTGACATGGCTTGAAGGACAATGACTGATCCTTGCGTTGACCAGTCACCACAAGCAGGACTCGTAAACGGGTGCTGCTTGTGGTGACTGGTCGACTTGCTGACCTTTGGTTTTGTTATTTGCAATTATTTTTTTCTTTATATTGTTATTTACTGCGATGGTCCTAGTTTATCTTTTTGTGCCTTCTAGTCACGATTGGGATGTAATTTAAGATCGGATTGATGTATAATGTGAATGTTCTATTAAATTGTATAAAATCTTGGTTCCTCTAACCGTACAGACAGATGTGTTGCTGACGAGTTTGTTCCGCCAGTTCTTCTTCACTAGGAAGTGTCGAAGGGGGGACGCTTTGGGAGACTCTCTTATGTACAAATTGACCTTTAAAAAGTGCTGACAAATCAACCTAATTTGATTAAATGAATTTTGATTTTGATATTCGAATATTCGATTACAAAATGTACCTAAGGATGTGAGAAAAACCGTAAATTGACTGTGTTATTTTAGTGTGACCAAAGAGAAAAAACCGGTGCATTTTTTTGCTCTTGTCAACTAGGGTAAACGTTTCGTTACACGGAGTATACAACAAACGTTCAGTGATACCAGCCTCCCAGATTGTAAAAGCAATCTGCAGATGTTGTCTTGATTGCAAAGTAGCCAATGAAATTTCTCACCAGTGTTGGCCTGTTTCCCTGAGCATTAGCTAATAGGAAAAGAAAGGGCTCCCCCGCAACAGAGACCGCAAGTGCACTTGAGAACGTGTATGGTCATTTACATAAGTTCTAAAGAACCAGTATTTATATGTAAACCGAAAAGTTTCTCTGCCACTAGGCACAAAACACTGTTTTTTCTTTGCCCATAATTAAAAAAGTGAAAACATGGCCATAGTTGGCGCGATGTTTTCCACCGACAGTGTCTCGCTTGACCAGAGCGTTAAGAAGAAAGCTGCAGTGAGAAACATTCCTATGAAAACTAGTCTTTAGTATACTAGAGAAGATAGTTACTAACTTCTTATAGTAAGTATTAGAACGGGACCACTTCCTCAATAATAATTGCCTTCTAGACTTCGACGTCCTTAACTAAAGACAGGATGAAGTAATTTCGTTGGATATTTAATTGCTTCAG
Source organism: Agrotis puta (assembly GCA_943136025.2). NCBI lineage: Eukaryota > Metazoa > Arthropoda > Insecta > Lepidoptera > Noctuidae > Agrotis > Agrotis puta. Next base: position 10,817,454 of record OW964186.2, on the reverse strand, counting down.
TTACAAAATAAGCGCTGTTACTATTAACTCTGTCCCACTCTCTCGGGGTCGGAGCAATACTTTTCTTCTTCCATTCACCCCTGTCAGACGTCATGTCATCATTTAGGTACTCCTTTTTCTTTAACAACTACGTCATACTTAGCAAATAATGAAGTTAGTAAGTATTCCGTTTTAAATTCTAATTAAATCGGTAGATTCGTTTACATAAAACATTATGTGATACCGATTATTACGTCGTAAAACTATAAACATCACGAGGGGTGAAAAGACCGGGGGAGATATTGAAGGAGGGGACAAAACAGGTCTATCAACAAATAAAAGTGCCGAAACGCTTTTATTCGCGAATCTGCATAATAGTATGTAAAAAATATTATAATTTTATGGTGTGAAAAATACATAATACTATCTAGAAAGTCGTGTCTGTCTAAATAAGCACTACCGAAATGACTATGATTAATAATGCACTTTTAGGTCAACATCCATGCTAATGAAGTATTGACATTTTTAATAGACTTCTTTTTAAATAAATTATTTACAAATAAGTAGCTCAACGACGTTGCATTTACGGGACACAAACTAAATTAAATCAGTGCAAAATCACAGCATCGAGATGATCTGTTAATCGATTTGCATTATTTATAGAAAATGCTAATCAAAACAAGAATCGACTAAATAGAGAGAGTTGTTCTGGCCAGTGGCTGTGCGTAGTTTATGGTCAGTGAAAACGCGCGAAAACTCCGCGCTTGCGTGATAGCATCCATAAAAGCGGGAAACGTATCTCCACTTATTTCGTTTAGTTCCATATTTTTATTGCTGTTACATGATTTTGTTTTACTCGATTTTAAGTCATTGAACTCAGGTTTTTTTATTATATATTATTATTTAGCATAAACGTGCTTTATGATAGTTTGTGAATGCAAAACATGCATAAAGATATTGTGGTGAAGATTTTCGAGATACAATCGTCATCCAACTATGTTGGCATCAGCTTCTAGTCTAAACAGAGCGTTGTTGAATAAATACCAGTATTTGAGATAACCAACATCGTACAAATGTTTTACATAGTGTAAAATGTAGTAATGCTGTAAGTAGTAAGTACCTACTACTTACAGCATTCCAATATCGTGGTGAAATCAAATCGATAAACCCTAAAGATTACGGAGGTACTTGCTCAATGGCAAAGATATTATGCAGAATAGGTATCACATTTCCTCAACAATGCTAAAATGATCGCGAGCGTAGCAAGCCTATCAAATTGGATTCTTTATGAGCAGTTTCAGGAAACACGACCTATTAAAGCGATGTAGATGTTAATCTGTGTTTCTACGTAGGTGAATGTCCATATCGCCACCATATTGCTTAGTCAACGTGGTCATTTTGCATCTTGCAGTTATTTCGAGATTTAGACGGGAAGCATTGCAGACGACCTATATTGGTGGACGGCACTTCAATGGACTCTCACTATATTATATGTATTTGTATGAATTGAACTTGTCAGCTACTCTCAACAGTTCATTTAATTGTAATGAGAATACTTAGTTAGGGAGACAAAAAAAAGTAATTTTCTAGAAATTCAAACTGTTGAAGTAGTGTTAGGTATAATGTTTTTTTTTAAAGATTTTTTTTTTATGTTTATATAATGATAATGCAGAAGATCGTCAATGTGGCTTTACAAGTAAAAGAAATTAGAAATGAAAAAAAAAACAATTTACTTAATTTTTTTACAGCCCAGAAAAGATGCATAAGTGAAGAATTGCTATGATAATAATTTATTATTAATCACGCTGATCTGACTTTGCAAAAAGAGGATGAGATATGTATTAACACAAGGGTCAGCATTTAGTCACTCGATTAACGTCTAGATTTTATACCATATTCTAAAATTTCATAAAATAATTTCCTATCGATTGAGTGGTGAGCGATGAAATTACCATGCAACAATATGTGCTGCTAAGCAAACAGGAAAGTTTGTTGCACTTCGGTGACTCATTTATCGTTCAGAAATGTTTGCTTTATGATAACTAAGCTTTGGACGTTAACACACGCGTTTACGTTGAGGTTTCTTTAGAGGACGTTATGAACTGAGAATTCTAGAGACACACGCGTTATTTTCATTTGATTCTTGTCTTTATCTATTCATTAACACAGCAGACAAAGAAAAACTGTTTTTGATGTATAAAGTATTTCTGCTTGGTAATGATAAGCCCTACCTCCACATACCGGTGTCCGGTGTTAATAAGTCAAAAGGTCAGCTCAAACTATGAGAGATCTCTTTTAAAAGTTTCATGTACAACAAATATTTGCATTAACGAACGGATATTGTAGGTAAAGGCTGCCTGCCGGGGCCCTCAAACGTGGGAATCTTGACGTGTGACTCATTGTTATACGAGCTAAAAGCAATTTTGCAAAACTGCATGCAAAATAAAAATATACAGAGTAAAACATCTTCGGTTAATTTTAGTCCTCTATTATAAGAAACAGGAGCCAATAATTAGCGAAGTTAACGGTGTACCTTGGAGGCTGAACGACTGGGTTCGAGGCCAACAAAAATAACATAAAAAAAGTAAATTATTGGCGACCCGACCACTTCGCCGTCGACAGCTGCGAATTGGCGCGAAACAGGTTTTGGCGAGATCAGTGACGTCACCTGACATGTGCCTTCTTCCAGTTTTGGATGTTGGGGCAAAAAACAAAGACTCTTTCATCTCCGAGGTCCATTCGATTTTATGGGTCCTTATTATTAAGCTGTATTGTCTGCTTCAATTGTTATTTTTGCTACAACAGGTGATGTTCCAAATTTTGGAAACTTATCCTAAACAGTATTTATATACAGGTTATAGAATAAAATCATTTATTTGCCTGAAATATGGTTCTATAATTATGAAAACTTGAACAAGATCTGATGGGTTACTAGTGACTTTTCAAAATTATCTTGTTATTGAATTGCAGCTTCTATCTTTTTGTGATTTAAAAGTGCTTTTGTCATTTACTTTCCTGTTTGGAAAATCATATTTTGCTTTTGATTTATGCATTTAACTTCTCAGCTTATTTGTCTTGTTAAAACTTCGAGCATTTTTCTGTCGTAACTATTGAAAGTATAGTAAAGTTATCTAGATTATCTTGTCCGCTCTACTTGTGTAGCTAGCATTGTTATTGTATTACTCAGGCTTAAGTTATACATTATTATCATTACAGGGTCATTACTTTTCATGAGTCTTTCAACTTTCTCGCTTGTTTGCAGTGTTCACAATGCATGAAGGTTTTCCTTCCCAAATTACTTTTACCATTTCATTGTTTATTTTATTAGCTTGGGTTTGTCATGTGTGGATATTGCTGTTTTAATTAAAATATTCTTTAGAAGTTTATAAAAATTGGAATGTTTGGTCGAGTATTGATTCTTAGCTTAAGCATTCGTTTTCTGTTCTTTAATCCTTTTAACATTTGCGTCAGCTAACCACTTAGGCATTGTTAGAATTATGTGATGATTGTCATTCTGACTAAATTATATAAAATTGTTTCACGTTATTTTATAATTAACCGGTCCATCTAATGAACTCTCTTCACTCGAATTACTTTCCAAGCGTTGAAGTATAAATCACGCAACCAGCTATTTGATTCTGCAGTCTTATATAATTTGATATCAAATGTGCATGCAACCACTGCATAACTAACTCACTGGAGCTAGAAAACTCGTTTGTGTTCAAGATATTTTTATATAGTTGCTCAATGACACAGTCACATTACTATGTAAATAGACCCATTGTTTAACGCAGATTTTTGTAAAAATGTCTTTTGTTTGTTAGTTAGTTACAGTAACTTTTGGCTGCTGGGAAGTTTTCACAAGTCAACAACAAAATTACTAGCATATTGCAAGACACAGCAAACCGCAAATTAGTGGTCAACACAATTTAAACTTGAACAATATGACAGGTTGCTCATGCGCCACAAATAATGGTGAAACAAAACTGAAATGTATCAAATAATTGAGAAGTCATTGCACTTATTCATAGGTAGGTATGCAACGGCAAACGTGTTTTGCTTCATCGATACCTACTCCGCGAAGCGGGCGGCTTACCTGAGAGTCACTCCGGACGTGGTTCAAATTATTCACCACTAATCCGTTGTCTGTTGCTATTGGATCCATTTCTGTCAAATCATTATCCGTATAACTTGAAGTTTCAACCACACATTGCACTATACACGTTCAAACTCCGAGCCGCGGCCGAATACCACCGACACCAGTCTTAGTCACTAAAGAAAAACGCATCTAGGCACAGAAACTAGTGAACACAGGCGCCTGACCCTCCGAAGTAAGGCTTCACTGGCTTACTTTAAACAAACGAGTTACACCACCGACTTAAATCAATAAACCTCCGTAATAACATTACGATGCGAACTACAAAAGTTTTCTCGGAAATAGAAGAGTTTGTCAAAAGTTTTGTTGAGCGCAACGTCTGGCTGGCCGGTCGTAAGGACGCCAGGCGGCGAAAAGTTAACCGTGCGTGATTTCTGGGGGACTCTCAAAAGCAAATGGTCATATAAGCTATCAATCTTTGCATACCAGAGTGGTTAGGTGAAACGGACATTCTCGTTTTGGTGCGTAGCGCTACGAGAGTGAAAGGGACGAAGTGTCCGCAGGTACTCCGTCTCGAAGTGGGCGAACAGTATCTACAGGTTTTGCTCTCCCACTACAAGGAGGCACGGTGCGGACTCGGAGAGCCTCGAGCTTGAAAGTTTAGTTGAAAAACATAACAAGCATTACATAGTCGTCAAATTGCCACTTAACAGCACGCATTTTTAGTATTTTGGACACGTATGACCATAACCCTCAAATAGTACCGGTTTGTAGAATATCTTGTGTTGATTTGTTTGGAAATTAAGCACGTGTTACTTTTGCTTTTAGATTTAAGCTTTCATTTATGTTCGATGTAGAGGTAAAGATGTTTAGTTATAATTAAACTTTAAAATTGACTGTTAATAATGAAGAAACAAATTCAATCACAGAAACGATCAATACAGTTGATAAATCGAACGGAACCGGTCCCAATGCATCTCTGGTGAAGGCCGCTAAGCTAACCTCTACACAGGACACTCTTGCGCAGGGACCCACGCACACTAACACAGCCTCTCATGACTACAAGCAACCACATGCAAAAGAACTGTCAGTGAGACGCGCGCCGCTATAAAATAGGGATTATTCTTACCTGGTCTTTGCGTTCCTCTGCAATTGGCATTTTTTGAGGTGTTATTTCTATAAATACTGTGTCGTCTACTAAGGTAGTCAGGTGTGTTCATTTTTAGGGTTCCGTAGTTAACTAGGAACCCTTATAGTTTCGCCATGTCTGTCTGTCTGTCTGTCTGTCCGTCCTCGCTTAATCTCTGTGACCGTTAGCACTAGAAAGCTGAAATTTGGTACCAATATGTATATCAATCACGCCGACAAAGTGCAAAAATAAAAATTGGAAAAAAATGCTTTTTTAGGGTAGCCCCCCTATATGTAAAATAGAAAGTGATTTTTTTTTTAATTTCAACCCTAACGTGTGATATATCGTTGGATAGGTATTTAAAAATGAATAGGGGTTTACTAAGATCATTTTTTGATGATGTCAATAGTTTCGGAAATAATCGCTCCTAAAGTCAAAAACAATGTGTCCCCCCCCCTCTAACTTTTGAACCATAAGTTTAGAAAATATGAAAAAAATCTGGAAAGTAGAACTTTATAAGGACTTTCTAGGAAAATTATTTTGAACTTGATGGAAAGAACAGTTTTTGTGCAAAAAAAACAAGAAGGTGGTACAAAATTCCTGGACTAAGTTTGTAGTATAATCAATTATTTAATCATATATACAAGCATTTTTTTTAACTTCGTTTACGTATTTCATTATTCTGAACGTATCTTCTTTCAAACAAAAAAAGAATTATTGAAATCGGTTCGCGCATTCCAAAGTTATCAAACGCATAAAATGTTAAGGTAAAAACCAGTTCATAAATGGTTCGATAGATGGCGTTGCGTAATGACGTCAATTTTAAAAGTCGATGTCTTCGTGCTTTCATGACCTACCTGTGGTAAAAATTTGCTACTACTTAAAATATATGTTCTTAGAGTGCATAATCGCTACCTGAACTACTTACTCTTTTCGATTAAAATAAAATAGCTATTTGATAAAGGTTTGTGGGAAATTGTTATTGTGTCTTTTCAAATTTATATTGAGGGTTTTATTTTTTAACTTGTACGGGGACAAAAGTGGTTGATAGTCGTCGCACACAAGTTTAAAAAAAGGCTATTTGTTAACACTTATTGTAACGGACGGGAAACTACGGAACCCTACACTGAGCGTGGCCTGACACGCTCTTGGCCGGTTTTTTTCTTTGATAAATGTGCCGCTAGGTTTAAAATTATCATCTAGCAATAAGTCAAGGAAATTATAAGAATTGGGACAAGTTTTATCTACTTATTTCTGCCAAGTCTTTAATTCATTCCAGGAGGAGCCCACCCTGGAGGAGGCGGTGATGGCAGCCGTCCGCAGCCTGGCCTCCACAAACCCGGGAAAGCGGGCGACGAAAGACCGGGCCGCAGGCGTGGCCACTGCCAAGATTATGGCGGCAGTGGCGGCGGCTAGCCTCGGCCAGGCTCCGCCCGCATCAACGGTAGAGGACGATATGTCCCAAATGCGGGCGGAGGTCGCCCGCTTGACGGCCGCGATGGAGGTTCTCCAGAAGGAGAACCTCCATCTAAAGACGGAGCTGGCCGGACTGCGGAAGGCAGGCCGCCGGGAGGAGGTCCCGCAGAAGCGGGGTAAGGAGCCGCAGGCCCTACCCGCGCCACCGGAGGACAGCAGAGCTGTCCTAAATCTGGTGCGGCAGGAGTTGGCGGCCTTCGATCAGCGCTTCGCGGTGCTAGAAGGCCGCATCCTGCGCCCCCCGCTCGCGGCGACCTCGTACGCGGCCGCTGCGGCCTCCACGCCGCCTAAGCCGGCCCCGGAGAAGCGGGCCGCGGCGAAGCCTCCGGCGCCGCCCAAACAGCCCCCGGGTGGAGCCGCGGCGGCGAAAAAGGCGCCGACAAGGGCGGCTCCGGTGGCACCGGCCAAGCCGGGCTCCGCCCCAGCTTCGGCCCCGGCGAAACCAAAGAGGGGTGTCCCGGCGGCGGCGGCGGCGGCAGGACGGCCGTCCCAACCCGCCACGCCTTCGCAGCCTTCACAGGCTCCCCCAACCGACGCCGAGTGGCAGACGGTTGGTGAGAAGGCTGCAAAGAAGAGGCAAAGGCGGCGGCAGCGGCAACGCGGAAGGCGAACCGTCGCGGCAAGACTCCGCGCCCCCAAGACCGCGGCTGTAGTAATCACTCTACAGCCGGAAGCGGTCAAGAGGGGCGTAACGTACCGCGACGTGTTCGCAAAGGCGAGGGAGGCGGTAAACCTCCGGGAGCTGGGAATCGACGGGGGCCTCCGGGTGCACGTCACCGCGACGGGGGCCAGACTCCTGTCGGTCCCCGGCGCGGCCAGCGGCCCTACCGCTGACGCTCTGGCCGAAAGGCTCAGAGCGTCCCTAGACGCGGAGGAGGCCCGGGTGTCCAGGCCCGTTAAGCGCGCAGATCTGCGGATCATGGGTCTGGACGACTCGGTCTCGGAGGGGGACGTGGTGGCCGCCGTCGCCAGGGCCGGGGAATGCCCTGCCGACCAAGTCAGGGCAGGCATCCTACGCCCTGGCCTCGCGGGGCTGCTGACCATTACAGTCAGCTGCCCCGTGCCGGCGGCCAAAAAGATTGAGGAGAGCCGAAGGCTCCTGGTTGGCTGGGTGTCCGCGCAGGTGAAACTGCTGGAGCCCAGGCCTCTGAGGTGCTTCCGCTGCCAAGTGGGTAACCACGCGGCATGCATGTGCACCTCAGAGGTCGACCGCAGCGACAACTGCTTCCGCTGCGGTCAGCCCGGTCACAAGGCCGGCTCGTGCAACGCCCCGCTGCACTGCTTCGCATGTGCGGCGGCTGGCAAGCCGGCTGATCACCGGGCAGGGGGCAAGGCCCGCGCGCCCCCCGCCAAAGCCAGGAGCAGAGGTAGGCCCTCTGCCGCCGCCGTCCCCGCCGCCGCCGCAGCTCCTGCTGCCGCCGCCGCCGCCGCTGCCGCCGCCGCCGCCGCTTCTGCCGCTGCCGCCGTGGCTGCGCCCTCACAGAGGGCCCTGGAGGAGGCCGCAATGGACTCCAATTAATGGCTCCATTGCGCTTCCTCCAGGCGAACATCAACCACTGCGCCGCTGCTCAGGATCTCCTGCTCCAGAGCATGGCGCAGTGGTTGATTAACGTCGCCGTGGTCGCCGAGCCGTACTTTGTCCTGCCCAGAAATGACTGGGTGGCGGACCTGGACGGCTCGGTGACCCTAATTTCGTCGGCCGCCGCCGGTACCCCGCCCCTCGATCGCGTCGAGAGAGGGCGCGGGATCGTCGCAGCACGGTTCGGGGAGATCGCCGTTATAGGCGTTTACTTCTCCCCGAACCGAACTCTCGCCGAGTTCCAGGACTCCCTATTGGAGCTGGGAGACGTCGTCGTCGCATTCGGTTCCCTCCCCGCGCTCGTCCTCGGGGACTTCAACGCCAAGAATGTGGCTTGGGGTTCCCGGACTACGGACTACACGCGGGGCAGGAGGCTCGAGCGCTGGGCCATGGCGCATGGCCTGGTCGTCGAGAACCGGGGTTCCGTTCCCACGTGCGTGCGATGGACGGGCGATTCGGTGGTGGACTTAACGTTCGCCAACGCCGCCCTGTCGCCGCGCGTCACCGACTGGCGCGTTGTAGAGGAGGTGGAGACCTACTCCGATCACCGGTATATCCGGTTTGATGTCTCCGCCCAGACCTCAGACGCGCCGGTCCGACGGAACCCATGTGGTCCGCGATGGGCGCTGAAGCAGCTGGACCGGGAGCTATTCCTGGAAGCCTCGATCGTGCAGGCCTGGGTGTCACCACCGGACAGGCCTGCCGACATAAACGACGAGGCGGAGTGGTTCCGGGAGGCCATGTCGGAGATCTGCGACATGGCCATGCCCCGGGTCCGGCAAGGACGCGCCCGGCGTCAGCTGTACTGGTGGTCGCGCGAGCTAACATCGCTGCGCGAGGCGTGCGTGGCCGCGCGACGCCGGTACACCAGATTCCGCAGGCGCCGCACCCGACCTCCGGATGCGGCGACTTTAGAGGCGGAGCTGTACGAGGGCTACAGGGCAGCGAAGACCGCCCTCCGCGACGAAATCTTGCGGGCCAAGGAATTGGCCCGCAAGGAGATGCTGGAGACCCTGGACGGGGACCCATGGGACCGGCCCTATAAGTGGGTGAGAGAAAAGCTCCGCCCCTGGGTTCCCCCGTTGACGCAGAGTCTCCAGCCTCAGTTCGTGGAGGACGTGGTGAGCGCCCTGTTCCCATCGCGGGGAGAGCACACTCCCCCGCCTATGGCTCCGTCTCTGACGGATTCTGACGGAGAAGCTGACGCAAACGCGGACCACAGCGACGACGACGTCTACGATGCTCCAGAGGTGACCGAGGTAGACCTGAGAGTGGCGGTACAACGGCTCAAGGCCAAAAATACCGCCCCAGGACCCGACGGCCTGCCAGGAAAAGCCTGGGTCCTGGCCTCGGGGACTCTCGGGCCTCGACTGGGGGGCTCTTTAGCGCATGCCTGGAGAGGGGCCAGTTCCCGCTTCGTTGGAAGACGGGGAAACTGGTCCTGATCCAGAAGCCCGGGCGCCCTGCGGACTCTCCGTCCGCATTCCGGCCCATCGTGCTGCTCGACGAGGTGGGCAAGCTCTTTGAAAGAGTTATTGCAGACCGCCTCGTCGGGCACCTGAATCGGGTGGGCCCGGACCTCTCGGAGAGCCAGTTTGGCTTCCGGAGGGGGCGCTCGACGGTGGACGCTATCATGCGCGTAAGAGCCCTCACGACGGGGGATGCGGTATCCCGGGGCAGGGTCGTCTTGGCGGTGTCTTTGGACATCACCAACGCCTTCAACACCCTGCCCTGGAGTTGCATCAGGGAGGCACTCCGGTATCACCGGGTGCCGACCTACCTCCGTCGCACGGTCGAGGACTACCTGACGGACAGGGCCGTCATCTACCCCGGTCACCGGGGAGAGTGGAACCGGCGAGAGATGTCGTGCGGTGTTCCACAGGGATCGGTCTTGGGGCCGCTCCTGTGGAACATCGGCTACGACTGGGTGCTGCGCGGCGACCTCCCTGACGGCGTCGGCGTAATATGTTACGCCGACGACACGCTCGTCCTGGCGGAGGGAGTGTCGCACCAGGCGGCGGCCGACCTGGCGACGCAAGCGGTGGCGACAGTCGCTCAAAGGATCCGGCAGTTGGGACTCGACGTGGCGCTGCACAAAACAGAGGCCATGTGCTTTCATGGCCGTCTGAACGCGCCACGTTCAGAGTCCCACATTACGGTGGAGGGGGTTCGCATCGGCGTCGGGAGGACGATGAAGTACCTGGGACTCGTCCTCGACAGCCGGTGGAACTTTAGGGAGCACTTCCTACGTTTGGCCCCGAAGCTGAACCGGGCAGCAGCCGCCCTCAGGCGACTCCTGCCCAATCTCAGCGGGCCAAACGCCTCCAGCCGGAGGCTGTACGCCGGTGTCGTGCGGTCCATGGCCCTCTACGGGGCCCCTGTGTGGGCCCTGAGCATTCGGACGCGACCACTAAAGCTGGTCGCATGCCAGAGGGTCATGGCAATCCGAATGGTCCGAGGATACCGCACGATCGCCGGCGAATCGGCCAACCTCCTTGCCGGATTGCTGCCCTGGGATCTGGAGGCGACTGCCCTCCAGCGCGTCTACGAATGGCGCGTGGAGGCGCAGTGCCGCTGCCGGGGCGAATCCCCGCTGCCTCGAAAGGTCGAGGCGCGGCGGGAAGAGCTCCGGCGCGATCTCAGGGCAGTATGGAGGGAGCGACTGTCGCAACCGAGGTCCGGGCACGCCGCAATCGCGGCGGTAAGACCCCTCTTTGAGGAGTGGCTGGATAGGCGTCACGGCGTCCTTACCTTCCGCATGACGCAGGTTCTCACCGGACACGGAAGTTTCGGGAGGTTCCTGTGTCTGATAAGGAGGGAGGAAACGCCTGGGTGTCACCACTGCGAGGACCGCCCTGAGGACACGGTGGAGCATACGGTGCAGGACTGCCCCGCTTGGGCAGAGCACCGCCGTGTCCTCACGACGGCGATAGGCGGAGACCTCTCGCGCCCGGCATTGGTCGAGGCCATGCTGCGGGGCGAGACGGAGTGGGAAGCGGTCGCCTCCTTCTGCGAAGCAGTCATGCTCGCGAAGGAGGAGGCGTGCCGCGTGAGGGAGAGAACAGTGTCCTCCCTCCGACCCACCCGCAGTGGTAGACGCCCACGGCGACGGACGTCGCCAGACGATCTCCGGCCACCGTAGGCGCGGGCATGCGGGCAGCGAGTAATGGGCGACTCGCTGCCCGACCATGGACCATGCCCGGGTCGACGGCGCGTTGTGTTCCACGCGCGCCTCAAGGAGTGTCAGCAAACTGACGGGGCCTGTAGAGGGCCAGAGCCTGCCGGGGTCGCGGGTCTTACCCATCACCGTAACCCCGGTACGTAAAGGGCTCGTGAAGGACACCGTGGATTTTAGTCAGTACAAGTCTGACAGTCCCTCCCGCCCTGCCCTGGGTGGGAGGACTCATTTGATGATTTTACCACGCAAAAAAAAAAAAAAAAAGTCTTTAATTCATTTAAAAGTAGGCTTTCTATTAACTTGCATTATATGCTGCTATTATATATATAAATATATTTAAATTTGGAGAGCAGGGCGGCCCAGTGGCATCAACCCCGACATACGATTTGTAGGTCATGGGTTCGAACCCAGCCAGGTGCATTACTTGTGTAATTTATTTCATCACCACTGCTCTCAAAACGGTGAAGGAAAACATCGTGAAGAAACTGGCATGTCCTGAAACCAAAAATTCACATTATGTGACATCTACCAATACCAACTCGTACTGAGCACGTGAGTTGGATTATGTCACTCCTTGTCACCGATCCTGCGATACAGGATCCGATCGGAGGCCTGTATCCCAGCAGTGGGAACAGTATAGGCTGATGATGATAATTTAAATATCCTCATAACGAAACATCTACGAGTAAGTACCTATGTTACATTTTCATTAGACAGAAATATTAGCTAGGCGTTTTATATGGTGCGGAAAATAAAAAAGGAAATCCGTGTGCGATGGTTAGGAAACACGCAATTTTATTAGTAAATTATATATTCTTTCCAATACATAGGTACAGTTAACATTACACACAAATATCATTGGCCAGTTGTGAACGACTTCTGATTGAAGCTGTGACAGCGCCATATTGTGACGTCACAAAGTAATTTTTAAGTAAGTTCTGTTTTCGTAATTTTTAAGTGACGGTTCACAGGTGGCGGTTAACGTGGTCACGTAGTATGGTAAGCTTTAAAGAAAACTCACCTCTTTTGGCAGTGTTTTTTTTTATCGTGGTAAAATCATCAAATGAGTCCTCCCACCCAGGGCAGGGCGGGAGGGACTGTCAGACTTGTACTGACTAAAATCCACGGTGTCCTTCAATAGCTCTTTACGTACCGGGGTCACGGTAATCCGTTAGTCCCGCGACCCTTTTGGTAGTGCTAGTGACATCACTATCAATATCCCTTTGAAGCTGACTGTACTACTAGCCACTAGCTAGGTGTAGACTGCGCTCTACAACTCAAGTCCAGCGGAAAATTCGTGGTACTAAATATTTTTAATACAATTTGATGCTATTACATAGATACTAGCGCCACGTCAGAAGGACTTCCGACGAACCATAAAATAAGACATATATTATTATAGAAAAAAAAATTAAGTCTATTATCAGCCGCCACATTACTTAGAAAAAAAAAGTGGAGTTGTCAAACGAAATGCCATGAATAAACAAGAATTACTTTTTATAGTTTCATTTTCAGCGGTACTGTCATTCATAGCTACAGTAATAGGCGAATCTAGTGGTTCGCGACGCAGACCATAATGGTAAACAAATTTTCTTGTACACGTAGTTTCCCCATGGTATTTAAAGCATATGATCCTTGCCAGGGTCAGACTTCGCAAACTTAGAGTGAAAACCTCTTCCCAATCGAAGAAGTAATTTCAATCGCTAGATTTGTTCATTAGAATCGGCGTTAAAAGTAATTTAGCTACATTCTAGCCCGCAACAACTTTTCTTAGCATTATATAATCATCAAATGTTTCCTCCCGCCAGTGTGAAGTGGAAAGGACTGCCAAGACTCTTACTGACTAAAATTCATGGTGTACCTATAGTAGCCCTTTACGTTCCCGGGTCACGGTTATCAGTTCTAGACAGTTCCAAGACGTTTAAACATCTTTCACGTGAAGTTTTGGCCCCCATCTCACAGTTTCAAATCCCATTGCCCGCCCGCGCTTTAACTCTTGCTTTTTTTTTTTATTCGTTGTAAAATCATCAAAATCCCACCCAGGGCAGGGCGGGAGGGGCTGTCAGACTTGTACTGACTAAAATCCACGGTGTCCTTCACTAGCCCTTTACGTACCGGGGTCACGGTAATGGGAAAGTCCCGCGACCCCGACAGGCTAAGGCCCCGTCACTATGCTGGCACTCCTTGAGGCGCGCGTGGAACACAACGCGCCGTCGACCCGGGCGTGGTCCATGGTCGGACAGCGAGTCGCCTATTACTCGCCGCCCGCATGCCCGCGCCTACAGTGGCCGGAGATCGTCTTGCGACGTCCGACGCCGTGGGCGTCTACCACTGCGGCTGGGGTGGAGGGAGGACGCTGTCCTCTCCCTCACGCGGCCCGCCTCCTCCTTCGTGAGCATGATTGCTTCGCAGAAGGAGGCGACCGCTTCCCACTCCGTCTCGCCCCGCAGCATGGCCTCGACCAATGCCGGGCGCGAGAGATCTCCGCCTATCGCCGTCGTGAGGACACGGCGGTGCTCTGCCCAAGCGGGGCAGTCCTGCACCGTATGCTCCACCGTGTCCTCCGGACGATCCTCGCAGTGGTGACACCCAGGCGTTTTTTCCCTCCCTATCAGACACAGGAACCTCCCGAAACTTCCGTGTCCGGTGAGGGCCTGCGTCATGCGGTAGGTCAGGACGCCGTGACGCCTATCCAGCCACTCCTCAAAGAGGGGTCTTACCGCCGCGATTGCGGCGTGCCCGGACCTCGGTTGCGACAGTCGCTCCCTCCATATTGCCCTGAGATCACGCCGGAGCTCTTCCCGCCGCGCCTCGACTTGTCGAGGCAGCGGGGATTCGCCCCGACGCTGCGCCTCCACGCGCCACTCATAGACGTGGTGGAGGGCAGTCGCCTCCAGATCTCTGGGCAGCAATCCGGCAAGGAGGTTGGCCGATTCGCCGGCGATCGTGCGGTATCCTCGGATCATCCGGATAGCCATGACCCTCTGACATGCGACCAGCTTTAGTGGTCGCGTCCGAATGCTTAGGGCCCACACGGGGGTTTTACTCTTGCTAGACAAAAATTGCGATATCTCCGCAAAAAAAATGTGGGTAGCTGCAACGTAAACATTGAGCTCCTATATTAAAGATCTATAAAATAGTTTAGTGAACTGTATCTACTCAAATTTATCATTAAAGTGAAGAAAACAGTGTAACGCGTGTGTACAAATGTTATCTAAATAAATTATTCACTGTGAACTTTGCAAATTTTGAAGTTAAATGTGGACATTTTTATTAAGGAAATTCGTTATTTGCGAGTGATATTTGACACTTATTGGAGCATAAGCAATGTTACTTAGTGAAGAATCGTGTGACTAACAAAGTTATATAAAAAAAAAAAAAAACAAAACATAAAAATATTTTATTATTACAAAGTGACAGTCAGTGTTAAAATATTCAACCGACATTTTTAACAAACGTTTTTCGGAAGAGCCTAGTGACTAATAATTTCATCACATTGTGTAACTGATTCGGTGGCGCGTTGGTTATATGGCCGCCTGCAAACGTACACTGCGTAGACTGTCTTGAGTTCGAGCCCCACGAGCCGCTTCTCTTTTTGTAATGATATTGGCTAGAAAATGAATCATGTACAACTATTAATGTAGAACTTCAGTAAATAAAACAGCTATAAATAATTGGCTAGTGTTGTTCCTAATTGAACGAAAGAGTAGTGAAGAAAACGAATTAATATCAAGATGGAGAACGATCATTCGAATAATATTACATACAGAAAACTACAACGTTCAAGCTCGCTTTGCGATATAGCTCGGTCAGAACAGTCACTCTTTGATGCTACTATGCTAAGCCTTCCTAACTCATCAATCGCTGAATCGCAGGAGAACAAGGATTTACTGGAAAAAATTAGTTTTTTAGAAAATCAATTATCAAGTGCGAATAATGAAATAGAAAGCTTACAAACTGAAAATACTACACTGAGAAAAGAATTGCAAAAAATGAAACAAAAAATCGAAACTAACAAAAACACTGAATCTCCTAACAACACTGTTTCCACACAAAAATTAGTAAAACAAAAGTGTTCTTCCTTGTTTAACATCAACAAATCCCCGGAATTATTACTCCAGAAAGCACAAAGGCAATGTAAAGAAATTCAGAATAATACAAAACAGCAAGAACCACAAATCCTGAGTAATCTCAATTCTGAAGGAGGCTGTAGCATTGATAAGCCACCAAGTAATAGGAATATCACCATAAGTAAAATGTGCATTCTAAGCAGCAACACAAAGAACAATTTATTGTCTATAGCCGAGAAAACCTTTAGTGACAGCTTCAACTTGTGTCATTATTTGTCACCGCACGGATGCACAATACAGCTGCTTAAGGATCTCGATACAAAATTACAACAATTCACTCTAAATGATTTTTGTATATTATTCCTTGGTGAAGAAGACTTTAAGTCAACCAACAATTACTACGACATTATTTTTTATATAAGAAACGTAATGCAAACCATGCAGCATACTAATATAATAATCTGCTTGCCTACATTTAAGTGCCCTTTTGATACAAGTCTGTTTAATTGCCGAGTAGAGACTTTTAATAACCTCCTGTATCTGGATATATTGACGCATGGTCACGCCATCCTACTAGACAGCAATTTAAATCTCGAATACGACTACAGCATGTTTAACAAGTACACAGGTTCTTTAAATAATCGTGGCCTATCGAGAATTTTCAAGGATTTGTTGGATTTAACTACCAGTATAACAGAGCAATCTCAAATTGATATAAGTGAATCGGAAAAACCTACCGAACTAACTGACAACTTTTTTCTCGACTAAGCACCTCTACATATTACATCAAAATATTGCTGGTTTATTGGGAAAATCAGACAATCTTACAATTTGCCTTCATGAGCTACTTGATAAGAATATATGGGTCGATATCTTATGCATTACTGAGCATTTTATGATGGAGGGCTATGAACAACATCTGAACATAAAGGATTACTGTTTAGCAGCCAGTTTCAGTCGTAAGACAAGCAAACGAGGTGGAACGTGTATATTAGTAAAGAAAGGACATCAATGGAGGGAACTGAAAAAAATAGCAAAATTGTCTTCAAGTGGTGTTTTTGAGTGTTGCGCCATCGAATTAACAGCGTACAAGACTGTAATTGTTTGTGTATATAGGGTACCTAACCTAAGCAACTATAATGAGTGTATTGAAAAATTAGATGTAATGTTACGTATGCTTGTAAATAAGTCCTATAAAAATATTGTTTTAGCAGGGGATTTTAATATAGACGTATTGAAGCGAAATAAGCAATCTATTGAATTTGAAACTTTGTTACTAAATTACAACTTAAAACTTGCTCTATATGAACCGACTCGTATTGTGAGTCAGTCATGTATTGACAATTTTGCGCATAATTTTAGCAAGTTCTCTAAGGCTTCTGTACTCGAATTTGCTCTCTCTGACCATACGGCTCAACTCCTAAAGTGTCCTATTAAAACTATTTGTTCTATAAAGCAATGGCGTATACTTAGACGTGATTATAGTAATGAAAATGTAATTAAATTTAGATCATATTTGAATAGTTTGTCATTTTCAGATGTCTATGAATCTAATAATCCTAACATAGCTTACAATGCTTTCATAGAAATGTTTCTATTAATATATAACCAATGCTTTCCTAAAATACCAGTAACTGTAAAAGTATCAATGAAACAAAAGTGGGTATCACGCGGTATTAAACATTGTAGTGCAAAGAAACGCCATTTATTATGGCAGTATCGATTGAAACCAACGCAACATAACAAAACATTGTTTAAAAAATATTGTAAAACGTTTAGTAAGGTCATCTATTTGACGAAAAGAGCACAGAATTCTTATAAAATACAAACATCTAGTAATAAATCAAAAACGGTATGGCAAATTATTAATGAAAACAAACTAAATACTCCTAAGAATAACATCAATAGAATTCGTATCAACAATGCAATTATATCTGACCCCCAACAAATTACAAACTTGTTTAATAATTATTTTATTGACAAAATCAAATCAATTACCGCAGGTGTAAATGTCACAAAACATATCCCGAACAGGAAGGATTCAATGTTCATGGCTCCCAGCTTGCCTATAGATATGTTCAATATCATCTTAGCCCTTAAAAATACACATAGTGTTGGTTATGATGGTGTTAGCACAAAGATTATAAAAACCGTAGCTGATATTGTAGCTGGCCCATTGTGCCATATAATGAACTTGTGTATATCTGAGGGAATATTCCCAAAGTCTTTGAAAAAATCTATAGTTAAGCCATTACATAAGAAACAAGAAAAAGATTTAATGCAAAATTATAGACCGATTTCATTATTATCAATTTTTTCAAAAATATTTGAAAAATATATTTCTCGTCAACTAAGCACATACATAGATAAACATAATCTTCTTTGCAATGAACAAAACGGGTTTAGGAAAAGTAAAAATATAAGTATGGCAGTCTACGACTTTCTACACAAAATTATGACAAGTATGGATAAAAATACACCCATCTGTGCAATTTACTGCGATATGACGCAGGCGTTTGATTGTGTTCAGCCTAACATTCTATTAAAAAAGCTCGAAGCATATGGTGTTAGAGGCAATGTTCAAAAGCTCTTACAATCATATTTGCAAGATAGGAAACAAATAACGGAAATAACGACAATTAATGCGAGTACTAAACATGAAGTAATTTACACTTCTGGGGAACGGAACGTCAACTACGGTGTACCACAAGGAAGCGTATTAGGACCACCCTTATTTACCCTTTACATTAACGATTTTCCTAAATGTATAGAACACAGTATGACACTGTTTGCAGATGACAGTACCATAACCATTCCTTGTTATAATAAGAATATGTATGAAACTGATATTAATAATACGCTAAACAAAGCGATAATCTGGTTAGAAAATAATAATCTCAAAATCAACTTAACTAAAACATTAATAATGCATTTCAGTCAAAGGCAATTAAAATTCCCAAATTTCAAAATTATGTATAACAATAATGTAATAGACGCAGTAAATTCCACCAAGTTTTTAGGATTAACCATAGACCGTAATTTAAATTGGAAGGCTCACATAGAGGTAATTAGCAAAAAACTAACCAACAGTGCATTTGCAATATATAAACTATCGCGGACTCTAAAAACTGATGCCCTATTAACCGCCTATTATGGTATAGCAGAGCCTATTATTAGATATGGTATTATTTTTTGGGGTCTCTCTACGGATAGAGTTATCGCATTCAAAGCCCAAAAAAAGTGCCTCCGATCCATATTTAAATTAAAAATGACTGATAGCTGTAAGCCGTTCTTCATTAACCACAACATCTTGACTTTACCATCAATTTATATTTTGGAAATCGCGATATTTGTAAAATCTCATCCAGAGCTATTTCCTCGCATGGCAGACCGGTTTCCCAGAAATAGACGCGATAACAGTCAACTCTGTCAACATACGTGTAGGACGGCACTGATGCGCAAGAGTGTTTTTTGTATGGCTCCCATAATTTATAATAAGCTTCCCAATGCCTGGAAAGAGTTAAATGTAGAAGCATTTAAAAAACAATTGAAATCATTTTTAGCTAGTAAAGCATACTATGATGTTAATGAATTTTTAAGTGAATCGTTTTAATTTGACATGCTATTTGTATATTTTAATGAAATTAATTTAATGTGATAATGATTTTTGATAATGACGTGTGGATTGAATATTAGTACTTGACATTATCCTTGTTTTATGTAATTTTACTATAGTATGTTTTTATAATTTATTGTTATTTAAATCTATACATTAATCCAATTTCTTATTTCTTATCTCTTGTAATGTAATGAATGTTATTATTATTGGCTCATAAATAATTATTCTAAACTTTTAAATATTTGCACACCATGACAATATGGTAAACATGTTAGCACAACTCCATGTACTATTTATAACACCTTGCATGCATTGTATTGTATGTACACACATGTTTGAGCGAATAAAGAATCTGAATCTGAATCTGAATCTGAATCTGAATCTGAATCTGAATCTGAATCCGCTATAAGTATGTTATAAACATATTTACAGCAATCAGAAAAAATGCAAATTATCACCAGTTTCTTTTTTAATTGGATCATTCATTCCGTAGATTTACTGCCCCTACATAAAAACAAAATTTATTTCTATATTATATATTAGTATTGATTTAGTCCAAAATAGGATTGATATTGTAACTTTGGAAATATTACAAAACACGGCTACGCTTTTTATAAAATTCTTCAATAGATCAATTTAGGTTTAGATCTCGACTTAATAAGTTATGTTTCAATTTCAGGCTTCAAACAATCCAATTCAAGCACATGGTCATTGCATTTCGCAATTGCAATGACCATTCGCAATGGTAATCAACCACTTACATAACAAAACTACGAAAACTTCAAAAAATCTGAAGTAAAATTTACAAAAAACGGAACAAAATGTCGAGAGCAATCTTAATGTGGAACGGAATAAAACCGACGCGACTGTGGCACAAGACGGGGAAGGTACACATGAAGAATATGTTAAACGCTCGATACACAGCAAGACTCGAAGCCGAATGTAACAGAGTCTATAACCAAAGAAAACGTGAAGATATGTTGCGTTTCTACGGCATTGTCATGGGCAGTGCTGCATTAACTGGGTATCTATTCGGAATGTTCAGTCCACCGAATGATTGTAGTAAGGGTAAAGAGGAGGAAAACGATGAAAATCCTTGTCCTCATAACCCCTGTCCTCCTTTAAAGCCTCCCCCTCCACCAAAGAAGTGCCCCAAATGAACAACATACCGTCAAAATATTCATTTTATTAATTTCCTTGAGTAAATAAGACAACACATCAATTTAGAAATGAGTTTTATTTAATACTCCTTCTTTTACGTGGTAAAAACATCAGATGTCCTTACACCCTGAATGGAGCAGAAGTCACTGGCAGACTCAACCTGACTAAAATCCTAGTGCTTGGACACCTTCTACGCCCTTTACGTTTCAAGGTCACTGTCTAAACAAGTAACCTCACTGCCTGCGACCCCGGCAGGCATCAGATTCGGCGGTCATGGTCTGTTATCTGGTCCTTTCGCATGCCCGCGTCTATAGTGTCCGGAAATGGCCTGGCAACATAGACATATATATTACTAGGGCAACGTCCTTGCCGTGAACATCTCTCACGGCGGCGAATATTCTAGATCCAAGACACCCTTGGAGGATACCCCTGGGGTGTCACGAGAGAAAGAGATAGAGTGTGCCAGATATTGGAAATATGACCCCTGCGTGAATGCCCGCCGTGCGTGTGTACGCCCTTGCGCTCATAGAGCATGAAGATATGTTCATTAAAAATATTGATATCAGTGGAACTTTGTACAACTTTCTCAAGAACACAAAGACGTACACAGCTACAAAAGCTGTTTTATGTGTTTCTCGGTTTCTAAAATAGTCTCACCTTAACACGCTCGTGTTTATTTCTATTTTTATTTTATTCGATGTCAAAAAGTATTCTGTCAATTCCAATTTGTCTATAGCCCTCACTGACACGTACAATGTCAATGATTCACAGCAATTCACAGTAGTTTATTGGAAGCGTTACATTTCACTCTGATTAAATTTTCATGATTTCTGCTCGCAGTCGTTCAAATCTTCAATATGCAGGGCATTAAACTTGCCGTAGTAGTGTCTCTTGCGGCTGCAGCAAGTTACCATTATATCATAAACTCCAGAGATTAGTGATGCAAGTATCAGGATGAGGACACCAAATAAAAAGTAGGTAATAAATAGAAATTATGAAACATATTGAAACCAGAATCCTGAGCACGCAGCAATTTGATGTGCAGGAATGCCCAATGCCACCATATCACCAATATGATAATGTCGAAAATGGTTATCCAGCTAGTCTGTAAATTTCTTAGAACAATAGGAATTGGAAAGTCGCGTCAAGAATCTATTCTTAAGGAGATCATCGATCGATCAATCACTTAATCAACATTTGCCAGCTCTTGTAATTTCAGTGCTCAAAGCCAAAACTCTTTATTATCTTTCTTCTCTTCCTACTAACAGACTTATTTTGTCTTTAAACAATTTGCTGCTTGTGGTGTTAAGAAGAGTTTATTTTGATTCATGTCAAACGCTAGTAGTAGACCGTGTAAGTCGATTACCTCCAATCCTGTCATTTTCTAAATTCTGTCCATCATCATCATCATCATCTCAGCCATAGGACGTCCACTGCTGAACATAGGCCTCCCCTTTAGATCTCCACATATACCGGTTGGAAGCGACCTGCATCCAGCGTCTTCCGGCGACCTTTAGAAGGTCATCTGTCCATCTTGTTGGTGGACGTCCTACGCTGCGCTTGCTAGTCCGTGGTCTCCACTCGAGTACTTTTCGACCCCATCATTAAATTCTGTCCAATCTCCATTTATTACTTTCCGAAGTCGTAGAACATCTTATCCATTATAAGCTTAGTGCTTTCCTGTTTAAAATTGACTCCTCATCAATCTTGGTTTCATCCACGACATAGCACTAGTGCACTCGCTAGATGATATTATATTGGGTATAATATGGACAATGGCAACCTGACGGTCCTGACTTTATGGCATTATGGCGGTTATTGCTGACAAATACGAACTATCCTCAAACAGCAAATTGGAGTGCTGACTAAAACCAATTAAAGAACGGAATGTAATGATTTTTTAATAAATTACAATGAATGAATAATCTGCCTAGGACACCGCGCTAGTTTTGCATTAGGTATAATAAAATGTTGTTGCATTATTTCAGAAAAAAACAAGAAAAATTGTCTGTGACAGGAAATGTCATCGTTGCAAAGAAAATGTTTGACAGTTCGAAAAGCACACCGAAAAGAGCATTTTCTAAACACTTTACTCAGGAAATGGGAAAAATCTTCAATGGCTTAGAAAATTAAAATGGATAGACGGGAGCAGTTTAAGTTCTTATGTTTGGTGATGTCAATGACTGCTGGTGTTGCATATTCGTACGGTATGTTTACTTTGCCGATTCCTTCGTTTTGGAGCAACAGCGATAGCAGCAAGTCAACGGTGCACAATACGAACAATGGTGACAGAACAGAACCAAAAACAGCCACTGCGCCCAGATCCACTGCTACACTGGATTTGGATGTCCTCCACAATGCTGGCAGTAATTTAGATAAAGAAAGTTCGTGATACAATCCAAGAACTAACAGAATGGTGTTAAGCGTACAATTAAGGGGGAGATTCCCCATAGCTTGGTGTTTTATTTTATTTCTCGTATTAGCATCCAATTGTGTTGTATATTTTCGGCTATTTTTTATATAAAAACACTTATAAGTTGTTAAATATATGGTAGCGTAATTTCTACAGCATTAGTAATTTCCTTCCGCCCATTAATATCCCAATACAGCATTATGTGCAGAAGATGACTTTGTTCTTTTCCTTGACTCTGTTGCCAATGACTTCAGAAAGAAAAGCTATGTTATACATTTTTTTGTGTTTTTTTTTAGCTGGCTTAGCTTAGTTTTTTTCAAAACTTTTTTTTATTTTACCTTTTTCATTTGGCATAGGCCCGAGCGAAGCTGTATATAAATAAATGCTTGATCAATTTTCATGTTATCAATGATATTATGATTCAAGCCAGTGACACAAACAGTTGACGCCCACAGTAAAACGAGCTCGCATTCGCATCACAGATGGCGGCTGATAACGATAACTGCTACAGAAATAACACAGGACAAAATTATTACAGCTCATCAAAAAATTGCTGTTTAAGAGCGCGTATTCTGAAAGTTGGCAACGTCGCAGTTTTCAAATATTAACAAGTTTTAATTAATTTGGCAATGAAAATAAGAAAAATAGCTCTGTATTGCACTAAAAAATGATTAGGGAATGCAATAATTAATATCATAACACCGAATAAATAGTTTAAGACGGTTACAAACATCAAATTCGGTGATTTAATGGTATTCCTATATCATTTTTAGGGTTCCGTACGTCTGAATACAAAAACGGAACCCTTATAGGATCACTCGTGTGTCTGTCCGTCCGTCGCTTACAGTCAATTATCTCCGAATCTATTAGACCGATTAAGTTGAAATTTGGTACACATATCAATTCCTGTGACCCAAACACAGAGGTGTGACGTGAGCAGATGAAATCTGTATATGGGGGGTCATTTTTGGGGGGGAAGGGGAAAATTAAAAAAAAAAAATCTGAAAACTGCATCGTGTGGCATATCAAATGAAAGGTCTTGTTGAGAAGATCTTAAATGTATTTTTTTGTAATTTTAAAATAAATAGTTTCCAAGTTATTCAAGAAAATAGACGAACATTGACCATTCCCCCCCCCCTTATCTCAGAAACTACTGAACCTAAAATTTTGAAAAAAATACAGAAATTAGTTTTCTCCTTATAGATTATAGGAAAACCTATAAGAAGTCCATGATATTAAAATAACATGGTAAATCACTCAATATTGTGCGTACCAACTTACATTTTTTTTTTAATACGTCATAAATCGTAAACCGCAATTTATCTTTCAAAGTTACAACCAACTTTTATAAAATGTTACTTGCTGCTACGGAACCCTTTAAAGGCGAGTCCGACCCGCACTTGGCCGGTTTTTTTATTGCGGTCGCCTCATCTCGACGATTCAAGAGATTGAATGCATTGCGGTCTATCGATGGACGATTGAAAACCTATGGGGGAGACCGATGTTAAGCAGTGGACGTCCTACGGCTGATATCATGACGATTATGATAGACAATTTTGTGTAAATTTACATATAAGATGGTGTTTGGCCTGTGACACATGGTGACATTAGACGAACCGTTCCTTTGCAATCCTGAACATTGATGATTGTTATATTGTGACTGAATATTTCAACTGCCCCTTAAATATTATAGTTGTGAAATACGGAAGCAGTAATAATTGTATTAAATTAAATATATTAACCTTGCAATATGTGTAATTCTTGTCTACCAATAAAATCAAAACAAAAAAATATAAGGCAAAGAATTTTGCGTTAACCGTAACGGCATAGGTTTGTTTAGTGATGGGACTTATTGCTACGATAGATTGTCGATAATTATGGCAGAAGGAAAAGTTAAAGATTTTTTTACGATGACATTATCACGATGAGTACCTATTACGGAAATGGCAATAAGTGTCGTTTAAAAGGCGCTAGGAGTCGTCCTGGTCGTGATGCATGGAAAAATGTTACGTAAATAAAAAAAAACGACGGGTTGCACTCTGGGAGTGCCGGCAGAAGTGAAAACTTGAATAGTAATAAACACACACGAACATTCGCGCAAGCGCCCTGCGCCCTGCGCGCCTGCTTACGAATTTTCGATCAGGTCACGTGTCCTGACGCGAGTTTAACATTTTTTACCCATTCCAAAAAAAGTGCATAACGCCGCTAAAGAAGTTTTCACTTCAAATAAAAAAAAAATTAACGATAAGTACCTACGCCGCGTAAAGATTTTATCAACATGACCCACCAAATTAAATTGTACATTGTCAATGACCTAGTCATGCCAAACTGACATTTGTCACAGGCACCATCCTTGTGCCGAGTTTAACTTTATATAAACGTCAAATCTGATAGGTGACATGCAGTTGTGCAGTTCACAGTGTAGTTATGTCAGAACCTCAATATGAGCAGCAATAATCTCAATTATATACAAATACAATCTGTTCAATAATCTTGTCCCAAAAAAAAAAACAACTTATTTATGATGACAATTATGGATTGGCCAAAGTTTTACGACATTATCTGGTTCGCCGGATCATTTGCAATCGGATATCGCTTCATGGTACAAATCATAGACCGTTATGGAACGCATAGAGTCGATGGAACACCCATAAAAAGAAGAGCAGATGGGTTACCGTGTGACGACGACGATTGACTGTGAGTATGAACTGCTGTACTTAGAATATCAGCATATCCTATC
Source organism: Agrotis puta (assembly GCA_943136025.2). Lineage (NCBI taxonomy): Eukaryota > Metazoa > Arthropoda > Insecta > Lepidoptera > Noctuidae > Agrotis > Agrotis puta. The sequence continues at coordinate 10,792,014 of OW964186.2, read as the reverse complement.
TTTGGAACTGGGACACAGGCATCAGTACTCTAAGAGATGACCAATGACCATTCCACATCGCCACCCCAGAGATATCACAAGTCTACAGACAACGACCGCTGTCGGACAGTACCCTACCAAACACAACTAGGTATATTATCATACATAAGCTCACGCCTTCTTCCCATGGGGTTAGGAAGAAACTACAGAGCGCCACCAGCTACGATACTTACATACTCCTTTCGCCTCATCCTCATTCATATATCTGGTCATATACGCACGCCTATTGCGAGTACTACGCACCCGGCCTTTTTGAAGCACTTCACCAATAAGGTCAGTGTATGTCTTCCTAGGACGTCCCCTCCCGGCGTTTCCACTCAACTAGGTACAATGTGTTTATTTTGTTAATAATAGACACAGTATTGAAATTGTTTTGACAAAACTAGGCACTCTAATCGAGGAATGATTCCTCCTACCCAGGGCAGGACGGGAGGGACTGTCAGTATTGTACTGTCTAAAATCCACGATGTCCTTCAATAGTCCTTCACGTTCCAGGGCCACAGTTACCTGAAAAGACAGTCCCGCGACCCGGGCACGCAGTCACGGTTTACGAGTGAAAAAGAGCTGTAGATTATAATAACATTTATTTTTGTTACAGGTGTATTTGTAAATCAACATAATATAGAACTCAGAAGAACAATAAATAGTAAAATCATATGCCTCCAGACAAAATACAAAATTTCAGTCTCTTGGACTTATTTCACGCTAAAGCTATTTAAGTATTTAATGAGGCAATCTTATTTTTACTAATGTCTAAAATAATATATAATTTTTAGTAATTATCGCGAACATAACTTCAGACTCAGAAGACGTGTATAAGGCGAAAGGACAACAGTCAGTACGCCAAAATGTGGTACATTTAACTTTTCAGAAATCAATCCGAAGATTATTCTAAAGATATTTTTTTTATTCATTTCTTCACTTATTAATTGCATTTTTAAATATTTTTACAAAAAAAGCAATAAAAACATTTAAAAATATAAAAAATAGCAGTCCACCAGGATCGGGAACACAACCGTGCCATCTTTCATAATATATTTCCGGTAGTTATTCGTCATCATAACTTCGTCCATTATTGCAAAGACAAAACCTAAAGATATTATTATTAACTAAAGATATGGAAGATTCTACGTGTATAAGTAAAAAATTTTGAACGAGTCTTAACAAAATCTTATATTTTTTCAGACCAATGCGCTATTTTGTGGAGACAGTTGGTTTAAATTCTCGAAACCTGAATAATCTCTTTTAAATGACCAGACGCCCGAAGAGGGGGTCCCGTTCAAGCGATTTTCTACAGTTTACAATTTCATTTTGGGTTTCGTACGAAATCTTAATGTCTGCTATCGAAAAATATGGATCATGTGGTCAATACGAATCTCAGAAAGAAGATTCAGAAGACATGTGCAAAAATGACGACGATTGACTGTGAGTATGTGAAATTATTCCATATGGTTAGAGCGTTCTCGTACCGGGAACACGTCCTCCACCTCGTCCACGTTTTATATCTGGTCATACAGAAATGCCAGTTGCGACAGGTATTGTTCTTCTAGGAAGGGATCACGTTGTGCATTGCCTTTCAGTCATCTTCGCAACATCATATCCCGGCTGGCGCACTGAGAAACGGGTCGAGATTTTGTTTAAGTGTGCGTGAGGCGACGCATAGATACTATGGCGCACACATAAAAGGCCTCCCCTTTAGATTACCACGCGGAACGAAATCCGGTTACCGATGAATGCAAGTGACAGATCTTCATACCACCTCATCCTCTCAACATACTCATCATCATTCTATTCTCCTTCCCAACGTCATCCTCTATCCTCAATTCATTTGTGGTCGGTGCAGCATGATTTCTGCTTCCATTCTTCTCTATCTACTACTAGTCATCTCAGAAGTCACTTCCTCTATTTTTTTTTTAACTTTTACTCCAGACTAGAAATTTCTCAAGTCTTGTCGTGCTTGTTCTTACAAACATAGAAACACACACACACAAACACCCAGACCCGGAACAACTACTTGTAGGTCATACAAATATATGTTCCGTGTGGGGACCGAACTGTAACACGTTGCGTAGCAGTCGATTGCTCAGGCAGTGTGCCAAGCGTGCTGTTAACCACATCATCCTTCACACAGTCCGTCCATTTTTGATTGACAGGCCTGTTGGTCTAGTGGTTAGTGACCCTGACTGCTATGCCGGAGGTCGTGGGTTCGATTCCCACACAGGACAAATGTTTGTGTGATGAGCTCGATCATTTGTTCTGTGTCTGGGTGTAATTTATCTATAATATGTATGTATTTAGAAATATATAAGTATGTTTATCAGTTGTCTAGTACCCATAACACAAGCTCTGCTTAGCTTGGGACTAGATGGCGGTGTGTGATAGTTGTGGAATATTTATTTATTTATTTTATTATCCTTCACACAGTCCGTCCATTGTTTATTTGGTGTTCCTCTACACTTATAGCCAATACAATCCCTTCAAAGCCATCAACATAATTAAACCACAGAACCATACTTTTGTCAACCGATTTTGAAATCGTTTCGGACAGTATGGGTTGACGTGTAACAGAAAATGAGGAAGGAGCTGCACTTGTTCTCATGCTTGCCTATGTTTTTAGCCTTTAGTTACAAAGGGGCCCTTTTTCCCAATTGTCGCTAATGATGATAAATGATAACTGATCCCCATTTCCGCCATCATTTGGGACAAATTATATTATTATAACTATAATAATATAACAATTATAAAATATAACAATTATAACTATTTCATCCAGATTTGAGAGACTACATTTTTGTTTTACAACGTGAAATTTTATTTGATGTATTACTGAAATGCGTTTTAGGATTTTTTCTTTGGATTCAGCAGGCCAGAGAAAAAAAAACCATAACATTTTTCATCAAAGCAAGGCGTGGGAATTAAAATGGGTTTGAAATATCTTTCCCTTTTTCTCGCTACGAGAATCTTACCGCTTAGAAAAAAAAAACAATGCAATAACTTTATCACTGACCATCAAGTTCCAGATAAAATAGACAAAAATCTACCTAACCGCGGCTTTGCGTGATAATGACCAAAACTAATTCATCCGCGCATGCGCGCCGCGTTCTCTCAGCCATCGCGTATTACCGTCATATTTGATTTCTTTAAATAATAAGTAATCCATTTTACAAATTTTGTCGCAAGTGGGTAACTGGCAACAAAGGTGATCTTTTTTTCCCCAATTGTCGCTAATGGTGACACATGAGAACTGTTCCCATTTCCGCCATCATTTGGGACAAGGAGGACCTTTTTCCCATTTACCATTAGTCAGCACCAGCGGTGATAAACAAGATTATATTTCCCATTTGTCACCAATTGTGATAAACCCAGAAATAGGCCCATTTGTTCGTAGCACAATGCTGCAGCAACAACTCTTTCTAGATAAAACTCTGTGGTATAAGAAGTATTTACTTTGAAAAGGTTTCTTTCGCTTTAAATTGGCATTTCCGTCATTGACAGCACTACTTCATTACTAAAATTTAGTTATGACCTGACAAGTAAAACCCACAAAAATAACCAGGAAAACATACCTACAACAGAACAAACATGACAATGATTTATATTAATAACATCTAAAAATGATTCTTACGGCTACTTAGAAACTTTTAATTCTTCTTCCTTAGAAATATAATGGCAAGACCGTTGTTCTACGATTGGGTTCAGTTTGCAATTTCATTCTGGTTTTCTTACAAATTCTTTCAGGCAGTCATCTCGACATACGGAGAACACGGTTCTTACCCTGATCAGTTGGAAGGCAGAAAATGTGATGACGACTAATTGAATGTATGTATTATCACCATCTATACCTACGCCAATTTGTTTTAAGTAAAGTAATTATGAATCCTAATCCAACCAATGAAAAAAAATAATATACGACCTACATTTCGAAAATGCATACTAATTGCTCTTGCTAAATGGTCGAAGCTTGCCAAGTGGGGGCGACAGCCATGTCGCTGACAGCTCTTTGAGGCGCGAGTGGAACACGACTCGCCGTCAACCCGGGATATCCGTGATCACATATCGGAGAGAGAGTCGCTCATTACTCGCTGTTTCTCTGACGTGGCCTGCCACGAACTCATCTCACTGTCTCAGGGCACTAGTTTTGTGCTATTTTAGCTCATAACAAATCGAAAAACTAAGATTGTATTGTTATAATTGTATTTTTTTTCACAGATACGTGGTGACTACATACAGTTTACATTTGAACCGAGCAACGTCTGCGTCAAAATGGCGCATTCTACAAAGAGAGGTTTCATCGACTTCCTGCAATTTTCAGTTTCCTTCTTTGTCGCATACAAATTTTTTCACACTATCTTAAATATATACAGATCAAGTGGTAAAGAAAAGCCCAGAGAATAATAAAAAAAAATAAGAAAAAGTAAAATATAATCTGATGCAATTTTTATTGATGGAAATGTAAACAAATCTTATAGTTTTTAAATATTTATCTGCATTAACGCATGTGTCGTGTATCTTAATGCTTCTGAGGAATGAAAAATTGAGCTGCGAGTGGAACTAACCCGCATCTTCTGTAATTGGTAAGGCGTATGTAGTACCTATAAGTACTACATACGCCTTACCAATTAATGTAAGGCGTATGTAGTACCTATAAGTGCTACATACGCCTTACCAATTAGGACACTATTTCGATAGATGGTGGCATTCACAGCTGATTTTTTCTTTCCTCAAAAGCATTAACAAATCTTTTTCAAGTTACATTTTTACGCTGAACTTTCAGCGATTTGATTTGCTATAGCTTTCTTTAGGGCCCATTCATGACCGCTGTGAGTGGTGACTTACTGCAGCGAGCAGTAGGATCAAATCTATTGAAATGTTTGAAACACGCCACGAGACGCCGCCAGTAGTGAATTCGCGTACTTACTAAGTTATTACATAATGGCGTATTCGCGCTCCGCGGCGCTTCGCTCACCGCTTATACCAAAGTCGTGAAAGGGCCGTTACGGATGTAGTGTAAATCTTGATTATAACTATTTTGTCAATCTGTCTTAGCACGGGGATCCGAGTTCTATGGTAAGTGGGTTTTTAGAAATCGGATCGGTTAATCGCCCTGTGTAAATTACAAGACTTGTAGCTAGAAATCGGATCGGTTAATCGCCCTGTGTAAATTACAAGACTTGTAGCTAAGTTGGGACTAAAGGAAAACATGTCAAAACCGTGATTTTTAATAAAATTTTCGGGTTTGATTCATAAATAATCAACTAAAACACTAATTTGTTAGTAGCACTACAAACTTATTGTGATCGACATTCCTAATGTACTGTCTCCTGACCAGTTTGTGTACATTTTCGTCTAATACCTTTGTAACAGAATATAATAAAGTGCAAAACTATGTAAAACTGTGCAACTGTGGCAACACAGGCAATAAAACATTTATACCTGTACTGCTGTTTAGATTTTACTGCATGTATTATAAAATTACATCATCATCATCACCATCTTCCTGCCCTTATCCCATTCTCCTTCTACGTTCATCCATTCTCCCCTGTCAGACTTCAGGGCCTGTCGCCATGAAACAAACGATAAACAAAATCGCTGAGTAGGCTTTAATAGATTTTTAACTTTATAGACTTAGGTATAAAATTGAAGATCTATTGAAGATTTTATAGCGTTTGCGTTCGTTCCAGTCGCTAACGCTCAGAAATCTTTAATAGATTTTCAACTTTGGGATCTAGGGTGTAAAGTTGAAAATCTATTGGGAATTACCTAGCGTTTACGATTATCGTTTGCGACATGGCTAGGTGGGCAGGGCATCATTTAATTTTTCTTTGGGAATCTATCTATAATTATAAAGCTGAAGAATTTGTTTGCTTGATCGATTCAACGTGCTAATCTCAGGAATTACTGGTCCGAATTGAAAAATTGTTTTTGTGTTGGATAGTCCTTTTATCCAGCAAGGCTATATCACGCTATGACCAATAGGAGCCGAGCAGCGGGGGTGAAACCACGGGGAACAGCTAGTCCCATTAAAATTTCTTCCTACTGCAAAACTATTTTACGCCTGGATTTAGAACATCCGACAATCGAGAAAATTCTGCAGAATAGATAGAAAATCGGCAGATTTCATATAATTTCGTTCTGAAGACATAGATATATCGCAGGGATATGATAAAAACAGGGATTTGGCCAAATCCCTAGGGGATTTGATCAAATCACAGGATGTTATGTCTACGTTTTCTGCCATTTTGCTACCACAGAAAAGTTATTTTTGTCATATGACTGAACCAATTTTGGGACTTGTTCAAATCACTAGATTTCTTTAGTGGGTTTAGTCAAATCACCAGATTTTCTTTGGGAAATGATAAAATCGTGTGGTTATTTTAACATCCTCCGTGATTTGATCAAATCCCTTAGGGATTTGGCAAAGTCCCTGTTTATATCATATCCCTGCCACAGATAGATACTTAATACTTAGTACATTTTTTTAGGGTACATAGACAAGAGCTGCTAGCCGTTATCCATAATAAAAGATGAAAATAAGTAGCTGACTGATTTACGTCAAAGCCAACAAAATAATGTTGTACTGACATATCGAGGAGTATCAGATTAATAATGTGTTAAAAGATTGAAAAGCTTACTTCTAAATTACAGTGATGAACGCGAAAACCCTGTTTAACGATGTTGTCTTATTTTCAATATCTTTCCTTGTGTCGTACAAATTCATGGAGGTCTACATAGAAAGGCATAGATGCTATCGTGAGGCACAGAAAGAGATTGTTACCCCACTTGATTATGCCAAGATTGTTACACCCCCAAAACCCGTACATAGAAGGGGCGATCAACATCCTTATGCTGAGGATACTTAAATGTACGTAAAATTGTTGTTTTAAGTACCTAGGCAGTACAGAGTAAAGCCCCTTTAGTGTGTTGCATTTGCAACTGCGCTGCAACTGAGACGCAAGGGGCGTCGACGATGCGACGCAACTCCAGAGGTGTACGTAGACAGTCGCAGTCGCAGCGAGAGGGGTCAGTTCAGTCTAACAGTGGAAAACTGTCCGTTTTCGAAACCGTTGTCATCTTTACGACGACCCAATGCACTAATAGGACTTCACTACAATACCTTCTGGTTAATTAAAGTAGCTTGGGCCGCTCCCCAGCAAGATGGATGGATTTGGATTAAGGTAGAATAATAATATATAATTAATTTCGGACGTAAGTCAACTGTTTATATATTTTAAACATTGGTAAGTTATCCAGTGACTGTCACATCAATAAGCAATAAGCATAAAATGAAGCCCCATTAGTGCGTCGCGTCGTCGTAGTATTGACATCAGTGCGACAACGGACAATGTTCCACTGCTACGCTGAAGTGAGACGCTTCGCTGCGCCTCGACTCACGGTGGGCTGGAATCGTCAAGTGGGGACTTAAGGATTAAAATGAGTATTTTTGAATTTTATGTACTAATACAAATATTTTTTGTTATATGTAATTTTTTTATACTTAGTATTTTTCGAGTTATAGACCCCTAAACTTTGTATGAAATATTAATCGGTTTTTGGTTTAATCTGACATGTTTTAATATTGTATCACAGAAATATAGCAAAAAACAAATTATTGGTAAACATTCTACATCACCCTTATTACGTCATTTGTTTTTAACAATACTCAATAGTGCCGTGACCCTCATTAGCGCATCGTCCATTGAGCGCAGCAAAATGATGACGTGTCATTATGTGATTGGATGATGAATAGCAGGTAAAAAATGATACGGTTACATTTGAAAAACAACCATCCTCAGTACGTTGTTACACATCGTAATAAACGCACTATCCTATCTCACATTTTCGGAATACTAATACTATTTATTACGTAAAAATGTTCGATTTGTTGTCAAATATTGATATTGTTGTGCTATTAAAGGAAAGTGGAAGTTTTAAAAATAATAGTGTTTTATATAGTGCTATTAAATCTAGATTAGTCCCCATTGTGTTAAGTGCTGAAAACGATAAAGCGGTAAAAGCGTTTTGTGCAAAATATTGCTATAATCTGCAAAGGAGACGGCAAAATGCTCATAGCAAAGAGGAATTGTTCAGCAACAATAATAGTGAATGGTTATCATCGGAAATAAAGTGGCCTGATTTCATTGTAAGTGCATTTGAAAGAAACCAAGACTCTGTTCCTAGTACATCAAGTGAACATGAATCTCCAGCAAAAGTGTCTACTGCCACGTCAACGAATGTAAGTCCAAGAAAACCATTTTGTGAATTAGGACCTAAGCAAAAAAAGAGACGTACAGAACATATTCATACAAATATGACTACAGAGGAAATATCTCATGCATACATTATGAAATTACGAGAGGATGGTAATCAAGGAATATCTAAAATCCTCGAACACCTACTTAAAAATCCACAGGATGTGCAAAAAGCGAAAGATAGTCTTTTAGGTAAAAATGATAAACCTAAATTTACTCCAGATGAAGCTTTGGGACTTGTTTTGTCCCTTAAGTTAACAAAGTGACAATATAATACTTTAAGAAAAAGTATCAAAGAGAAAAATGTCGACATGTTCCCTTCCTACTACAAGGTGCAAAATGCAAAACAAGAATGCTTCCCGCCAAAAGATGATATCACCTTAACAGATACAACTGCTGGAATAAAATTGCAGCGTCTATTAGATATAACCACCAAAAGGATATTATTCAAAGCAATCAATATTGATAGCGCAGACTTTAAGGAGTTGACAATGATAAGCAAATGGGGAATGGATGGTGCCTCGAATCAAGCAAACTATAAGCAAAAAATGACAACGGAGGACAAAGTGGACAGTGCTTCGACATATGATTCAGGTATTTTTATGGGTAGTTTAGTACCAATAAAAAATATTTCTGAGGAACAAATTATCTGGGAAAACGACTCACCAAATTCTGCATATTGGTGTCGTCCAATATTTTTCAAGTTTGAAAAAGAGAATAAATCAACGATTTTAAGAGAGAAAACCGAAATTGAAACGGAGATAAATGAATTGAATGAAACAGAAATTTGCGATTAATGAAGAAGCGGCTGAATCTAGAAATAAAGACTTTAGGCGATATCGCCAACACCATTCAAGGAAAGTCTGCAGAAGAGCTAATAATGAGGATATTTTAAATAATTTAATAATTAGTTCAGACCCAGTTAGTATATATCATCAAAACGTCATAAAATGATACGGAAACACAAACCATTTTCAGAAGAAGCGAAAGCCATGCTTCTTTTATCTACAACATTTGAAGATGATGAGCGGGAAAATATAGAATTTGTTAATGTGGAACATTTAGAGAACGAATCTGAATCTGATGAAATTGTCTAAGTGATAATTTTGTGAGTGCGTGTGTTTGTGAGTGAGTTTGTGAGTGTGCGTATGAGTGGATTAGGCCTCCTGGAGACACCACTGATAAAAAAAAACGCGCTTAGTTCTCTACCTCAAAGGTGGTGTGGAAAAGGGAATGAAAAACAATTTTCTCCAAAATCGAAGAAAATCGAAGCAAGTGCTGTATCGGATAATTTGCCTAAAAAATAGCGCAATCGAATACCGAAAGCGGTTATTTGAGAACTCTTGAGAATTAAAAGTTATTCATATAAAATCAAATTTCTCCATACAAAAATAAATTCAAATCGTTATAACTTTTAAAATATTAAGTATATACAAAAATCGCAGAAGAAAAATTTCTTGTATTTAGTGGTAGATCGCCAAGCCGTCTTTATTTTTTTTTTAATTGCTTATCAATTTTCATGAATCCCTAAGTCCATTAGAGCTTGATTTCAGCCCACCGTGCGACTGCGACGCCTTGCGTACCCTCTTAGGTTGCGTCAACGCAACGCAGTTGTGTGATTCGCTACTACGGCAACGCGACCCGAGTGACGTATGTGTATTTCGTAGTCCTCATAATTTATTTCTCGGTATGAAACGCGTGGTGGATTGATCACTGAGTCAAGACGAATGTTTCTCTTTGCGGCAGCTGCCTTGTGCATGCATGCGTCGGATAGAATGATCAATTGCGTCTCGATACAGTAGTATGTTAAGGTATTCAGTTTTTCTCTTTTCCTGAATAGTATCAGACAAGACTTGGAACTATCCAACCTCAGATTAATCAGGCCCCAATATGAATGCTAATAGTCAGTATTTTAAGCGACTTTCATTAAAATTATTCAAAACGAAATATTTGTCATGTTTGTTATTTGTTTTGAGTTTCCGGTATTTGGTCACTGATGCAATCGCCGTGATCACGGATAAACCGATTCTTTTAAGTTCACTGTACATTTATGTAAAAATTTGACTTGATGGTAATGACACCCAGTGCCGAAAATAGGAGTATGCCAATGGTGCCCAGACACAGGACGCACACTCTTGAAGGGCACAGAAATGGCTAGAACAGGACCACAATTTGGCAGACAAGAGCTCAGTTAAAGAAGCTCGCACTGGGCCCCTATAAGGCTATAGTTTCGGCAGTGAGGACACCCCAAGTATAGGCTCTATTAGATCAAGATTATATAGTAAACTTGTAATTAGGTAATTGCTAAAACATACCTTTTTTCGTCTCTTTCTCCCAGGATATGTGTTCAATGGTTGCGGTGGCGGTGGAATATGGTAAAAATAAGGTGGCGTGTAAACCATATCGTCTATTCCAGCGATAGGCGTCCCCCTTGAAGGTACCATTGACCGCACTGTACCGTACAAGCTCCTGTTCCGTCCCTGTTTCCCGTACATGTTCATCATCACACCGAACTCACACTGGCTCCACAGTTTGTACGAACACGTTCAAGTCTTATAGAATACGCGCGGAAATGAAACAAACCATCTTAAAGACCGCGTATAGTGCAAAGCGGAATTGTTTAAGTACAACTTATTTTATTTAAATAAAAAATAAGCTACCGGCATTTTTTTTAATTTTATTCTTTCATAATAGTGTTGTAACGAGATTGTCTAATAGATAAATATTTTTGAAAATATTAAGATCATTAGATCCCCGTTTCTGGACGATAAAATTTTATTGTATGAACGCGAGCGAGCGGTGTTGTTGTCACAGTATCAAATGCGTGTTTCGTTGGAGAATGCAGAGTTCCATCATGAACACATTACATCTAATTATCATAGTTTATCTGCTTTTTCCAATAGGCTACGTGGAGCGCGACGTATCGACATACTGATGTTTGAAAATGAACAAAAAACATGCGCAAACGCATATTCGCGCGCCGATCCACATCGGTAGGTTTAAAAAGTCTGTCATTATAATAATATTTTATTTACACATATTTTATTACTTTGAGAATTATTTCAGACGTTTTATTGTCTTTTATTACGTAAATATCGAGAGTAATACCTAACTATCCAATAAAAGAGTATAAATTATGATATTGGATTCATGAATTTAAAAACTTAAGATATTAGATCTTCCTTTTGAGCTTACGGTAAGGAAAAATCTAAGAAGTTTGAGTGCTAGCTGGGAGTTTTGTAGGACAACCACATACACTACACAGGATTTTTATAAGTTAAGTTTTGAATAAAGATACCTGCCATCTAGCGGATAGAATTGAAAACAAAACTCAACTGAGACCACAACAACGCTCGTCTCGTTCACGAATCACAAGCCACACCGGTGTGTGTTTAGTTCTACCGGCGATTACTAGATGGCGTTATGTTACGCGGCAAGTCATCATAATCAACCTTCTTGATTAACCAATCCATGACACAATCATTTTCAAAAACGGTTTGTCAAAAATGGCGGATCAAAAAACTAACATACCAACAAAATTAATAAAATGTACATAACTTTTGCTGTAACGAATTCACGACCCTGGTCTAGCCTGGTCTGGTGGGAAAGAATTAACGTAACAACTAAAAATGGCGGCTGGGAAAGTCGCTAAGGCGTTTTTCAATTTATTTTTCGAGCGAGCTCACTGTGCTGGTGTGACTGGGAAGGATAATGGATTTGGGAACAATTACATTTGGGCTGGATCATTAGAATCTGGTCTTCAGATAGCCACTAATCACAAGAAGCCTCTAATGGTGATCATTCACAAGTCTTGGTGCACCGCGTGCAGGAATTTGAAGCCAAAGTTTGCAAACTCTCCAGAGATTCAGACTTTGAGCAAACACTTCGTTATGGTGAATCTGATTGATGAAGATGAGCCTAAGAACAATGTTTTCGCGCCGGACGGAACATACATACCTAGGTACAAGTTTAAATTAGTAGAGAAGAGATTAGATTCATCTTGTCATATAGTTGAAGCAATGGGAGGAGGCAGTTTCTAGTAATTACGACAGTATTCATCAGCAAGTGCTTTAGACTATAAATCATATTTATATCATTAATTTTTTGTCATATTCGTTTAGCAAGACGGAAAAAGCAAGTGTAGTAGTGTGAATGGTCAAGGGCCAAAACTTCACGCGTACGTAGTTGCGGGCAGAGACTAGTAATCACTTTATCATTACAGAGTTAAAGTTTATATTTTAGAGAGTTTGTTTGAATGATTTTTTTTCCAGTAGATCATGTTTTTTTAACGCAGACAGTTCGGCGCCGATAGGTACATACAGGTAAACTAAACACATGTTATCTTATGCAGTCGCACACATACATAGGCGCAGGTTGTCGCTGACTACCCGTACCGATAAGTATTAACGGGTGTAGAGTGTCCACAAAATTATAATATCAATTTAAATTGATCACGGAAAATGAAAAGTAAGAATGTGCGACTAGTCGGTTTTTTTCTGTGGTTCTATATCAGTTCCCCTTTGGGTTCCCGAGCCGTGGTATCTTTTTATGGTAGTCCGGCGACCCTGGCCAGCATCAGTAACATTTTAGGCACATCCAAGAAAAATATCACGTTAAAAAATCGGTGGCGGACGCGGTTGCAGGCCGAGAGCCGGGTCCTCGTAGGGTGGGAGCACTGATTTGAGGACTAATTTGATTTCACCGCCCCAAATGAAAATAGTGTGTTTATAGTAGCATATATTTAGTACAAAAGTTGACTTCTTGTTTAGAAGTATGTTATTGATAAAGAAATACAAGCCCATACCAAAGAAACGAAAGCTAATGATGACAATCATGATACTAAAGTTATTATTTCTGTCCCCAGAATACTATTCATATCACCAACAGGCATGGTTGACACCGACATTGTGAACGAAGAGGGTAGCACACAACACAAGTACTTTTACAGTAAACCTGAACAAATCGCAAAGTCCATGAAGAAAGTTCTAGAGAAATACAAGGAGGAACAATTTGATGTATGAAGAATTTATTAAGTAGAGTACTAGGAGATCTTTACGATGTAGATGAAACATCGATAGAAAATACTCTAGATCGATCTTTTGAAGTTTTTTTTAATGTAGGTTGGAGGATTGACAAATTTTATTCGTTCCAGGGTCCTAATAAAACTAAATGACTTTGGCAAACTGTAATATTAAGAGTCTGTAACTCTGTCTCTTTATGTATCAGTAAAATTGAAACCGCAGTTTATTTGTTTTATTTGAAACTACACTGAAATTGGCCTGGGTCGGCCACGTCTGCCTGATGCCCGATGAGCTGTGGACCAAAATTAACACTTTGTGGAGCTCTCATACAGACGGAAGGCGTCGCGTATCTAGTAGAAGATGGCGGGACGAGCTGGACAAGACCAATTCACGTCGTTACTAGAGTTACGGATGTGCTTTGTAGCTGTGCTGCGAGGATGTAAAAGCTGAACTACGAAAATGTGACCGTTTCCACTGATGCTACGCTATGTAGCTGTGCGAGTAAGATGTGCTATGAAGATGCGCGGCCACAAAGTAGCTGCGCTAGAAGGATGCGCAGCTCGAGCTATGCGATGTATCGATAGTGGGGAAGACGACCCATAGCACGCAGCCATAGCACATATCCTTCCATATATAAAAAAAACACATCTTAGTTGAATCAGTGCTGTGGTATATAAACCAATGAATATGATTGGTGCATATCAAACGCCGCAACGTAGCATAGCACATCTCTGGTGGAAAAACAGCCTTACTGTGTCAGTATCTACAATGTAGTTCATAAAAACGGCGTCTATGAATTACCAGTTTCAATGAGTACCTACACCTAGTTTACCAGCATGGCCGACTGGACATTTCGTGTCAAAATATGAGAAATTTGGTTTCGCAAGTAACATCCAAGCATATGAAAGAGGATAAAACATAGAATCGCCGTCGACAAATGCCGTCGTGGAGGACATCGTCATCATTATCATATTCCGCTTAAAGTAAATACGAGTAGTTAGTACTTACATCTTCGACGACGGGCTCGACGTACATCTCCACGGTGTTGTTGAGCGGTGGCAGAGGCATCGGCATCGGTGACGGTGCCGCCGACGACCGCCGGGATATACTGTTGCAGGAGCATTGTGAGACGGACCGACGGGAACGGGGAGATTCTCTGCGGGCAAGAGAAACGTTTCATTCAAAGATTATTCTATAATTTTTCTTTTCACTTATTACAAAAGATATAAAAATGTATAAGAAAGAAATTAACTCCTTTTATATTTGTCGTAGGTCGATCATTGAATCAGTCACATCGTTATATGACTAGGCTTCATGATGTGCACACTATGCGCAGTTAAAGTCGTGTGGATCGACGAAAGTAGAATTTGTAGTTGTAGAGACTAGCCAACACTACAAAAATTTGCATATTAACAAATCATTCATAGTTCTACTCATTCCTGATTTACATTCTGTTGTATGGATTGAATTTTCATTCAACAAAGCTTTGCAACTAATTATACATTTGTAAACACACAGCCGTACGTTTTCATCGCTAGAATATTAATTAGCATACGATTTTAATAAAGCAGCGGTCAACAACTGTGTGGGAACTGGAGCAGGGGCCACAACTGATGGAAATCTTTTGTTGTTACCGTTTATAGGAATGTCATGTTATGGTTCAAAGGCCTGTCCCACTAAACATAGGCATCAGTAGCATTCAGCTTTGAGATCTATTACATTTCAACATTTATGACTTTTGCGTGTTTCATCGTATAGGTTTTATTTATCGTTAGGGTTTCTTTCGTCATCATATCAGCCGTAATACGTCCACTGCTGAACATTGCAAAACCTGGCAAGGCGATTTGCGGCCACTGCGGTGACTCGCCGTCTGATCATGGACCATGCCGGGGTTGACGGCGCGTCGTGTTCCACGTGCGCCTCAGAGTCAGCAACCTGACGGGGCTTCCATAGAGGGCCAAAGCCTGCCTGAGTTGCGGAATTGTCTTATCAGGAAATCATGATTTGGAACGTAAAGGGCTGTTGAAGGACACCGTGAATTTTAGTCAGTACAAGTCTGACAGCCCCTCACATTCCACCCGCGGGAGGACTTATTTGATGATTTTACCACGACAAGAAAAAAAGGTGCTGATGCTGTAAGTTCATAAAAGAAACACAAACATTACAAGAAGATAGCATTCCTTAATTTCCACTCCAAAGATTTAGGTACTCTTAGTCAGAGTGTATATAAATAGAGTGGGTGCGGAGACGTTAATGAGTCCTTAAATCGAGCATTGGCACGAAGATTGGTTGTAAAAGTGACGAGTAGGGAGGCGTAACGTCAACACCTTTAAGTATTCGAAAATTTAGGAAAGCTCTTGTACAAAATTTTGTAAATCAACATGCGGTAGACTTCATATTCTGAGAAGAACAGGTTCCAGAAACTTGGTAAAGCAGTTTTTTCGTCATGCTTCGAATTCTATTTCTTTCAACGAATCACGCAAGTACGAAAGTTTTCCCATCAGTTTAACTAGCTTCTCAACATTGTCATCCTTTTTTTTGTCGTGGTTCTATCATCTAATAAAGGACTTATTAGATGATAGAACCACGACACGAACCCAGGGCGGGGCAGGAGGGACTGTCAGACTTGAACTGACTAAAATCGACGGTGTTCTTTAATAGCCTATTTCGTTCCAGGGTCACGGTAGTTCGTTAGTCCCGCGAACAATATAATCAACCTGAAAGCCCAGTGTAATTGGTAGATGTCACGTGTCTTCGAATTTTTTATTCACAATTTTGAGAAACGTGGTGATTAAATAAATTACACTTACTGACTGGGTATAAAAGCTACACTCGTAAGTCAGTACCATTACCACTAGGCCACCTCAGGGGGGCTACCATGACGTCTTAAAGCGAGAGTAGTTCCATTGTGGGAAAGAGACAGAGCTATACAAGTCGTCTAGCACCATCTCGTTCCCACAGTGCTCTTCATATACGTATAGTATCTTCCAAATAAGTACGCACCAGCTTCTAAATGATCTTATACTACTCGTTATTACCTTCTGCTTCTCCGACACACATGGTTCGAGGTCCTCTCACACCTGCACCTGACTGGCACGAAGTACCCCAATTGGGGCAAAGGCCCAGGTTCCGTGGAGTCACTGGAGTCACTCCACTCAGGCTGGCTGAATGGGCCCATATCCAGGGCTGACGGCATCGTAGAGAATACTGGCCTTTTTTAAACGACTTTATTTTCTTTTTTGGAGTAGTTTTTTGAATTTGGAGTGTTGGAACTGGAGATTTTTGCACTTTTTAGTTTTATCGTGGAGAATCCAGTATTCTCCTTTAAGACAATTTTCTTCTTTTTTTAATTTTTGAATGTTTTAGCCTTCAAATTGTTACACTTTTATTAGATTTTTGGTTTGTTTCTTCATTAGAAGTTGTACCTTGGTTTGAATAATTTGAGTAAGAAAGTCTGCTGTAAGTGTACTAATTGCATTACAAAGTTAAAAGTTGTCGAAGTAAATTGTTCCTTTAAATCTTTTCACTAGATTTCCTTCTTTCACACACAAGAAGTTGATGTTATCTTTAGAATCTCAAAACTGATACAGCACAGAATTCTTTCTCCTTCAATCTGATACAGTGAACACTACTGAAGCAGAGTTTTTTTTTAAGAAACATTGCACTCCTTTTGTTTATGTTTAGAAAAACACGATACACTTTCCATAGGCAAGACGACTTTTCACACTATTTTAGAAAGTTTCCCAAAATTTCTTATTAACAGGCAATAAGGTAGGTTTTACAACCTACTTATTTCACTATTTAGCACTTTTACTAAACACGTGTCGAAAATTACTTGAAAATGAGAGCAACGCGTCAACCACTACTAGAAGCTAGAATTTTAGTGTAATAAGATAATTTAAGGCGATTTAAAAGTTAGTGTATATACATTGATAAGGGTTTGACGAGGTGCGTCTACAAATGAGATCGTAATAGTATGATATGAGTGATAAGATAGGTAAGTTGTAATAATAATTGTTTTTGGGTCGACGCGACGACGTCGCCGGTGAATTTGGAGCGCCCAGCCCAAAGATATCAATGGTGGCCCAAAAAAATATAATTATTGATGGATTTAGTTATATAAGTCTATGTGTTGTTTACCTAAGACGTAGTTGGGGTATATAAACTAGCGCTCACGCTTTGATAAAACACACTCTCGCCGAGACATTCCGACGCAGGGCCAGTGCGAGTTACATAGAAGTGCTCGTCTAGTCTCGTTCTCGTCTCGGTGTATCTCGCTTAGTTGGTAACCTCCACACTCGCTCTATCTCGCAGTGTCTCAGCAAGATATATTTACCTTAATAAGATATTCATAAAAATAGCTTGATCTATTTTTCAGAAGCAGGTGCTTGCATAGTCGTTAATTGGTTGTTAGAATCGTAGTGCATACACTGAAATCTAGACTAATCAGAATATAGATCCCGCTAATCTTTGGTGATAACATTTTTGAGATAATTCTTTTGTAATCCCTTACAGACTCCAAGAAACAACCAAAAGCCAGTTTCACAAAATTACAAAATTTATGACATGACATTTTTTTTAACGTGGCAAAATCATCAAATGAGTCCGTGATACAAAACATTCCAAAGCAACTCCTGCGCAGGAACAAATATTTGTTCAGTTCCTCTGCAAGATGCACGTTATTTACACACTTATGCACATTCTCACCTAACACTTAAGTGATATGTGTTATTGTAACAGTACCTACTTTATATTCGTCAGTGAATATTTTCGACGGACTGCATTGAGGAATTTAAATAGATTGGTGCCCGTTTACAATTTAAATTATGCAGGGAGTTTCTTTGGATATAACTAGACTGTATAGTCATAGATTCATAATTAAGTTTTCTCTGATGTGATTAATCCCAAAACCTCAGATATTTCTCCCTTCCCACTTTTGTCTATAACCTTGTAATCTATGAACCGCGCAGCTGCTCTAGCCATTGTTCTAAACAAATAAAAGGCAGTGGCGAGCTCGCGTTTCGTCAAAAAACGGTCCGGAGTAGTCCCGAACGTGAGGGCACGCGCATTCCAGGGAAACGATCGTGTTTTTTTACAAGGTGGGTAGTTTCTGGGACCGTGACTCACAAAGGATCCGACGTAATGTAATTATGGTTGAACTTTTTTTTATGTTTTGGTTTGTATGAAGAAAGGGTTTCTTGTGGGAAATAGAGTAGTTTAGCTATTTTTTTGTGAAACAGTTATACTTACAATGTTGGCGTGTACTACGGTAAAAAACAGGTTATTACTGTAAGTCTAGGGATTTGCCATTTAGACATAACATGGAACATTTTTGCTATTGCAAGTGAAAATTGAGTGCGCTTTATTTTTGTATTTTGAGGTCTTATTTACATTCTGGCGCGAAAATCTGACTAGTTTGATACAAAACTTGTAGAACACTTGTCAAAATATAATTATTTGTTTTTAACATGTATTGACACTATTTCAAACACTCACTCCTTGCTTTCATCAAGATATAAAACATGTACCTACCTATTCTACAAGTTTTGTATTATACCACGTGTATTTTAAGTTTGTGAAAACGAGAGATAACACAACATTCACATTAATTCAGTCTCAAAAGAATCCGTGTAAATATACAGAAAAACATTCAAGTTAGAAATTGCAGAATAACAAATTCCATGAACATGCGGATGGCGAGTAATGGGTGACTCGCCGTCCGTCACGGACCATGCCCGGGTCGACAGCAACCCCCTTAAAGGGCCAAAGCCTGCCGGGGTCAGGGGACTGTCTCATAAGGTAACCGTGACCCTGGAACGTAAATGACTATTGAAGGATCGCCGTGGATTTTAGTCAGTACAAGTCTGACAGTTCCACCTGTCCTTCGTTAGATAATTTTACCACCAAAAAAAAAACCTCCATACACAAACGTAAAACGCGTCAGCACTTTTCAAGGTTCTGGCTCCTCGAAATTCATTTACTTAAGCCCTAGTTGGTACACGAAATGCAGGTCGTGCAACTTCGTTTCTTCGTTGGCCTACCGACTTTTATGGCTTTGTGAGAATAACTGGTATATCACATACATATTTGTCAAAAATATGGTAATCGTTTAACTGAACCTACTAGACTAAGATTCAAGCAATTCAATAAAGCGTCTCAAAATCTTACTTTATTTACTACACGAAAAGATACATATTTCCAATAGCGTCGCGTGTCGTCGCGTCGCTTCTGGGTGAGTACTGTCCCTAACACACTATTCTTTTTTTTAATGGGTTTGTTCTTGGCCTCAGTCAAGCCCAGAAGACTGCGATGAAAACCTGAGATGGAGCCAGAAGAAACTGGAATTTCTGCGCACCGACCGAAGTTAGTTAAAATTGTTGACTTCGAAAATATGGTAGTCGGGACCCATGGCACTGGCTAAAAGACCTAAAATTTATCACATCAGAGAAAATCCATATATCCTTTTGTAGTTCACAATATGTACCTGAGTTATGTAAAATTTTGTGAATAGATGACTTTTCTTTTTTAAAATTTTACATTTTTCACATATTAAATATTGACATTAAAGTTGATGATTTTCTAATTACCAACAAAATTACAATTACTGGGTTGTATTAAAATGTTTCTGCATGCAATAATAGTAATATTATGTAATGTTCAACACAGTGTAAATTGTTATGAATAAGTAAATGAAATTAAATAAATGAAAATGGGACCAAACCATTATCAAAAGTGACATTTGACATTCACAGCAATGCTGCTGTGTGTTGTGTACATTCAAAGAATAAATCTTTTTCATCTCATACATAACCGTCCAAAATTTCAACGTCAATAACTTGCATACATTTCTAGGCGGATACAACAATTTATCACACGCTAAATAGAATGTCTTGGTCACGAACAAACAAACAAACGGCCAGACATATCTTCATTCATTAGTATATCTTCACACACGGACATACAGACATGCAAACAAAACAAACATACATAGAATTCATAGTAAATCATCCTTTAAAGCTTTTAGTTAAACACGACCAAGTATAGTCGAGCACAGAAGTGATGAAAACTTGGTTTGTGCATTTGTGTTTAAGCACAGGTGACTCACCTTTTGTAATGACGTTGTATTGCCATGTTTTAATTTGACAAGAATAGAGTTTGAATAGTCAGCATAATTTGTGTGTGTATAAGGTACTCATGAGCACAAAGTGATTGGAATACATCAAGATGGCACGGATTTAAATGATCGAAGTTCTGTGTTCATGGATTTACTCTGCAGTTCTCAGCATAAGCCCAGATTACTTAATAATTACTGACATAAGTATAACCACAGCCTTAAGAATTCCTGTTGCTGGTACTGGGAGATAGACAAATGCTTGCACTGACAGGACAGGACCACTAAAATCTGTGTGATTCTTTCTTCAAAAGACCATCTCAGACCTACATGGTCCTCATATGATATGACCAAGATAATGTCTGGACTTTAAAAGAGACAGTGACCTCTGAGTTTGTTTCGGCTGTTTCTTCTCAGAGTAGTCGGGTACGAAACACCGGCCTCATCTAGTTTGTAAAAGACGACGCGGACGTGTAATAGTGTATATAATAACCTACTTGCAAAAATAAATATCCTATCATTTCATTTCAGGTCTCTTGTCTATGAGAGAGAATGATCGATAATAATCCATCCTGGGTCAGTACTACATGTCTTAGATTTTTGGTTTCAAGACATGTCGTTTTCCTACAGATGTTTTACCCTTCATCGGTTTTGGAGCAAATGTAAAGAAATGACACAGTATTGACATTATCAGCATGTAAAAGAACCAATATGCTAATTCCGGTCATAATTGTATGATTCAAGTTACCTAATTGCATAGTTCGTTCACGTCTCACCAATCTCTTTCAAATAAATCTATTATTTGTTTATTTATTATTATTACATTAAATAGCACGGACGAAGCCAATTATATTATTTAATCATATTACAAAAAACACATTTTAACAATAATTTACTGTTTCGTATGTTCTGGTAGTAAGGTCATACTAAAGTTTTCTAATTATAACACCGGCTCACTACCATCAGCCAAGCCCCCAGCCCAGTCCAGGTACAGACGTCAACACATTAGCTACCACTATCTGTCAAATTTAATTAAAAACAACAAAATCACTTCAGGGTTTTTGATCGCTTGATTCATTGATCGATTAGATCGGTTAGTGTCTGTACCTTCACCGACCAAGTTCCCGCCATTGGTGGTGACTGACAGTTGACATTAATGACAATTGCTTGACTACTTGTGACGAGTGAGACAGAGCCCTCCTCTCACTTCACCCTCTACTTCAGCGCTGAACTATTCTCAAACGTATTTGTCACAATCTCAGTGTGCTGACCAGTCCTCAATTTATATGCAGCGCTCGTAGTTCCGCTGTAAGCGCTGCCAGTCCACTTAGAATAGACACACATTGTAAGCATTTTAAACTTGTATTTACTAGTCACGCTTCCTTTTGAGTTCGTTAAGAAAGTTTCTGTTGATTGTATTTGTGGCTTTTGTTTGAAAGTAATTAGTGAAATAGGTACATGTGAGTTCCTGTTTTTCTTCTTTAGTAAAAAAAATATAGAAAACTAGCTGTTCTCCGCGGTTTCGGAAGCAATAGTTTCTGTGATGAGCGCTCAAGCAAACAAACTCTTAGTTTCATAATATCATCAAATGAGTCCTCCTGCCCCAGATGGAGCGGGACGGATTGTCAGACTCTTACTAACTAAAAATCCACCGTGTTGCCTTTTGCGTTAAAGAGCCAAGGTGTCTTTCTAAGATGATCCCACAAGTTTCATAACCGCCTGTAGATTCTGTCACAATCCTTGTTATCCAGTAATGTTCCATAAATATAAGAAGAAATGTTTCTTCCCCTTTTGGAAATAGAAAAGAGCAAAACGAATATTGTACCTGCAACGTTTTTAATTACATTCTAAGACTATGAATAAAACAACAGGCCTGCACATTGTTTGTTTAGGTTTCTTACCAGTGTTCAATGGCCTGGTTTTAATAAAGTAACCTAACTAGTTGTAACAATACTAACTAGTTATTTCACAGCTATAATAGGTCTTATGGTTCCATAGAGGAGTAAGCAAATGGAGTGATCATACTGTAATTGCGTACAGCACGGTGATTGCCATTGAAAAGTAATAAGATTGAGCAGATTGATCGATGATTTACCGATTAAAAAAGGCTGCATTCATAGGATGACCCCGAGTTGTGTAAACTTGTAAAATAGTCCATAATGGGGCATGGCAGTTAAATAAATCCAATACTTTGGCTAAACCCTCTGTAATATTAATATTACACCACATGTAGTAAAATGGTCATCCATCTGCCCTTTTCCATCATCACCATCACCTTAAATTCGTACCTTGAGTACTCCATTTCCTCTTTGCCACCAACTACGTATTATTTACAAAAGAAGCTTAAATTCTTGTCTCAGTGACTGACACATCTGTGTGAGGTCCAAAAAAATAAACATCAGTCATCTTGAGAGCGTGGGCGATGCTCGGAATCAAATGTTTTGCTACTAGCAACTGCAGTTTTTCTTTTGTGGATTTTCAACTTTAAGCTATAAGTTTAAAGTTGTAAATCTATTGTGGGCTTTGCTGCTTGGGTTGCGTTTTTTACAATAGTACAGTCATCGGGCTCGAGGTTCCGCGAAGGGTTAACCTTAGCACGTGGTCTACCTACTACTCGGCTTGATTCATAAAAGTGTACAGTTTTACTATTGTGAGTCTTATTCACTGGTACCTAAGTATAACGTAGCGTTTTGGATGTGGATGATGAATACTGATCAATAGATGTGGATGTAATGCAGGGACCCATTCGAGTTACCTAAATGCACATGTCAAACATCCATAAGTTCCAACTTATAATAGATTGTTGAAAGCAATGATTTAATAAAGTTTAAAGTAGGCATCAGAATGTTGATTTAACATGTAAAACTTGATGCTTTAAACATGATACTGCACTGCATTTGCAAAAGCAGTTTTTCTAACACAAAACCAATGTTATTAACTGGCGAATTGTGGTAATACTAGTAGGTACTTCCTCCTCAGCCTTTAGGGGTTATAGGCGTAATTTGAATGAGGTTATTTAAGCCATTATACTAAGTATGGAAAAATGGAAATTTCTGACTAGTGATGGTGACCACTTTTTTGTTTTCTAGCTGTATTATATTGCCACTAACTGTGACATAAATTGGATTGGAACTGGGTCATCAATTGAACCTTAAACGAAACGTATCGAATCGCATTCCGATCAGTCCCATGATATCGACCTATTCGTAAAATATTCCGAATTTAAAAAGTCTATAGAAACAGAGATTTTCAAAGACATCGGAAATATTCTCCTACAATTTGTTACACCTTTGTATCCTGGTTATGCGTATGGAGTTTCGTTAAAATTTTAGTCATTTCGAAAACTAAAGAATTGTTTGATAGTTCGAATAAAATACTGTCCCCGGTTCACGATATTAACAGGTTTAAGAAGGCTTTGCAAATAGCCTATATAACAATAAAATTAACAGTGTTTAAGACAACACTAAAACGGGTTTAAAACTTTATTATAATAGTAATTGATCCGACGAAGACGCAATTACAAAACAGGCTAATGCTATTGGAACTCTGAACAAGTCGTGTCAATGTTCGAAATTGTCAAAACTGAACTGTAAACCACTTTTACTGCTTGTTAAACTGGTATTATTAAACTTTATCATATTCTATTCAAAGAAATAAAGAAACAAATCGAGAGGTTCAAAGAAGGGTGTACCCCAGGTGTCCTTTTATCACCAAGCTGAAAAATTGTCTATGTTTTGTACGCTATGATTGTCATGTGCATCAGACCACTAATTATATATTTTTATAATAACATTAATATTATATGTATTTATGCGATATGGCAGCACTCTCTCCAATATATAAATATAAATAATATAGAAAACTTCGTTTTTCAACAATTCCATCCCATTTCATAAATTCATCTGGTGTAACTGTATAATCATTGTACATCGCATTGTCACTTGACAGCATCTGATGAGATAATAGTCAAAGGCAAGCGTAACCACATTTGCATATGCATAAGCTTTCGTCCAAATCCATGTAGGGACTTAAACCTTCACTAGTTGTGAACCGCGATTTCTCTCGTTGTTTCTCTGATGTTAAGTAGCCTATTTTTTTACTTATCCATCTCACTGCTGAACAAAGGTATATAAGCTTCCACTCCTTCCTATTTGTAGATTTCTCCGGCCTATATGGCGTAAACTAACACGTTGAACGCTTTCTAAATAAGTTTCCTTAATAAATTGGTCTATCGAATGCTAAAAGATTTTTCAGAACCGACCGGCATTTCCATATATTTACTCGTTCAAACAAACAAACTCTTTAGCTTTATTTTATTACTATGGATTAGTATTCCGCTCGTGTCTAGATTTTATCTTATGTTTTAACATCTGCCAAAACTGCCGCCGCTTTCAATTATTACTACGTGCCTTAGTTGCTACGTTTTGTGTTATTTTTGGAATAAGTAGCTTTTGGTAGCTTAGCATTACTGGTTCTTAAATCTTAGTTACTCTTACAGTTATGTTTATTAGAACTCTAATTTCGTCGTTTGCAGGTTTCATTAACTGCTTAATTTTTTTTTTTTTTCGCTTAGTTAATCAGCTTTTCTTTTATGCACGTGGTTGTGTGTTTTGTGTTGATCTTCAAGTCTTTAATTTTGTTTCTATTGACGTACTTCACCTACTAAACCACGTGTAACACTGTGTTTGTACATACTTATCTTAAAAACCAGCCAACAGAATTCAATGTAATTCTGTGAATGTGGATGGTTGATTCCAGCTTGGAAGACAGAATAGTTTTGGACTCGATAGTCACTCCTTCTCGATAATCCTCCTTTTGAAAGAAAGCAGCTTTTTATAGAAACCAATATATTTATTATCTAAACACGAAAAAATCATTAAGGACAAAAAAAAACAATAGCTCTTGGGTCTATAAACGGCCAGAAACTTCTAATGACCGAGATAATTGCTTCATCTCCTCCAAAATAACGGAGACAGTAAAGTTCATGTATTTTAGATTTTCTAGATAAGTACACAAACTGAATGTTAATTTTTATTAGTGAGTCTATTGGGCATCGTGAACGGATTGTGTCTGATGAAGAAATCATGTGAATTAGAAATAAAAATAGCAGACAAGAGTTATGTTTGGAGGAAATATTCAAAGGTCTCTAATACTCTTTTAGAATATTTAAAAGACGAGGACTCATAACATCAGTCTTATCAGCACCCTTTCATTCATTCTTTTCTTCTTTTTCACTTAGTAAGTAAGTAGATAAAATTAGGTGTAGAAATAGAATCACCGTTCTAAACACCTATCTATTATTGTAGTTAACGTTAAACCTTTCATTGAAACAAAATTACTAATCAACAAAACATTGGCTGTTATAAAAGTTAACGTTTGTACCATAAACCAATTTGTGGCTGTAGTAAATCGGTTAACAATAACCTCATTCTAACAAACAACAAAGAAAACTTTAAACCAACAGTCGCCTTTACTACTCCATAAATTGTTTGCGCACAAAACGCTTCAATTCTTAAACCACAACTACACATAGGCCTAAGCGTTGAACTTTGTTTCCAATTCTTAAACTCAATAACCCTCACTTTGTTAACAGATCGACAATCTTCATTTACGTTTACTAAAACCTTTATCTGGTGGTAATAAGATTCCAAATCCCCAGAACCAGCAGTAAAGGAGGTTGGTGAGTAGATGATTCATCGAACATTGTCTTGTACTACGGCGACTCTTTGGCAATTCCTTTTGTAGGACAGTTGCAGTCCGACTGCCCTCTCTAATAAACGTATGCTTTGTATAGGACTTAAGTTTTCAGGGACATGTTGGGAAAGCTGATTGTGAGCTAATTTGTTGTGCAGGCAAATTAGCTGCGCCTTTGAAAGACATGTGTCACAGTAATAGCGAATAAGTACGGGTAGGCTTCCGCAAGGACTTACTTTAAGCCACGGAGAATACGTGAAAGATCTTTTCTATTATTGTTTTGATTGTCAGGACTGTTCTATTTAAAGACTGATCCTCGAAGTTAGTTCGACTTCCGGGAAACACGACAATTTAATGACACTATTGATAGCTTCCTATTTTTGGAATTTGGAGTGCTCCAAATACTCCTGCAAGCTTCTGAGCTTAGTTAGTTCGAGTGAATGTTAGTTCTTTTGTCTCTGATTGCAAACATAGGAGTTTGCTACCAGGTCAATGTCTAAGTAGGAGGATAATCACATAATTCCAACGATTTTTCGATAAAATCTAACTTTGACGGAGATTTTACAACTATAGCGACAATGTACATGTGTCTTTGCATACCACATGTTTCGATAGCAGCTACATCCGATTACTCATCGGATTATTCTGAGATACAACAAAAAAGCATATATTGTGTCATCAGGCACCTTGGTACTCAAGTGGGTGCAGTTTTTTGATTACCCGTTTTATACTGCAATGTAAAATTACGAGCCATGTTTTTTGGCAAAATGTTATTACAGTATTTTATCGGTGGGCACGAATGTATGTTTGAAAGAAATATGAGCTTGATTTTTGGCAAGCTGCGTTATGCTAACCACATTATGTTTTGTTTGTTTTCTGTTTATGTGAATCTATACCAATAGTTTTTCTGCAACAGGGATTTTTCAGAATCTTTATTTTGCACTGGCAACTCACCCTGGTTTTGCACATGTGCAATTGTTAAATGAAGCCTATGTAACTTGCTGATAATGCGAAAAAAAATTTAAAACCGTCCAATCGTTTTTAAACTGCTTTATTTTTATTACTGTAAGCTGAATTAACAATTCAACTTTAGGTATTGACGGACTAAAGGCATGAGTCAACAATATTTTATTAAAACATTTACCTCCAAAATTACCCGTTTTCTGTACACATCGACTCTGAAGCAAAACAGACATACTGCATGCAAACATGCATGCTTTTGAGAGTTACGTTTGCTTATTGCAAATTCCGCAGCGTGGAAATTTTAAAATCACAATTTGCTTTGCTTTGTAAAAAGTGCTGCTTTGTCTACCACGCGCAATACTAACATACATTTTTAAACCTTGTAATTGAAAACAGCAGCAGTTAGTACAATACGGTTTGGTACGTGACTACGAACTCGCTTGTTAGCGTCACAGAGGTTTTTTTAACCGTAGTTAAGGATAGTTGCTCACTGGCTTAATTTAAGACTGCACATTACACAGATTCAATGCCAATTGTACTTTGACTCGACTCAAAGAAAAACAAATGCAATAAATCTGACTTTTATAGTGTGATACCTACCATTCTCTTGCCGTTATAATGCCATTTTGTTTGGGGTCCGTGTAGCTTGTTTATATGTTTTCCATATTTTAGCTTTTACTCACCTCCTTTCTCCCCATATCATATCTTCACATAATCCATTTATCCATTTCTTTGGCTTCTATCTACCGTATTTTTTTTAGCGTTGCTAAATCTTCAAATGGTAGGACCACTTTCAGACTAGTGTTACAATTTGCGATACAATTTTCAACATGGTCATAAGTGTGCGATGCATGGATAACACTTCTTTAGGTAGGCAAACGTTGAAAATCCTACGATATGTAACAGGATATAAAGCTCATGTTCAAAGCTTCATGAATCAACTCGGGGGCGTCGAGTCTGTGTAATGTGCGAAATCCTTTATTAGACGAATGTTCGGTCTAAAACGTGTGGGTCATTAGTACACAAGCTTTTTCCGTGATAAATACTACCCATTCTTTTTTTGAACTTTTGAAATATACGAACGGATTAAAAAAAAAAGGTAACTATGTCTTGGATTTCAGACTTAGAAAAAGGTTGGTTTTCAATGAGGGGAGATTAATTAAGTTTATTTCCCAAAAGAAAGTTCCTAATGGTAAAATACCCTTTAATTTCAATGTTGTTTCGAAAACCCGCAAAAGTTTTGAGCTCTGTCATCGTCCTATTCAAAGTCATTTCTCGCCATGTGTTATGCGAGCCAATAAAGGCCACAGGGTCATTGTATCAATCTTATTGTTTACAAAACTGACAATGTGAGATGCATTACTCATATTCGCAGTAACCCTTTTACTAACAATACAAGTGTTTGTTTAAGAAAAGGGTTCTTCACAAAAGGGGTCGGATTGGATCCACAACAGGAGACTGTGAATCAGATGAGTGTGTATCTTTAGTAGATTATTTGCTATTTATTATTTTTATCCAATTTATTGTGAAAGAGAAAGAAGAAAAAGGTTTTTAGCTCTAAAATACCGTAGTTTTACAAGACATTCGTATTCGTCTGGATGCGATATTTAGAACGCATTCGATGTGCTAGTTTTGTGTCTCAAAACAAACATTCAGCGAATTTCTGATAAACAGCAAAAGTTAAATGTTCTTTTTAAACTATGACCTTTTTTTATAATTTTTTATTATAAAATGTCCAGATACCGCGTGTTCAAAACAAAACGTAAAGTTTTTAAAGAAGCCAGTTTTATAAATGAGTGAGTGAGCGCCACGCACACGTTTAGATGTTTACTTGTTTTATGTAGGAATCGAACGACGGGGGTTTTTTTCTTCCGTGTTTTTGGCTTCAATTCTCAGTGGCATACTAGGAATCTGGACATTCTATAATCTAAGCTATGACCGTTGTCCTTTGACTTAAAAAAAAACAAGAATCACTGTTTAAAAATTCCCTGTACGTATTACTTTGAGATAATTCTATTATTGTTTGCAACTCGTAAAGTTCATTGAACTGTTACAAACAGCCGGACTATTTGTTAGATCATTGTTTTTCTGAGTATCTGTTTAGTTGCCAAAAAATTCTCCTGACAATATTTTGAATTGTCTGAAATTACTTAAAAATTTTTAAATTGCGACATCGGGAGACGATGTTTAGAAGTTCCCAGTATTTATTACTGTGAAATATACGTTTTCTGAGTTCATTATAATTTATGATGTTCTGAGATACTTCAGTATCATTAAAAGAACGATTATTAGAAGAATTTGTTTCGTGTTTTATGGAAAATGAATCTTAACATTTCCAGAAATCGTTAAAACGGTAACTGGCTAATTCAGTGTGAAAATTCAGAAAAATTACACAAAATTGTTATTAGAGATCCGTAGCATGATTTTACATCATTAGAACATCGTTTGAAAGGGACACTCGAATATTTTTAGCTCACGAGATATGTATGTGAGAAAGAAAAGCTTAGTCGAATAATTTAACAGTTAGAGTACTCGATTAATAAAAATAGAGCTGGCTGAATAGACGAGATGACGGCACCATTCATTCCATTCTATTTTCGATTTTTTTTTGGCAGATTTTTTAATATTTAAATTAATTAAATTGTACAAGCAAAGGAAACCTTGTGTTAGGCCTTGTTTAGGCTATTAATCAAACTCCGTAGGTGCGAATAACATAGCTTGGTGAACTGTAAAGTAATTAATGTTTTAATAATGTAGGAGGTGTACTAATATGACTTATCCTTATGTAAATCCATTAGGCTTTATTAAAATGACTCCTACATACCAAAGATTAATAGATATCATAAAGGTCATGTAAAAGTAAAACTGAAGGTTATTTTTGTTCAAAGTAAACAAATAATTGTTCGAATTATTAGAATATAACGTATACTTTCAAGTCTATTTTAGGATCTTTATTGATGTTGTTAATACTTTTGTAAATAAATAATGGACGAGAATTAAAGTTTTCAAAATGATCCGTGAATATTTTGATTGTAAGTTGTGTACTAAATAGAAACCGTTATGACTATTAGGAGTAGGTAGTCAAATATTTATTGCAACCTCATTTTGGAAGTGCCCATGTTCTATAGCTAACTAGTGAAACCTACTTTCAATGTTCTACTTTTAAATTGCATGAAACATTTCTACAGTTCACACTAAGATTTTCTCGCTCCATATTCCCAGTGCTAAAATAACTATTGATCCGAGAAGACGTGTTTGAATTGCAAAGAGGATTTATCTACGACTACGTAGTTAGTTCAATGGTAACCTCCGACCTAGTAAGACACTGGTGACGTAAGTTTCCGCTCTACCTGTGCCAAGTTTTATCATAAGCCATTGTTGCTCGCAGAATTGATTAAGTTAACCGCAAAGCCGCAAACAAACAAATAGATAGCCGTAGTACTTATTACTTCCATAAATATCCACCTGTCAAGTTAACGGCCATCTTTGATTTAAATAGTGATGTGCATTGTTCTTTTTTAATTAGTCGATTTTTAACTTGAATATAATTTATCGAAAAGTGAATAAAACTAAAAAGAGATTATCACTTGTTGGTAATTGAGAAATAAACAAGTGGAGTCTATTAAATACTTTTTTAGGCTGTAATAATTTACAAGTAACAGTTACTAATTTTTATGATCATTGGTTATGTTGTTTATCAATTTATTCATCATTCGAATTTCAATTTGGACCGATCATTATTCTTAACTGCCATTAGTCTCACTGTATGCACCCGCATAAGCTGCATAAAATAAATCTCCACAATTGATAACAACGAATGTTAGTCTGTATTGATGTCTGTTCGTCCGTTTATCTTGATCGTAATAAAACTTTATTGTCTTGTTATCAATGTCAACCATCAATCAGGAATCGGCTCAGTCCGAAATCATACTTTATCCCTGTTGTAATAAGGATTTATTTGCGGTTTTTTTTCGAGAGCGCAATGAATCCATGGTTCAAGGCCCTCTGTGGCCCCATGGCCGCCATTTATAAAGATTTTAGCTGTAATAGGAAATCTTTTAGGCTTCGTACGTGAGAAAAGGTAAGGTTTATTTGGTCATTAACCTTTCAGGTTTGTGCCTTGTAGGAACAACACGGTCTATATGCTTTAATTTCACAGCTAATAAAAACTTATTAGGTTGACTGCTAAGGTCAAAGGGTATCTTTAGGCTTTCTTTGGCCCATTTTGCTTGTAAAAAAAAATACGAAACTGTATAAAGGCAAGGCTCACGTGTCAATATTTTTTTTCAGATAATTCTGTAGTAACCTTCTTGTTCATTTTCTCGCGCTGACGTGGTATTAAATTTTTTCTTCTTTAACATAACTAGCAAACATCATTTCAGCATTTAGTTACCTACGTATTTAGCTTATAATGTACTCCATTCATGTTTTTATTCTTGGTTTGAATTTCTTGCAATCTTAATAAACTAGCAAGCAACACAGCTGCCGAAAAGATCTCTCTAGCACTGTCTTTAGTCTCCCAAATTGCAAACCGTCCCTCAAAAATACGCTTAAAAATGTAACCAATGCAGATTCAATTTCAGTCGGATATTGCACATGTAAATCCCATCTCGCTGCAGCTTCATTCAGTTAATCAGATCACAGTCCGCACGGTACATTTGAATAAGCGGCTCCCACTTCACAGATAGTGAATAATCTCGATAATGGAACGTACACTGAAGCACATCACTACAGAAGAAGAAACTTGTGGGATTGTTATTGTAACTTTTTCTCGTCTTTGCTGTTATTGAGTTCAAAGGACTTGGGCGTTAGTTAATGAAACTTCTGTCGTTTTCAGAAAGTAGCACATGGTGATTCTCTTGGGTACCTATGTTATTTGTTTTGAGACATATATACGACTATTTTGGTTTGTAATATGCAAGTAAGTTGACTAGTAGACATGGCACGAAAGGAACGTTCACTTTTTTTAAATTTGGTAAAGAACACTTATAGGCAGTAATAAAATCACTACTATTTTAATAAACGATCCACTTCTCTCCCACAAAGCTGTTTTTATCCAAATATTCCTAATATTTGTTTTCATTAGTAAACACATACTGAATTCTGAAAAACGACCCATTAATTTTAATAATATTCGTCTGAAACCTCTATTAATATTCGTTTCTTATGACGCAACAGCTAGTTGACAAATCTAAAAACATCTCCAGTTGAACTCATTCTCTAATTCCAAGCTTACTATGACAAGTTCCTTGTTAACATTATAATTTTATTTATTGTGTACAAATCTTTCTAGTTTTATTTATTGGATAGTTCACGCCCTTTTTGACGTGAGATGAATTTCCGGTGACATTTACATTTAAAATGATGACAGGAACAATAAATTATGTGTTTGAGAACTTCTACTGCTTCGATTTCAACGTTACTAAAAGAACTTGTTTAGTATTTCATCAGTATAATTCGAAGCAGCTTTATTTTAATCGATCATTGTTGAATACGGGCCAGCTCCCTTCGATCGACTTATTATTTAATAAAAAACTAGATAGATACAAAGCTCCCTAAAAATTTCATTTCATTTACGCTATAGCAATGCTCTGCGGTTAAATTCAACCATTATTATACGAGTACGCTTTACGCTTGCATTTGAACCCTCTTCCCTTTCCTTGTGTATGGATATCGGTGTGAAATCAGTGTATTGTTTCAATCGACTAAAGATTCGCCCGTTAACTTCATAACTCGACTAAGTGTCAATTAATGTCAAAACAAGAAATTTAATATGACTAATATGCGTCCTACCTAGATTACTCGTAAATAGGTACATTAAACATTTCGTAAATAAAACGTCAATCCATCAATAATTAAAATTAATTGATCGATGTATTAAATGAACAGTGGCAACAGTGCGGAGACTGTTAACCAAAAAAACAAAACAGCCATAACGTTGGGAACGTTATAGGTTGTTATGTTTTGTTTAGTCCACTAGTGGGACTAAACCTTGATAGATTGTGTGGAACTGTGGACTAAAGGGTCAGTGGGTCCAATGGCAGTTGTTCCTTCGTACTAATATTTTATATATTTATAGGAAAATAGTGTCATGACATGACAAAATTCGATTTCATGAAGTATGGACACACAGGCAGACCAAGAACTGTATTAGGTAATACGTAGTATATTTTTAAGCTATACTTTCAATCCTCCACACAGGCGGGTAAGAACAAATTTAGTAAAAAAACGAGATCTAGCTAGATCTGACAAGAGCTAACCCATTTTCCAATACGTTTTGCTGATGATGAATCAAAATGTATTTTAGAGCGTTACGAATAGCCTTTGTATTGTCTACAAAATCTAACCCATAGATGAGTGCATAGGCCATCAAGTAGGTTTTATGAATCAGCGATACAACGCGGTCACTCGGTGTGCCAAATTGTGAGCACGCTGTCTAGTACTTCAAAAATGTCAACGATAGTGCGTCATGATCTTTTGGCGCGTAGCCACTTTTGGAACTAACCGCCATTTTGTCTTTTCAATACAATTTCCATAGACAATAACAGAAATTCTTACTAAGAGCGTACTCCTGTCAATGTCACTCAACTATGAATTTCTCAAACACCATAAATCACTAATCTTACTCACACTAGACAATC
Organism: Agrotis puta; assembly: GCA_943136025.2. Classification (NCBI taxonomy): domain Eukaryota; kingdom Metazoa; phylum Arthropoda; class Insecta; order Lepidoptera; family Noctuidae; genus Agrotis; species Agrotis puta. The sequence goes on along the minus strand of OW964186.2, from coordinate 10,758,296 downwards.
CACTACTCCAAAAATAAACCCAGACACAAAAGCAATCCTCCAGTTATCTTAAATCCTTGGCAACACTTCCATCACGGCGTGTGAGTGGGGAGCGTCCAATGAAACCCGCGTTATTTACCACTGCTGTTGTATTAGTGACGTGGACGTGACAGACCAATTTCTAGGGCACACGGCGATCCCCGACGCCCACGCGAACGTAGAGTACGAAGCTGATGACCGGTCTGCGTCTATGGTTGGCACTAGTTTTTTTTTTAAATTTGCTTCGTATTTTAAATCTTATACTTTTTTTAAAACGTTTTAAATGTGCCGCACACTAGCAATTATTCCTATAACGTTGGTGCGTTTACAAACATTTAAACTCAAATACACACAAACAACTAGATCTGGAATAACTACTTGTAAGTCTATCGCTCACCTGACCATTTTAATTGACCACAGTAATTTCATAGTGTAATTGTCTTGTTAGCATGACGATGGAAAACGACAATTTAAATTGAGTCGAACTACAGATGCGCTATAAGTTTATGGTCCATCAGTTCCTGTAATTAACAATTTTGTCGATCAAGATAGTACTAGTGTCCTATCCTTTGTGGATCATCATGACATTTACACTCCAAAACAGTATTCAATAAATGCCACCTGAGTAATTTTTATCTGCTGATCTAAGTCCGGAGTCTATTTGAAGACTTTCAAATCAGAAAAAAACGCAATTATTGTAAAATTAAAAAAGAAACATTATGACATATATTATTTCGTAATACAATAAAATAATGTAGTTTTTGATTCTTGACGACTATTCAGATAGTTATACACTAACTCCAATGAGCGAACCTCAAAATTTAAGATCCAATAGCGTTCTAATTTCAAAAACAATTACCCGCCTAAAAAAAAAAGAAAAGCGACAGTCAATCTGACAGCCCTATCAACCATGTTTTGCAGATCTAAATCCGTTGGTTGCCGGCTGTCTAGCAGTTGACAACTTTCGTACGAATACAACACATCCATGGGGAAATATGAGCGTGGATAGGATGACTGACACACAGCGTCCAGTATTTTTAGAATGATTCCTCTTAGTTCGGGATTATAAGAAACAGGTGGATCGGTGTTAAATGTCTCGTAAGATATAAATGGATATATAAACTTATAATATATACTATATGGATTTAGAATTTTTTTTATTGCCTGCATCGTTGGTCTTGTCTCTGGAGGTTAAACCCGGTTCGGAAAAATGTGTTGACTTTTTCCATTACCAATTTCTCAGTAGCAGCCAGGGCACCAAAGCAGTCTTGATTTATGTGCTTGGATGAAAGCAATATGCATCTAGAATAAGCCTTAAACATATCGTGGGAAATGTGATACTGCCGCTTCTTCACCTTTTGAATATTACAAGAGTGCGTGATAAACAGAATGAGAAGTCACAGAAGTATTTTTACAATGATGGTTTCTGGTTCTGGATTAAAGAAACAGGTGGATCGCTGCTTGATTTTATTTTGGAAATTAAATGCTGTCTCGTTTCAGCTCGGAAGAAAATTTACTGCCGTGAATTTTTACTCTAATGCATGAGCATTTCTAAACTTTTGGAGAGTGTCTTTACTACTACTTTACTACTGATTACAGATTCGAATTTCAAAGATGGGTCATTGAACTCTAAAAAATACTATCAGGTACGTCATTAATCGGGATTAGTCGAATCATCTATCGTTCTTAGTAATCAACCCTTTCCAGCCATTTAATTTTTAAAATAGTTCATCCCTCGTTTCTTTATTTTTATTTTATTATATTAACTCGTATATAAATTCATGTTCTTACTCAAAACGGTGACTACGACATATTCCTTATTCGAAATCAGTCGAATATTCGTTTGAAATTCGAATAAACACGACTACCTAACCTCGCGATTAACGAACAGAGAGCTACCCACATCGACAGATTAATCTTTATTGTGTTCAACATCGCCAGACTGTTGCTTTAACAAATTAATATTAGTCTTTGGATTTTGCCGCCTTTATTCACTGTTATTTATACAGAAGAAAATTATCTATTTGGAATTACCCTATCAATAACTAAAACTTAGTTTTTATTATGAAAAGTTAGTCTTTCTTATGGTTTCGATTGTTCAATGTTGTGATTATTGTTTCATTCGTGTGTTGATCTCTAATCATCAACCTTCCCTATTACATTGCTGAACAATGCGTGAGTTAATACATATAGTATCTAAAAGCATGTGATATTACTAACATCGCATTCCAATTTCAAATCACCCTCCATTAGGAACATCAAAGTAGTTTCGACCTCTTTACAACGATTTGTTTTTATAGTTCAGTGTTTTAGTCGATTGTGATTTTTATGAATGACATCATCGGTTTCATAAGACAGCGTGGTGTCGTTCATTTATTAAATTGACGTGCGGTATAAACACGCCTCTTTAGTGCTTATTACATTGAATCTAACGAGCTGTGGGTAGCATGTGACTATTTACACGTGAAGACTGGGTCATGTTTGACAACTATATATAAACAAGCTTGTAAAAGTCACAACTTATGAACCTATAGTAATTATTAAGTAACATTTTGGCAGGTAAAATTAAGGTATCAGAAATGATAAAGACATTAGAAGTTTGTAACAGTGTCGAAGAGAGTTATAACAGAACGATTATACCATTAAATACTGCAAAACTATATTCGGATTAGTTCCGTATTAACCTACTATCGTGGAATCGAGCTATAATAATGCATATAAAACAACCCCATTAAATTGAAATAGCTAAGAAACAAATTGGCATAAATATTGTCCTCATTAATGCCGTCATTAGTAAATTCCGGGAGCAAATGTTTTTACATCCGACGCTCTTTCATACAGGTCAATGCATTGTGCTTTTTATAAATAAACTGTTTTGTCCAATTAAATTTCTCGTTATATCAAAATTGGACCGAAACAATTTACCAATAGGTCAATCATTAATTTTTTTGTGAAATGTCAATTCAATAAAAATGCAACTGCAGTCACTTGGCCTTCTTTTCAAATTATTCAACCGTTTTAAATACCTCTAGCACCTGCTGCGAAATATTTTTTTAATAAAAACTTGCACTTTTAAACTTTCGAATTATAAATTAATTTGAAAACACTTTCATCACTATTTCACTGTCACTTTTCACACTCGTATTCGACTCGTAAATTAAATATTACGTCACTAATTCATAACTACACATTAGTTTACTATTTAAAGTGTTGCACCACTGAAGTTCTACGATTACTTTTTAATTCCAAAAATTTTAAATTTCGAAAATGTTGATTCGAATGCGTCAGTCAGCGAGGCGAGCGCGTCGCGACGCTCGCGTCGACTGGCCGCTTTCGGCCGCCTGCCAAAGAATCCACGCCTGAAAATATATTTATGTGGATATGGTTATTTACCTCTTGACAGTCGCGGCGTGTTTGTTTTTTTAATTCATGGAATTTTAGTTTTGCGTAGAAAGTTAGTCGTTAAATTTGCGAAGTCACGAAATTTTGCAACAAATTAGACAAGGTCACCGTACTTGAGGAAATTGATCGTGTTTTAGATGTTGTTTACGAAAAGAAAACTAGAATAAAACATTTTTATAAAATCATCTGTGTTTCACAGAAAACATCAACACCATCCAAAAATCACCCGCGTACAAATTCGCGACAAAATTTCACGCTGTTACGTAAAATGACGTAAAAGACTTTCATGTCATTGTACAATTTACACGACTCGACATCATTGCCATTTGCGGTTCATTACACTAACTGCCAGGTACTCCCAAACCCAGGCAATAAAGATAATTCAAGCCCATAACATCATAACTAGGCGGAAACGCGCGTATTTATATAAAACATAGAACTATCTAAAATAAAAATTCTGAATGCAGGCTGCAGCTAACAAGGCCAGCGTAACGTGACCTGGGGTAAACGCAATAATGAACCTTAAACTCCTAAAAATAAGGATAATTGATGTGGCCATAAAATGAAGTTTCTGCCATCGTGGGTGGGAAATATAGGCGAATTCAGGACAGATATTGTTCGACCCAGCTTGTAAGAACGACCTAAATGTGAAGCGACATAGAGATAATACCCAGAAATTGGTATTAGTGCCAACTGTACGACTATAATTCGCAATTGTTCTTAGTTTGCAGAGTCTATAGAATGAAGGAACATCGTAGAGTTACAAATAGAACCTCTACAGAGTTGCGGTGGATTAATGGGTGTATTGCATTGTTAAAACCACTTCCACATATCGTCAGAAAAAGGCCATTTCTTTGGATGTTTGAAGAAGTCCAAAGCGAAGACAGACAACCAAACCAAGGCTTAAAAGCTTGCGCTTAAGAATCTCAAACAATACGGTGTGGTAGGAAGCTTCCATCGGACGACGACAAAACTAATCGGAATCCTTTGACATAAGCTCACTGTTTGAACAACTTAGTTATGAGCAAAAAGCTTCGGTTTTGCTACTACAACAATCTTGCTATGTAACTGAATGAGTAACTTTTTGCTATGAAATAGTGTAAATGTTTACTTTAGGTGAAAATCTAGATAAATTCGAATTCGGTTCATTTTTTTTTTTGACTTTTTTATAAACGCACCCAAGATATAGATGGAGATACATGTATCGAAGGCTTCAAGTCTTAATCGATGTGGCCCTGTAAAACCATTTCTTTCAATAACCATTTGCGTCTCAGAGCCTCCGTAACTATTTTCAACCCACAACTCAGGACAAAGGTTTTCCTCGATCATCAATATAAGTCAATCATTGTAAAATCTGTCAAGTTTGCCCACCATCTTCTAGTAAATACAAAACGCATAAAACACAGTGAAACATTAGGTAACACAATACGAATTGTTGTCAAATAACATTGAAAGTGGGAACACGTGCGCTACGAGCCTGCACTCGCAATCAGCTGCGCTATCGATAAACGCATGTTCACCTTTTAGTACCAACTCGTAAAGAACGCGTTTACTCTCTCAAGATTATGGGTTCCTGGTATGATAAGGAAATGAGTGGAATATCAGGAGCTTTTTGTTTTTTCTTTCTCTTTGCTTCAGCGATCGCAAATACGACTGCTGAACATGCTGCATGAGGTTCAGGTTTCTAACAGGTTGGGCTATGTCTTTATGGGGTTTTCAATTTGTGATTTGTCAGTCATATCAGCCGTAAGATGTCTGCTGCTAAACATAGGCCTCCTCTTAAGATTTCCAATAGGACATGTTGGAAGCGGCTTTCATTCAGTGCGATCCTGTTGTCTTCATCTGATCGTCTGTCCATCTTGTGGGTGGACGTCTTATGCTGCGATTGCTGGCGCGTGGAATCCATTCAAGAACCTGCGTGTGGCCTGCCTACTGCCTCTTCAATTTGCTATGAACAGCTATGTCGGCTACTTTGGTTCGTCTACCAATCTCCTTATTTCTGATTCAATTTCTCAGTCATAAAGATTGGATTTCTGCCCTGTTTGTGGCGATTGACTCAAAACTTAAAAATTTGGTAGTAAGACTATCTACCTGATACCGTAACACGATCCGTCAAGTATTACCTATGCAAAGCTAAGCAGTGATGTCACGTTGCCTCGACTGTTGAAATGCTGATTAATCGTATTTTTCAGGTCAACAATATTAAACTTCGTCGTACTTGTAACGGTAATTCTAGTATTTTCTGTAAACCATTCCGCGACGGCCGGTTTCAGGCATTGGGGGAGGCCTCCTGGAATGTATTGTGGGAGGACTTTACCAAGCAGAGGAACAGCATAGACCAAATCTATTTTTAAATAGTGAACTCTTTAATCCAGGAGTTCTATCTTTTGTGAGTTAGGGCATTCGGAAATCCTGCCGTATGATGTAGGTATAAAATAAACCAATAAAAATCAATTAATTCTTAGTGTGCTGATAGCAAATTAGATTGGTTCTCAAGTTAACCAGCTCGCCGATTTATCCGTTGAAAGCAGTTAAGGAAAGACTGAAAGGGCTTTTTTGTAGTTTCGCGATATGCTGAAACATGGTGGATAAATCATAATCTTTAAGAAGTTTATTTCTTAGCACAAAAGACATGGCTTTTTTATTTGGCACAAGAGAATTAGACAATCTATTGCAAATATCCGCAACACCTTAATACCGATTTACTTTGGCATTGTTTATTTATCTATCTAGTTCAGCGCATTATGTAAACCCTTTGCAGTACAAAACTGCACAATGTACGTCCGTTGTCCCTGGCACAATAGTACTGTGCGACCTTCCGTTATTTATTTTAAATCTGATACGGTACGTTTTGTAATGAGAATACAGTAGAAATAACAAAATGGCGAAGCTACGTGCGGCTTATTACGCGAAATATTATGAAATGTAAGCAAAAATTGTGTGGAGTAAGTAATGGCTAATCCTTAGCCAATGTCATGAATGAAACCTGACAAAAATTACCTTCAATGTACTTGCAAACAATTATTTTATTTATGTAGTGACTTTTTACCACTCTCCCCATGGGAAAAAGGAGTTAATTTTGTTTAATATTACATTTATTAGGTTAGGTAGGTATTTACCTAAAAAAAAAATAAGTAAGTAACAATTCAAAAATTTTGCTCATAAAAAAAAAGATTTCGACGAATTGACAACGTTCTTTATTCGAAGTCGTTAAAAATTTTGTTGTTTTTGAACTTGCTAATTTAAGAGAATGGAAGTAAGTAGCACTAACCTGTGAATATTATGGTTCATCACCATATTTTCTTTAATATGATCAGCGTATCCTGAAACAAAGGAAAACATCATTAATATCCGAGGCGTGAACACAGATAATGAATGACCCGTCTGGAGGAAGTATCTAGTGAATAATTAATTACTACACTTCCTAGGCTTTTCACTGAAAGTCGAAAAGTCTTTACGTGACACTTAGGAAGATACTTCCATTGAGTAAATAATTCAAGACAATCACTTGTTACTTATTAAAGTTTGAAAAATTAAGTACTTATGAATAATGCCACGGACGAAGGGCACGAACTGTATGACTTTCCTGAGAATTGGAAGTGGTACAGTACACGCTAATTAATAAACAGAGCACGGACGTGGCAGGGATAGAAAACTTTACGTGTTTCTTTTTTTAACTAAACTAACAATTTAATCAATTTAAATTGTTAGTTCGATTACCTAGGTATTTAGATTTTTTCAGTGGAATAGACTAGCCTATTTCGAAATTCTTACAACAGAAATCTATCCCAATAATAATGCCGCATACATACCTACGCCAAAAGTAAGATCCAGCATTGTAGGTACTACAATTATAGCAAGAGCCCTCTGGCAGAGAAGACACCTTAGCTGAATCCCAGCGGTTCAACTTCCTACTATCCTACTAGGTTATATTATAAACGTGAAAGTTTGTTTGGATGGATGGATGTTTGTTTCTCTTTCACTCAAAACCTACTGAACGGTTTTGAATTAAATTTGGTACACACATAGTTCATAACCTGGACAAACGCATAGGATGCTTTTTATCCTAATATTCTGTTCCCGTGGGATCATTTTCAAGTTGTAGCGGGCGGAGCCGCTGGCAACAGCGAATAGTACAATAATTACATTTTTAAATGCTACAGATGTTTAATATTCTCTTAAAGTGGTTTTGTTTCACATTACGTAGAAATAATGCCGTGATTGCAGGATGTCCATCGTCCATCTCGATGATATGCGCCGGATGTCGTCACAACGTTTTTCTGACCACAAATTGTCACCATAATGTGAACACATCCTTTCTGTAGGTGGCAACATTGTCATATTTTTTTTTTCTATAAAAGCATGTGAGTCCTTTTAACTTTTAAATATTTTAATGTTAAAAAGTATATGAGTGAGTACTGAATGTAATGAGTACCTTCAATTCGCTAGTAATAAGACGTAATTTTATTTACACTAAAATCTTTTTTTTTTTCAGACCTTATTATGACAATTCACTAACCAAAATTCATCTGCTTTTGATAAAGCAGTAATTGTTAAAACGAAAGGCAGCTACTGCCTGTTCCGCATATAATAAGTGCCACCAACTTAGCTGTTCCAACGGGCAAAATTGGAACTACAACCGCTAATTTGACAATCATTTGAACACCAATTTCTCTACTAACGATCAACGAAAGCAGATAAGTTAATGGGTCTTGTATATTGCAGTGAAAGATTCTTTGAATAAAAAAGATCTTTGAAAATAGATCCAAAATAAATAGCTTTATTTATTGTCTGTTGTTTCCTTGAGAACTATTTCCTGTCAACGTATACAATTTAAAAACAATAATACTTACCTAAGTAGGTAGGCACAGACAAATGTTTAGATTTCAATGTAAATGAGACATTAATCTCTTATTTCTGAAGCTTTTAACTAATTATACACAAGTTCGGATTGTTGTGAACTTCTTGATAATGCTTTCAGAACACTTCTCTGAGTTAATTTATAACGTTTGTGACACAAAGGGAATAAATTAAACTGTCTTTTGTTGGACGTTAATGTAATAATGAGTATGCTTTGATATAGCTTGAAGTTGATAAAAGATTACACAATAAAATATCGTTTTATTTTTGCCTTTTCAGTGATTCTTAATATTCGGGATTGTTCATTTATATATTTTTTGTATTTCCTTGTCTGCTGTACTAGAATACGTTTTTACTCTTACGGAAAATGCCGTTAAATATCGCAATAATGAACTTTAAATGTTCGTATAAACGTAGATCATCGCAATAATTTAACTTCATTTCCCGTTAGTGTGGCCCCAATATTATACAAAGTTTATCAAAAATCGAAACTTGTAAAACATTTATTTTTTACATAAACCTCTTGCCAAACTAAAGAACTAGAAGTAAATAAATTCTGAAAGGACCGTAGTTCCATTTGTGTTCGAAATGTCATTAGAAAGCATTTGGATGCTAACTCGCGTGTAGATTGACTTGATTCAATTGAGTCGGACGCAAATTCTGATTGAATCTCAAGGTAGATTAAATAGGTCACATTAATCTTCTTGAATGAACCAATTTCTCACTGCTAGACTACTTCTTTGGTTGTATGATATTTGCGGAAGATTTTTTTTGCTTGATCATTTTATTGTAGAAAGTAGAACCCATTAGTTTCAAAGCTTGGGTGCATTTGGTCCTTGATTTTTTACGCAGACAAAAATACAACATATTATGTGATCTAGGTACTTATAATCAAGTGCTCATGCGCACGAGCGTTTTTTTCTAGACGTTAAATAACCGCCGGAAATAGAACTAATGCATTCCCAAGTATCTGCTCACACGTCAGCGCTTTTAAAACAAGGCGTTTTTTTTCCGAACTGCGTTTGATTTTATATGCTGAGCGGTGACAGTTAAGTTCAATTTACCTTTTTGTTAAAACTGAGCCTTTTTTTTTTAACGCCCAGTAACGTGAACGAGGGCTAAAAGCGGACAATTATGTCAATGGACCAGAAACATATTCGCATCTTCAATAAAAAAAATTAATGACCTCGAAATTCAAAATTTTTCGGTATTTTATACTTTATTTATGAAGAAAGAAGTCTATAACCGGCCTCATAATAATCGCCACTAACTATGTCAAGTTCGTACAAACACAGAAAGATGTACATTTTCGCACAGGACTCATGAACGAGGCTAGTCATGATCCGATGACATTGCTACCGAGACTCGAGAAGAATTCTGATTCCTTATAATTGCACTTGATTCCTTTAGAATAATGCCGTCTGTCTTGTCTGAAGGCCGAACTGATATGTCTTGTTTGTAGGACAGTAATGTAATGTAATGTAATGTAATGTAATGTGTCTTCAGTAATGCTTTTCTTTGTTTTGGTTTTTATTAATGGTTATGGTTTTTACATATTAGTGGCCAGTGGCTACTATTTTATGGTAAATGATGATATTACAGTCCTGTTCTACCGTCCGTCGGTCATCTAGACGTACTGACTGCCAATTACTATCCATACTTAGTTGCCATTCCACCAATTCGCACTAAGCACTTCCAATTTTTCCTCAAAAAGCGCACAGCAAAAGAGTGGAACCAGAATCTCTCCGAATGAACAGGCTTCTTCTTGGTAAACTAACTCCATCGTAGGCTAGTAGACTCAAAAGCAAACCGATGTTTTAGAGTTATTTTCAAATGATAATTATTTCGGTGCTGCTGCAGGTGCTGAAAACTCAAATACATTGGCTTAGCTAGTAACTATGGGTCCGCGTGCTCACAATTTTTGAAAGATATCCAGGCAGTCGATTAGTCGACTCTTCATGTGACCAGAGGGCTGGCCTATTCCTAGGCCAACGAATCAGCTGGCCGCTTTGCCACGTTGTATGGCAATGCGGCCAGCGTTCTGGGCACTGTTCCCGTTGACAGCGATGTGGAAGTATTATTTGACGCGATTTGAAAGTTTTTTTGTATTTATTACTAGTAAGTGCCCACACGCAAGAGCGTTTTTTTCTGGGCGTTAAAAAAGCGCCGGAAATAGAACAAATGCATTCCCATGTGTCTGTTCACACGTCAGCGCTTTTGAAAAGCGGCGTTTTTCTTTTTCGAACTGCATTTTGTATTTTATCTTTACCTTTTTATTAAAACTCAGCGTTTCTTTAAAACCCAAAAAAAAGCGCTAGTGCGAATGGGGTCTAAGTTTTTATTTATGGTTTAAATATAATATTAGTATGTGAATGGACAAAATATTATAATCAATGGACCCATTTGGGTGTGCGTACTTATTACTTATTATAATACATTAAATATTTGCTTAATTATAGAAACTGATAGCGTTTTACTTACGTTTATAAAATCATAACTAATAGTCATACGAAACAGTAACTCGCAACCTATAGATAGAAGATCTATTAAAACTTTAGCCAATCTAGGAGTTTAATCGATTCGGTCTAGATCTCCCGAGAGCTCCAGTTTCAAAACTAAACCAAAATTGCTGCTGAATCTGTGTCACAGATATGGAATTATTAAGTACTTACTATCATTCCAAATTATTATGTCAGTGTAGTGTGGTATGCTTCAACCAACTTATCTGATCTAAGGAGCCAGTAAAACATCATAGTCAGCCTGTAATGTTCCCACTTCTGGGACAAACAAAGACAAACACCGTGAGATCATCAACATCATATTTAATTTTCTGAACATGACCTTAGTGTAACTTTTTTTTAGCGTGGTAAAATCATCAAACGAGTCCTCCCACCCAGGGCAGAGCAGGAGGGACCGTGAGAATTGTACTGACTAAAATTCACGGTGTCCTTCAATAGCCCTGTATGTTCCGGGGTCACGGTAATTAGACCCGCGACCCCGGCAGGCTTTGTCCTTAGTGTAACTTAGTTCGGAAATGATCGAAGGTTCAGAACGATATAGTTTTGTCTGCCAACCACGCTGACATTTATTACTTCTTTCAAGTTATTTCTCACTCAATCTACCCATCTCTTTTTGGCCTTCCTTACCGTATGTTTCTAAAATACTGCTTCAGTCATCATACCGCTTAGTGGACAGCGCGGCAGATCAAAGCCACCGACTATAACCGCTCGAACATTGGGTCTTCCGTCAACAGATTTGTAACAAATCGTTGTTGATGCATTGTTTCCGGAACCAATAGACTGTCCTAGTACCGCCCCATTGAGCATGTGAGAAGATTGATTGGAATTTGTTTATTTTATTAGGCACTTGAAACTGTTTAGAAACAATAGCAGGCTTACAAAGAGCAGATATTAGCTATAATTATGTAACATAGAATAATGATTCTGTTTTTTCAAAATTTTGAATTGTGGCTGGATCTAATAGAGGGTCACCGCCCACCGGTGGAGCGACAACCTGTTAAAGATAGCCAGAACTGAATGAGGAAAGCTCAAAACCGGTGGCATACATTGGAAGAGGCAAATGTCCAACAATTGACAAATACACGCTGATGATGTTGTAAGTTTTACCACCTATGTGGCGTATTTTGGTTCTGGAATAAGCAAAGTATTGCTATCGCATTCAAATGAAATGGGCAAAATATTTTTTTTAGAAGTATAACTATATATATATCTATAAAAGATGATAAAACTATATCCTAACATATAGATACTTTTTTCTTTTTTTTTTACGTGGTAAAATCATCAAATGAGTCCTCCCACCCAGGGCAGAGCGGGAGTCGGGTCGTGAGGACACGGCGGTGCTCTGCCCAAGCGGGGCGGTCCTGCACCGTATACTCCACCGTGTCCTCCGGACGATAATCGCAGTGGAAGTGGAGTAGGAAGATATCACTCTCTATCGAGATGAGATAACCGCCATTGTATCTATACAAATATTGTCAAAGGCCTGTGTACAAACTTTGTAAATAGAATAATCTAAACTTATGTTTCTCTATATAAAAAGCTTATAAACGCATAATACACGTACCAACTAGGAAGTAACTCAATCAGATCATAAACTAAGTTTATATTAAACCACAAAGGAGTTTCATTGATCAGTATGCAACTGCAGCACAGCGATCAATCGAGCCATTGATTTAACTGCACAAGTTATATTCAACAAGACATAAAACTGTAGACCATGAAACAGGAAGAGATGGCAGTAAAATTATCGCTGGTAAGTTTGCATGCATGTTTATTATTTCTTCAATTAATTTCATCACTGTTCCCAAAACGGTGAGGGAAACATCATGAGGGAGGAATCCGCCAAATCTTAGAATCAAAACCAAAAAATTCGAAGACATGTCACATGCAGGACTGCCCCACTTGGGCAGACCACCGCCGTGTCCTCACGACGGCGTTAGGTGGAGACCTCTCGCGCCCGGTATTGGTCGAGGCCATGTTGCGGGGCGAGATGGAGTGGGAAACGGTCGCCTCCTTCTGCGAAGCAGTCATACTCATGAAGGAGGAGGCGGGCCACATGACGCAGAGGACAGCGTCCTTCCTCCACCCCAGCCGCGGTGGTAGACGCCCACGGCGTCGGACGTCGCCAGACGATCTCCGGCCACCGTAGGCGCGGGCATACGAGCAGCGAGTAATGGACGACTCGCTGTCCGACCATGGAACATGCCCGGGTCGACGGCGCGTTGTGTTCCACGTGCGCCTCAAAGAGTGTCAGCATAGTGACGGGGCCTGTAGAGGGCCAAAGCCTGCCGGGGTCGCGGGACTAACGAATTACCGTGACCCCGGTACGTAAAGGGCTAGTGAAGGACACCGTGAATTTTAATCAGTACGAGTCTGACAGTCCCTCCCGCCCTGCCCTGGGTGGGAGAACTCATTTGATGATATTACCACGACAAAAAAAAAACTTTCGACTGGCCAGCAACGAGAATAAATGTAATTTATTATGATAGAAAAGTCAAATTGGAAACAAACATGGAAAGGAGTTTGCATTTTAAACCCTGATCATCAAAGCGGTACCAAATGAGGAGTTCCCGCGTAAACTTGGCTCATTCGTAACGACAAGAGTAGCATACAAATTACTTCATTCATTAAATTGGTCATGCGGTAGGTCAGGACGCCCTGACGCCTATCCAGCCACTTCTCAAAGAGGGGTCTTACCGCCGCGATTGCGGCGTGCCCGGGCCAGTCGAAGGTAGGGGAAAAATAAAAACTAACTGCATTTTATTACAGACAATAGCTAATTAAACAAACATAAACGATACAAGAACATAAGAAGAGAAAATTGTGCGTCTATTTTTGTTTTTGTAAAATTTCACTTACACAAGTTTTATTCGGAATTTCCTCATTTTTTATTTCGTCCTGCCTACTGTACGTGAACAGTGTTCGTAAGACTTGGCAGTGTTAAATTAATTTATTACTACGTTAAACACTTCATTAACTAAAGAAACAGTCGAAGAAACTTCCAACAAAGCTCACCAGTACTCACCACCTCACACGGACCACAAAGCAGAGACCATAGAGTACACACGTCTGTTCAGACCATAGACTAGCCGCGTTTGTTTCTGTTTACATTACTCTTTTTAGCACAGTTGAATGAACTTTCAGGTGCAATGCTAAGCTGCAGTACGTGTTGAACTTTTTATTAGTTTGGTAATGAGTGTAATGAGTCAACATGCTCGTGCTATGTATGTATGGCTTGTTAGTATACGTTTCTTGTTGTGAAATATGGCAAGTTTGGTTACGATTTCATTTATTTGAAAATAAAAAACCCAGAAAGAAGAAGACAAAAAATAAGATTAGTCAGTAATAGACTAAAATAATTGTTTGCTTTCTTTTTGAGATTTTTTTTTTCAAATCCCCTCACAAAGGCAATCAATTAAGTACCAAGAATAAAATTGTCTATACTTTGACTCAAAAGTACAGACAAAAAATCTGTTTTCAAATAAATCAATTCGAAATGTGAATTGTTTTATGAGAAACGTTTCGCACTAGGAAATGAATATCTCGTGCATCGTAGGATTGTAACTGTGTACACAACAATTTAAAATCACAGACACAAACATTCTTAAATATTTACTTGGGGAACTCGTAACAGTGCTGACAATCTTAAGTAGAAATCTCATTGTCCAGGAACTTAATAAAATTAGTCTCTGTCATCAAACGAATGCTTATTATTTTTAGCCTTTACAAGAATCTTGTAACAAAACACGTGTCAAGCCATCCGTCTTGCTCTAGAGAGAACAAAATACGGCTGGTCGAGCAAAACGAACAAAATTAAACAAATGGCGCCAGGAGTTTACACTCGGCTTGCTTACAGAAACTTATTATACTAATGTTAGTCATTAATCTTTTGTTTGAAACTGTTGTTAAGTTTGACAATTGTTTCATTAATTTTCTAGAATTTATGGTTCCTATGATATTGACACAGAGTTTTAACAATCGAACACTTTATTATCATTCACCATAGACGATACAACTAAGCGAATTTGTGGGACGGACGAGTATACTCCTTCAAATTATGCGTGTCGGTCGCAGTCCACGCGTGTTTTTTTCTCATGAAGTCCATGGTTATTAGTCCATAATGGAACAGTCGTCTTCAAGATTATTAGCATAATCAAAACAAACTCGCTTTTGACAAAAAAAATTGGTCTATTTTCTTTTTAAGAAATGTCATCTTAACAATTCCCAACTGCCAATTTAGGTAAGCCAGAAGAAGCAAAAAAAAAAAAAACAAGAGGAAATGCCACAGCCTATTAGCTCAAATAATTCAAAGGATACTTTTTAATCCTGCTCATCTAAATAAGAGTACACTTTGATGATCTAATGCCACCCTCTATCTATCGCACTTCCCGTATCGAGTTCCTGTAACCCGAGTAAAGAATAACTACGATGTTTAAACTCGTTTTAAACTCACTTGAAATTGATTGCTAGAAACTGTGATTGGTATTATGAACTCGGTAATATTCTAGTAGAATTAAGTAGTAATTGTTCCGGTTCTGGGCATTTGTGCATGTCAGTTTATATATAATATATGTATAGCACGCAAGTCACAGGAGAAATGTCATTTGGAAAGTTGGTTAAAAATAAGCTTTTTGAAGTTAGAGTGAACATTATTCGTTTGGGAACGAACACTCCGTCGTCGATTTTATCTTTGTCACCTCTGATAAAATCAAACTCAAACATTCATGTGGTATTTTAAAGTGTTCAAAAATTACCGGAACCTGAAATGAACCCTGTAAGAGCACAGCGATTTTAAAGTTATAAACTTGATTCAAGAGAAAATTATTTAAAAAAAATTCTCGCTACTTTTCAACTCGAATCACTTGCGATATACTTTCGAGTACCGTACTCCATCAACAACATGGGATACATCAAAGTAACAGCCCACAGTCCCAACACTAACCACAGCTTCCTTTAACATTAAACACAAGTCTTTGTCTTCAATAAAGTGAGGAATTCATTACCATTATTTACCATTGTGTAATGTGCCGTGGCCCATGCGTGGTAAGTCTGGTGACCAATCAACCGTCTACTGGTCATCGCACTTGAGTACCAACGCACTCATAAATGAACCCACGTGCTCAATAAATTACGTTTTATGCATGTCATTTGGATGATAAAAAAAAAAAAAAAAAAAAAATGAAAAATATTTTATTCAATAACTAAGTTGGTTCAACAAAATTGAGGTTGACCTCTCCTTCTAAGTATGAAAATACTTGTGCCAGGAGAGGCCGCTCTCCCTTAACTTGATTACATGTTTCTTAGCAACTTAATTAAATTGAATCCAATAATTAAGAAATACAGGTGTGAACTAGATCTATGTGAGCGTAAACTAAAAGCACGTGTGTGTGAAAGCGTAAGTGTTTGTGTGTGTGGTGCGTCTGTGTTTGTGTATTGGAGTCTGTGTGTATGTATGTGTGTGTGTAAAAAAATTTGTATTTATTTATGTATTAATGTTATATTTAGTTTTGTACATACCTATATTTGAATTAATTTTGCTTTTGCGCTTATTTGTTTACTTTTTAATTATTATAGTTATTATTATTTTTATTTTTTTTATTTTTTTCTTATATTTTCTTATACTAATATCAATGCATACGAGCGTGCACCTGATATATGAAACATTACTACCCATTAATATCAACAACAAAACTACCTATTAATATGGACAATCATATTTTCAGTATCTTCATAGTCTAGGGTTTTTAGCCACTCTGTCACCATTCGTTTACATTCCAAAGTAGTTTTTGTATATATTTTAAGAATTTTGTTAATAGAGTTATATAAATGCGAAGATTGATTTGAAAATTGGTGCCTAGCAAAGTAAGTTCTACATGCACTTGTTTTTGTTACTACGTAATTTCGTCTTTTTGTTAATATAGTGGGGTCAACTGTAAGTGACTTATGTTTCCTTAGAGTGGTATGTAGAATATACAATTTGCGAATACTTAATAGGTTGGCTTCTGAATAAAGAGTGGCTGTAGGAAATCTAAGTTTTTTTAAAAACATTACTTTTAGGAGTATCCTTTGAGCACGCTCCACCTCCAGGAATTTAATTTTTGATGCGCCGCCCCACAATGGAATGCAGTAGATCATGATCGACTGAGCCAAGGCAACATAGACCTTTTTTAGTAGTTCAACGCTAGTCGAGTGTCTAAGGATTTTAAAAATCCATATCAACTTCCTAATTCTACCAACAATTAGATCAATCTGAGAGTGCCAAGACAGTCTTTCGTCAATCATAATTCCCAAGTATTTTGTGGTATCCACTTTGTTTATTGTAGGGCAATCACAGTTGTTGTCAATACTAACGCAGTTATGTATTTTAAGACTATAACCGTGGCTAGGTTGGGTCCTACCGTCAATTGCAAAACACATGTAGTTGGTCTTTGAGGTATTCAAGGTAAGCATATTCTTCCTGAGCCACAGGGCAGTGGAAGCTGATAAGTCGCCGACTTATTCGGCGAACAAATAATAGGGATGGCCTTGACCATAATTATAATTATTGTCTATGCTTTGAGTCATCTGTCTCTCTGTAGGGACTTTATGACTTGCAATTCGGGACCCGCCTACTAAAAACACGTTTCTCTGTTTAGGAATACAAATCTACCCTTGCGAATGAGTGTAGAATTAATCCCATCCCATGTCATTTCTTTTCATTTTAATAATCGACATTCAAAAGCACCTCTTTGATGGCCTAAGTGAAATAAATGATTTGACTTTGACTTGAAGGATTAATACTGAATTTTTTGAGATGTTGATCATGTTGGTATACATTGTACAATAAATACCTACTGATATTCTATCTATCTTCTGCATTACATCATTCTCTGCTCAATCGTATAACTATTTCCTATCTCGATCGCACAGGCACAGTAAATGCTTTTTTTTTTCGTGGTAAAATCATCAAATTAATGAGTCCTCCCACCCAGGGCAGGGCGAGAGGGACTGTCAGACTTGTACTGACTAAAATCCACGGTGTCCTTCACGAGCCCTTTACTTACCGGGGTTACGGTGATGGGTAAGTCCCGCGACCCCGGCAGGCTCTGGCCCTCTACAGGCCCCGTCAATTTGCTGACACTCCTTGAGGCGCGCGTGGAACACAACGCGCCGTCGACCCGGGCATGGTCCATGGTCGGGCAGCGAGTCGCCCATTACTCGCTGCCCGCATGCCCGCGCCTACGGTGGCCGGAGATCGTCTGGCGACGTCGGTCGCCGTGGGCGTCTACCACTGCGGGTGGGTCGGAGGGAGGACACTGTTCTCTCCCTCACGCGGCACGCCTCCTCCTTCGCGAGCATGACTGCTTCGCAGAAGGAGGCGACCGCTTCCCACTCAGTCTCGCCCCGCAGCATGGCCTCGACCAAAGCCGGGCGCGAGAGGTCTCCGCCTATCGCCGTCGTGAGGACACGGCGCACGGTGGGCTGGAATCGTCAAGTGGGGACTTAAGGATTAAAATGAGTATTTTTGAATTTTATGTACTAATACAAATATTTTTTGTTATATGTAATTTTTTTATACTTAGTATTTTTCGAGTTATAGACCCCTAAACTTTGTATGAAATATTAATCGGTTTTTGGTTTAATCTGACATGTTTTAATATTGTATCACAGAAATATAGCAAAAAACAAATTATTGGTAAACATTCTACATCACCCTTATTACGTCATTTGTTTTTAACAATACTCAATAGTGCCGTGACCCTCATTAGCGCATCGTCCATTGAGCGCAGCAAAATGATGACGTGTCATTATGTGATTGGATGATGAATAGCAGGTAAAAAATGATACGGTTACATTTGAAAAACAACCATCCTCAGTACGTTGTTACACATCGTAATAAACGCACTATCCTATCTCACATTTTCGGAATACTAATACTATTTATTACGTAAAAATGTTCGATTTGTTGTCAAATATTGATATTGTTGTGCTATTAAAGGAAAGTGGAAGTTTTAAAAATAATAGTGTTTTATATAGTGCTATTAAATCTAGATTAGTCCCCATTGTGTTAAGTGCTGAAAACGATAAAGCGGTAAAAGCGTTTTGTGCAAAATATTGCTATAATCTGCAAAGGAGACGGCAAAATGCTCATAGCAAAGAGGAATTGTTCAGCAACAATAATAGTGAATGGTTATCATCGGAAATAAAGTGGCCTGATTTCATTGTAAGTGCATTTGAAAGAAACCAAGACTCTGTTCCTAGTACATCAAGTGAACATGAATCTCCAGCAAAAGTGTCTACTGCCACGTCAACGAATGTAAGTCCAAGAAAACCATTTTGTGAATTAGGACCTAAGCAAAAAAAGAGACGTACAGAACATATTCATACAAATATGACTACAGAGGAAATATCTCATGCATACATTATGAAATTACGAGAGGATGGTAATCAAGGAATATCTAAAATCCTCGAACACCTACTTAAAAATCCACAGGATGTGCAAAAAGCGAAAGATAGTCTTTTAGGTAAAAATGATAAACCTAAATTTACTCCAGATGAAGCTTTGGGACTTGTTTTGTCCCTTAAGTTAACAAAGTGACAATATAATACTTTAAGAAAAAGTATCAAAGAGAAAAATGTCGACATGTTCCCTTCCTACTACAAGGTGCAAAATGCAAAACAAGAATGCTTCCCGCCAAAAGATGATATCACCTTAACAGATACAACTGCTGGAATAAAATTGCAGCGTCTATTAGATATAACCACCAAAAGGATATTATTCAAAGCAATCAATATTGATAGCGCAGACTTTAAGGAGTTGACAATGATAAGCAAATGGGGAATGGATGGTGCCTCGAATCAAGCAAACTATAAGCAAAAAATGACAACGGAGGACAAAGTGGACAGTGCTTCGACATATGATTCAGGTATTTTTATGGGTAGTTTAGTACCAATAAAAAATATTTCTGAGGAACAAATTATCTGGGAAAACGACTCACCAAATTCTGCATATTGGTGTCGTCCAATATTTTTCAAGTTTGAAAAAGAGAATAAATCAACGATTTTAAGAGAGAAAACCGAAATTGAAACGGAGATAAATGAATTGAATGAAACAGAAATTTGCGATTAATGAAGAAGCGGCTGAATCTAGAAATAAAGACTTTAGGCGATATCGCCAACACCATTCAAGGAAAGTCTGCAGAAGAGCTAATAATGAGGATATTTTAAATAATTTAATAATTAGTTCAGACCCAGTTAGTATATATCATCAAAACGTCATAAAATGATACGGAAACACAAACCATTTTCAGAAGAAGCGAAAGCCATGCTTCTTTTATCTACAACATTTGAAGATGATGAGCGGGAAAATATAGAATTTGTTA
Source organism: Agrotis puta (assembly GCA_943136025.2). Lineage (NCBI taxonomy): Eukaryota > Metazoa > Arthropoda > Insecta > Lepidoptera > Noctuidae > Agrotis > Agrotis puta. The sequence goes on along the minus strand of OW964186.2, from coordinate 10,738,135 downwards.
ATGTGGAACATTTAGAGAACGAATCTGAATCTGATGAAATTGTCTAAGTGATAATTTTGTGAGTGCGTGTGTTTGTGAGTGAGTTTGTGAGTGTGCGTATGAGTGGATTAGGCCTCCTGGAGACACCACTGATAAAAAAAAACGCGCTTAGTTCTCTACCTCAAAGGTGGTGTGGAAAAGGGAATGAAAAACAATTTTCTCCAAAATCGAAGAAAATCGAAGCAAGTGCTGTATCGGATAATTTGCCTAAAAAATAGCGCAATCGAATACCGAAAGCGGTTATTTGAGAACTCTTGAGAATTAAAAGTTATTCATATAAAATCAAATTTCTCCATACAAAAATAAATTCAAATCGTTATAACTTTTAAAATATTAAGTATATACAAAAATCGCAGAAGAAAAATTTCTTGTATTTAGTGGTAGATCGCCAAGCCGTCTTTATTTTTTTTTTAATTGCTTATCAATTTTCATGAATCCCTAAGTCCATTAGAGCTTGATTTCAGCCCACCGTGCGGCGGTGCTCTGCCCAAGCGGGGCAGTCCTGCACCGTATGCTCCACCGTGTCCTCAGGACGGTCCTCGCAGTGGTGACACCCAGGCGTTTCCTCCCTCCTTATCAGACACAGGAACCTCCCGAAACTTCCGTATCCGGTGAGTACCTGCGTCATGCGGAAGGTAAGGACGCCGTGACGCCTATCCAGCCACAGGCACAGTAAATGCTTGGATATGACTTCGAAAGCAGGATTTACTTTCATTTCAGTACTTGGAATAGTCCCTATAGCTTCATAGTGTTCAGGGTTGGACTATAAAACAGAAAGGCAAAGATTCTGATAAAAGGGACTGTGTCTTATCGGGGACTGCAAACTGCTGGCGTGTCTATAGTACTGTTGAGCCTTTGAATCGAAAGTTTCATTGACTCCTTATTTGATTTCTCGCTCGCCCAGTGTAACTTATTCCGACGTTAATTTAAATATTAGTAGGTGTTTTTCTTCACGGAACACGTTGTAATGTTATATTTGTCATCTACTATATGTATTTTTTTCCTCCATAATGATCGCTGTGATTGATGCTCGCTTCAGTTCTTTAGTCAATTGATCCTATTCAGGTCCCGTGGGTCTAATCTACCTTCTTAGAATGAGAAGAAGGTTTTTGCACTGAATTTGGAGTTAGAGAGTCAATCAAAAGCCACATAACCTATGTAAGCCCATGTGAGCGTCAAACGTCAAAAGATAGTTCTGGTTTATTGTTTTCTATTGAGAAGATCCGATACGAATAATGAAACTCTATGGTTACTTTTCGATTTTAGAACGTGCTGTGTTTATTTAACTTTTGTTCTACCACAGGAAAGATAGATTAAATGAATGCATTGTCTGACGTGACAGGTTAATTTAACCATATTCCGAACTGAAGAGGGGAGAATCGTCGCCCCTATGGGATGTGACGTGTGAGGGTTAAAATTACAAATAGTGTATGTTCACATTGTATACGCGTTCGCTAATGCTTTTTACTTTACACGGCAAACAAAGCTTTGTGTTTATATTTGCTGACTCAATGCCTGTAGCATATCAGGTGCTTATTTAGCATACAGACATGTTCGTGTAAAAGTTTTTAAACAGTCAACACACATAATATAAGGCGAGCTAGCAACTGGCACAAAAGAGTTCATTCATTCGATGAGAATAATTTTTGAATTAAGTTCTAGACTAGATGGTCTACCATGACGTCTTAAGCCAGAGTAGTTCCAGTGTGCGAAAGAGACAGAGCTATACAAGTCGTCTACCGCCACCTCGTTCCCTCACTAGAACTACTCTGGCTCTGGCACTACAGGTGCGCATAAATTACGCGGAATAATTGCCGCTTGTGAACGGGTCCGTTGCTTAAATCTACATTTGAATAAATGGGAGTAGGACGATGATTTGACTGGGAAGGGGCCCAGATTCTCTTGAAGGAGGACTGGACATGTAGAAAACTATTCCTTAGTATTATTGGTAATAATTTATAAGCAGTAGTAAAGTACAACTCTTTTTCCTGTGTTACGCACAGTAAAATACTGGCCAGTTACACATCATACAATTTATTACATTTTATACATAACTTTAGAGCCGTTTAAAAAAAAGACTCGGGCATAGACATAACAAAATACTGGCCCCAGTTACAAACTGTACAATTACATTTTCTACAACATTTTGAGCCGTTAAAAAATAACGCATTCCTCACACGCCCCGACTTGGTACGACGACTGACGGACGGACAGCTATAAAACCGGACCGTTTTATTGTCGCGTGCGACTGTTGCAATAGACAGCCTGTCCCTTTTTGTAGTTTTTAATTCATTACTTTATGCTGTTGTAAATTATCACCTACTAGTCCATCACCTATTAGTTAATAGGACTTGGTAGCTGCAAAACATAGACATAGCGATAACAGTCGCCGATGAAAACTATTGTTTTTATTAGTTAATAAATGTATGACAGGCGTCATTCATTGATGCTGCTGTAGTGGGGATCCACTACATCCGATATGAGGATTAGTACAATTTCGGCAAGACTTCCAATTGACTATTCGAAGCACAAATGACCGTTCCATATACCTAGCTCCATGTCCATCCAGCATTCTCAATGCGAAAGCCAAAGAAACGCCCAATGAAAAGGCCCCAATCTTTTGGCACAAACGGTCAATCACGCTACCATATTATCCTATGATAAAAGTCGTCCGAAATCTGCGTAAATCCGTCCGATAAAAATCGCAACATTCACACCCAGCCTTATTGCAATAAAAAGGGTTCGTTCGGAAATTGAGCCCCGAAAGTGCTGAACATACTCTAACATAGACGAATTTATTCATTATGCTCGCTTCATGGCTTCAATAAATTATCAGGTCGTCTGGAACGACCCTAATTGGTCTGAATATTTGAATTGAATAATTAAATATACCGTGGCTATACCGTTGGGGATAAATGCTAATTGCTTAGTATTAATATTATTTTCAATTTTAGGTATTATTCGTTTTCATAACTATAGAATTAGGGTTAAAATAAATTCGTTACTGAAAACTTCACAGGCGTAATAAGTATAGTTATTTCTTTTGCCTTATGGAAAAAAATGGAGTCAACGGCCACAGGTAGTGTAGTTACGTACTTAAATATGAGTTTTTAACTAGTTGTTTTGCCATCATAATTATGTTTAGATAACACGTAGGTAAGTTAAGTTTACCAAAAAAAGGGGTAAGTATACTTAAATTTTCAGAAACCTAATTTTTTTTTTAAGAGCCTGCTCTGTCCCACTCCTGGGCAAAGGCCTCCCTCCACTCCTTCCACCTTTCACGATACTGGGCGTCCTTCTTCCAGTTCGGACGAAACCTGTCCAGTTCGTCCCGCCATCTCCTACGTGGCCTGCCACGACCTCGTTTTACTGTCTCAGGGCACCAGTTTTGAGCTATTTTGGCCCACAGTTTGTCCGGCATGCGGCAGACATGTCCTGCCCAGTCCCATTTCAGTTGGGCAGCTTTCTGAGCCACGTCAGCTATGTTTGTTTTGGAGCGCAGTATTGTGTTTCGTACACGGTCTGTTAATTTAACATTCAGTATACTGCGCTCCATTGCTCGCTGGCAAACCTTGAGTTTGGACTTCTGGATGTTAGTCAAAGACCATGTCTGTGCACCGTAAGTTAAGACAGTAGTTTGCAACTTAATTGCGGCTGTACTGTTTCTATAAATATTGCGTAGTAAATGTATGTAAGTCGGACCAATGTTTTGTTTGTCCAAAGCATTAAAGATGGCTGTGTGTGAAATGCTGTCAAAGGCTTTGGAATAATCAACAAAAGCTAGGTATAGTGGAAGTTTAAATTCCTGATGTTTTTCTATGAGTTGATTGACTGCATGGAGATGGTCTGTTGTAGAAAGGCCAGGGCGGAAGCCTGCTTGTTCAGGAGGCTGATGTTTATCTAAATCACTAGATATACGGTTTTCTATTACTTTAATGAACATTTTATATATGTGTGAGATGAGACTAATGAGCCTGTAATTATAGAAATAGAAACCTAATAAAAAAATAAAAAAATAAACATATTCCCGTTTAGATATTGATACTTATTTTGTCAGATAAGTTTTTTAGTTCATTTTATTTGACATTAAAAAGATATCTAAAGTAGAATACCGATGTTTTTTGTTCAAAGACAACAAAAAAGAAAGAAATAAAATAAAAAAAGAAAATTCGGAACAAAACTTGTGACTTTTATGAAACAATTTCCCAATCAATTCTTGATGGATTTTGCCAGTTCGGCGGAATATGGACGAGTTTACTTTAACTTTTTTTGCTTCTTACTCAACCTCAACTTTTCACTTACATTAATGCTTGGTACTTGATGAAGAATTTTTACCTGAATGATCTGCAGAGTTTTGGGGCAATGCCCTGTAAACACGAGTATAAGTGTACTGGCTACCATTCTCGTTATACTTTCGAGACCCGGGAAAAAAAATCGAGCATCGTTCTGGTCCCGGGATTCCCGGGAAAAACGAGACTTTCGAGACGACGAGATTTTACCATTATTTATATTTTTTTAATGTTATCCGATGACTATCTAGATCTGTGTTTCAGAAAATTGCCATGGTTTCCATTCTGGCACGTTCCAAATATTTGTATGAATTTGTTTCGAGTCTGGATGTGTGGTCTGTGTGTTTTATAAACGCACCCACGACCCAGGAGAAACTGCGAGTGAGGCAACATAAAGAAAAATAGTACCTACAAAAACTTGTGGTCTAGATTCCCATTACCATCTCCAATCACATAATTATGACAATTAACATACAATGTAGCTTGATCATACAACCATTTCAATTTCTTATAACTTTTTCAAAGTTTATGGGTACGTGGGACCAACTCTATGGGAAACCAAGGAATATGGAATAGATAATGGTAATTATCATGGTTAAACGGAAACTTCTATGGAATTAACTGTCAGGATGGTAATTAGTTTATTGGAGTTTAACTCATTTCTTTTCGTATTAAAGAACGGAGACACGCCGGAGTAATTGAGTTCGAGCTACGAACTGACGTTTTTCCGTTACCAGTCTCCAAAAAGATTTGCCCTTATGCGGTCTCTACTGCCTGAAAAGCTTTATGATATAAGCGTTGGCTTACTACGCCGATGGTCGTGATGAACAGGTTTCTTTGCTTCCGTTTTTTTTTTAAATTTATTTTTGAAGTGAAAACTTCTTTAGCGGCGTTGTGCACTTTTTTTGGAATGGGTAAAAAATGTTAAATTCGCGTCAGGACACGTGACCTGATCGAAAATTCGTAAGACGGCGCAGGGCGCTTGCGAATGTTCGTGTGTGTTTATTACTATTGAAGTTTTCACTTCTGCCGGCACTCCCAGAGTGCAACCCGTCGTTTTTTTTAATCTATTTTCATCCGAGCAAAAAATTAAGAATCCTCATCACCCTGCTGATAGAAGGTGTGTTGAGACAATTCAGTCTGATAGAATATTGACCTTTTTTTATCGTGGTCATCAAGAGTCCTTCCACCCAAGGTAGGACTGGTGGGACTGTCAGACTTGTACTGTCTCAAATCCATGGTATCCTTCGGTAGGCCTTTACGTTGCGGAGTCACGGTTACCTGATAATCCAGTCCCGCGGCCCCGGCAGGCTTTAGCCCTCTAAGCGGGGCCCTGTCAGATTGTTGACAGCTCTTTGAGGAGCGCGTGGAACAGGACGCGCCGTTGACCCGGGCATTGGTCCATGGTAATGGGTGACTCGCCGTCCGCATGCCCGCCCTTACGGTAGTCGGAAATCGCCTCCCGCGGCATTTACTTAGACCTACTGCCTATCTGACCTCCACAACTCAAATGACCAAAGGACTTAATTGTATTAGGATGATGAACCCAAGGGAATGCTCGTTTGCTAAGCCAAGTGTAACTAATACGTAATTTACCAGCGTTGTTACAACTCCTGAGGTGTGAGGATTTATTTAATTTCCTTTAGAGCTAGTGTGTACTTAATAAAGGAATACATAATATATTATCATGAACTGTGTGTGTCTGAAAAAATAATTTATGTGGACCGCGAAATACCCCCGGAGTTTTCGACGTCTAAATATTACACAGCAGTTCGAAAGGCCCATGCAACTTTTAGTATGGACCTTGGGATCATTTTTTTTTTCTTTTCGCCAGTGATTAAATTTTGGCCACAATTAGACTACTATCTAAGAAGTCCATAGAAAAAAAAATAAGTTTCTAAACCGTAACCAACCAGAGATATGGCGGTTTTAATTTTGTTCTAATCAGGAGTGATTTACTCCCGATTAGAACAAAATAAAATCCGTTATATCTCTGGTTGGTTACGGTTAAGAATTTTTTTATTATTTTTTACGAAGTTCTTAAGTTGCGGTGAAATGACCAACATTTCATTATTGGCGGAAAAAAAAAGAGTTTTGATGCCAAAAAGTTGCATACCCTTTTCAGCGATAAAGTATGTTACCACTGTTTTTTTACCCAAGATATTCTCAAGAAAGATAAATAAATGGACAATAGGCAGACATTACTGTGTCCAAATAAAAATAAAACTACATTCCCCAACGCCTTCATTTTACCAAATTGCTTATTTTCAATTCAGCAATTGGAATATATGCTCGCGAAACTTCATGCATTACCCTCTCACCTTTTATTTTTAATTTTGGTAAGTGCTACACAGTATGAACATTAGATTAAATGGTTCGAGGAGAAACATTAGTTCTATTAGTAACAAAGAAATCCGGGAAATGGGAGAGTCCAATTGCTAAATTGCAATTTAGCAGTGCACCAATGAATTCGGTTGAATGGCCCAGGATCACAAAATGGAGGCGAATTTCTTCCTTAGTTTTCAATTTCATTGCAGTGCGGTTAGTCTTTTGTTTTTCTTTAAAATGCAGAAAATTTGGGTTTTTCTCGCTCTTTCGTTGCATTGCAATAATTTGTGCTAAAGTATAGGGAGCTCTGTTTGTCACAAAAGATTTCTGATATACATAATTATCGTCTTATAATTTACCGCATTTATACAGAAGACAGTCATCTTCTTGTTTTCATTTATGATATCTGTCCTTGCGTATAATTAGAACGTAGAATGATAATCCACATCTCTGCCGTTAAGAAAGAACAATTAATAGCTAATAAAACCATGGAGGCTGTGACATATTTAATTGGTTTGACAAACCAACACCATAAGCCCCAATGATAATGTGAGTTACGGATCAGGCTTTTAGGTTAGTAGTAAAATTATTTCCAAAAAAAGGAACTTAAAGGTGCTTCCAAGATCAAAAATAAGACAGAAAATCAGATTTAAAACAAGGCAACTTGAACACAAAAACTTGAAATATTTTTATATCTCTTTATTCAGTAATACAAAACGTCGTGCTCGTAGCAATTATAAGAAGCAGAAACAGTGGAGCAGAATTCGCTAACTCGATTAATACAATCATAGCATCGCTCGTGACCTAATCACCGACAATATGAGCTTCATTGGACTAATTTAGTGGGATCGCTTGGTATGTACCACCCAACTGATGGCCCGTACTGATTTCAATGTTAAATTGTACATGGTGTTTCATTCTGAGGATACCTTTAACTGTATCTAAGATGTATTTATTGGAAATCCCGCATGAAACACCTTGAACTTCACGAAAAATTTACATTTGTCCTGTCATTTTTATATGTACTTAAATATTGTTGTATTTAGAGTGATAACAAACCCACCACACTATTCCCTAACCACTGCAACTCCTGTGCGCCAGAATCAACAGTGGCAACCAACCAGAAAAGGGCCGAAACAATGAAGCTCGACGTGTCCCGAAGAATGAATTTACCTGTCTTGGATCCTGCAACGAAATTAATCAGAAAAGAATAGTGGAGGAGTAGGAAAAAATATATGTTTCCACTTCCCTTCATGCAAGCAGGAGACAGAACAAAACAAGGCCAATAGGCACAAAGGGACATTACAACTGGGAGAAGCCCAGTTGCCTAGCACCACGGGTAAAATGACTACTAATATTAATGGGTCCTAAATTGTGAGCTGCTAAATTTGATTCCAATAATAGGTATGGCAAAAACGCTTGAACGCACGGAAGTTTGTTCGAGTTTCAACAAGGTCCGAGTAGTAAATGACTCCAGATGTAGTCTGAACAGTGTTCAACATAATATTACGTTCGTTCTGCCAAAGAATACACTCCCATAGAATATGATGTGCTGATTGTTCATATTCACAGTCAGATGTCGAACATTGACAAAAAGGCGAGGGAACAAGCTTGAAGGAAAATAATTTACTTTTAAAGTTACCATGTCCCGTGAGAAATTGGGCAACACAGTGATCCACCTCCAGCCACGTCCTAGCCAGCCGCTCACGAACGGATGGAAAGAACTGGTGGAGGTGCCGCCCCTTGATAGAATTATCCCACCTACTTTGCCATTCGGATAAAAGATCCTCCCAGACGTCGCTCTGGGGTTTGAATAATCTAGATATCTTATCACGGTCACGTTGAGGTAGAAAATCAGCATCAGTGGTCTCCCGTGTGGAAAAGTACATTGCAGCACGTCGCTGTACTTCAAGATCGACTGGAAGAACACCAGCAAGTACCGGTAAAGCTTCAGTACTGACGGTTCTATACGCTTTACTTAAGAATAACAAAGCCAAGCGCTGGCTTTGAAGCAATTTACGTCGTGCCGCCCCTATGGTGGCCCTATCGGCCCAAACAGGTGCTCCGTAGCACATACAGCCCAAGTAAGTAGCACCATAAATAGTTTTTAAGGTTAAAAACGACAAACCCCAAGTAGATTTGGATATTCTCGTTAGGGCATAAAAATTATTTTTAGCTTTTTCACCAACTGTTTTTATATGTTCTATGAATGTGAAATTCCTCTCTAAGACTAAACCAAGATAGCACACCGATTTCTTTTTCTTAACGGGAACATTATTGAATTTAATACTAGGCCACGATTTAAGGTCACCTTTTAAAATGAGTTGATAGGTTTTATGTGGTGCAAAGGTCAGACGGTTACGATCGCCCCACTGTGATATTAATCGTAGGCAAGTGTCAGCCAAATTCTCGAGTCCAGCACGAGTACTCGACTGAATGAGCAGAAGGCCATCGTCCGCATAACCAGTTAAAGAACAACCACTTGGAAGTGGAATCGCGAGGAAATCATCGAAGCCTAGATTCCATAAATAAGGACCGATAACCGAACCTTGAGGACAGCCCATGGTGAGAGGTTTCGATATGGAATGATGTCCGAGTTTAAGTTTCGCGGATCCATTAGAAAAGTACGAACAAAGGAGATTAAATATATTATTATAGCAACCACGAGCTTTTATTTTAAGTAGTAGCATTGGCCACCACGCGTTATCAAAGGCCCCGGAAATATCTAAAAAGATCCCAACTACGTACTTGTGTTTAGAGGTATTAACCATTTTTCTAACAGAAAGTGCCGCGTCAACGGTTGATTTCCCGATAGTAAAACCGAATTGATTTTTATGGAATTTGGGCCCGTCCGGTAACAATCGTGGGACGATAAGACGCTCCAAGAGCTTTCCCAAAGATGGTAATAAAGTTATGGGCCGGTATGACTTAGGGTCATCTGGTGGCTTGTCGCCGCTTTTAGGTATTATTCGTATAAAGCCAAGTCTCCATATACGAGGAAAAACGCCTTCAGAAATACACCGGTTGTAAACAGTTAATAACGCGTCACCCGCTGTTTTACACGCTTCTTTTATCATACGATTAGATATTTTATCTTCACCTGATGATTTGTTAAGGGGCAATCTCCTAACAACATTCATTAATTCGTCAGTGGATGGAAGGTCTGACGCTGGTGATTCAGGCGGGACTGTTGCCCATGCTCTAATTTGTTGGTGGTAGTCATTATCATTAACAGGTGAATCATCAGGGATAAGAGTATTTAATAAAACTTCCGTTGTTTCTTCAATACCGGCGGTGTGTTTATTATTTACTTTAATATTCTGAACATACGCGAGGTCGATCGATCGATTGGCTTTAAACTCATGATATAAAGGAGACCACGGACCTTCTTTTTCTAATTTATCGACTACTTTACGCAACAAATTACCCTTAGATTTTTCAACCGATGCTCTGTAACGGGACTTGGCAACTCTAAATGTATTTAAAGCAGTGGTTAGCGAGTCTCCGGTGACTTGGCGTTTTTTAAGCTTATTAAGATGTTTACGCGCTCGACGATAGGTTTTACGCTGTTCGGTTAGGTAGTCACACCACCAATCACATCTACGTATATTGGTCATAGGTCCGCGACCAATGGCAATGTCAGCACAGTAAGTGAAGGTGTCTGACATAATTTCAGCACTTTCTTCGGCTGACAGCCCATCACGAGTGAACTCTTTGGCGTGACATGCAAAAAGCGATCTAAAGAATTCCCAATTAGCACCTTTACTTTTGTACCTAAAATTACCAATGACATGTGAGGAACCCTGAATAGAAACCGGAACAAACTCGTAAACGATCAAGCGATGATCACTACAAGACGCGTCCGGTAGGACACGCCACCTATCCAAGTGTACGTCTGCACTAGAAAGTGTGACGTCAATACAAGATTCGCCCATTTGGCTGCAAAAAGTAGGTGGTGCGTCGGGGGTGTTGTGAATAGTTAGGTTCATTTCAGCAATGAAGTCTTCAACAGCGCAGCGCCGTTCGTAATCCGTGGACCGAACTTTGCCATACCACAGGGACGAGGACGCATTAACGTCTGCGCCTACGATAACTTTGCAGCCCGCGAGTGACCGCAAGACGTGACGGAGATTATGTATGTGAGGACCAACAGGGTCTGAATATTGAAAGTAGCAGCTCACAACGTAAACTTTAGAACTAGCGGATGAGACTTCCACAACCGCGCAGTGTCGATTCATGAGGTTTCGTAAAGACGTTACTGTATAGTTAGAAGAACGTGACACGTAAATTCCGGCTCGTGCCTTATTATCCAACTGAACTACCTTGTGACGTAAGCGCGTGTTTTGGTATTGTTCTTGAACCAGTACAATATCTAAGTTATAATCGACAATTAATTTGTCCAATTCAGAAGTCGCCACCCTATCGTTGTGTAGATTTAATTGACCTATTATTAAACTATCCATTATATTAGTAATTAGTGTTGCGTATTAACTGTTCGAGCCTAACTTTATAGGTGGTACACTGTTGGGACCCGCATCGATGGTCAAACGGTTTTTTAATACGTTTACACGCCGCACATACTGGTGTAAAATTTAAATTATCCTTATGCGGGCATTCTTTTGTTTCATGTGCTTCAGAGCAATTAGCACAGGTAGGCGATTTATTAACGCAGTATTTTTTCACGTGACCGAACTGCTGGCAATGTAAACAACGAACTACATCGATATCATCAAAAAATCGGCAAGTCGCGAAGTCAATAAAAAGCTTCTCTTTGGTACTAATTAAATGCTTTCGTATGGCGTTGTCGATTTCAATGCCTACCCACTTCCGGCCATTATCTAATGCACGTCTACGTATAATTTTTGTCGACTTAATAAAGTCTTCCTCACTAATTGCCAATTCGTCTTTAATATTTTGACGGTACAACGCATGCAGAAAAGGTTTGTCTTCCATTGAGGATGGGACGTCTTTAATTAATAAACGTGGCCTGCGGCCTTTCGGTTTTTCAAGTCTTAACCCGGCAGTCCTAATAGCATCAACCGACTCAAGTTTACTTATTTGACTATCGTTAGCGACACGTAATACAACGCCCGATTTCGCGATTTTTTTTCATGCCAACTATTTGAAAACCGTCGTCAGTTGGCTTAATTGCTTTTTTAAGCGCTTCTTTAGTGGCTGAGGAAGTCGCGAATTCAGCTGACCTTTCGTTGGAGGGGTATGCTATTACACACGGCAGCGGTGGTCTAGACTCCATCACTGGAGCGACCTTAGGCAGACGAAGTTTCAGAGAATCTGAATAAGAAACTTTGTTGAAATCTGTTTTAACAATACTGACATTATTATTTAATTTGACTTTGTCCAATTCGCGCTCCATATTTGCTAACTTTGTTTCATTTGAAGACGACCGTATGGCTAACAAAGAAACAATGGACGTAATCCGCTGTGTCATGTCCATAATCGCGGATTTATTGGCTACATTAATACGGGATCCTTGATCGCTCACGAGGTCGTTTATTTTTGACAAGTATGCAGATGCCTGAGTAACTAAATCGCAGTAGTCTTCGTTTGAATTACTGACATTATTTATTGATAACGGCGATTTTTCGGCAGAATCGGTCAGATGTTGTCTCTTCGGCCTATCTTCAGGTGTTAAATAAGACGGAGACAATTCGGTAAACAAGCGTTTAGAGTAAGCGGAGGTCGGTGACCTGGGAGGTTTATTTACGCGTCGCGAAGTCCCCCCGCCACGGTCTGGCGGATCATCATTACTGGACAACATTTTTAAATCAAAATGACAAAACGATTTAAATCAGATCGTAAAAACAAGACGAAACAATAAGACTTTTTTTTTTTCCTTACGCGGTACCCCCACACCCAAAAAATAAAAAGTACTCACCGAGCGCTGATGAACTAATTTAAAACTATATTTACCAATTAAATACGCGTAATAACACTTAAAAAACTTACAATACCAACACTAAGCATAAAGGCACACAGTTAGGATCAATTCACGAGCCGGTAATTGATAACGAGACACGAAAAACGTAACTATTAACGGCAGCGATACAAATCACATCTACACGGCGCAATTGCACAGAGGGAAGTGAGAAGTAGAGTTAGAGTGATAAGTAAAAATTTCTCGCATTTCATACTATCCTTAACCTTTGGTACTTGACGTGGCTATTATGACTGCTTCGCAAAAGGTGACTGTTCCCATTCCGTTTCGGCTCGCAGCATTGTCTCAAACAATGACGGGCACGAGAAGTAGCCACCGCTTATCGCCTCCGTAAGGACATGGCGGTGCTCTACCCAAGCGGGGCAGATCTCTACCGTATGCTCCACAGTGTTCTCCGGGCAATCCGCAGTGAAGACACCCAGGCATTTATTCCTTCCCAATCCGTGTCTAGTGATGATCTGCGTCAAGCGAAAGGTGAGGACAGCAGGCTGCCGCGATTGAAGCGATGATTTAGATACGGTTGGATTGCTACCAAGTTGAAAAAAAAAAATACTATGTGATTGCAATCATTTGGTTTCGATAGGTCACATTATGTGTATTGTTTGTCATTATCTGTCTTCCTTTTCACCCATAACGTCACGCCTTTTACCCATTGTTGAAGATATCATAATCTACTCGTTTTCATACTGACGTAATACCACACATTGCCAATTTGTATGAACACACGCCATGTCACAAGTTATCAAATTGTCTTCTTGATAACGTTTCAGCACAAATATTTCATTGTGCGATCTTGGACAATAACCCATTATTCTCATATCCCATTGTTCCTCTGACCAGAATCCCACGAAGTTATGATTAAACGCCGTTTTAAAATTTTGTAACAGTCTTGCTAAAAAGGACACTCTGTGAAAAACAGGGACAAGAATATCGAAGATACATGAAATAGTTACTCTAGGTATGGGTAAATTATTTGTATGGTGTTAGGAATCTTCAATGTTAGTTCATAGTAAGGTAGGCTTTACTGCAAGAAAAAATAAATTCTTTGTTTGGTTCAAAAATTCAATGGATTGGCTATGTCAATCTTGGTATCGTCCTAATTTCCTGATTTAAGTGTCTGTTGTTGCCTGTAAACTAAAAACAAAATAAATAATGGCAATATAGCAGACACAGTGCAAGCATAACTTAAATATGCAACGAAAAAGTTTCTGCATTGTCCGAGGTTGACAGCGACCGCGCTGCGACAGGTTCATTTAAATTTAAATCCATGGCAAATTACTACTTTTAAAGAGAAATTAAAACTGACTGGTCATTATAGAGCTTACCTTTTATTTCTAAACTAAGCCAAATTATTAAGGATTATCATGCCTATTCGCGATAATGAAAAAGTTCCATTCGACTAATATAATCATCGACATAATTTAACACAATTCAGAATTTGGACCTTGATCAGCGAATGGCCTCTTACTAAAGAAAAACATTGTGCCTGTTGGCTTGGTGTTTTTCTGTATCTTGCTTGATGTAGGAAAAAGGAAATTAGTCATATTTTTTTCTAACTCCTCTGATTTATTTCGTTCGGAATCTAAGCCAGTTAAATTCATTCTCCGGGACTTGATCATTGCCTGGTGGTTTTCTGGTCATCGCTACTGTTGGTTCCGGCTTTCAAAAGTTGTTGGTTTGGAAACAGTGTGGCAAGATTGTCATAAAATATTGCAAGACAATCAACTTGGTTTACTTATCTTGCTATACTTAAATTTATGACTGTCCAAAAACATGAACAAACAAAATACTTTTGCCTCTGCCATTTTCACTGATGACCTTTTATCTAATTCTAAGAAACAAATTAGACAAAGTTGTGCCATTATCAGGAATTCTGGCTCGATACAAATTGTTATCGCCACCGCTATCGAATTGGCGAAGTTAGTGGGAACTTGTAACGTTAAATAAATATATGTATACTTTGTTTATATAACGGTATCATGCTTCACGATAAGGGGTACTTTACCTTATTATTATAAACAGTCACCCAGTAGTCCAAATTCAACTACGACGTAGTTCACTCCATTTTCAAGGATTTCATATTCGTCTTTCCTGATTCACTCCTTCATAAAAACTTTAACTTTCCCAAATTTTACCCTTCTCTGCACAAAAGGAGCCTCAAAAATAAGTTCTAAATACCAAATACAAAATTCGGCCATATATCGGGGAAAACTAGTTAATACGCCCTAGTTAACAATACGCGACATTCTAGCATTCAAACTTTCTGATTTGAACCACACGCGAGTGTGGCCACTGTTGGCGTATAACATGGCCCTCGGCCTCGGCCAAGTGTGATTCTAAGCAGTAAACTAGGTGGGCATATTACCTAGCTTTCCCCTATAGAAGATTTCGAAATATTTTTACTTGCAATGACTTTTGTTTTTTTGCTGTCTTTACCAGCGTCCTAGAAACGATGAAAATTCATCTTATTCATCATTTAATGCATATTTCTTTTGCTCTGAAATAAAATGCTCAACTTGTATTTTTCATCAAAAAGATAAAAATACGATTCGAGTTCTTCATACTTTTATTTCTTGTCATGAACCATAGAGGTGCCGATGGGACGCCGAACTTAGAGAACTTTGTGTAGACTTATATTTTCCGGATTCATGCTCGTATCGACACGCTCAGTCGCTACACACGTTACAACCGCGGCTACTGAAATCGCCCTTACTAAAACTGCTAGATATAAGCCACTCTGTACTTGCAACAATCTCGTTCCTAAAATTACTTAAAAATACTAGTAACCAATCATAAATATGATAAAATTAGTGATCATAAAGACCCCAGAGTTGAGTAGCTATCAGGAAACAAAGACTCCGGCAGGTCCGAGTAATGCCACTCCTTAGCTGTGCACATTAAAAGTGCTCGTAAAACTCTTTGTACGTATGGTACCGTCGTACGTCTTGAAGTCCGATGATGGAAAAGGTTAGGCGGAATTAAATTGTGCAGTTCTATCGCACACTCACAGAACAAGCTGGCAACTCGAAGTTGAAGTCACAGAAGTTTTAAGTCGAATTGAAGTCGGTCACTGCAACGTTGCCTATGGCTTGCATGCAAGATTGACTACAATGCGATATTTGTTTGATCAACTGAATTAATTATCCATTAATAGCAACTATTTATAAAAAAGAAATTTGCGATTTCTTGCATCATCTAAACAAGGCTTGTGAAATTGACTTAACGTAAATTAATATCGAAACAAAACTATAACTTCTAGAAAAATCGGTCTTCATGCAAGCACTTAATTAAGTTGTACAATACGTTTTAAAAGTTTTGCAACAATTCGATCGTTAAAAATAAAAAATGGAGCTCGTTTACACGACGTAAAACTAATTTCTGGTGGCAGCAAGTTACACGGTCTCGTTAATCGATAATTAACTGTTTGGTTTAATTGAAAACAATATCTGTTGATTTGTAACCGTCATGCTCTTGCTGCAACGTAAATTGTTGATTTTAATCTGACATTTTGATTTTTTTTTCTCTCACTTGCAATGATGGTTGCATCTAGCATCTAGGGGAGCTAGTGATGGATACCTTGTAATCAGTATTTTAATTGCAATTCTGTCAAGACTTCATAAAACTACCAATCTATTGTTACTAGGTAAGAAAAACTTATTTGAAACGTAAATGCAGATCTGTAGTTAATTATGATTACAAAAACTTTCGTTTTATGAAACCGCGATTGAAAAACTGTAATCATATACTGTGCTACCATAATTGCTATCGCATTTACTGCTCTATAAAGTCTGTCATAAAACAAACAATAAATAAAATTAATAAACGTGTTAGTCGATTTTATAAAAATAAATCACGCACCCGCATCTCTAGCCGATATGCACGGCCGAGCGTTTCAAGTCAATATCGTTTCAGTAATTGGACATTATTTTTAATTTGGAACGCGTCGGACATCGAACTTCTAACCGATGCTTGCTATGCACGTAGCTATAGACACCTTAACCAATGGGGTTTTATGGTATTCGAATTTCTGCAGAACTAAAGAATTGATCGCATTTTTCCATTGCCAATCGATTAAGATAGGGGGCAGTTAAAAAAAAGTTGTTTTTTTTTTTTAATTCTCTATGCGTTCTTTGTTCAGCCAGGCGTTTCATTTGAAAATAGAATCGTTGCGCAATTTGAAATGTTTTTGTTTCAGGTTTTATTAAGTACTGAAATAAATTGAATTTATGATGACGCTATGGAATGTAAAACGTGAAAATATGAAACAAATTATTTGAAATTCAAGTTCTTTTTGCTGAGAACAATTTCATTTAAGGCATAATAAAAGAAAGACAAACAAGTTGGGTGTCTGTGGTTAGAATTTCTTCACCTATTTGCTCAACCACAGATTATTTAGTTTCGTCGTCGATTTCTACAAAGATGGTTAAATAAGTGAAATCAATAGTGCTTAAGAAGCAACGTAAATAGTTATAAATTTCAAAGCAAATAGAAATTATTGCTAATCACCTGGCAATATTAAGTAAAATATAAATTTTGCTCCCGTATAATTATTAATATGTTCAAGTCGATGGATTTTCCGACAGTGAAACAATATTTAAGCGGTTATTTATGTTTCATGGTATGACTGAAAACATGCCTACTTTTTCTCAATCAATGGCCTAAGTACAGGATTTCGGAAGTTTCGGGAGGTTCCTGTGTCTGATAGGGAGGGAAGAAACGCCTGGGTGTCACCACTGCGAGGATCTTCCGGAGGACACGGTGGAGCATACGGTGCAGGACTGCCCCGCTTGGGCAGAGCACCGCCGTGTCCTCACGACGGCGATAGGCGGAGACCTCTCGCGCCCGGCATTGGTCGAGGCCATGCTGCGGGGCGAGACGGAGTGGGAAGCGGTCGCCTCCTTCTGCGAAGCAGTCATGCTCGTGAAGGAGGAGGCGGGCCGCCTGAGGGAGAGGACAGCGTCCTCCCTCCACCCCAGCCGCAGTGGTAGACGCCCACGGCGTCGGACGTCGCAAGACGATCTCCGGCCACCGTAGGCGCGGGCATGCGGGCAGCGAGTAATGGGCGACTCGCTGTCCGACCATGGACCATGCCCGGGTCGACGGCGCGTTGTGTTCCACGCGCGCCTCAAAGAGTGTCAGCATAGTGACGGGGCCTGTAGAAGGCCAAAGCCTGCCGGGATCGCGGGACCTAGGGATTACCGTGACCCCGGTACGTAAAGGGCTGTTGAAGGACACCGTGGATTTTAGTCAGTACAAGTCTGACAGTCCCTCCCGCTCTGCCCTGGGTGGGAGGACTCATTTGATGATTTTACCACGATAAAAAAAAAAAAAAAAAAAAAAAAGTACAGGATTTCTGTATTTTATTGACAGCCTACTTGAAGACGTATTAACAGCGTTTATTGTATGAAAAAAAATAAAAAAAGAGTCTCATGGTTGAAATTAACGTCAAAGTTCCAGTTTACGTCACAAAAACGGGAAGTCACGAAAGTCATAACCTGGACCTTCTCTACTATCATTAATTTTAGCCTACCACAAAATAATTCGAGAATACAAAACACGACACAAAAATACAAGAATTTTTAAAAGTGAAGCATTCAAATCAGAGTTTAACAAAAAGCTGATAATAAGTTGTTTGAAGACGTTTCCCATGGCGTGTTCACACGAGCCGTCACACCCCGTGAGCAACGGAGCTATAACTGGCTATAACCGACTACTGCTCAAATTGCCCACGGGGTTGGCCGGCCTTTGACCCCGCGGGACACGGTAGCTTTTGAAGTCCCGTGAATTTGACATTTGTTTTATTTTTGTAATGTTTCTTTCTGGCATGGCTTCAAGGCCTTTATGCCAAATTTGACATTTGACTTTTACCAGGGGGTCTAAAAAGGCCACTATATTCAAAAAGAATTCGAAAACGGAATACCTATTCTATTCTATTGCTCAAGAGATAGGTAAGTAGTTTAGGAATAGTGTGGTGGGTTTGTCCCAACAAAAATAAAAAAGAGGATCAGAATACTTTTACCGCAATTCGTGTATGATTCTGTTATACCTACTTAGTTTTAAGACTGACGCTGGGTTGCGATCATCACTTTTTATACCAGCACTATGTGGCCAATTACTGAGCCTAAAAGATAAGTCCACCGACTGGGGAGTAATATATTTCCCACACTCAAGTAGAATTGAAATTATACTTAAAAGTATGAGGAACAGGGTGTAAAGTTCCTTGATACTTCGCTGAGAAGAGAGGATCCTGATGGGGTTACTGTCCGTATCCTAATTCTTACGTTAGCTTCTTTTGTTTATCGTAAAGTATTCAGAGTCCTGTCGACCTAGGTGGAACCGTGGTGCAAAGCCCACCCTGTTCTTTGGGTTACGCCATTCCCTTTGCGTTTAAAAAGTTATTTTAATTGACTGATACAATACTACCGAGGTGGTGACACAGCCATTGATTAAATTCTATTCATGATGTTGTCTGTCTTGTGACAGGTAACATAAAAAATACTACCGAAAGCTAACTTATTACAGTTTTTAGCCAGTCTTCTTGAAGTCAATATTTCTATGTATTTTTTTTTTAATTTTACTGCACCAAGGAGCTCCGCCAGTTGATATTTAAACACATTAAAATAACTTATATTTTCTGAATCGATCTACATAACACTACATTTATTAACTGTGTACAGACTCTTTGCACAATTACACAAAAGAAGTTCCACAAAAAGCTAATGTAAGAATAACTAAAAAGAAACAAAAAAAGCAATATGGCGCCGAGAAATTTGACAGATGTTCTTCATAATTTTAGCTTGCACACGATTATTGCATCGACCAAAACATCTGCTGCCGCGAAATATCAACATTTGCATCCCACCACCGGCAGGTGTTCTCAGCACGCGTCGACCAATTTATATTTTATCTTAAAAAACACCATTCTTATTATAAAACAACATTCAGTTCCTTAACAGAAATCTGATAAGGAACTGACATTTTATGACGAGAAAATACACTTCCTAATTGGTCAAGTAGACTTTTAAAATGACTTCATTACCTACATAATTATAATTATTTAGTTCACTCATACATACATAAATTATAGAAAGTAATGTAATACATTTTACGCCTCCGATACATAATGTAATATCTATTTATATCTCTGATCAGATCAGTCAACTATTAATTTATCACAAAGTGCATGTTCAATAGAAGTCTTTCATTCATCTAACTACATTTAAATTAAACAGTGTTTCTTTGATCTTTCAATAAAATTAAACCAAACTCAGGCAAAAGATTATGTTTAATACTTTTGACAAATTTAATTTTGTAAAGTACTAAGGTAGAAACATAAACAGCAAACTGGCGAAGAATATTTCAGTAGCATTCTAATATCAGAAATGCCTCTAAAAAATTTTTGATTTAAGAAAAAAACCAAGTCTACGTTGTCTATGCTGTAGACTTGGTTTTTTTTTTGGCGGTACGGCGGACAATTGCGTTAATAAACAGAAGCCTTGACACTGAAACGTGCTTGTGCCTTCTACTCACATAGTTAAATAATATACTTTGCTAATGACACGACGACCAAGACATAATATTGCGTATAGTCTTATAATCTTGACTTTACATTAAGTACACTTCTTGTCTCCTTGTACTTATAAGTTGTACATGTACACATTTACATAGACCCAAGAAATAAAGTGGTGTTTGACAAAGAAAGTAAGACGATAAGTGGTACAGTTCAGGAAAATAGCTTTTATGGACTAAAGAGGAATAAAATATATTAAACAAGTGAATATTAAAATAGCGGTCAAAATTTCATTTGCATGCATAACAGGTTGCACCATGTTTTTAATAATATTATGACGTCTATTCAAGTAATTATGTCTACTATCATTCCGGTTCGCGTAGTAAACAAAAACTTGTGAACTTTATTTACCATTTAAAAGATCAGTGGGTCTAAAACGGGCACATAACAATATTGCTATTGTTTCACTCCGTGAATGAATAACAAAAGAATAGCCAATGACGTTGCTGGATATTGATGAAGTGGATCATTAGGAATATAGCTTAAAGTGACTGCTAAGACCCCTCAGTGTTTTTTACCTCCTTTTTTTAATCAGACAACATAATATTTCTCCTCATAGTAGCCATAGATCAGTTATCTGCAGTTTCAAGTGTGAAATAGGAACTTTGTAATTTTCATTCTAAATATTGGGCGATGTTTTGGAGTCGAGATCTTCCCGCCGGCCTGCTTTAAATTCTTCTAGACCATCAACGCTGCCGCTTTCTACTGTTTAGGTTGAAGCCGCTGGCTGTTATATGCTCCTCCGTAATCTAGTTTCATAGATCCTCTGGCATGCAAATGGTATTGGCAGCCATTTTGACGTATGAGCAATTTCGGCTTCGTGCTTTTTGGCTACAGTCTCCCATAGCAAAAACATCCCTGTCTCGACAATCAACATCATGAACTTGAAGATGAGATGGTAAGTATACCACCGATAAGAAACAAAACAGAACACAAGTTCATGTAACAATTCTCATCTGCAAGTCTAAGCTATGCGAGGTATTGCCGCCTATTTGACACCTACAAGAACAGAGCATAGTGCTGTTCAATAAACCAGAGACAATCGTGTGTTTTTGTGTTCGGTTTACACAAGCTAACGACTTCTGAGAAACGAGTGTACACTGTCTTATGCGATGTTCCGGGAACTATTGCAGTGACGGATTTGTCTCAAGTTCAGGCATGTGCATTTTAGGGTTTTACAATATTTCTTTATTCTTATCATGTGCTCGGTTAGTTAACAGACGGATTGCACTAGAAAACCAGCAATCTATGGAAAACCATGTCGGTTTGCACTTCTCATCCAGCTGTTTTTCATCCATAGAACGTTTCCTTTCCTTTCCTTTTTAAAAGTTTCTATATTTTTGATACAATATATTTTTTAAACGTTATGCAGTGACATTGCGTCATGTAGACGTTCGAAGACTCGGTTTTTAACTACAGATTCGTAGATAAACCTTGTGAAATTCTGTAGTAAGTTGCAATAATTTCTTTTGGTTTCTTTCCTTTGAGCCGCTGAAACTCTGTAAAATGCAGTTACGGATATTATAAATAATATCCGTGTAATGAAAAAAAAAGTATTCATGGCAATTAGAATTAATTTTTGTATACACAAGAATGATTATTATAATAGCCATATAAACTTTATCTTTTTTATGTGAGCAAGTAAGTTAATTATACCTAAATATCAAAATTCTACCTCTGTTTCTGTATGTTATTGATTTTTTATACCCAGTCTAAAGATTTCGATGCAAAAACATTACGTTTTGACAAATCAAGACGTAGCTAGGTATATTTTTATCAACCTAACCGTGTTTTGTTGTCATATACGAGCAAATAACAGATATTAGATTATCAAATTCTCAAATTAGCTGTCTCCTTGTCCGGTAAAAAAAAACATATTTGAGTCGTTGTTATGGATAGTTTATCTCAGAGATAAGTTTAGTTTTGTTCGATAAAACTTTATTTGTTTAACCAAAGCCTCATCCTCTTTTATTCATTCCAAAACTTGGTACACGTAGTGCCTAACTTTTCACCTAATCTTAGATCTAAGTTTTCCCCGCTGTGCTGTGTCCGTTACTTAATTCTTGTTCATACCTAGTTCCAAAATTATGGCGAGCTGCGAAAGTTGCTAAACTACTTACTAAACAGAAATCCACTAAAAGATTCTCCCCAAAGAGTTCTTATTACTCCAAGACTTTAAGTAAAATCGTCATTACGTAAGTTCCTAATTTTATACAAATTGTTATACGATATACGTCCCTTGTTAACGACATCAAAGGTACAAGGGACATAGAAATCAACAATAATTACGTACATACCTTTACGGTCATGGCAGTAATTGCGGTTTCATTTGAATTACGTGAATGACCAGGAGCTCAATAGTGGATTGATTCCCATACAGGCGGGGTCAATTTCCGAACGCACCCGCATCTACTTTTCAATGTTCCATAGACAACTTCAGGCGACTTTAAACCTTGTGTCTTGGTTCAAAAGATTCAATGCCAGATTTAAATGCGCATTTATCTTTGTAAGATTTAAATAATGGTCTCTAACAATATTCTTCTCTCCCCTTTTCGGCCGTTGGTCATGCAATTTTTCAATCTAATTCGAATTGCGGCGTTTCGTGTTCAGTAGCAGTTTCTTTGGTATATTTCGGGACATGATTACTTTTACCGTTTCTGCACGTAATGCCTAGGCAAGTGGCTTGTATTTAGGTGTTCAATGTAGCCTCGTTATGTTTTTCTGTGGTGACAACTTGACAAATAATGTCTTTGGCCGTATTTTATGGTTTTTGTTGACAAAAACTATAACATTTTTATGTTATTTTGTATGGATGGTAGGTACTTAGTTTAATCATCTCATTACTTACTTATGTACAGAAGATACCTATCTATATTTTACCCGTTATGTTGGTACTTACGGTACTTTATTAGAAAACTTAGAATAATAAATTCATAATGAAAATCTTTTCGATTTATTGTGTCTTTCTCAGTCTGCTAAGTACCTACTTTGACATTTCACATTTTATTTTTCTTTAATATTTTGATTCTACTTCTAGCGACATGGACATGACTAGGATCTTCTTCAGTCTTCATGCCTTCATGTGTGTATGATTATGTTCACTTCTTGCACTACCTACACAAATATCTGTACTTTTTTACCCAGTTCTGTATCTCCCTTCTTATATGTACATAATTATGTAAGTAAGTATAGTTTTATTTTTATTAGCAGGTAAACCAAAATAGTAAGTACACATACTACTACCTACATAGATAGGTACTCGTACATGAACGAACATGTAAGTATCATAAGGTGCTAAAAACATGCTTTTACAATGCCTACATTAGCTACCTACCAAGGTACTCGTATCTGATTTACTACAAAAGCATAGGAAATATGCACATAAATGCCTATACTACATTTATACAATAGATTTATAAATTAATTACGTTAAGAAGGTAAAGAGGAGCTTAAGTATTTACCTACTTGTAATTGCTTATGTAAATAATTACTAGGTACCTACGAGTAGATTTATATTATCCGGATCGTGCTAATCAAGCAAAACTTGTGACTCATGTAGAGGACGTACGTAGCTAGAAAAGTACTAAGTAGGTACCTACTTAGATAAGTAGTCAGTAGTTGGTTAAATCAAAGTCAATGTTAGGTTTATTTACCATCTACTTTTTGCTAAATTATAAATATAGGAAAACGGAACTTAAAATATGAATGTGCTTATTTCCGAATCTTGCCTGATAATATTTTAGAACAAGATTTACTGTAAAATTCAAAGTTTTATAAAGTAGGTACCGTAGGTACGTTATCTAAAGATTTTACTAACTTCTTGCGCTTATAATAAATTCCAATCTTATCAACGAAGTACTTACCATTGACAATGAACCTGTGTCTGTCGTTCATAAGTTCCTTTGACAATTTGGGACATTCCTTGCTTAGAACAACACACAAATCATTTAACTTTGCACCGCTTTGTTTACTAACAATCTCAATAAAATAATTACACTTATCACTGTCATTTGCACCCGTTATTATTTCAAATTCGTTTAGATTAAGAATACCTTTTTTTACTAACACGTCTAGAATATTTGTATCGCATAGTTCTCGTAATAAAATGTGTTTGTGGCGTAGCAGACCGGCACAAACGTCACCCACCGCGGCCATCGTTCAACTAAAGTTACGTTGTAAAAAACTCCATTCATTCCCCCCATTCAAAGTTGGAACAGATGCGATGTAAGCGGGCGTTTTTCAAAAAAGATGTACACGTGACGAACCGGAACAGATTTTTGTGTTATTTAAATTTTGCTGTAAATTCTTATCTCATTTGATTAAATATACCCTTAAAAAGTAAAAAATTAAAAAAATACATCAGTATTACGCAAAACATCGTGGCACTATTTATTTTTATGCAAGAGTTCACAGGAACGTGCTCCGGTTCGTCACAAAGGAAAAGTGTAAATAAAATGCAAAATATGAGTTGTTATGATAATTTGTTTTTAATATTTATTTAACAAACCTTCAAATCTTTGAACTAAAACATCTAAACATAGATAAATCACTATAATAATCGCTTAGCAATCATTTTAATTTCGAGATCGTAACAGGCGGAACTTTTGACCATTAAAACTTTACATTTCTACCTACTACTTAAAATGAAATTGAACGAGATTACAAATAATATAAACAACAAATTCAGGGTCAACTACAACTATATAAATATTATCAAATAACTAAATATTTCTTAAATAGGATAGGTTTATTGTCTCGGTAAAATATGGGACAGTGATTATCTGGAATTCTACGTGACTAACTCGAAAAAAATAAGCTAAGTATACACGGAGTAATAACTGGTCGAACATTTTTATTTTAAGTCTAATCTTCATCATCATCATCATCTCAGCCATAGGTCGTCCACTGCTGAACATAGGCCTCCCCTTTAGATCTCCACATATACCGGTTGGAAGCGACCTGCATCCAGCGTCTTCCGGCGACCTAGTCTAATAATCTAAAGTAAAAACAGGTTATTACTAAAATCTTAAGGTACACAGTCTATTTATTTTGAACATTATTTGTACTTTTTATAATTATTTATTTTTACTCATTTCTAAATCCTTATTTCCATTCCAAATAGCAATTTGCCCGCACGAGTCACGACCAAGCAATCAAAATTAAATTAATGCAAAGAAAATTATTCAGTTGTTATTCTAATTGTAAGAAAAAAATAAAGAAACATTATTCATATTATCATTATTATATTTATCATTATTGAAATTAGGTTAATAATTAATAATTAGAAAACTGCATTGTGTGACATATCAAATGAAAGGTATTGTTGAGCAGATCTCAAATATATTTTTTTTGTAATTTTAAAATAAATAGTTTCCAAGTTATTCAAGAAAATTGACTATTCCCCCCCATTATCTCCGAAACTACTGAACCTAAAATTTTGAAAAAAATACAGAAATTATATTTCTACTTATAGATTATAGGAAAACCTATAAGAAGTCCATGATATTAAAATAACATGGTAAATTACTCAATATTGTGCGTACCAATTTCAATTAATCGTACGGAACCCTCTTCACGCGAGTCCAACTCGCACTTGGCCGGTTTTTTTTCATTCAAATTGGTTCAACCGTTCCGAAGATTAGCGGTAACAAACATCCAAATACCGAATCTAATATTTTTTTTAAATGTTAGAATGATTATTTATTTTTTTCTTATAGCAAAATGTAACCCCAGCCTAATAGTTCCGGTGCGTCACAAAATGTTTCCGGCTATACAATACGTGACGATCCCGATGTGACGAATTCATACCTACAAAACTTCTAACAATAATTCAAGCTGGTGTATTCACTTTATGACTACTTCCGACTTGTTTTACAATAAGTTATAGATAGAAATATCATTGTGTTATGGCAAATGACTTGAAACTTTGCTACATACCTCATAAAATCCTGTTACTATCTGGAACTCCAATTCTGCACCACCGTAACGCGCCCGCTTTAGTCACAGATTTTGTTGACACTGAGGTTTGTTTTAAAATGGCGGTTGACACCACAGACAAGATAAATGTTGCCAGAAATGAAAAATAACAATGTTTTAGGGTAATATTGCGTTGAAGTATTGAAAAAAATATCGTGACGTATGCCGGAATTCCGGTTCTGTCAAATTCCTGGGACAACAATAAATAAAGTTTTTTGAATTATTAAAACCCAAATCCGAAATAAAAAGGTCGAAATTGTATTTATGAGTCCAACATACGTCTACTGAGCCTAAAACAGTGACTCCATTTAATTTATCTAGTCTTACCTGAGACTTGAAAGTTCCAAACATACAGGTGGGACACGAATATTTTACACGTTTTTTAATGTTAATTTTATAATATTTTAATAACAGTGATAATTGGGTTGCATATTTTAGCCAATTTTATAACTTAAACATGTAACTATTAAATAAATGTGCAGTTTATTTGAGTACGGTGCATACAAAAATTATAAAAAATAGCTAAAGTGAGGGGACACCCCAAATTCGCTATGTACACCTTTTTTGAAAAACGCCCAAGCATGCTCCACTTGGGTACCTTACCCTTGAAAGGCGCCTGTTTTTGGGACCATCTGTCCCTTTCGTACTTCTGGTTGTAGAAAGAGATAAAATATTCTTTTGATAAGAGAAGTTTATGAGTTCGAGATCGTGAGACGTAACTTTTGACCAAAGGATTATGTTTATTTCAGTTTTATCTAACGTAGCTAATGGAATAGTGCAGACAAACATGATTTTAAATAAATAAAATTAAGTTTTTACAAAATCAATAGGTATATTGTTTTTTGGTTGCATAACCATTTGTTACCTACTGCGTAAACCTTTGATTTGCTTACTACTTCACCTAATAAATAAATATTCCACAACTATCACACAACGCCATCTAGTCCCAAGCTAAGCAGAGCTTGTGTTATGGGTACTAGACAGCTGATAAACTTACTTATACAGGGTGTCCCAAAACTCAACGTCAAGCCGAAACGGGGTGACAGGATTGATCATAACCATCACGAGAAAAATCTGAAAAAAAATCTATCCCGTGCAGTTTGAAAATTATGGGCATTTTAAGAAAAACCTAGAAATGTGATCAAACTGTACCATTTTTCGGTTATTGTGGTTATTCTTTTTTATTTTTGTTCATTTGAACTTTGGAAACGTAATCCTAAATAACATTTCTAGAATCCCAATAAAAAATAATGACACAATTGCCTCAAGTTTCCGAGAATTGAGACTATTTGTTAAACTACGAATTTAAAATTTTCTAGATTCGTCGACTTTGACAGGCCCTCCTATAAAAAAAATGTACTAGAGTGCCTTGGCAAGTGGCATTAAAAGTTGGCGCATTTAATCAGAATTCTAAAATGGTACAATACTTGTTAGTTCCATACAATAGAAAAGAGTAAAAAAATTAAAACCTCAAGTAACCCGATTTTTGCTATCACATTTTACTCAGTTAAAATGTTTTTAATTCGCACAAGCTGTAGGTAGGTTCTTAATTTTAAGACAGAATGATGAGAGAGATGGATAATGGGTATGTTTGTCATGAGTGAGCGAGACAGATAGTGACGCCACTTTTACCAAAGTGAAAAAAAGTTAGTAAAATAATTAGGTTTGTTGGACTAAAAGTCAGATAGAGAAAAAACATTTTTATTACAATAAATGTTCAAATTGTTTACCATCAGCCTCAATACAAGCCCTACATCTTCTTAAAAAAGATCTACTTATAAGTCGGGCATATCTTCGAGAGTTGATCGCCTCAGCTGCTTGAGAAATGCGTTCACGTAGGTCGGCTACGTGATCAATGGGCTTTGAGTAAACTTTTTCTTTGAGAACTCCCCAATAGAAAAAATCCAGGGGATTTAAATCTGGTGAACGGGCGGGCCACAAGATAGTGCCTGAACGTCCAATCCACCTTCCCGGATATTCCTGGTCAAGGAAATCTCTTACTTGCACTGCGAAATGCGTACCCATACCCATTATCCATCTCTCTCATCATTTTGTCTTAAAATTAAGAACCTACCTAGAGCTTGTGCGAATTAAAAACATTTTAACTGAGTAAAATGTGATAGCAAAAATCGGGTTACTTGAGGTTTTAATTTTTTTACTCTTTTCTATTGTATGGAACTAACAAGTATTGTACCATTTTAGAATTCTGATTAAATGCGCCAACTTTTAATGCCACTTGCCAAGGCACTCTAGTACATTTTTTTTATAGGAGGGCCTGTCAAAGTCGACGAATCTTGAAAATTTTAAATTCGTAGTTTAACAAATAGTCTCAATTCTCGGAAACTTGAGGCAATTGTGTCATTATTTTTTATTGGGATTCTAGAAATGTTATTTAGGATTACGTTTCCAAAGTTCAAATGAACAAAAATAAAAAAGAATAACCACAATAACCGAAAAATGGTACAGTTTGATCAAATTTCTAGGTTTTTCTTAAAATGCCCATAATTTACAAACTGCATGGGATAGATTTTTTTTCAGATTTTTCTCGTGATGGTTATGATCAATCCTGTCACCCCGTTTCGGCTTGACGTTGAGTTTTGGGACACCCTGTATATTTCTAAATACATACATATTATAGATAGATTACACCCAGACACAGAACAAATGATCGTGCTCATCACACAAACATTTGTCCTGGGTGGGAATCGAACCCACGACCTCCGGCATAGCAGTCAGGGTCACTAACCACTAGACCAACAGGCCTGTCAAATAAATAAATACATAGTCTAGGTAGTGAATATGTTACACAATGCAATCACGGTCAAATTTAATTAATCAGAATAAAAATAAAACACTGCACTTTTATGTGGCACTGACATTAGCAAAGACTTTTAAACCGATTTATTTAGTCACCTCGCCTCGTAACGTCCGTGTACTGTCAGTATATATTCTCCTGGGCGGTAAGCGCTTTTAAGTTTCCAGCTTTCTTTCTGTACACGGCCTAAGGTGGGTTACCCTAGACCAGTGTTTCCCAAACATTGTTGTACCATGGCCCGCGGTGGTAATTTTCTGAGCTTAAAAGCTAGTTAACCCATTAGGGACCTGCGACCCGGTATTTTATTTTGATGGTACCGGGGCGCGACCTGGCAAATGGGAAACGCTGCCCCATCAAAGACATAGTGTCAATATTGAGGCCCTCTGCAGACCACGAAGCGAATGATAGAGCCGTGCAGACGGTGCCGGAAGCTATATGTATAAAGGTGCGTGCGATATTTTTTTTTTGTACCCACACCAGATATTTCTCCTGTAACATGGGTGCGTTTAGTATAGAAGTAAGTTTAGAAGGGGCAGTATTTGTTGATAATAACTATTACCAAAAAAGCCAGGCGGACTGTTATTATCATTACCTACTTAAAACAACAACTTTTGAGTGCATTTGTAAACAAATAATTAATATTAAAAAATTCAAAACGAGTTTTGCTGGTTGTGCATAAATCACGTGCTGTGTGTATTATCCTAATAGGAAACTTTATCGTGATTTATGTAATCTATTTTTGTCTAGGTAGGTACCTAATCCACTTATCTCAATTGTATTTTCCCCCTCAATCATCAACTGCCTTGCCTTTTCCCTACTATGTTGGGGTCGGCTTCCGGTCGAACCAGATGGAGCTGGATATCAGTATTTTACGTGGAGCGACTGCGACCTCTATAACCCAGTAACTGGGTAATACAATACTCATGGTAAGACTGGTTGTTAGACTTTCGGGCTTCTGACTGTGATTAATGACTGTTAAAGATATACAATACACAGCAGGGACCAACAGCTTTAGGTGCTTTCCGGGGCACGGAGGAAACTCCTGGTGCGGTTGTAATTATTTAGCCACGAGCTCAGTACTTTATGTAACTGTATAGTGAATAAATGCCTTATCCTAACTTTCCTATATCCAATTTTACATGTCCGCGCCACCTCTAAATACGAGGTACTACATTTTTTAACACGCTTTTTTAAATGCAATTTGATGTAATAACATAGACACCACAACGCCCTATCAAAAGGTCGTGAGTAGTGGCGCGGACTCTAATGAAAAAGCAATGACTCAATGAATAGTGTTGTACAGACGCCAGCACATCAACCTACCACAGTCAATCAAATTTCTTTAATATATTTTCAACTTTATCACAATAGTGGTGGTAAAATTTGACAGATTCGGGTAGGTTGACCTGCTAGCGTCTGTACAATAGAACTCGTAACACTCAATGTTCATGTAATTCCGGTTATAAATACTAATAGAACGCTTTATTGGTCCCCCGGGTGTCGTAAGAGAGGGATGAAATCTGAGGATTACCCACAGATTAAACTACCTCACCTATGAGGCTGTGAATTGTGTAGTGGGTGTACCCAGGTAAACTAATCAATTAAGTTAAGTATCAATCCATCACCACTGACAGGATAGGCTGTATAGTCATTGGACAGGACTATTGTAGCCAACAGGCCTAACATAGTGAAGACATAGAATAGAACGTCGTGAATGCCGAAAAAGGTAAGCAGATCAAGGATCTCGAGTGGGTCGCGAGTTAGTCGATCATTGTGCCGATAGTCGTTTCGGCCAGTGGCTTAATTACTAGCAAGAGCCTCGACCAACATCTAAGGAGGCTCTCTTTAGGCAATTGGATTAGGGGCCTGATTCGGAATGCAATTCTTCTGGACATGGCGCGTATTGTTAGGAGTGTGCATACTCTGGACTGGACCCCTGCCCCTTAAAGCTTGGACCCTGTTCCCGATACCGGTGGGCTACCTACTATTTCTTATATTCTAGAAAGATTAAGTGACGTTCCACGGGAAGTATATTTATAATACGAAATGGGTCTCATTTCAAATAAAAATAAAAGTACATAAATAAATTAACTAATGACGATGCTGGGAGCTAGTTACTCCAGCGCCAATGGTTCCACGATTTTGCCTTTCGCCAGATCTGAACACAACCTTAGAGTATTTATGATTGTGATCTAAAGATCTCAATGAGGATTGCTACGTTTCGAGTTCTAGTCAAATAACGTTTTTAGCAAGTTGCATATGCAAGTCTAGATTTTTATCTAGTAAATAGCAATCGATGGATTTCAACTTCAACAACAAATGGCACCTAATGATGATTTCATATCAAACTTTAAAGTTCCTTGAAACTGGGGTTCAAGAAACTTTAAACATATTATAGTACTCTTCAAATATGGTTTCATTCACTGAAGTTCGGTTTATTAAAAATAAAAATAAAACAGGAACATCCAAAAGAAAACTAATCGACTAAAGCGGTTTTTCTTACTAATTTTTGTTTGTTGTTTTAGAGCTGGACAAAGATGTCAATGTCACTATCGTTGTTTGACGTTTCTTTCGTTGGCATTCTAACCTATTATTTTGTTTTGTTACAAATAGTAATTTCTTCTGAAAACCAACACAATTTCTGGTTAGATTAATGATCAAATAGTAAAATATTGTGTTCGTGAAAAATCAGGTGCACAAAATGGCGCCAATAGCAAAGAATTCATTGGATGGTGAGTAAAACCACTACCTGCCAGAACCAACTCAACGATTCTTAAATACTACGACTTTCATTTGAAAATATAGGAATATTTACTTTATATTGTTGTAATTGAAGTTATTAAATTAAAAATAATGTTATTAAAGAGCACATTTTTTTAAAATATAAATAACTAATACTGTAATTGTGTTGTTGTCTTGTAAACACCAATGTATTCTTTGTAGACACAGATTCGGGTTCCGATTCCGACAGTGGTTCAAGTGCCAGTCACAGCAAGAGCCCTAGCCCCGCGCCTGGCAAAGAAGGCAGCCATTCAAGGTAATTTTTGTATGCAACAGGATTAAATGCTTCTTTTCGCTTGCATCGCATATTAATACTTAAAACATAACGGCTATTTCAAGCAATTGATGTTACAACATTGTATAAACTGAGTAAGTGGGCTATGTAGGTTTTGGCACTCAAAGTCACTAAGAACCTAGTCACATTAATTTGATGTATAACCTAACATTTATGTATGTTATTTCTACTTATGTGATGTTAACAGTACTTTTACATAATTATTTTCAGTTTATCTTAAACTGAATTCAATTAGACTAACTTACATTACATTTGTCTATGAAGATCATAGAAGCATAAGGCATTTGTAACTATTTATATTAATAAATAGTGACC
Organism: Agrotis puta; assembly: GCA_943136025.2. NCBI lineage: Eukaryota > Metazoa > Arthropoda > Insecta > Lepidoptera > Noctuidae > Agrotis > Agrotis puta. The sequence continues at coordinate 10,705,771 of OW964186.2, read as the reverse complement.
CGCCCCGGCTCTGCATGGAAACAATCTTTACTATATTATGCATGTTAAATACATATAAATCTTTCTCTTGAATCACTCTATCTATTAAAAAAACTGCATCAAAATCCGTTGTATAGTTTTAAAGATCTAAGCATACATAGGGACAGACACAGTGGTAAGCAACTTTGTTTTATACTATGTAGTGATTATTATTTAATTTCAGATCAGTTTCTCGCAGCCCAGCCAAATCAGGAAGTGAATCTCCAAAATCTGCCCAGTCTGCTCACTCCAGAAGATCATCCAATGCTTCTAGAAGCAAGTCAAATTCCCCTGCGCGTTCTAACAGATCTCGCTCAGGGTCTGCTCAAAGTAACAAGTCTGGTTCGTCAAGCCCAAAGTCCAATGTATCTGGTAGCCCTAAGCAGAGATCTAGAAGTGGCTCTAGAAGGTCTCGTTCAGGCTCAGCCAGTGCTAGATCTCGTTCTGGAACTCCTAAAAGCCGTTCAGCTAGCCCCAAGTCCGGCCCACACAGCCCTAAATCTCGCTCTCCGACTCCAAAATCTCGATCACAGAGCCCTAAATCCAGGTCACAAAGTCCAAAATCCCAAGTTGCTAAAAGTAGGTCAAGGTCTAAATCTGCAGCAAGTGCAAGTCCTAAGAGTAGGAAGTCTAGATCCAGATCAGGGAGTGCTTCATCCAGGTCTAAGAGTCCCGTGGCCGGGGCTGAAGCTCATGACAGCAGGTCTAATTCTCCAGGGCTTATGATTGATGATGTAGAGGCTAAGGACAAGTCGAAGAGTCGTTCAAGGTAAATATTTTTTTTTTTATGGATCTCTGTATTGATCATTAATCATTTAAGCATATCTTTTCTTTGCTTAATTACAAATTTTTTTCAGATCCAAGTCTCGTAGCAAGTCTAAATCAAAAAGCCGCTCGAGGTCTCGCTCCAAAAGTTCTAATGCTTCCGAACCTGATATTGGTAAGTAGCCTTTATTTATAAACAAAACATAGTTATAATATTTATGGATGTGCCATTGTGGTCTAGTAGCTGTGAATAAACAAAAACGAGACAGTCCATGGTTCATCCTTTTTCGATCATGGATGTCCCCAAACTAATTTCTCAGGCTCTCACTGATAAAATTACCACAATGCTCTTTAACTATCTTTGGCTGTGATAGGCGGTTACACATTATACCAGAAACCTCACCGGGGTGCGGTATTGCAGTTTTTAACTCCCGCACAGAGATGCGGTGAGGGTGCGTTATACACTGATACAAAAGATTAATAATTCTTAAAAGTCAATTTGAACTTTAATACCATGCCATAACTACATACATACATTACTAAGTTTAAGTTAATGGAGGGGTGCCGGGAAGGCAAAACAATTGAGTGACGTTAGTTATAGGCGGTACGAAGTTTGCAGTGCTGGCTAGTTAGAAATAATTTATTAATGAAAAATGACTTAAACCACAAATCCTTGCAGGTGAAAAAAAAAAGCGCGCAGTCCTATCAGACTCAGAGAGCGATGGCGGCGCTAAGGCCACTCCTAAACGAAAGAAGGCGGGTTCAGACAGCGGCTCGGAGACCAGCGATAAGCCCAAGAAGAAGTCCAAGAAGATTGTTGACTCTGATGATGACGAGGAGGGGAAGAAAGATGGTGATGGTGGTATGTTGATAGAATCTTCTTTTTTACGTTTGTGAGAAATTCCTCAGCTGGGTATACCTGATATGACGAATTAAATCCTATGGATGAAGACATGCTGTGCCACACTGTGTAACCGTGGCCCCAGAACATAAAGGGTTATTCAAGGTCACTGTGGAAGGATTTTAGTCATTACAAGTCTGACAGTCCCTCCTGCCTTGCCCTGGGTGGGAGGACTCATTGGATGATTTTACCATCCAAAGAAAGAAGATAACGTAAGTAGGATATGTGCAGTAACTCCACCAAACACAGAAACCATGGTCGGAGGATCCTCTCCAAGACAGGTTCTCTTTAAGAATATGATATATGGCAAGAATTTTCATGGATTAACTGGACTTTTTTTAAGTTAAAGAAAAACTGACTTCTATAACAAACAAAATAATTTTTTTTCTGGATTCATAAACACTGTCTAAAAGTCAATGAAATTAAAAACCAAGCTACTGACTAAAAGTGATTTTAAAGAGCACATTTTTTTTTTTGATGTCACTTATACATATATTTTTAAGCTTTACATAACCAAGTATGAAAATAATCCACAGTGACTGCCGACGCTTTATTCGGCGACGCGTCAGACATCAGTACTGAAGACGAGGGCGGCGCCGACAAGGCGTCGGAGCGGTCTCGATCGCGCAGTCGCAGCCGAAGTCGCAGCCGCAGCCGCAGCAGGGAAGCACGACGGTCTGGTGATGAGGGACGGGGAAGTGGAGATGAGGTAAGATACATCAACTGTTAGACAGTAATCATTAGCCTATCACGATTGCAATCTTGACCAAGTGCAAAACCATTTAACGACCAAATTTTCCAATCCGAGTCTTAAATATCACAAACAGCCATCAGAAAACGTAGATCAGGATTTAGATTGAGATACAATAATATATAATCAATAAATATATGTAATTTCTTGCGTAAAACTTAGACTTTTGTCAGGGTACCAAATGATGGTCGCGGGATCCACGAATTACCATGACCCCGGAACGTAAAAGGCTATTGAAGGACACCGTGGATTTTAGTCAGTCAAGTCTGACAGTCCCTCCCGCCCTGCCCTGGGTGGGAGGACTCATTTGATGATTTTACCACGATATAAAAAAAAGCTAAGCTAAACTTAGACTTTTGTCAGGGTACCAAATGATACGACATTTCTTAGTTAGATAAATGCTATCTTAATTCTTTATTAGAGAATCATTTTCGTCTTCCATTCTTCCTCGTTAGACTTCACTGCTACTTTTCTTTCATATCATTCCTTACACAATCTATCTATGTTTTCTTTGGTCTTCATCGGCTCCATCCATCAAAATGAACATACCCATTACTAAAGTATTTTGTTTTTAAATATTTTAGCAAGAACCACGTGATAAACCGGAAGAGGAAGAAGAAGTGGAGATCCCAGAGACACGCATAGACGTGGACATGCCCAAGATCTGGACCGAGCTAGGCAAAGAGCTGCACTTCGTGAAGCTGCCCAATTTCTTGTCCGTGGAGACCAGGCCTTACGACCCCAGTACCTATGAGGATGAGATTGATGAGGAGGAGACCTTGGATGAGGAAGGTCGCGCTAGGTAAGAAAGAAAGAAAGAAAAAGAAAATTATGTGGCGCAAAAGAACAACGAAGAACTCAACATTACAAATACATATAAATACACAACAACACAACATTATAAAATAAATACGAATAACAAAATCAAAAAAGATTTGTTTTGTGTGGTTGCGCCAAATGGGCCCAGACACTGGTTTTCAACTGACCCTGTAATGGTGATGTGGATCCGAGGAAAGGATGCATGGGTTATATGTACACTTAACTTTTGATTTACCTGCTAGCTATTTTATTACTGTGACGGGGCCTATAGAGGGCCAAAGCTTGCCGGGGTCGCGGGACTTACGAATTACCGTGACCCCGGTACGTAAAGGGCTAGTGAAGGACACCGTGGATTTTAGTCAGTACGAGTCTGACAGTCCCTCCCGCACTGCCCTGGGTGGGAGGACTCATTTGTAGATTTTACCACGATAAAAAAAAGCTATTTTATTACTAGTAAAATAAAATAAAGCAGGAAAATTAAAGTAGAGTAGTAAAATCATCAAAAAAGGCCACACTGGTTGGAGCAGATGGGACGGTCAGACTCTTACTGAATCTTTTTCTATATGATAACCCATTTAACGAGGAAGTCTATATAGAGTTGTATAACAACACGATATGACCAGTAGATGATAACCAGTTCCTAGGGTTCTGTACCAGGAGGGTAACCAGCACGGGACTTTATTAGTATGCCTTCGCTATCCCTCTGTCATGTTATTTTATTTATTTCCAGGCTAAAACTGAAAGTAGAGAACACGATGCGCTGGCGCACAGTATTCGACAAGGAAGGCAATGCTGTCAAAGAGTCCAACGCGCGCATGGTCAAGTGGTCGGACGGCAGTATGTCGTTACATCTCGGCTCTGAGATATTCGATGTGTATAAGCAGCCCTTGCATGTAAGTACAGACTATAACTAGCTTTTCATCGCTGCTTTGACTGCATAGATGTCCGAAATTATTCGACGGGATCATACTAACGAAAGTAAACGTATCCAAGTTTGAAGAAATATTAGTATGACTGGCTGGAGAAGTTCAAAAAAATTATAACCGCAAACAATAAGTATTTCAAATAATGAAAAGTTAAACACGCGGTGATAATTATGCGTAAAATGTTCTGTAAGAATAATTTTTTTGAATAATTTTCTTAATATTGCGCCGACACGACAGATTGAGTTTGACGGCACGGTTAGTGCAACGGCTGAGCGATTGGACTGCTGCGCTGCGTGTGGCGGGTTCGATTCCCGCACGGAGTAAATATTTGTATGATCTACAAGTAGTTGTTCCGGGTCTGGGCGTTTGTATATGTGAGTTTATGTTTGTAAGCGCACCCACGACACAGGAGAAATTCCTAGCGTGGAACTTTTTTTTTAAAAAAAGGTATACAATAATCATGGTGTTTTTTTGCATCACTTTTTATTGGCAAAGACCACACTAATAAAGTTAAAAATCCACTAAAATCAATCTCCAGTTTCGTCGCCGCGACGAGATTAGTCAGTTCCACTAACTTGTAACAACTTTTAATCATCACCTCTTTCATCCCTAGGGCGATCACAACCATCTCTTCGTCCGCCAAGGCACAGGTCTGCAAGGTCAGGCAGTGTTCCGCACCAAGCTGTCGTTCCGTCCTCACTCGACGGAGTCCTTCACTCACAGGAAGATGACCCTCTCCCTCGCTGACCGTTCCACCAAGACCTCCGCCATCAAGATACTGTCGCAGGTCGGAGCTGATCCTGATGCTGATAGGAAGTATCAACTAAAGGTATGTGGTGGTATAAGAATATGTTAAATGATATTTAATTTACAAACACGTCCAAAAAAAAATACATACTACTCGTATTATCAAACTAGATGAGACCGGTGTTCCTATTGATGAATTTTTGGTACTGCCAGCCTGTCTGCCTCAAATCTACAGTACCAAAAATTATATATCTTTTTATGGGGATATATTAACTTTTAACGTCTTTTTTTTAAAGTTCTGTAAAACCTGTTTATCCTGCGAATTGCTTTTCGTGTTTATTCTTTTTATTTTTTTTTGAAAACTGTTTGGATTTGTGTAATGTTCCCCAGATTATTTTGAAAAAAGACGCAATGGAAACAAGTTTACAGTCCTTTTAAGGTAAACTTTCTTAGGGTACAGCTCATTGGAAACGTTTTGTTACTCATTCTATTGTACCCGCTAGAAACTATTAATTACTATAAATCGTTATAGCACTCGACTTGTAAACAAGTCTCCGGAACAAAAACACACAAGTAAGCTGGCCTTATACGAGACATTGGTGAAGGAAAATATTGTGACGAAATCTGAACTAAAATCCATTAAAAGGGATCGAAATCTGAACTAAAATCCATACACTAGCTTCTATTGGTATTTATAATGATGACACGTTTTATAGAAAGAAGAGATGGAGCTCCGCGCGGCCATGCGGACCCGCGCGACCGCGCGGCCCAAGAGGAGGGGGGGCGGGGGGCGCGGGGGAGGGGGGACAAGGGACGACTCCGAGGACGAGGGGGGAGTGTCGCTCGCTGCCATCAAGAACAAGTACAAGCAGGGACAGAAAGGTGTGTTTTTTCTACGTCACCATCATTCTTTTCTGATAAATGTCCTTGTCAGTGAAATCGTAGTGCCCGCCGAAAATGCGGTCGGCTACGCGACACCTCGCAGCGTAACACGGCGTCGTCACTTCGTATGCAATAGTATTTTAAGTTTACTGTTTGTATTTTAATGTGTTTTATGGGCCTTAGTTGCCTGAAATAAAGGATAAAATAAAATGTCGGGAGTGAGGGCGAATTTACTCGTCTCTCCCGGGCCCCCGACTCATGGTAGGGGTAGGTATCTGTCGGATTTTTATCAGTGAATTCGACCTAACCCACCGCTCAACCCAGACTGAGGATATCCGGTAGGATATATCCCAACTAAAAAAGGGATAGAATGGAATAATTTATTTTAGTAACGTGCTCGTGTTCTTCGACCTCGATTGCTCCTATAAATAATGCAACTTCGCTATCTTTACAGCTTCAGCAGGCGCACAGATCTACTCATCAGAATCCGACGCATCAGACGTGGAGACCCGCCGCGCGCGCCGCTTAGACCGGGCCAAGGCTCTCAAGGACTCCGACGATGAAGGTAGCGACCACGCAGACGACCAGACCACGCCCAGACGTAACAGCAGTGCCAGTGGCTCTGCCAGCGGGAGTGGCAGCGAGTGAGAATAGGATATAGTGTGTTATTGGTAAGGTGTAGTTGAAAGTTGAAGAAGTAAGTCAAAAACTCATTTTCATGTCATTTAGTTTTAAAATATAATAAACACGTTTTTTTCTTTTGTAAAATCAATGAATATTTGCCACATCAAAACTTAAGATTGGGGGTGCACTAAACTACGCTGGTACGCTCCATTGATTTACATCTGTCCCCTCGACTTGCCACAAAGCGTATATTGTACCATACTGTGTGTACCATTCTCACTAAAATACGCGACAGACGTCGGCGTGACAGGTTTTTTTTTGTTTATGGCATCTCGCAGGTTAACCTCTAGTAGGTTGTGTACTGCTCAACCGGACTTTTCTGTGGATGCCTTAAGATTTTAAGGCCTCCAGCCAGGGTCGGCGAGACAGGTGTTTAAGCCTTACTTATATACTCCTTTCACGTCCACGTTCACATATCTGGTAGCGTGACGTCTTTAAGCGAGAGTAGTTCCGCTGAGGGAAAGAGACAGAGCTATACAAGTCGTCTAGCGCCATCTCGTTCCCGTAGCGGAACTACCCTCGCTTTATGACGTCATGGTATGCCCCTTGGACTCTGGTTTCTTAATTTAAAATTAACAACATAATAATCACCATCTTTGTAAATATTTTGGCAGTTCCGTCAATGTATTTATTTTTGAAGTCGAAGAAATATTTGCTCGTTTTTAACCGAGTGATTATTAAATTATTCCAAGATAATAACCGTAATAAAATAAGTATTATTGAAAATTAAATTTGCAAAGTTTTGTTTTTCATAAGGAACTTAATTTTCAAGTGAATGTTGAGAGGGTCATTGACGTTGCCACTCTTACCGTGGACGCATATTAACAGTGGAAGGTATTTGGATATTGTGTATGTTATCAAATTGATATGATATTGTGTATGATTTGATTCACAACAACGTGAACTAGATATAAGTATTTAATTATTTAGTACAATCGACGAATTTGAGTCATGACCCACCAATCACCATTTATTTTATCGTGGTAAAATCGTCAAATGAGTCCTCCCACCCAGGGCAGGGCGGGAGGGAATGTCAGACTTGTACTGACTAAAATCCACGGTGTCCTTCAATAGCCCTTTACGTACCGGGGTCACGGTAATTCGTTAGTCCCGCGACCACCAATCACCATAAGCTTATTTTCTTGTTTTGTACGCTTGTTAGCTTTACATTCGCGTAAACACATAAATCCATGGTAACGACCTTGGCCTTTGTTACTTTGACGGTTTCTAACGATTTTTTGACAAAATGGGTCATGACGGAACTTTGTCGATTGCACATTCTGACCACAGAAATAGATATATATCTATATCTGTGTTTTTGACTAAATAAACTGTATTGTGTTACTTTAATGACGAAAGACTCTGTAATTGATTAATTTTAAGTTGTAAATATAACTAGTTATTGAACTTCAATTTTAGTTTCTATCATTTAAAATAATGAGCTCCGTTAGTTGTAATGTTTTGATATTAGAAATGCATCTGAAGCCTGCATTCTTCTTACGCTGTTATGGGAAGCATTCGTTACCGAGAAATACAACAACGTATGCGTACGCGCCGCTGACGTCAGCATCGAAATATGGTGATAAAAAAACATTGTTGGTACGCCACTTACATTAGCGTGTAAAAGTAATTCAGGTCTGATAAAGGCACAAACTTATTTCTGTTGTTGTAAAGCACCTCTTGTATGAATTGCGTACACGCGTCTTTTTTTTTCCTTTTTGGCATAAATTATATAACAGTATAATTACAGCGAAATGGTCGGGTTATTTATATCTGATTTAATAATAAAAAAAAAAGAATAGGAATATGTGAAAAAGTAAAACATACATTCTTAAACCTTGTCCTTGTGTTTTCAAAATTACAAAAAAAGAATTAGGTTCGGCCGTTTAAGTTTTGCGTTCAGCAACATATTGAGCAATAATTTTTTACTACCCACCCTTCTTTTGGTGTTAAAAATACTCAAAAACAAAAAAAAACACTGCTCAACATTCCAGGTTTAATAATCAACGACAATTTGAGTTACTGTCGAGTTACCAACAATATCCAAGGTCATTTCTCCTTCGTATACTATTTTCCCAACGGCCACTATCTTCCAAGTACCCGCATCTTCTGCAGTGATATTCGGTATTGAGAATCCACACGTTGATATTTCTATGTGGTTCCTGTCAAAGAACCTGTCAAAGGTGGATCTAGGAGCCACCAGCTCGCAAGTCTCAAGGTCTGGAATTGGATATGCTAAGCTTGCGTGCAAAGTATCGCCCACCAGTAATGTTAACTTGGAGTCAATAGGTATTATTTCACTAACCGATAAGTTAGGAGACATTTTGGATACGGTTAATGGCACGAATTCTGAAAAAAAGGAGGTTTAATGTAAGTTGGGTTTAGTACTTTTAATTTAGTAGCAAAAGTAAATGATCAAAATCAGAAATTCAATACTGATGAACGGAGTTCGCTTCAGAACTGTGTGGCATCGAAGTGATTCAGAAGAATGTGATTGTAATTTACCAAACATTTACTACTAGTTCATCTACATCAAGATCCAACGCTTTTCAAAATCACAAAACATCTCTCGGTCGGTACAATTTAAAAGCGCTATGACGTTACAAGCCTCCACTCCTGAATTTGGATGCGTATCTTTGTCAATATTCATTGATTAAAAACAAAACATACGCGTCCTTATACGCGCCTTTTATATTGTAACTGACGGACTTAACCTATTATTCCTAAACTATGTCGAACCTTGGCCGTGAGCGGTGTGTTCACCTTAATATACCACCATATAATGTAAATTAACGACAGCCACGGTAACCAATATAGCATACCTTGAGAATATACAACATAATTATGTTACAAAAGGTGTAGAATAAAAGTGTGATAAAATTGAAACTTTCTTAGTGGGATCAACATGTAATTGTGAACAGTATATTATACAGTTGCCCAATTCATAATATCATGCTTTTTATCCCCGAAAGGTAAAACAGAAGTGTAAGCAATAAAATATACCTGTATAAGTCCCATGCAATAGGACGAGGATCTATTGCCATAAACCGGGTACCAATCCAGACTCGGGAACTGCTATTGAGCTAATGGAATACCCAGTAAATACTTTAGCCAACTAGCATGGGCGAAATAATTTAAATGGTGTGCATAATAAAGTGTATTCTATCTATCTATCATGGGCGTAGAAATGGAGAGGGGCCGTGCCCACCCCTGAATTTTTACTAACTAAAAAGAAAGGCAGAAAAATGAAAGTCAACCAATACACAGTTTTTTTTACTAAATTCCATTTTCTTAATTTGAAACCACGCGGCCAGCCCCCCTCCGGAAATATCTCTAGATACGTCCATGCCGCTCTGGGATTCGTAACTGCAGAGCAAGTGCTCGGCAGTTGCGCTTGCGACCACTACTCGTAGATCAAGAATAATACTAAGAATAAAACTTACTTAATATCATGACACTGATGACTTGGAACATCTCAATCCATTCATCATTCAAATCTTTAGTATACATGCTAAGCACCCAGTTCCCGTGGTCCTCGGCCAAAAGAGGTCCTATCATAAACTCATTATCTTCAACCTTTTTTAATTTCTCCTCAGTCAGAAAAGAATATACATCATAGTTATTTTCTTGATAAATTATAGGCTTTATGTGCTTTCTGAATCTTGCTACGATTGGTTGTATGTCTCGATCTATATGCTTCAGTTTGGGCGTGCCTAAGTCCAGTTTTATGGCGTCTCCATTAGGTTTGTGTATGTAGTAAATAGCTTTTGCGTTTATAACTGGCGCAGTTATACGAATGATATCGTACAGGAACGCATTGACTGTGATTGGTCGTAACTCCACTCGGGTTTTGGCTGTGAAAGAAAATTTTGAATTAGCAACTTTATTTTTTGCCTGGTAAAATTATTAAATCAGTCCTACCATCCAGGGCGGCACGGGAGGGACTGTCAGACTCGTACTGACTAAAATCAACGGGTCCTTCAATAGCCCTTTACGTTCCAGGATCACGGTTACCTGATGAGACAATCCCGCGACCCTAGCAGGCGTTGGTCCTTAAGGGCTCCCCTATTAGATTGCTAGCTCTTTGAAGCGCGCGTGGAACACGACGCGCTGTCGACCTGGGCATGGTCCATGATCGGACGGCAAGTCACCCATTACTCGCAGTCCACATGCCCACGCCTACAGTGACCGGAAATCGCGTCGCAACGTCCGATGCCGTGGGCGTGTCCGTGGCGGCTGAGTCGTAGGAAGAAGCGACCGCCACCCATTCCGTCTCGACCCGCAGAATGGCCTCGACCAGATGTTGCTCTTCAGCCGTACATCGCTACGCTCTCGACTCCATCTGTATCGTTTGGACCAACGCACTCAATTTTATTTGTCTAGCGCTGAGTAAACTGATTTCATTTTAATGTTTTACTATTTGTGTTTTATTATCTATCTTATGCCGAGTTTTTATCTCGAGATAAAAAGACGAGATAGCTGTTTGTCTTGTTGGTAAATAATTACATACTGAGATGTAAATAATGATTTCTGAATATTTAAAATTATATATATTTTTTAAATTTCCTGTTTTATGTCCCGCTGCTGGGCAAAAGCCTCCCCTTTTTCCTTCCAAAACTCTCATTATCTCTCTTATTTTGGTCAATTTCTGGCCATGTCTGCAAAAAGATCACGCAGCATATATTTGTATGATCTACAAGTAGTTTTTCCGGGTCTCTGTGTTTGTGTATATGAGTTTGTAAACGCACCCAAGACACATGAGACTTTCCTAGAGTGGAGCAACGTAAAAAAAATGTCGAATTAGATACGTCACTTAATTACATGTCGCAAATTCGCTTCACGTCACGTTTTACTGAAACCGTGAACCAATTTCAGAACTACATTTCTGACTGTAAGTAGATCGATAAGTACCTTCTATTTAGTAACTAGATTTTACTAGATCGAACATTGATTTGACCCATTTACGATCTTAACTGACTCTACATTGTGTATAAACTAAAAAGGTGTCAGATTTTTTTTTTTTTTTCAAATTGGTCCTCCCCCGCTTTGGGTGGAGAAAAAGAGACTTTCAGTGTCTTGCTGACTAAATAACATCATCATCCTTCATAATCACTTGCTCTTTCCGTACCTTGGCCGCGATATTCTTCTTAGTAAGTCCTGCGACCTAAATAAAAGACTATCAAACTAAAAAAAAATCTGAAACATTATTAATTTATTAACAAAAATAAGCTTTTGTGTCTAAAATTCTTAGTAAATATGTGCAATTCCTAAAATCGTTTGACAGGGCCTCCCTTCAGAGGGCCAAAGCCTGCCGGGGTCGCGGGTCGAATACCGTGACCCTGGAACGTAAAGGGCTATTGAAGAACACCGTGGATTTTAATCAGTACAAGTCAAGCCCTGGGTGGAGGGCAGGACACGAGAAACTGTCTGGATGAGGAGGACTCATTTGATGATTTTACTATGATAAAAAAAGTGTCTCTCAATTTCGGCAGAGATAGCCATCGTCACGGGAGATATTAGTCTACATTGCATAAGTGTGTGCGCAGACACAGGTGCACTCTCTGTTCCATTTACTCTTATAAGTCCGAAGGGACGGCAAGCAGACACGACCGGAGAGAATTTCTTTTTTTTTAATCTCTGCTCTACTAGTAATTTCTCTAGGCTGCTACTGAGAAATTGTGATAGAAAAACTTTATGCCCGGGAATCGAACCTACACGCACGGTCGCGGGACCATCTGCAAAACAAACCCTGACTGAAGGAACAGGGTGAATTTTAGCAAGAGTCTGAAGTAAGGAACATTTAAAAACAATTTTAATCGCGATTTTTTCAAGAATTAATTATTTTGATTCATTAACTAGAGCACTCAAGCTTGACGATTTGAATCTGTGATAACACACTTACCCACAATGTCTGGGTGTCCAACATTGTTGATAGTGAGACCGTGGGTGAAAACCACGAGGGTAAACGTCAACAACACTAGTTTTCCTACTTTTTCTTTTCCCCCTTGGGTGGGTAAGACCGCTTTCATGGTACGCCGCGCCGTCACTGATAGTCGGCACATTACTACGGCAATACTGATACTATATTTCATGACAACATATGTATGGTAAGTACCTGTTTGATTGTATGCCTATAATAGTCGGTTTTCCACTTGTACGCACGTTTTACCTGGTTTTTATTCTGTGGTTTGATCCAGAATTGACTATTAATTTGGTAGATGTGTCAAAAAATCAGTATTCTTCATCATCTTAATATATATCATAGGACTTCCACTGCTAAACATAGGCCTCCACGATGACATAGGCCGTTATAGGGGTCGTTGCCAAGACTCCACGAGTCTATTGTTGTCATAACACGAAAGTTGAAACATTACTTCCCAACGGGTCCACAAGAATGTTTGGTACAATCAACAACAAAAGTAAACTATTTGATGATTTAACCACGTAAAATAAATTAAAAAAAAAAGTCTTACTCGATATACTCATAAAATAAAGTGCTCAGCGCGCCTAAAGAAGTTTTTACTTAAAAACTGATAAATTAAAAGTTCATTGACCGTATTAAACGAAGGAAATTCCGATTGTGCCAAAATAGAACCGTGTAGCTTGTACGATTAAACAAGAAGATGAAGTTAGTTATAGCTCATCGCATTGTCAATTGTCAGTATTTTTATTTCCATTATTTTTTTTCTTTCGCCAGTAATGAAATGTTGGTCATTAGTAGACCGCAACCTAAGAACTTCGTAAAAAATAAAAAAATAAATCTAAACCGTAACCATAACCAACCAGAGATATAACGGATTTTATTTTGTTCTAATCGGGAGTAAATCACTCCTGATTAGAACCATATTAAAGCCGCCATATCTCTGGTTGTATACGGTTTAGAAACTTTTTTTTTTTCTATGGATTTCTTAGGTAGTAGTCTAATTGTGGCCAAAATTTAATCACTGGCGAAAAGAAAAGAAAAATTGGTGCCAAGGTCCATACTAAAAGTTGCATGGGCCTTTGGTACCATCTTAAAATGAATGATGTAACAAAGGTTCTGTAATAATTTTGGCGATCTAAAAAGAGTGTCCATGGAGTTTCTTGGCCGTTCTTCTCCATAAAAATCTACTCCATGGAATGGGCACCTATGGTACTTTCACAGTTATTATGTGTTGTGACTAGGACTGTAGCACCATAATTGTGTAGTGTGCAATTATTATTTTTTTGGTTTTTGTTAATTCAAAAGTGTCTGTAACAGGCCTAATTGAAATAAATGCTTTGATTTTGGTTCATATATGTAGAAAAAAGAATACCCACAAAATCCACCATTTTAGCTTTATTGATGTACTCTCATAGTTCAGACAAAATCAAACGACACTTTACGAGCTAAAATCCAAAGAAATATACATACATACACCCGAAAAACATAACCCTCCTTCTGGTACAGTCGGGTAAAAAGGTGTTACAATTATTTAAACGCAGGCACATTCAGCCAATCCGCTTTGTTTATTTTAATAATAAAAAAATATTTGAAGAAGTCTGTTGATGTAATCCACGTTTATCAGATAATAATATCAAATAGGACACTGAAAATAAACCACATTTGTAAGTAGCTAAACTGAAAGATAATTGCTAAGCTACTATTAAAGCAAATGGACTCTTGTATAAGAAAACTAAACGAGTACCCACGATGGGCATGTGGACGGCTAGTAGTGGGTGACTCGCCGTCCGGTTATGAACCGGCCACCGACCACCGCCTTGGTCAAAGAGCTGTCAGCAATCTGACGCCCCCATAGAAAGTCAAACGGCTGCTGAGGTCGTAGAACTGTCCAAACGGGTAACCATGACCCTGGAACGTAAAGGGGTATTGAAGGAACACTGTGGACTTTAGTCAGTACAAGTCTGATAGTCCCTTCCAGGCCACCCCGGGCGGGAGGACTTATTTGATGATTTTACAGAATATCGCGTGATTCGAGATTTTATATCGTTTTGAGTCGGTGTCTTATTCAGATGCCAGCGTGACTCGGACCTGCGTCTTCTGAATAAGTACTCCAGACGCCTTACCAATAAGGCCATCGTAACCATTCGTTTATAAGGTCGTCTGTCCACCTTGTTGGTGGACGTCCTAAGCTGCGCTGGCTAGTCCGTGGTCTCCACTCTAGTACTTTTTGACCCCATCGGCCATCTGCTCTGCGAGCAATATGGTCGCCGGAAGACGCTGGATGCAGGTCGCTTCCAACCGGTACATGTGGAGATCTAAAGGGGAGGCCTATGTTCAGCAGTGGACGTCCTATGGCTGAGATGATGATGATAATGATGATGAACCATTCGTTTTATAGCTGAATGGTTATTGCGTATAAATATATAACTTCAGTGTCTTATTATCAATAGATTACTACAGAATTTAACCTTTTAAGCGCTTGGCTAAATATCAATTGCCGTGCCCCTAGCGCCCGGCTACGAATCGTCCCTTCCTCTTCTTCTCTCTTTCTGCTCCTCTTAAGCTCCGATTTGTAAAATATCATGGTGTACAATAAAAAGTATTCTATCTGTCTATCTACATACATAGAGAGATATAGAAAAGATGCAATAAAATGGAACAAAACAACAAAAATCGTGAATATTCTCTGTCGCATAAATACGACACGGGCGATAGGGGCACGTATTTTTTTTTTTTTGTGAATGGCATCTCGCAGGTCAACCTAGAAGAGGTTGTGAGCTGCTTAATCGGACTCTTCTATGGATGCCTTAAATTACTCTAAGGCCTCCAGCCAGGGGGGTAGGGGTACGGAAATATTTGTCGTATAAATACGACTCGGGCGGTTAAAGGGTTAAACAACAGTTTGTCATTGATCACCATGTTTATTTTATCATTGACACAAGTCTTATTTACATTCTTGTAATGACTAAAGCGTGTTTTCAACATGGTAATAAAACTGACTTTATTTTAAACGTACTGTCAGTAGTTACTTGCTTATCGGACCGTACTTAGGTATATGTATATCGTCCGATAACAACCTTTTTTTTTTTTTTTATCGTGGTAAAATCATCAAATGAGTCCTCCCACCCAGGGCAGGGCGGGAGGGACTGTCAGACTTGTACTGACTAATCTCCACGGTGTCCTTCAGTAGCCCTTTACGTACCGGGGTCACGGTAATCTGTGAGTCCCGCGACCCCGGCAGGCTTTGGCCCTCTACAGGCCCCGTCACTATGCTGACACTCTTCCGATAACAACCTAGGAGATATTCCACCTACCGGGTTCATGGGACTAACGAGTAACCGTTTCCACTGAACGTAAAGGGTTATTGAAGGACATCAAGGATTTTAGTCAGTACAAATCAGACAGTCCCTCCCGTTCTGCTCTGGGTGGGAGGACTCATTTGACGATTTTATCACGTAAAAAAATGAGAAATTCCTGATAATGCAATAACACTGCCCGACCTGGAAGTCCAACCCAGGACCACATGCTCAGCAAACTCGTCTTCTGAACCAGGAAGAGGACATTTTTTTACAATAATTTAGCGAGTATCTTGTATAAATTCACCAAATCAGCGCCTCATGTCACGGGCTTATCCAGTGTTACTAAGCATTTTGGGGGCAGATTCGAAAGGGGTTCAAGAGTTAATTTCCTGTTTTTGCTTAGGAATATGCTAAAGATTCTCATCAAAACGGCTGAACCGATTATGTTGAATTTTGATAAAGAGAAAGATGACGCCCTAACCATCACAGTACAGTTGTGGGTGTTTGTTTGTCACTCTTTACCGAACTATTAATCTAATTCGGTTCAATTTCCACGCGAGAACGGACTCTAAAATACAAAGATACAAATTTTGTATTTATAATTAAAAAAAAAAATATTGCCCCACGATAGGAATTTCTTCCTGTATCGTGGGTGCGTTTACAATCATAGAAACTCTGGTACACAAACACCCAGGCCCAGAACAACGACTTGCAGATCATACAAATATTTGTTCGTGTGGAGTTCTAACCCGCGATACGCTGCTCAACAGTCAATCATACGGCGACTGCGCCAACCGTGTTGTTACCTACATTGGTAGGGAAGTACTAAAAGTGAAGTAAAAAATGTAAATAAGAAAAAATATTTATTCTATATAAGTTGCCCTAGCGGTGCTGATGATCCAGTTTGTGTAGGAAGCGACCCTGGTGTTGATGTCTGGGTAGTACAAGTTGCCGCAGTCCTCGGCACGGGAGAACACACCAATCACAGCATTGTTAGCATCCAACAGTGGACCGCCGACATCACCCTGATGATTATAATAAAAAGAAAATAAGTGGCTTTGCGTAAATAATTATAATTTTTTGGGTCTAGGACAGGGGTGGGCAAACTTTTTTAATGGGGGGCCAGAAAGTATAAAAAAATCACAGGCGGGCCAGAATTATAGGAAAAATGTATTTTGTGTTGAAAATGTTAGTTATAAAAAAAACGACGGGTTGCACTTTGGGAGTGCCGGCAGAAGTGAAAACTTCAATAGTAATAAACACACACGAACATTCGCGCAAACGCCCTGCGACGTCTTACGAATTTTCGATCAGGTCACGTGTCCTGACGCGAGTTTAACATTTTTACCCATTCCAAAAAAACTGCCCAACTCCGCTAACGAAGTTTTCACTTCAAAAATTACAGCGTTTTAGCACAAATGATAAACATAGGCATGGTGACAGTACCAATAAATCTAATCGAAAAAATTCATGTCAAATATTTTTTTGATAATCTAAGTGACGGATTAATTCGATTTTTTCAGTCAAATACCGTATTGCAATTTAACTTTTATTTAACGGGCCCCTATCATGGTATGCATGTTTCTATTATTCTCCTTAGTAAAATCTACTTTATACTTCAGCACTGTTATTTTTTTATTATAGCGGGCCATACACTATTCATGTCGAAGGACCGTCGGCGGCCGGATTAAATGCTTTCGCGGGCCGGAGTTGGCCCGCGGGCCGTACTTTGCCCATCACTGTTCTAGGACTTCTTCATCTGCCTAGCCTTCTCCTAACTTTTGTTGGTGTCGATTTTCATTCGAACTGAATGCAGCTGGAAGATCGGCCTGCGCAACTATAATTATTTAGCCACAAGCTTAAATTATAAAAGGTCCAGGTTCCGTGTTCATTACAAAAAGTAATTTTTTAAATTTTAAATAAATAAGTAATTTTCGTAAAGTCATTTTTTCAAATAAATGTGTGAGTGAGCATCACGCGCACTTTTAAATATTTCCCTTGTACATCATCACTGTCTTGTTTTACTTAGAAATCGAACGAAGGGAATAAGTTTTCTGTCCTTTTTGTGGTTCAAATACTCTATTACTCACCTCGCACTGCCCTCTTTCGCCGACGTCCAAAAATCCAGCGCAGATCATGTTATCAGTGACGGTAAACGGTGGCTGGTTCAGGCTGTACCGGCTCGTGCATGTCTCCTGGTTGATCAACCACACGTCGGCTACTTGCAGTCGCTCCGAGCTGCTACCACTCTGTTGAGCAGTCAGGTAGATATATAAGTCAAATGACGACACGGTTGTCGCAGTGGCTGAACGATCGACTGCGAGTAGCGCGTCGCGGGTTCGATCCCCGCACGGAATAAAAAATATTTGTATGATCTGCAATTAGTTGTTCCGCGTCTGGGTGTTTGTGTATGAGAAGTTCTATGTTTGTAAACGCACCTACGATACAGAAAGAGATTCCTAGAGAGCCGCGAGTTTTTTTTAAAGTATTTCCATTTTTCATACATCTTCTTCGTCTTGTTCATGATTATCTTAATATTATTGAATTTAATGAAGCGTTGACCAGAATTAAGTAACCTCAAAGTTGGTAGGTATTGGCGACTTCGGCTAGGTCTAAGATACGGGTAGACGTTCAAAATGAACAGACAAGAGCTAGACCATGGATATTTTTGTATGTTTTATTAAAGTATATAGTCAAAAGTACAGTAAAAACCCATTTTTTTTTACAGTGAAAACCAGTTCTAAGTAGGGAAAACGCGTTCTCTCTGAAAATGGGTTTTAACTGTAGCTGTCACATTTTATTTCGAAGGACATTTACTTTGGGGATGGACTGTCTTGATAAATAACCTTTAAAAAGTGCTTTAATCAATCTACATATTTGAACAAGTGAGTCTTGTTTTCTTCATCGAAATAACCCAATATGAAGAACAAAGTGTTCAGCTCTTCGATACTCCATTGTAAAGAGAAGATCCTTCGACTAGGCGGGTGTTGTCTGGTGAGTTATCGCCTGACAGTTGTTGTTGTTGAACTAAGTTGTTCCACATGTATGGTTGGATGACTAGTTGGTTTCTAATCCACTCAAACGTCACCCAAATGTCACTGTCAGCTGTCAAATCTGACAGAACAGCCAATAAATCATTTTCGACGTTTTAGCTTGGAGGTATAACTTCCCAGTGGCGTTTAAGAAATTTTGACACTTGGCTATCTATTTGACGTTTGGAGGCAAAAGCCCCTATGGCGATTCAGTGGTGAAGCTAAGATGTACTTACAGACGTAAGTCCCCATCCGACACCGAAAACATGTTGCCGGTCTGCATACGGATATGCGGCCCCAGATATTCTGGCTGGCTGGACCAGGTTGGGTACGTAGTTGATGTTCAGTGTGGTCCTGAGGACCGCGAGGTTGTTCACCAGGGTTGTGAGCTCGAAGTCATCGTGAACAGTGATGCGGTTGATGATGTAGATGGTGCCTCCGGAGTTGGCGAAATTGGAGCCAACCCTTGCTCGCCACCAAGTGAAAGAGTTCAAGCTGTAATAGGAAATCAGGTTTTTTTTTATTTCACGATGCAGAGAGAAAACCTACCTGTGTACATTATTTTAGTCCAAATTTTGTTTTAGATGTTCTCTGTTAGCGACACTATCGAATAATGTAAATACAGGTATGCAATAATGTAAATGTCTTCTTCATAATTTTTCATATTTTTAATATTTCTTAAGAAAAAACCCAACAATTGAATTGAGTTTCATTATATTCTGACCAACCAATTTTGCGCTCGATTTTGTCCTAATATCGTTAAATTATAGGCTTTTTTCATTTGAATTTGGGTCCAGATAATCAAAATAATCGAAAAATAAATTATATAGTCTAGTGAACCCGAGGTTTCAGGCAAATTCCTACTTAGCTGTACTCATATTAAAATATAATAATACTTAGTAGGGACATTTTTTAGTGTCATATAGTTTCATGAAGGACATTAAGACAAGATTATGTGAACATTTGAATAGCAAATACAGTCCAGTCGCTCTGCTCTTTGTTGAATCAGTCACGAGCCACGATTGGCTCTCCTGACCTACTAAACTGAATTCTTTAGTCCTTTGTACCTTCTTAGAACACTTCTTAAAGTGTAGGCCTTTTTTACGTGGTAAAATCATCACATGCCACCCAGGGCAGAGCGGGAGGGACTGTCAGACTCGTACTGACTAATATCCACGGTGTCCTTCAATAGCCCTTTACGTACCGGGGTCACTGTAATTCGTGAGTCCCGCGACCAAAGTGTAGCCCTTAGGCTATTTTCGTATTGCAGGTCCTGGTACGCCTGGAACAAGCGTAGCAGCGATACTAGCTCCAGGCGTACCATTACTGTACCATGATCGTTGACCGCAGAAAGTGTTCTTTCCTATGGAAAAAATACAAAATGACAGAATGTACAAATATTTCACTGTTTTAAGCCTTTTTTGTTCACGTGGTAAAGTCATCCAATGAGTCCTTCTACCCTCGGTGAGACGGAAGGGACTGTCAGTCTCGTACTGAATAAAATACACTGTGTGTTGTGGGTGTTCCTTCAATAGCCCTTTATGTTCCAGGGTCACGACTCACGATATACCAATAAGACCCCGGCAGGCTTTGGCCCTCTACGGGGCCCTCTCAGATACTGGTTTAAGCTCGGCAATGTTTCAAATTATGAAAGCAATGTGTTTACAGTGATCGGCGGTACTGTACTCGTGCAAAAACACAGTCGAATTGTATAGAAAACCATGAAATAACTTTGTCTATTCTCGGTAGAATAGAAATAAAATTGATCAGGATAGACTAAATAAATAATGCTCGTAATATCTACTTACACGCCATTAGTATAGAAGCAGGATGCCGCAGACAAAATGGCGTTGTTGGTGAGGATGGACCCTCCACATTTCTGGATGTATGCCCCATTACCCTGGTTAGTCAGCAGACCCGTCAGGAAAGGATAGCTTGTGATATTTGCATCATTTCCACCAGCTATTCTTGTATTAAACCCTGGAAAAAAATTATCATTCATGAAGTTTTTATTAAACAAAATAATCTGTTAAAAAAAAACCCAAGGAGCACTGGTGGCCCAGTGGTATTGGCCCCGGCTTACGAGTTGTAGGTCGTGAGTTCGAACCACGCTAGGCATTAGTTATAGAAATTTATTTCAACACCACTGCTCTCAAAAACGGTGTAGGAAAACATCGTGAGTAAACCGACATGTCCTGGTACCAAAAATTCTAAGGAATGTGACATCTACCAACCCGTAGTGGGCCGGCGTGGTGCCTTATGGCCCATACGCTCTCACAAAGAGAAGGCCTGGGTCCCTGCAGTGGGAACATTATAGACTGATGAAGATGATGAAAAAGCCCCAACGCTTAACAGCTTAAAATGTCGAACTGATTGTTATAAAACGCGTCTAATAACCAAGCTATCATTTAAAAAAAAAAAACGCTTTCATATCATATATTTTGACAGGCCTGTTGGTCTAGTGGTTAGTGACCCTGACTGCTATGCCGGAGGTCGTGGGTTCGATTCCCACCCAGGACAAATGTTTGGGTGATGAGCACGATCATTTGTTCTGAGTCTGGGTGTAACTTATCTAAATATAATATGTATGTATTTAGAAATGTGTAAGTTATCAGTTGTCTAGTACCCATAACACAAGCTCTGCTTAGCTTGGGACTAGATGGCGTTGTGTGATAGTTGTGGAATATTTATTATTATTTATATCTGTTCATCCGTTTAAGAGATACGGTGCAACAGGCACACACAAATAGCGGTTCAACTTATAACACGAGAAGTGGTGCGTCGGGGGATCAAAATGCCGGTAACCCGTAAAGCCTGGGACATTCAGTTCTGAGGTAACAATAAAAGTACACCTGGATTGAGAACCAGTCAAAAGATCAGACGCTACGGAAACTAAGCTTTATAAATTATATGAATTTTTGAAACTCAATAATGAAGAGGAGTTTTTAAACCTGTTGTATATTATAATATCATTCAATAAGAATTATATTGTATATGATTGAATGTTTGTGGTATCCGGTTTGCGCAGTGATATTGCAGAAAGTCACGACATGTAGCTAATGGAATTTTTACATGCATGGCTATTAGATTTTCTGCTTTGCTTGTCGCGAATTCGATGCCCACACAGAACAAATATTTGTATGAACTACATATAGTTGTCGCACAACAATTTGGGTAAAGTTGCGCCACGAATGAAGTTCTGCAGAAAATTCGTGGTAGGCACCATATTTTGTTAATACAATTTGATGTCATGGCGTGCACTCTGCCATGATGAACTATCTGAGACCCTAACACGACGATAAAACCCGTTTTTGTGACGGAAACTGAACTTTTACGGGAAAAAATAGTTCCTCGTTCATACACCAGAGGCGCTTATTCATTTTTAACCAACTTCATTTCATATTATAAAAGCAGTAAATACTTCAAGTAAGCTGTAAATAATATACAGAAATCGTGATAAAGCGTCGGCTTTTCGAATACCTAACGACTGTCATATTATATTTACAAATGACAGCCGGGAGTAAGATTCAGTATGGTTTCTGAGGCATGGAGGGATCCCAGTATCATATAGATGTCAAATGGTAACAAACATTCATCCATATACCTATACATCTTCACAAACTTTTGAATTTATAATAGAAATAAGAAACAAAACTCACCTCTGACATTAACAAAGCAACAAAATAAAGATAAAATAAATATTTTCAACATTTTGTATCTCCACACGGCTTCACCATCAAGTAAAATTAAAACTTCATATTGAAATGTGGGATTATCATAATTATCCAAATAATTATCAGCGTTATCTAAACAATTATCGTCTACGAATCCGATTAACATGTGACCTTCGATTGATTAAACATTTTGTATGGAGCAATTAACCTTTTTTCCATTTGAAGGCTCCTGTACACGATGCCGCCGCCGCGCCGCTACCGCTCCGCTACCGCGCCGTTTTTATGTCTATACCTTCGCGACCGCACCGTCAATCACTAGTGTTTGATTTAGCGGCGCACAGTGGTGCAGGTAGTACGGGCATGCGGAAAATATTATTTTTAAATGAAAAGACGTTGCGTTTCTTCATAATACTTTATTAAAATGATATAATGGATGTACCAGTTTACAAAGAGAAAGATATAACACGTATTTTTTTTTATTAATATGAAAATATTCATCAAATTTTTTCACATGAATTTCATATAATTAAATCAGCATTTTTAAATAAATAAATATTAATAAACTAAATATTAAATAGAGAAGACATTGATTGAGAGATGGGTGCTATCCACTAATAAAGTTTTGGCATCATCGTGAAGAGGATAGTATTTTTTATTCGGTACTGCACGTAAACTGTTGATAAGGGGATCTGAGGTAGCTAAGAGCATATTCATAACATCTTCATTACATGATAGACGAGAACATTTTCTTGAATGACCTAACCTATAATTGCGGTAATCTTTATTTCGCGCTTCTTGAGCTTCCTCAGATAACATCCCAATAGGTAAGGCAGCAACACTTATTATTTCTTTGCCATGCAGCAAGATTTTATGCACAGTATTTGGCATATTATACCAGCTGTACAGGCTTACGTATAGTTCAGCAGTCTCGTAACAATAACTACCAAACTTATCCGAATCAACAAATGCACTAGAATTAATTGTTTGCAATATTATACCAAACCGATGAATAAGTTCTTTATCGACTCTTGTGACTTCAGCTACAATGTCTGCATTATTGAAAAATCTTCTAGACGTATTTCCATCGTTAGATGTTCCCATTCCTTGCTTTACAAAATCCACTTTTAGACCTAAACGTTGAAACAGCTCACTTTGGATTCTTTTCTTCTCTTCATCTTTTTGTTGTTTGGTAGTTGCGTTCGTTCTCCAACTGGTAAATGACATATTGTACGCAATATGTAATATGCATTCCATAAATTTAATCCGTGCGTGAAGCGGGGATAAACCGACCTTGAGAGCCTCCGTATCCACAGTTTTATTTCGCACTTGGTCAAGGTTATTCATTTCTGATGGCTTTGACTTGCATATAAAACACACTGCACATGATGATGTGTCCGTAACTGTCTGCGCTATTTTGCCATCTATCATTGTGAACACAAGTTTATGGTAGACTTTGTAAGTCTTTTCCTTTAAACTAATAACAGTTTCATTTAAGTTTGCTATTTCAGACTCCATTCTAGCAATTTCATTTTTCGTAGATTCTGTAGTTTCTTTTTGAAATTGGAATTGTACCGGGCGACAACACCTTGTAGAAGAAGGAGTTGCATTTGTCCAATACACAACAGATTTATTTTCCTTTTCATACAGACGCAGTGGAACTAATGATGTCAAAAACATATATGAATCTGACACATTTTCGTCGATAAATGACTGTTTGTACTCAGCATGACCTGATGATCCGTCACATCCCCACTTGTGTAAAAACGTTGAATTTACACTAATCTGTGTAAGGTCGTCTTCAGACATTACTTCAAATAATCTTCTGGTTGTGTGATCCAGTAATGACTGCAAACTTACACAAGCGTAGCTTTCCGTTACATCAATATCCGTGGGGTAGCATTGCCTTTTTACTTCAAGTACTTTATGATAATCGGGAAAAATATCACAACCAATACTTTTTGCTGCATTTCTCAGTACTTGATATTGATGTTTCGAAAGTGATGCATCAAGTAATAATGCCAACGCTTTTTCTGGAGTAAACTTGATAGTATCCGATGATTCTTCTTGTACGAGTACCTTAGAGGCAGCTTTCTTAATCATTTCTTCAGGAACGCTTTCACACAATCTTTTAACTTTATATCGCTTTGTTCGATCGCAACATTCATCAAATGATTTTTCTGGTCGTCCTCTATGAGAGCGTTTTGATGGCCCTGGAACATTACTGTCACAATTCACCACATCAGTCTGCACCGAAGATGTCTCAACGGTAAAAATATTTTTCAGCCACTGTTCATTTTTTGCCATAAAAGCATTTTTATTTCTCGCTGCAGTTTGTCACTTTTTTGTAAATACGGGTAGAAAATTACGGCTTAACTTTTCATAAACTTGATTCCAAACACTTTCTGTAAGCTGTGGATACATAAGTTTTAAATTTTCGAGGCATTTATGTATCTCACGATTACTTGATATTATGATTTCCACTAAATCGGCATAGACAATAGTAAAGCTATCCATCACTATAATAACACTGTTATCGTAAGAGAAAATAATTGTAAGTGAAGTTAAAACTACCATTCAATGCTATTTATACTTACACGATATGATAAAATGTTAATTACCCTCATTAGAAACACTTATTAATATAATGCACTTTTTCTTAATTACAGAGCGTCATTAGTTAAGGACCTGGTATTTCCAAGATCGCAGGTTATCGCAGCCAAAACTAATGTATTCTTAATCTATAGGGTCTAATTAATCTCCGAAAGTATATTATTACGTATCGGTCGATAACGGAGATTAGTTATGATCTCATGATTGAAAACAAAAGGTTCCAAATGACCTTCTTCACTAAAAATGTAATAGCAAGTAATTATTCATTATATTATAACATTATGTTTACTATTTTATTAATACACACAATAAACTTATGACTAAACTAAAAATGAAAGTTGATAATTATAGTATTTTGGTTCTATTCATACTTGAAATAACAATATTTTTTGCACGAAATTTGTAAATTCTGGATCACCCTACTTTGGCATCATATAATTAAATACTGTATAATTATTTATCCGTATTAATTTTAGGACTTGTTTCTACTAACATTCTAGTATGTGTGTACCAAATTGTAGACATTTTAAATAAGGTTGAAACAAAGGACTTTTTTCCGCCCTTGAACCAATGTGCGGCGGCGGCAGCGCGTCAGCGGCGTGGTGGCGGCGCAGTCGTGAAGGTATACACAGCCCTGAAATTGATTTTTGACACCTATTGGAGACAGTAGAAATGCCTTGGATGTCGTGACGGCAAACGGCATGATGCCCTTAATTATGCGTGGTCCATACAGAAGATAGGTGGCGAGAAGATGTGGATAGAAACCCAAAACGAACCTAATTCTTATTTAGCATAGCGTCGTTTTTGTCGGAAAGAGAATTGCGCCTACGGTTTCAAGCGGCGTTAGCGCCACCAGCTATGCGATTCTCTAGAAATATCATCGCTGGAATCTATGATGTACTCTTTGACGAGGCGGCTTTGGGATCGTCCGGTCGTGTAGCACGAGTGGTGAGCACTAATGCGCTGTCTGTAGCTTAGTCTCAGCGTGTTGTGAGCGCTGCAGCTGCGCCGTCACAGGGCTGTGTTTATGGAGAATAGCACTGCAGGTGACGCGTCAACGCCACTATATGGCAGGCGTCATCTAAGATAAGAATGCGAAGCTATGCGACATAACTACATCGGCATAGAGGCCTGCTTGATGATGCGTCAGCTGACTCAGCTGACGCCTATACCCATATCTCAGAGGAATGCAAGAGCATGGACTTGTGAAGCATAATTTCTATTCGTAAGTTTCAAAGATGTGTGTGATCTGAGTAGACACTTCAAAAAGTGCAAACGTGGAAGAAACAGGTACAAAATAGGCCTGAGTGGAGACTTCCACTTAGCGCTCGGAACAGTTCTGAGGGAGCATCGTGTGTTTTTTTAGGTAAATGGAAACATCACAGTGAGCGAACAAGTTGGTTCGACGATGTTCAGCTCAGTGAACAAATGCTCGCTGATATAGCAAAAACAGCAAGTTAGTAGATTTTGCTACGGGTCTGCGATTGTCATGATGTCAGCGGCCTTTTAGATTCCATTGCATAGCGGCATTTACAGAGACGTCTCGCGGCATGCCGACGGCAAGTGCACACAGAACAGAGAATACCTACGTTCTACGAATTAAGTTCATAATCACTACATACTTATATGTCATCATGAAACGCAGAAAGTATTAGTTGTTACTTACTTACATACTTTCTGCGTTTAAAGTATGTATGTAAGTAGTAACTTTAGTTAGTTGTTACTTACATACATACTTTCTGCGTTTAAGAATTGATACGTCGGTAAAAAACCTTTTACGTACTGGTTTTTGTTTTTTTTGGCTACTTATGACAAAAGGATAGGTTAGTAATATTTAGGATAGTGGATAGGACGCATTCCATGATTTTACCACGATAAAAAAGGCTTCTCACAAGCTGAACCACATCCTCCGCCTTCCACATCCAGGATGTCCCAGC
Organism: Agrotis puta; assembly: GCA_943136025.2. Lineage (NCBI taxonomy): Eukaryota > Metazoa > Arthropoda > Insecta > Lepidoptera > Noctuidae > Agrotis > Agrotis puta. The sequence continues at coordinate 10,678,803 of OW964186.2, read as the reverse complement.
CATCTTTTATATTAACGTGGCCGGTCCATCCAGCTGGGGGCGTCCCACACTACGCTTGTCGGTAAAACTTCCTCTTGAATCACTCTAAAAAAAAACCGCATCAAAATCATATAATCATATATCTAAGCATATATAGGAACAGACAGCGGAAAGCGACTTTGTTTTATACTATGTAGTGATTGTGAAGAAATCACATCGCTGGACTCTACGATGTGCTCTTCGGCAAGTCGGCTTTGAGATCGTCGTTTGCAGAAAATAGCAGTGCAGGACTCATCTGCACCACCGGCCATCGGTCCTTCGACAAAGATGGCCAGTCCACTGGCGCTCCAGTTTGGTGAACCGGAGTACTGGTTCTTTTCCGGACAACTTCATTCCTGAATTTATCCTTTAAAGAATGAATTTGACAGCGGCTTCGACCAATACAAGTATAACTTGATGCTGAATCTAGGTTAAAACACAAGGATACCCTTTATATCAGTATAACGGTATAACCCATCTCAAAAACTGAATCTATCAAGTTTTTTATAAATTATTTTATTTATTTTTACACACAGTTACTGTTGTTACAGATATTGGAACTACAGATAGGAACTTAAAAGTATTGGTGTCTTAAATCGAACTGTACAACCAATAACAGGCAAACACCACATCGACGATGAAGAGTCAATATATAATATCTAACATTTTGGGCATTTTTGTTTTATTGCATTATTTATTGTAGAATAGAGTAATGCACATGCTGACAAAGATCTTAGGTCTGTTTCTTATTAATTTTGCAAGATAAACAATTATTGCAATATATACTAAGTGGTGTTACGTCATTTACAATAGCAATAAATACTAATAAAATCTATCTAAAATATATCTAAAAACTAATAAAATCATTGATTAATATATTAATATTGTAGTCATAAGCATAATATTGTAGTCAGTTTACATAAAACATTTAAAAAATCAAATATACTAAAAAAATAATTAAACGGACTTGAAACGTTTTTTTCGCCTTCTGTAAAGGTGCGTTTTTGCAGTTATTATTTATTGACTCTTCATCGTCGACATGCAAAATGATTTTAGTATCAACATCTGTTGAATGTGATCGAATTACAAACATCCATCCATCTATCCAAACATACAACATAAAGAAAACAACAACAATACTACAAATAAATTTATTTATAAAAAATAAAAACATTACGTTGACAAGGTGATTTAAACACTGTTGTAAATGTGAAAGTCAAGCTCCCCAGAAAGAAACGTCAAGACGCTAGCTTCTTACGACGTATTGCCGAGCCACTGTGAGAAGGCAACGGTTCGGCGCGGCTTGAGCTTCCGTGTCCAATCCGTAGAATATATCGGATAGCGCTCGTGGAGGCGCGGGCACGAGCGGTTTTCGGCAGGGGTCGTGTTATTACGCGCCGTCAGAAGCGAGTATTATATTTAATCAATGTTTTCAATTTATTAACGTCTATAAACCCAACAAGTTAAAGAATATTGTAAATGTTTTCATTAAAAATATCGTAGGTAATCTTTACATTTACGCCTCTCAGGCTTGCAAGCTCCTCAAACTTAAGATAAAGTTTAAAAAAAACCTCGGTCGAAACATAGAACTTCAATTTTAATTGTAATAGTTTTGAAGAAGATGATTTAGAAAGGAAAATTACACCCTACACACGTAGCTAGGTAAAAAAAAAATACCGGTCAAATATATATTTTTTTTAAATATCTGCCTAATTAAACTGTTTAAGTCATATGACTTCAAAAACCTTCCCATTAAACCTTACGCGGTAAGTCGGTCAAAATATCAGTATGTATAACTGGTTGGGGTAAGTCTGCCGCATTCTGCTGTTGAGGTTGTTGCGGTTGAGGCTGTCTCCTGAAGCTGTTCCTAATTCTAACGGCGCTCCGGCGTGTCCACTCACGGTTTCTCTTAGGCAAGCAAGACCCGAGAATGAGGCACATGATAAGGGTACCGAAAAAGCACCAAAAGATGACGGAAAAAACACCTAGAACAAAAAAAAAACCTTAGATTTCTGAAGCAATTTTTTTTAGACATGACTTGCATTCACAATTTCTCTTGTGTCGTTACACAAAATGCAGAATCGGAACACTTGTAGGTCATAAAAATATTTGCATCTTGCACCAATAGCCATCAATAGGCCTTAATTTTCAGGTTTGTCGCGAATGACAACGTTCGGGAACTTTTTTCTCATTCGTCGCCAGTGGGTAAAATCGGAATATTTTCTCCTAGTTGTCGCCAGTTGTGAAGAATTGGCATGGACGGTATTGCTTGATTGTGCTCTTTAAAAATAAGTCATTTCAAACGCTGAAGATAATTTTAAATTAACACTTACCAGATCTGCTCGTCCATGGTCGTGGTTCCAAATTGAAAGTCGTTATAAGCTCTTCGTCTTGTTGGGCGACCTTGGCCACCACTGTCCAGAGTCCCACGTCTGCTGCTACTGGGCTAATAATGTTGAGTACACAGGTACCTCCCTCAGGCATTTCAACGTAATACCAGTTAGACACACTAAAGCTGGCAATACCTGCACAAATTAATAAAAGTCAATATGTACAGAATAGTGTATAACATTTTTTAAACTATATTATGACGACACGTACAACAAAATCCAACTCCTCCATACATTTGTACGGTTTGTTGCGGTGAAGCAAGAACCCCAGAGAGTTGGGATCCGGCGCTCCAAAGAGCCGGGTGATGAAGAGCCAGCATAGATGTGACGCTGACTTCAATCATGTGGAATGTTTTCTGCTGAAAGCTTGAGGAAATGATGCGACGTTGCAGAGCCCCGCGATGGCGGGGCTCCTATTTCGGTCTGCTGGGTTTAAAGGAGCCTAATCAAACTTAACCACGGGGTGCCCTTGATGTCGGCCATCTTCTTTCCGTTCAAAAGCACAAATACAATTTTATTTTTAACTAGCTTTCGCCCGCGACTCCGTCCGCGCGGATGTCGGTCTTCGCGTGGTTGGTTTATTTCTCCATTTTGAGTAACTGACAATGACATCTTATAAATATTACGGCGCTGAATCCACTACGGGTAATGCAACGTGTGGTCGCGGTTATACATACCAACGTCTATGAATAAAACTGAAAAATAAGATTTTTTTTCTACGTATTTTTCCAGGATAAAAAGTATCCTATGCTATGCCCAGGATAATAAAGAATAATTATACCAAGTTTCATCGAAATCGAACCGTTAGTTTTCACGTGATGCCTGCACAAACAGACAGACAGACAGACAGACAGACAATTTTTTTTAAATCTTATATTTGGGTTTGGTATCGATCCAGCAACACCCCCCGCTATTTATTTTTTCAATATTTTCAATGTACAGAATTGACCCTTCTACAGACTTATTATAGTATATAGATAGATAGATATGGATTGGTGTAACTGATGTAGTATAGTTTGGAACCAGTGCGCACACATCCACGTTACAAACTATACATAAAATTCCTGTATAGATTGTAATCGCAGTTTTAAAAGTAGCATTACAAAGTATACACGAGCAGTTTCCTATGGCTGCGTTCTGGCCTTGTATAAATTAGAAATACGCTTTGCTGACATAGCAAGCAGAGTACCTAAGCAAGTCGATGAGGCAGTGATGGCTCTCCTTAATCTTGCACCGGCTTATTAAAATTTTCAGCGAGATGAGAATATACATATCAATTCAGAGGCAGAAGTCCATCAGACAGAACATAAGCTCCTCCCTTTTCGATGAAGTAAAGAGGCACATTACACCGTTTGTGCTACAGAGACGAAAAATCACCTGAAGTTCCATTTACTTACTTAGTCCGTCACTTCGAACAAATCGACAATATTCCAGAAAGGGAAAATAGAGCAAATTGACCAAATTAACGCGCAAGCTCATTTTAATCAATCCGTTGCTCTCAAAGCGCTGAGTCACTGCCAAGCGTTCTGCAACAGAATAAACAGTGTCTTATATAGATAGACCTGGAACAACTACTGTAGGTCATACAAATATTTGTTCCGTGCGGAACCGTGTTATCACTGCTCCATTTTGTACAGGAGAATGTGTTGATATAATAGTCCATACTTGGAGGTATGATCCGCTGGAAACGGACCACTAGGACAATACCAGTTGAGGTGGCGCGTGAGTGTATTCGTATCTGTCAGGACTCAGGCCCCGACCAGGAGGAGCGGGTTTTTAGTCGGTCTGGATCCGACATAAGCGTCCGCTCGCCTATGACTGAGGCTATCCGTGAGAATTTATCCACTCAAAGAAAAATGGTTTCTGGTCTTTAATATTTTGGCGGTGTCTACGTTAATTATTCTCCAAGCTGTATAGTCAATTGGCATTATGGTTGGCACAATATTCATAATCTTACCGTTGACTTGAACAAAGAAGTCGTCTGTCTTTTCGTAATACCGTCCCATGGTCGGTCTGTTCACTCCTACTGTGCAGTGCCAACGGCCGTCGGCTGATTTCCTGATATTGTTGATCCTCATGCCGCATTCTCCAGCGTCGAAACCGTTGCCGATGTACTCGTAGTCAGCTGTTGAAGTTGCTGTAAAAAACAGGTGTTATTTTGGCTCATCTGCCTTTCACACTATAGGTATGTTGACTGCTTATTTTCCAGCAGAATTATAGAAGCAGTCTGTCTGTCTCTTCTAACGTAGCAGTATACCTATTGTGGTCTCCATTGTTCATGATTGCATTTTAGTTGGCAAGTTTTTTGCTTGATGGTAAGCGACGATGTGATCGACGGCGAACTACGCTTGCCTTGAACTTACCTATTTACTCTCGACTTAAAGATTCCAATGTTGTACCTATCAGGAAACAAACACCCCGGTGGGGAATTTCACTATTTAGTACACACAATAAATTTTTGGCAAAACGCTTTGTACGTAAGGGTGAACATTGACCTTGGAGGGCCAAAGCCTATCTGGGTCGCGGGCCTGACTCATTAGGTAACCGTTACTATGGAACGTAAAGGACTATTGAAGGATCATCGTGAATTTTAGTCAGTACAAGTCTGACAGTCCTTACCCCGCCTTGGCTGGGAAGATTCATTTGATGACTTTACCACGATAAAAAAACCTGCCAAAATGTTAATGCGGTTCACAGAATACTATAGTACTTTAAATAGTTTCAGAAAAAAGTGGCTGTGAAATACGGACGTACAGACGGACAGTTTTGCCATTTAGCTACGGAACCCTAAAAACCTTACAAATCGTCGTAGCTTGGTTAAGGATGAAGGTGTGATACTTACATGGATGAATGTTGAAGATAGTTCCATTCGGTGCCCTGAAGTAGCAGTAGTTAATGGCATCATGTATAGAGCAAGACATGTGCACGGTGTCGCCTTCAACACTCGATGTGACACGATAGTTGCTCTCCAAAGGCGGTAAACCGTCTGGTAAAAAAATAATTAATGATGTAATAAACGACAAACAATACGGGGAAGGTGCGATAACGCCATATTGATATTTTGTGACGTCATGTACGCTTTTAAATTAACAATAATGATGCACACCCTTGCAGTCCCACAAATCCTACATAACATATCGTGATGCAAACAAGGGCTATTTACAACCACCTGAATAAATTCGTCGGCCATATTGCGCGTTTTTTTTTCATTTAGGGTGCGATCATAAAACCTAAATAACAGTAGATAACAATTAAAATATAGACACGATTAACGATAAGATTATAATGATTGTTTTGTACAAAAACAAAAAACTTGGTAAACCTACTATGGGGGACAGGATTCAGATGATTTAATTTCGTGCCATCGAGAAAGCCATAACCGCTGCCGGATGTAGTATTGACGGCGCAACGCCAATAGCCATCAAGGTCCACGGTGGGGTTAAAGAGAGTCAATCTGCAGTAGTTGTCTTCAGCAAACGTCTTGTAACTGTAAGAAAAAAATCAATATTATTTCATCATCTTCCTGCCCATATCCCATTTTGCTTGGAATCGGCGCAACACGTTTTCTATCATATCTTTTATATCGTATCATTTACAATATATATCAATCATTAGACAGCCCATTTATCTTTTCTTAATCAATAGTATCTACCTGATTTTATTTAGTTCAAAGTTTTATTTATCGAATGTGGTGGCAGTTGACTAACTGCCACCACATTCGATAAAGTGCATAATGTTACCTGGCTTTATCAAATTTTGAATATTCTCTCTCTATCTTATGTCAGATCGCATTCACAGTGCATATTCTAGAATCGAGCGTTCCAACAGAGGTAATGGTTTGATTCCCATCCGCGAATTGTATCTCACTTTGAAGGACGTCTACTGTCTTCTAGATAATTGTAGATGGCATCGAGCCTTTGTTGGGAGGCTAGATAACGTCTTCAATTCTGAAGTCTTGTAGCAAAAGAATAAGTCTGGTATTTAATAATTCTTGTACTTTTATTATACTCCAGTTGCTTGAAATGGGACAGACTGTACTTTAACCTCTTCTATTTTTGTAAGTAACAGTAAAGCACATAGGAGCTCAAGGCTAAATGATAAACAACAACACAGGTCAATCTCCAAGTGGGTTGCAAATTTTCCTGTGTGTCTCGGAAAGCACATAAAGCCTTTGATCCCGGCTATCATTTGTAGAATTTTGAATTAATTATGATAGTTGGGATCAACGACTACAGTAATGACTGCATTACTGTTAAAAGCTCGAAAGTCTGTCAACCAGCCATTCTAAGTAGAATTTCTCGGGTTGTATAATAAAGTCCATATAAAATACTGGTATTCCGTTGCATCCTAGGCAGATGATAATGAAATAATGAAACACTAACCGTGTTGAATCCTTGGTTATTTCGGGGGTGGCGACGAAAAGGGTACCGGAAGGGTTTCGGAATATGCAGCTTTTGACCTGGTCCCCTTTAGGTACGGAGCACGTCAGGTTCACGGATGTTTGGTTCCCCTCCACGCTGGGTTCAACCACTAGTTTGGACTCTAAAATAAATCGAATTCACAGGACTAAAATTAAAGTTCTTTCGTGGAATTCAGAACTTAAAATTAATGAGCTATAATATTTCACAGAAAATATTTTGAATCAGAAATTCGCAGCGCTGACGAATTCAGTATTATGTGTCTTTCTCGGCAAGTAATGAAAAAAAAATGATGCAAGATTTCAAATAGAATACGATAAATTATTTTTATTACCATTTGGTAGCACGTCGACCCGGAACCAACTGTTACGTACGAAAATACTGCCAGGATTTCCAGTAATTATCTCCCATTTTCCTTTATGATCCATTGTCACTCTGTCCAACGTAACCCTGCACTGACCAAATCCATCGTAAATAATTGTGCGCCCATTGTCCTTCAACCTGCAGTACACCGCATCTTCAGGACCGAAGGTAGTATTCACGGAACTACCCGCAGTCCATACTACTTCCTTGGTTTCGGCATTTATTCCTAAAAACAGAATTTAACAGTTATGTCATTAAATGTATTAAACAATACTTTGGATTTTCTTCTGTATCATGGGTAGGGTGTTTTCAGTTCTACGGGACAACTGAATTGTAAATACGAAACTCGAGGATAAAATCGGGTACAATACAAATTGGAACGGAATACGGACAAAAGAATAATCCAGAACATTACTCAAAATAACAAGTTACTAAAATAAGAAGGTACATTATAATCGAAGGATTATTGGTAACAACCAATCATAATTAGACAATTATGGATCACTTTGTTTATTAATCATGTTGCAATTAATTTTATCTTATCTTTCTTTGTTGAAACGTTGGTAATCTAAAAAAACAAAATGATAAATTAACACATTTTTTTCTCTCCTTCCTTTTTTTGTTTTAGTAATAATAGATTTAGGGGATACCAAATTGTAGATGAGTGTTAGCAAAACTTTTTTACTATAAATAAACGTAAAGGGGCAGAGTGGCAACTGAATATATTACCGGGCCATGGCAGAACAACGTTTAGGAAACACTAGTACAGAACATTCCAACAATGATTTTCGGGCAGAAAAAAGGGCTTCTGGGTAAACATAGGTGCTTTCATAGGGCTAAGGACATCGTGACACTGTCTGTACCTCCCTTTACATTGGGGAGGAACTTTACACTCTGTTCCTCATACCCTCAAAGGAGGATTGTTGGTAAAATCATCACATGAGTCCTCCCACCCAGGGCAGAGCGGGAGGGACTGTCAGACTCGTACTGACTAAAATCCACGGTGTCCTTCAATAGCCCTTTACGTACCAGGGTCACGGTAATTTGTGAGTCCCGTGACCCCGGCAGGCAATGAGGATTCTGTTTTGATAAAGGCCGATTTATAAGCCTAGTTTGAATCGTGACTCTGGAAAGCTAAAGGCATGTCAAGGAACACAGTGGATAGAGTGCCAAAGCATGCCGGAGTCGCCGGAGTGTCTAAACAGGTAACTGTGACCCTGATATGAGATACTCTAGTATCTCATATATTTTTTTTAAATCTGAAAATCTGTCCCGCTCGGGCAGAGCACCGCTTTGTCGTCATGGAGGTGATAGGCAGCGACGACCTCTCGCGCCCAGCATTGATGGAGGCCATGCTGCGGGTCGAAACGAGATGGGAAGCAGTCACCTCCGTCTGCGAGGTAGTCATGCTAGCGAAGGAGGAGGTGGAACGCTCGAGACTAGTCCAGAGACTCCAGACAAGTCCAGAGACGCCGACGACCATGCCCGAGTCGTCGGCGCATCCTGTTCCAGTCTCAAAGAGCTGTCAGCAACCTGACGGAGCCCACATAGAGGAAACTGGAACGTAAAGGGTTATTGAAGGAACACCGTTAATTTTAGTCAGTACGAGTCATCAGTCTCTTCCACTCCACCCACCGGTAGGAGGAAATATTATATGATTTTACCTTGATAAAAAAAGGAACATGGTGGATTTTTTGAAAGCATATGAGTCTGACAGTCCCTACCGCTGGCCACCCATGGAGGAAGGACTCATTTGAAGATCGCAAAAACGGCCACTAATTAAAGTGCAAAGCGTTATTTTTGTGCTGATTAGAGAACAAAAGATTCGGCATTTCCTGCGTCATAGAATCATAATTTAGATAATATATTTACCTTTAACACTAACAAAGACGGCAACTAAAAATAAAACTAGATATTTCCGCATTTTGTAATTCTTATCACTTCACTGTAGATGTGTCACCATCAGCAAGCAACTAGGAAATAAATAAAAAAAACTTGTGATAGTCAAAATATTAAGCTAACCATCATTATCTTATCATAAAAACAAAAAAAATATCGATTGATACTTGATACCAACGATGACTACTTGAGATAGCATTATGTTATTTTTGAACGTGTTAATCTGTAAAACTAGTATTTGCGTCATGAAAACCACTCCCTAACAATGTGTCTTACTTTTAATTATGATAAGCCCGGTCCTGTTCACGAATTTTCTCATTTAGCAGGGCACTTGCAGGGATGCTGTCTCGGTGCACTATCCTTGATGGAGGTCCGCAAAGTTTTGCGGACATATTTACGCGGTTGCGGTTATCAATATAGTGGAAGCGACTATCAGACTTTTACTGACTAAAATCCATGGTGTTCCTCCAATAGCCCTTTACGTTCCAGTTCCCACTGTGTGGGCTCCGTCATTGCTGACAGTTCTTTGAGACTGGAACAGGATGCGCCGACGACTCGGGCATGGTCGTCGGCGTCTCTGGACCAGTCTGGACGTCTCCCGTGGCGGCTGGGTCGTCAGTTGGAGGCTTCTCCCTCGAGCGTTCCGCCTCCTCCTTCGCTAGCATGACTCCCTCGCAGACGGAGGTGACTGCTTCCCATCCCGTTTCGACCCGCAGCATGGCCTCAACCAATGCCGGACGCGAGAGGTCGTAGCTACCTATCACCTCCATGATGACACAGCGATGCTCTGCCCAAGTGGGACTGATTTTCAGATTTAAAAAAAGATATAAGATACTCTAAAGATTAATTTTACTAAACCTAGAATTGCACCACATGCAACGTGCATTTCTCCAAGCGAAAAAAATGTGTTATTTTTTCATTTTGTTTTTTTTGGATTACCGACCTTCCAACAAAGAAATATAAGATAAAATTAATTAATAAATGATTAATAAACAAAGTGATCCAGAATTGTCTAATTATGATTGGTTGGAACCAATAATCCTTCGATTATAATGTACCTACTTATTTTAGCAACTTGTTATTTTGAGTAATGTTCTGGATTATTCTTTCGTCCGTATTCCGTTCCAATTTGTATTGTACCCGATTGTATGCTCGAGTTTCGTATTTACAATTCAGTTGTCCCGAAGAACAGAAAACACCCTACCCATGATACAGAAGAAAATCCAAAAAATTGTTTAATACATAAATGACATAACTGTTAAATTCTGTTTCTAGGAACAAATGTTGAAACCAAGGAAGTAGTATGGACTGCAGGTAGTTCCGTGAATACTACCTTCGGTCCTGAAGATGCGGTGTACTGCAGGTTGAAGGACAATGGGCGCACAATTATTTACGATGGATTTGGTCAGTGCAGGGTTGCGTTGGACAGAGTGACAATGGATCATAAAGGAAAATGGGAGATAATTACCGGCAATCCTGGCAGTATTTTCGTACGTAACAGTTGGTTCCGGGTCGTCGTGCTACCAAACGGTAAAGAAAAATATTTGAACTTGAATAAAAAAAAAAAAAATTACTTGCCGAGAAAGACACATAATACTGAATTCGTCAGCGCTACGAATTTCTGATTCAAAATATTTTCTGTGAAATACATTAATTTTAAGTTCTGAATTCCACGAAAGAATTTTAATTTTAGTCTTATAAATTCGATTCATTTTAGAGTCCAAACTAGTGGTTGAACCCAGCGTGGAGGGGAACCAATCATCCGTGAACCTGACGTGCTCCGTACCTAAAGGGGACCAGGTCAAAAGCTGCATATTCCAAAACCCTTCCGGTACCCTTTTCGTCGCCACCCCCGAAATAACCACTGTACACGATACTGATTTAACAAGGTTAGTGTTTCATTATTTCATTATCATCTGCCTAGGATGCAACGGAATACCAGTATTTTATATGGATTATATTCTGATCTCTACAACCCAGTTAGTACTAGAAATTCTACTTAGAATGGCTGGTTGACAGACTTTCGAGCTTTTAACAGTAATGCAGTCATTACTGTAGTCGTTGATCCCAACTATCATAATTAATTCAAAATTCTACAAATGATAGCCGGGATCAAAGGCTTTATGTGTTTTCCGAGACACAGAAGAAAATTTGCAACCCACTTGGAGATCCACCGGTGTTGTTATTTATCATTTAGCCTTGAGCTCCTCTGTGTCTTACTGTCTATCTTACAAAAATTTGAAAGGTTACGTACAGTCTGTCCCATTCCAAGCAACTGGAGTATAATAAAAATACAAGAATTATTAAATACCAGAGTTATTCTTTTGCTACAAGACTTCAGAATTGAAGATGTTATCTAGCGTCCCAACAAAGGCTCGATGCCATCTACGAGTATCTACAGTAACTAAAACAGTAGATGTCATTCAAAATGAAATACAATTCGTGGATGGAAACCAAGCTCTCTCCATTACCTCTGTTGGAACGCTGGATTCTAGAATATGCACTGTGTATGCCATCTGACTTAGATCGAAAATATACAAAATTTGATAAAGCCAGGTAACATTATGCACTTTATCGAATGTGGTGGCAGTTGACTGTTTGAACTAAATAAAATCAGGTAGATACTATGGATTAAGAAAAGATTGATGGATTGTCTAAGGATTGATATCAAAGAAAATATAGTAAATGATACGATATAAAAGATATGATAGAACACGTGTTACACCGATTCCAAGCAAAATGGGATGAGGGCAGGAAGATGATGAAATAATATTGATTTTCTTCTTACAGTTACGAGACGTTTGCTGAAGACAACTACTGCAGATTGACTCTCTTTAACCCCACCGTGGACCTTGATGGCTATTGGCGTTGCGCCGTCAATACTACATCCGGCAGCGGTTATGGCTTTCTCGATGGCACGAAATCAGATCTTCTGAATCCTGTCTCCCATAGTAGGTTTACCACGTTTTTTTTTGTATAACTCAATCATTATAATCTTATCGTTACTCGTTTCTGTATTTTAATTGTTATCTACTGTTATTTAGGTTTTGTGATTGCACCCTAAATGAAAAAAAAACGCGCAATATGGCCGACAAATTTATTCAGGTTGTTGTAAGTGTAGCCCTTGTTTGCATCACGATAAGTTATGTAGGATTTGTGGGACTGCAAGGGTGTGCATCATTATTGTTAATTTTAAAGCGACGTCACAAAATATTAATATGGCGTCATCGCACCTTCCCCGTAAATTTTGTCGCTTATTACATAATGAATTATTTCTTTACCAGACTTTTTACCGCCTTTGGAGAGCAACTATCGTGTCACATTGAGAGTTGAAGGCGACACCGTGCACATGTCTTGCTCTATACATGATGCCATTAACTACTGCTACTTCAGGGCACCGAATGGAACTATCTTCAACATTCATCCATGTAAGTATCACACCTCCATCCTTAACCAAGCTACGACGATTTGTAAGGTTTTTAGGGTTCCGTAGCTAAATGGCAAAATTGTCTGTCTGTCCGTCCGTATTTCACAGCCACTTTTTTCCGAAACTATTTAAACTATAATAACTAGTATTCTGTGAACCGCATTAACATTTTGGCACGTTTTTTTATCGTGGTAAAGTCATCAAATGAATCCTCCCACCCAAACATGAACAATGGAGACCACAATAGGTATACTGCTACGTTAGAAACAGACTGCTTCTATAATTCTGCTGGAAAATAAACAGTCAACATTCCTATAGTGTGAAAGGCAGATGCGCCAAAATAACACCGATTTTTTACAGCAACTTCAACAGCTGACTACGAGTACATCGGCAAAGGTTTCGACGCTGGAGAATGCGGCATGAGGATCAACAATATCAGGAAATCAGCCGACGGCCGTTGGCACTGCACAGTAGGAGTGAACAGACCGACCATGGGACGGTATTACGAAAAGACAGACGACTTCTTTGTTCAAGTCAACGGTAAGATTATGAATATTGTGCCACCCATAATGCCAATTGACAATACAACTTGGAGAATAATTAACGTAGTCACCGCCAAAATATTAAAGACCAGAAACCATTTTTCTTTGAGTGGATAAATTCTCACGGATAGCCTCAGTCATGGGCGAGCGGAGGCTTATGTCGGATCCAGACCGACTAGGACCCGCTCCTCCTGGTCGGGGCCTGAGTCCTGACAGATACGAATACACTCACGCGCCACCTCAACTGTGTCCAAGTATGGACTATTATATCCACACATTCTCCTTGACAAAATGGAGTAGTGGCTGAACGATCGACTGCTGCACAACATGTCTCGGGTGCGATCCCGCACAAAACAAATATTTGTATGACCTACAGTAGTTGTTCCAGGTCTATCATTATAAGACACCGTTTATTCTGTTGCAGAACGCTTGGAAGTGACTCAGCACTTTGAGAGCAACGGATTGATAAAAATGAACTTGCGCGTTAATTTGAATAATTTGCCTTATTTTCCCACTCTGGAATATTGTCGATTTGTTCGAAGTGACGGTCTAAGTAAGTAAATGGAACTTCAGGTAATTTTTCGTCTCTATAGCATGAATGGTGTAAGGTGCTTCCGTCCTTCATCGAAAAGGGAGGAGCTTATGTTCTGTGTGATGGACTTCTGCCTCTGAATTGATATGTATATTCTCATCTCGCTGAAAATGTTAATAAGCCGGTGCAAGATTAAGGAGAGCCATCACTGCCACATCGACTTGCTTAGGTACGCTGCTTGCTATGTGGGCAAAGCGTATTTCCAATTTATACGAGGCCAGAACGCAGCCATAGGAAACTGCTCGCGTATACTTTGTAATGCTATTTTTAAATCTGCGATTACAATTTATACAGAAATTTTGCGTATTATAATAATAATATACTTTATTTCGGAAACTTTCTCCATTTTTTATTGTATTGTTCGTGTATAGTTTGTAACGTGGATGCGTACGCACTGGTTCCAAACTATACTACGTCAGTTACACCAGACAAAAATAAAATTGTATTTGTGGTTTTGAACGGAAAGAAGACGGCTGACGTCAAGGGCACCCCGATGTTCGGTTTGATTAGGTTCCTTTAAACCCAGCAGAGCGCAGTAGGAGCCCCGAATTGCGGGAATCATTTCCTCCAGCTTTCAGCAGAACACATTTCACATGTGGCAGAATAGGGCAATTTCAGCCAATTGGTCCTCGCAGTTGTTAAAGTACCCCTCCTGATTGAAATCAGCGTCACATCCATGATGGCTCTTCATCACCCGGCTCTTTGGAGCGCCGGATCCCAACTCTCTGGTGTTCTTGCTTCACCGCAACAAACCGTACAAATGTATGGCGGAGCTTGTTTTTGTTGTACGTGACGTCATAATATAGCAAAAAAAATGTTGTACACTATTCTTTACATATTGACTTTTATTAATTTGTGCAGGTTTTGCTAGCTTCAGTGAGTCTAACTCGTATTACGTTGAAATGCCTGGGCGACGTACCTGTATACTCAACATTATAAGCCCAGAAGCAGCAGACGTGGGACTCTGGACAGTGTTCGCCAAGATCGCCCAACAAGACGAAGAGCTTACTATGACTTTCAATTTGGAACCACGACCATGCACCAGCAGATCTGGTAAGTGTTAATTTAAAATTATCTTCAGCGTTTGAAATGACTTATTTTTAAAGAGCACAATCAAGCAATGCCGTCCATGCCAATTTTTCGCTACTGGCGACAACTAGGAGAAAATATCCCGATTGTACCCACTGGCGACGAATGAGAAATTCCGATTGTTGTCATTCGCGACAAACCTGACAATTAAGGCCTATTGATGGCTATTGGTGCAAGATGCAAATATTTTTATGACCTACAAGTGTTCCGGGTCTGAATTTTGTGTAACGACACAAGAGAAATTGTAGATTTCAGTCAGGTCTAAAAAACATTTGCTTTAGAAATCTAAGGTTTTGTTTTTGTTCTAGGTGTCTTTTCCGTCATCTTTTGGTGCGTTATCGGCACCCTTATCTTGTGCCTCATTCTCGGGTCTTGCTTGCCTAAGAAAAACCGTGAGTGGACACGCCGGAGCGCCGTTAGAATTAGGAACAGCTTCAGGAGACAGCCTCAACCGCAACAACCTCAACAGCAGAATGCGGCAGACTTACCCCAACCAGTTATAAATACTGATATTTTGACCGACTTACCGCGTAAGGTTTAATGGGAAGGTTTATGAAGTCATTTGACTTAAACAGTTTAATTAGTCAGATATTTTACAAAAATATTTGACCGGTTTTTTTTTACCTAGCTACGTAGGGTGTAATTTTCCGTTCTAAATCATCATCTACAAAACTGTTACAATTAAAATTGAAGTTCTATGTTTCGACCGAGTTGTTTTTTTAACTTTATCTGAAGTATGAGGAGCTTGCAAGCGTGAGAGGCGTAAACGTTAAGATTACCTACGATATTTTTAACGTAAATATTTACAATATTCTTTAACTTGTTGGGTTTATAGACGTTAATAAATTGAAAACATTGTTTAAAAATAATACTCGCTTCTAACGGCGCGTAATAACGCGACATCTGCCGAAAACCGCGCGTGCAAGCGTCTCCACTAATGCTATCCGATACTCTACGGATTGGACACGGAAGCCCGAACCGCGCCGAAAAGCTCGATATGTCGTAAAAAGCTAGCGTTATAATTGAAAATTAATATTTTCTTGACTTGACTCATCTGCCTAGCCTTTTCCCAACTATATTGGGGCCGGCTTTCAGTCAAACCAGATGCAGCTGGATATCAGTATTTTACATGGAGCGATTGCCTGTCGGACCTCCACAAGCCAGTAACTGGGTAATACGATACCCCATGGTAAGACTGGTTGTCAGACTTTAGAACTTCTGACTAACAGTAACGACTGTCAAAGATCTACAAATGACAGCCGTGACCAACGGCTTTTACGTGCTTTCCGAGGTACGGAGAAAACTCGCTATGACAGATGGTCACCCATCCACAGACCAACCTCGGCAAGCGCGGCTTAACCTGGAAGATCGGCCTGTGCGGCTGTATTTATTTAGCTAACTATTTTATTAAATGTATCTGTACACTTTTTAGATTAGAATTTTAATCTATACTTAAAAATGTGTTCGTCCAGCCGCGAAGTATAAGAACGACGGCACAACACGCTACACAGCCGTCACTACACGACACTTTTTTTTTTTATCGTGGTAAAATCATCAAATGAGTCCTCCCACCCAGGGCAGGGCGGCAGGGACTGTCAGACTTGTACTGACTAAAATCCACGGTGTCCTTCACGAGCCCTTTACGTACCGGGGTTACGGTGATGGGTAAGTCCCGCGACCCCGGCAGGCTCTGGCCCTCTACAGGCCCCGTCAATTTGCTGACACTCTTTGAGGCGCGCGTGGAACACAACGCGCCGTCGACCCGGGTATGGTCCATGGTCGGACAGCAAGTCGCCCATTACTCGCTGCCCGCATGCCCGCGCCTACGGTGGCCGGAGATCGTCCTGTGACGTCCGACGCCGTGGGCGTCTACCACTGCGGCTGGGATGGAGGGAGGACGCTGTCCTCTCCCTCAGGCGGCCCGCCTCCTCCTTCACGAGCATGACTGCTTCGCAGAAGGAGGCGACGACTTTCCACTCCGTCTCACCCCGCAGCATGGCCTCGACCAATGCCGGGCGCGAGAGGTCTCCGCCTATCGCCTTCGTGAGGACACAGCGGTGCTCTGCCCAAGCTGTGCTCTGCCCAAACTACACGACACTGGCAGAATAATCAAATCGACTTGATTGCCAAAGAAGAAAATAATAATAAGGGAACAATGCGTATACCCCACGGGAGTGCGGTGGTTGTGGCTTCTTAAATGCTAAGACCCTGGACAAAAGTGAGGTATGCAGTCTCAGGGAATATTTCCTAGAAACCGACGCCGACGAGGGGATGCACTGAGATGTGGTCACATCTCTGCTCCGCTCTCCTTGACCAACGAGAACTGGCCAAGGAGGTGTGGCAGAGCAAGGAGCTTCACTGACGTTTTTACCAGGCACTGCATGGTCCTCATGTACACTTTTTAACGTCCGTAGCCTGGCTGCGCTTCGATGATCTGATTGGGGAAACCGAAGGTGTGTGAAAATTGTGTTTTTCAGATCACAAACTTTTTTTTATGGGTTTTTTGTATTTTTGTTACGGTGTTATTTTTAACGGTTCAAAAGTTAAAACCGCTTTTCCTGTTCAGATAGGCAAGAAATGCGTAAAGATTAAAATTCAGTTTTTTTTTATTTGCCTACACTTTCCCACTGCTGAGAAAAGGCCTCTCCCAATTCCTTCCAGGAACTCTTTTCGTGGGCCACTTCGAACCAGCCCTCATGGTATGCGTCTAGGTCGTCTCTCCACCTTTTTCTGAATTCAATTATCTAATTTTAAATTGGTATAAATCCGAATGATTAATACCTATAAATAATCTCAATGCCTTGGGAAAATTTCTGTAATACGTGGTCAACTTACGCATTTAACTTTAACATTTTCTCAAGAAAATCGTTTAAAAATCAACGAAAAGTAACTCCTTGTGACTGTACTTTAACTACCGAAACAAAATTTTTTCTAAACGAATATTTGAATTATAAAATCTGATAAAAACGAAAATCTCCCTTCGGAAATACAAATACTTAACCCATTGAAAATTGTAGGTGAAGGAAATAACCCATTGACAAATAAACCTAGGTGAAAAAATACTAGTATGTGTGCTGGTTAATTATCTTAATAAAATGTAACATGCGAGCGCTACAAAGCCTTTGTCAAACAGACAGGCGTAGGCGTGGCGAATACGAAGCGAGGCGTTTTTATTTGTAATGTATGGCATTGTTTGAATCCAGTCACATAGAAAAGCGAAAGCGAACCGATTCGTTACCGCTTCGGACTCGCCTGTCTGTTTGATTTGTCAAACGGACAGGCGAGTCCGAAGCGATAAGCTTAAGTGATCGCGAATCGAATTATACATCGTTTTACGAGTAGGTACCTACTATGAATGTGGAAACTTTTCAAATTCACGTGTAGTGAATAAAACTACAACAAATAAGTCTATAATAATTTTATATTCAGAAAAAAAAAGAAGATTTTCATGAGTTATGGTGAGCACAGGTGGTCTAAAAATGTCACTTTGAATTGCGATAAAATGCGTAAAATGTAATATTCTATTCTATTACTCGAGCAATAGAGTAGAAATAGAATAATTTTATCGCAATTTGTGTTGTGGACTTCTAGAACCCATAAATGGTCACATTATAGTCGAATATGCAATAATAGCAGTATTCTTATTTGAATCTTTATTCAAAACTCTTTGTACGTCCACATAATTTCTGTTGTAACACTGACCATATATGTCAATAATATACAAAATACATACAATTTCACGATAATGCTTAATTCTTGGTCATAAATAACATATCTATTTATAAAGTTGACGGGAACAATTGCAAACAAAATTTTGATTGCAACCTTTATAAAATTCTAACCTTCAAAGGTGCGCTGGGGTAAGTACCACCCCGCAGCCAAGTAAGGATTAAAAGATACGAAAAATCTTCCTTTTACGCTGATGTCGAGTACGTCTGTCGCACGCACCAATATATATTGTTTTCCATACAGGCCCTGTACGAAAACGCTTTAGTCTTAAATACATTTTCAAATTTATACTCTAGCGCATAATGTTGAAAATCTATTAAAGACTACTGAACGTTAACGAACGGAACGAACGAAAACGCTCTGTAATCTTTAATGAATTTTTAACTTTATAAGCTAGGGTATACAGTTGAAAATGTAATAGAGACTGCTTCGCATTGACGTTTATCGACACGTTTACCCACAGTACCAGCACTATACTGCGTCAGATGCGCATACTACAGTACGCGACATCAGTGTAAAAGGAATTCAAACCTTAAGTGTTCTGAGTTCAAGGTATATTTTCATATTCATACATATTTTTCTCATCTTCGGTGGTGTTCGGTTAGTATATCATTGTGTTGTCACGATTTACCGGTGGAGGTTGTTTTCTGAAACTGTTTCTAATGCTGGATGCTCTCCTGTACGTCCACTCGCGGTTATTCTTAGGGATGAGCCCTATGCCAGCCAGGATCAGCATAACGCCGACGATGCCGAAGAGAGTCCATAGCAGAATACCCATGTAAACTGAAAAATAAGAAATTTTGGAAGTGCATAATTTCTAGTTGTTTTATAGCGTGGTAACTAAACCTGTGCGGACATTGACCACGCCGTAGTTTTTTTTTACACGTCCCTTACTCAATAATTAAATCATCATCAGCTTTGATAATAAAATATTAATTAGATATTTTATTACTTACACGGTCCGCCATACAAATTCTGCGGAGGACATTGGTATGTGGACATCATGGATACCTCCCCTTCACTACCGTACCGCGCCTTGGCGAACACAGTCCAAGGTCGAAGGTCTTCCGGACTTGGATCTGCGATGGTGAGGTCACATATGCCCGACTGCATCTGATAATAGTCCAAATAATACCCAGGACGCGAACTGTCGGACTTGAATACTGTGAAAAACAGATGATTAAAATGTAATTAAGGGGAAAACATCGTAGGAGTCGGGCCGCGTGAGGGAGAGGACAGCATCGTCCCTTCACCCCAGCCGCAGCGGTAGACGCCCACAGCAACGGACGTCATAAGACGATCTCCGGCCAGGCGCGGGCCATGCGAGCGGCGAGTAATGGGCGACTCGCTGTCCGACCATGGATCATGCCCGGGTCAACGGCGCGTTGTGTTCCAAGCGCGCTTCAAAGAGTGTCAGCATAATGACGGGGCCCCCTTTAGAGGGCCAAAGCCTGCCGGGGTCGCGGGTCTCACGAATTACCGTGACCTCGGAACGTAAAGGGTTATTGTAGGACGCCGTGGAATTTAGTCAGTACGTGTCTGACAGTCCCTCGCGCTCTGCCCTGGGTGGGAGGACTCATTTGATTATTTTACCACGCTAAAAGAAAAGAGGAGAAAACATCGTGAGGAAACATAAAACTGATAGGGTAAAACTAGGTAATACGCCCTAGGTGACAAAACGCCTCTTCATTCTAGATTCTAGTACTCAAACTTTCTGCCGCCGCGTACAGCCGCTGTTGGCCCCGAAAATGGTCCTCGACCTCGGGCATGTTGTACGCCACTAGTGGACTCTCGCTTGTGGTTCCGAGCAGTAAGTTAGAGTGCTATAATGTTCGGGCGTTTTGTCAACTAGGCATATTACCTAGTTTTACCCTATCAGTTTTATGTTTCCTCACGATGTTTTCTCCTCTTTTCTTTTAGCGTGGTAAAATAATAATCTAGTTTTTTGTTCTAAAGTCATCAAATAAGATTTCCCACCTAGGGTGGAGCGGAGCGGAAGGAATTGTCAGTCTTGACTGACAAACCACCACCCTGTTCCTCCATTTTCCCTTTGCATTCAAGGATCCCCGGACATTTCCGTGACTCCGGACATTCCTGCGACCCCGGACATTCCCACAAGTCGACTCGAGTCAGATTTGATGTCAACCTTCTCTAATTATTCGTATGAAATAGCGGTTATTATACAGAGTTATTTGTAAAATATTAACACCCATTCATAAAAATTCAGGTGTTTCATTCATTGTCAACTGAAAATTATTTTATTTTGTATTAAATGGTTTCATAGTAAAAGTTGTTTATTACCATAAACCGATGAAAAATATTTACGTTTTTCGAAAAACCCTTAATATGGGAGTTACTCACTTAGTCCATCACTGCGAAGAAATCTGCAATACTCCAGTTCGGGTCCGCCTCCAACAGTCAATCTTAGAGTCACAGTACTGCCCAGCCAGCCATGGTATATCTTAAGGGGCTCTGAAATACAGGAGATAAAAAATTATAATTATGTACGGAATATGCTAGGCTAATTTCCAGTATCAATAAATAGAGCTAATTATATAGGCTAATTATATATACTGCATAATTAAATTGAAAATCTGTTTAGTCTTTAGTAGTTAGAATTTTTTTATGAAAAAGTAGTAGTCTGTAGTAACCCCAGTTCTTGCAACTTGGAGATCGTCTGCTGTGCAGTATGAGGTCGCGCGTTGTTGTGCAGGAGCAGTGGAGACAAGCGATTCGCCAATGCTGGTTGAAGATGTGCCAGCTTCTCCATCATTGTGTTCAGTTCTTCACAGTATACATCTGCAGTAATGTTCACCCCGTTTGGTAAGAAGCTGTGATGAATCACACCGGTGCTACACCATATAACAGTGACCATTTCTTTTCTAGGGGTAAGTTTTCGTTTAGGGCATTGTTTAGGTGCTAAACCAGGATCCAACGAACTTGCTGAGCGCTTGCGGTTATCAAACAGAATACATTTTTCATCGCAGGTAACAATACGGTGCAAAATTTCTTCATTTGTGTGTGTTGAGCAGTGCAAGGCACGTCTCAACGCCTACGCGCAGGCGATCATTGAGTTCGTGGGGCACCCATTTGTCAAGATTTTGTACCTTGCCAATTTGACGCAAATGGATTAATATTATTTTGACGCTAACGTCGAAAGCTGCTGCTAATTCAGCCGTAGATTGTGTATCATCAGCTTCCACAATCGCCTTTAATTCGTCATTGTCGACCAAAGTCTTTGGACGACCGGGAGGTTCATTTCCAGAACGGAAGCGAGCAAACCAATAACAGATGGTGCGTTGGTTTGTAGTGTTAGCTCCGTAAACGTCGTTGAAGTTGCGTGCCGCTTGTGCCGCGTTGCTGCCACGACGGTACTCATCCAAACTAATATTATAAATGCGAAAGTAACTCTGTCTGTCTGTCTTTTCTTCACGCCTAAACTACTGAACCGATTTGTGTGAAATTTGGTACAGACATAGTTTGGAACTTGAGAAAGGACATAGGATAGTTTTTACTATTCCACGCGCACGAAGTCGCGGGCAAAAGCTAGTATTCAATAATTACTCGAATTTTTAACGTATCCATGATGACGAAAAAGATTGAAATGCGATGAAAATGTAACACTTAATCAATAAACAAAAGCCAACTTTTGAAAAAAAAAAAAAAAACGACAGGTTGCACTCTGGGAGTGCCGGCAGAAGTGAAAACTTGAATAGTAATTGTTGGAAATTTCTTGTGAACAGATTTTAGTAAAACTCGCAAAAATGGTTGACTTTTTATTTCAATAATTTTCCAATGTGACGTACATCTTTTATAAACAATGTTACCTAGCAACGAATGTATCCAGCATACAAACTTCTTTAAAAGTAATAAAGTCACACGAACATTCACGCAAGCGCCCTGCGCCGTCCTACGCTTTTTCGGTCAGGGTCACGTGTCCTGACGCGAGTTTAAGATTTTATACCCATTACAGAAAAGTGCTCAACGCCGCTAAAGAAGTTTTCACTTCAAAAACCATGTTTTCTAAATAAAATTAATTTGAAATTAGAATTCTTAGCTAAACAAAAATTATTTTGATTTGAAATGGCCACTACTACAGAACGGCAATTTCATAGGTAAAGAAGACCTAAATATAATTCTGTATCAAGTGATTACTTACCGTAGACGTCAACATTGATTACTAAGGTCGCTTCTTCTAATTGGTCGAGCCATCCCACATTGCAGGTCCAATAGCCGGTGTCATTGTGCCAGAGGCTGTCGAACCTGATGCCACACTCTCCCGCGTCCAGACCCATACCGACGTACTTGAAGCCTTCCGAAGTGATTGCTGCGGAAATAACGACGGTTATTTCAGATTCATCAATGACACTAAATTATTTCATACATTTAGTACAGCTTAAAATGCCATTAACACAATTATTATTTATTTTATGAAGTGGTAAGCAATAATTCACTGTGCAAAATCCGCAAGTAGGCAAATTTTCATGCAACACGCATGCATTTTTTTGCAGCGTGCAAATGGGCCTTAGGACAAGTAAGACTCACATGGTCCAACGTTGAAGACAGTTCCATTCGGAGCTTTGAAGTAGCAGTAGCTAATAGAACTATCGATGGAGCAAGACATCGTTGCTGGCATGCCTTCTGGTCCAGTAACGACCCATGTGTCAGTTCTCAAATATGCAACTGGAAATAAAAAGGATTTTTAGTTTAAAACAATATTTTTACTGTTGTGTTAATTATTTTTCCCTACACAAGGAATTTCTCCTGTATTCGATTTGTTTGTGTGTGGATTTACAAACATATAAACTCACATACACAAACACCCAGACCCGGAACAAGTACTTGCAGATCATACAAATATTACATTTCGACCGTGCCGTCGATTTCAGATTTGGTCCTCCGTCGGTAAGATCTAAATATTATGTGACGGTGAGTGAGATTAATTGAAAATTATTAATAATTATCAAGTTATTAATAATTACCAAAATTGAAAGTTAAAGTAGACAGTTAGACAGGCCTGTTGGTCTAGTGGTTAGTGACCCTGACTGCTATGCCGGAGGTCGTGGGTTCGATTCCCACCCAGGACAAATGTTTGTGTGATGAGCACGATCATTTGTTCTGTGTCTGGGTGTAATTTATCTATATTATGTATGTATTTAGAAATATATAAGTATATTTAACAGTCGTCTAGTACCCATAACACAAGCTCTGCTTAGCTTGGGACTAGATGGCGTTCTGTGATAGTTGTGGAATAAAAAAAATAAAAAAGTGATGAATTGTTTACCTTTGCCGGTTATCTATACAATCAAAAGGGGGCAATTAAAGAAGAGCGATATAACACAACAAATAAATAAAAATGTCTGTCTGTCTGTTCGCGATAAACTCCGAAACTGCTGAAAGGATTTAATTGTAGTTTTCACTAATGTATTCTGCTAAACTGAGCACGGTTTTTAGTGTTTGTTTGGTGAAAATCGGTTCAAAAATAAAATAGATATGCCAATTCAAAGAAGAATAAGAGCAGAGAATAATTTGGGATGTAATACACATTGTCGTCAAGTTTAATTCGATTGACGTGTGTATTCTTCATTTGTTTATCATGTCATACATAGTATCTGTTATTTTGAAGATTTTGCCAGCGGAGTGCATGGTCTAGCGGATGGTCACACGACCTTGTAAACCACAGTTTCAGGTTCGATTCTTATCCGGTAAAAAATAATTGTTGTTTGTTTTTTTTTTCATTATTTCCAATTAATAGCCACGTTATACTTTTTGTACATAAAGAAAAACTATTTTAATTTTAAATTAAGGCGAAAACGTGTACCGCACTTGCGAAGCTGCATACATTCGTAATAAAACTCGCGCGGCAGTATGTCACCAACACAGCAAGATGCGTAATTTATTTTAACAATAGACACTATGTTTAAAATCCCTTTCGGCCGCGACAATACTGAAACATCAACGTGTTCGGTGTCACGAAACTGTGACGAAGCAAAGGTGTTTCAGAATTAATCGTCTTGATCTGATATCTGGAGGCGACGGCACTCCAACGCGTCAATGAGTGGCGCGTAGAGGCGCAAATTACGAAAACCAGCCTTACAACTACGATATAAAGGCCCTGCCAACATAAAATGGTTTCTGGTATTCATAAAAAATGGTCAATCAAGCTCGTTTAGTATACTAAAGTCCTTATTTTCTAAATCTGAAGGTATACCTACATGAATAGTACTCGTTATGCTCGTCCGGTATAGTTTCGTTAGTCACATGGAGGAATCCAAAGCTAGTTCCACTCGCGGTGTCAACGGCACAGCGCCATCTGCCAATGTGCACAGAAGAAGGTGCCAGGAGTCGGAGAGTGCAGTCGTGGGTTTCAGTATCTGATTCGTAACTGTAACAAAAACCAATAGGTCATAAGACAAAGCTCTAAAAATGTCATATAGCCCATATCCAAACTCATATCAGTCAGGCATTACTTTGTGTAATTAATTTCACACCACTACTTTCAAAACGGTGAAGGAAAACATCGTGAGGCAATCGGCATGGTCCTAGAACCAAAACTTCGAAGACATAATTATGACGTGACGTACATGAATCATGGTAAAATCATCAAAGACCCTTCCCTTTCTAGCGGAAGGGACTGTCAGAAATCAAAATCAAAATAAAAACATTTATTTCAATTAGGACATTACAGGCACTTTTGAATTGTCAAAAGACTAAAATTAAAACTATAATTTAAAATAATTATGGTGCTCCAGTCCCAGTCACAAGACATAATAACTGTGAAAATACCGTAGATGCCCATTCCAAGGAGTTGAATTCTCTATGGAGAAGAGCAGGCAAGAAACTCCATGGACACTCTTTTCAATCGCCAAAACTATTACAGAACCTTTATTATATCATTAATCTTAAGATGGTGCATTATGTGAGAACGATGAAGAAGAGAAGAAAAAAAGTTTCCTAGGAATTACAAAAAAAAAGACAATTCAATAAAATTAACAATAAATTCAAATAAACCATGGCAGCTAAAAGATAAACGGATGAGACATGCATCAGCACCATTCAGCACAACCATTTTGAAGGGAACTAAATGATCCGACACACTCGCCACCATCAGCGAGACATTTGAGTGAGCATGACATACTCTCAACCGCCAGGGTCATTTAAGTTAATAAGAGACGTAGGTACTCATCGAATGATAGCTCCGAGGTACATAGTACTCACACAATGCTGGCTATGAAACTATATAATACTAGGAAGATCTATACAATGATCTATACAATGCAAAAACAGTTGTACAATCTTCAGCAGCTCCAACAAGAATATTAATTAAATGCTATTAATATTTATCTTACACTGTCACGTGAAGCAGGACCAGCATGGAGCCAAGCATTATCATCAGCGATATAATTTCCCAGTTTATAATATGCCAGCTTACATAGTGTGCGTTTAATACATGATTTAAATTTAGTCTCATTCAATTCAAGATAATTTTTTGGTATTTGATTATAGCACTTTAAACAGTACCCCATGAAAGAATAGTCCACTTTGGCGAGTCTGAAGTAGACTCGTACTGACTAAAGTCCGCGGTGTTCCTTTAATAGATTTTTCAAGGTCACGATTACTTATTTAGACAAAACCACAATCCCGGCAGGGGTTTGGCCCTCGAGTATTGAGTATTGAAAGAGAGAAATACTAACCGCATGGCGATCCCGGAGTACCCGTACTGTCCCACCCCATGGCTGGCTAAGAAGGCGTTATTATGAGGGTCGCGGAATAGGCAGGCTTCCACCTCGTTCTCCGCTGGGACGGAACAGGACAATAATACCGAAGTACCATTCTTCACAATGTTTGTTGTGACCACTGGTTTATCTGGAATAAATTGAGGTCGTCATCATTAGCGTTCGTTACTTCGCGTCCATATTTTCCCAAAAGGAATGACTGAGATGATATTGGCTATTTTACTCAAAAATTAAAAATTTGTCCCGAAGTTAGATTTTCAAAAAACATTTAACTTCATGAGATTTAATGAAAATAATATATAATAGGACCAGTAAAAGTTTAAAAAAAATAGTATAATCACACTCAATTCGATTGAGTTGAGTGACACACCAAAAAATATTGTCAAAGAGATCAAAATTAAAAATATAACATACCATGAGGCCTCACATCTATTTTGAAAACCCTTTGAGACACCATGACGGAGCCAGGTAGACCAATTTGTATTCTCCACCATCCTTTATAAGCCATCGTTACTCTGTCCAAAATTCTACAGGGACCAAATCCGTCGAAAATGTTTTTACTTGCACTGTTAAAAATCCTGCAGTACACTGCATCTTGAGGTCCTATGGTGATGTTCACGAAATCGCCCTCAGTCCATGTGAAATTCTCCACGATGAGTTCAGCTGATGCTGCGAATACATGACAAAAATATTAAAATTACGCGGCAAAGCAGTAAGATCTAGAGACAAAGATATCTATAGACAAAAAACTATCGTTCCAAGTATGGCGATGTTTAAAATATGGAAAATAAATGTTTTTATTCTTCAGTGGTTTACGCGTGCCACACTTACGCAAAAAAATATTGGTAGAAAAGAAATAGAATTGGCTATACTACACGTACAGACCAGAGATAACAAAATTTGAGAACGGATAGCTGATACTCCAATACCTATTCAAATAATATTGTATCCCTTCTTTGTTTGGCTTATTCATATACAGATATCAAAGTAATATCTGTGATTGGCGCATTGATCTGGGGGTTCTAGGATCAGGTACCATAATTGTAGCATTACAATAGTAGAGGAAATGTTGAAAACTAACTGGTTAAAACACTCACAATCGATTCCCAATGCAATAGCAGACAAAATACAGTTAAATATCTTTCATTATTTAAATTTTCAACTTTTTCAATTGATTGAGGGACTTATTTTACATTGAAAGTGTTTGTTTTGTTAGCAAACTTAGTATTAACGACGGCCATGTTAAGAAAAGCAAACTTTACTTTGATGGTCGTAAACAAATCGTTTATATAATTATTGGGACAGTTCTTGACCAAAACTACAAAAACTGGATTGGAGAGAGAGAGAGGTGTTGGTCGACGATCGATTGTAAAGTCATTCTTACCCTACACAAGAAAACTTGAATGTAACTATTTCATAATTATTACCTAAAATATTCACTTCGACATTCGCTATGTAAGTTATTTGGTTTCCATACACTATAGACCACATTCCACTTTGGGCACGAGTGACATTTCTGACAGTGAAACCGCAAGAACTATAACGAAAACTGTCGACTTCAAATTCTTCAACTTCTTCATGATTAGGTCCGTACAGCTTGCAAGTGTGATACATGTGTGTAGCATTCGGTAAACTCACATACAAGTCTGCACCTTCAATAATAGTTATTGCATTTTCCAGAGATGAAATTTCTGAAAAAATAGATTTGTGTTCAAATTTATTATCAGTAATCGTCGTCCGATAGACTGTATTAACATCATTATCAATGGACGTGACTTGATAAACGGATTATCATTAATTTAAATATGACAGATTACCTTCGATTCGGATGGTAAAATTCCTCCTTCTTTCGATATGATTACTGCGTTGACTGCCTCTTGCAATGAGGGTCCATTGTCCGATCATATCTAAAGAGAGTACATCGACCTTAACCCCGCATTCAACGTTATTTCCTCCTATAATTTCGACGTTAGGAACATTAAATCCGTCTATAAAGGCGTATTGTAAGCCTTCGGAGGTCAATAAGTGACAACTCTCATTTTCAATCGAGCTGGAAGATAGAATAGTTACTGTATGTGAAGCTTCTAATTCCGTATTGAAAATCAAAGGCGACAAATATTGAACCTCTCTAAAGTCCTCTATTATGGGGTTTGCAGGATCTGGAAAAAAATAAAATAAAAATATATACCTACAATGGTTTTGCATTACAAATTAATTGTCTGTATCATTTTAGACACTGTTGGGTATAGACCTCGCTTGCTTCTGTCCATTTTAAACTTCACTATCATTCGTGTTGTATTATGATTCGCGCACTAAAGCAATCAACTTCTTTTGCACATCTTGATCAGCAGTAGACTGTCAACTTACATTATCTAACTTTAAAATTAAACTTTAGTTACCTTCTTCTATGATATGGAAAGTCTGCCGTCTCTCAGTAAACTGATTACCATTACTGAATTTGCCAATAATTTGCCATTCCCCTATCATATCCTTAGTAGTTGGGTAAAAAATAATTTGGCAGGCTGTTGCCGAGGGCACAGTCTCTAACACTACTCCAGCCGGAGCGACAGCACTGGTCAAATCATTAGATTGACCTGTGGGCATTCTGTACTGGCAGTTATCGACCTGCCCAACGCTTGTTACACTTACTACCAAGGCGTGTCCTAAAATAACGAGATGCCTGTCCTCTGGTAATGTGGTTACATTATACGCCTGTTCAAATGGCCGCTCCGTATCTGAAATAATTTCATCATTAGGCACAACTTGTACGTCTTACACTTAAATTGTTACTATGATTTTCAATACTTACTGTAAAGGAAGAATCTTAGTGGTAGGTGCACTTCATTCAAACCTATCTGTGAACGGAATTTGCCATATATTATCCAATTTCCTATGGAAGATGCATCTATGTCGGTGAAATTAATGCTACATAGAGTCGGGAGGTCGAAAGCAATTCTTTGAATGTGTGGATACTTGACGTCACTGGTAATGACTAGGTCTTCGCCATTGGGCGTGATAACGTGACAGGTTTCAGCATCTCCGCTTCCCCTCACTCCTGGATTGACACTTCCACCAAAGTGTACCGGGTGGCTGAACACGTCTAGTACGGCCGAACCCCAATCAGCTTTCGGGTTATCATTTCTATCTGGAAAATTGAAATAAGCATTTCTTGAGCACACGGTTTATCCGTTTGCATTGTAGGTTTTTTATATTGTTGGCGCTCACATTAATAAAATATCAACCGTGGCAATGTTCTCATTTCGACTGGTACAATGTATTGAACTTGAGCCTTGATTATTTAATCGGTGATGATAATGAAAATCACCTGTCTAATTACAAGTCAAGTGCATTTAGTGGACAATTGGACTGCCCGTACCAATATTTATGAAATAAGAAGCGAAACTTCATGAAATGTTTAAGGTGGTAAACTCAACGTGCATAATATACACGAGTATGTTTTTTTTTTAACCAGGTTAAATCGTCAAATGAGTCCAGAGTAGGGCAGGTGGGACTGTCAGACTTGTACTGACTAAAATCCACGGCGTCCTTCAATGGCCGTTTACGTTCCGGGGTCACGATATTCTTTAGTCCCGCGACCCCAACATGAGGATACTAAAATGTTTTATTATTCTTTCTATGATATGCGTGAACCTCATTACGGAGCTAAGCATTTCTAAAAAAACTTGATAGACCCAGATGAAATGTCCTCAACATTTCATTTCATCCAATTTGATCGATGATGATTCTTTATCTGTATATAAAATTTAATATTTATAATTTATTACAAAGTTCTTTCTGTGCAATGGGTAACTTTGTATACTAAGAGCGTCAGCATAGTCAGTCCACGCATCGCTTAACCTAAATGGTCAAATTGTACTAGAATAGACCTCATTTTTGTCCCACCATCAATAACAAATGTTGACCTCATCCATTTAAAAGAACATAACATAACATTAAAACTTACTCCAAACAATATTAGCAGGTTGGCATCGCATTTCATCTTTGGCGGTCTTGCCACAAAGTCTCCATTCTCCTAACAGTGTTTCAGTCATTGGTCCCAACGTGATTCTACATGACACGTAATTGCTGCTTTTTTGCACGGTGACGTTATCCATTCTAAAGGCGTCTGATTTAGTGAGTTCACCACCTGGTGGTCGGACATAACACTCCTCTGCACCTGATTGTTTGTCTAGCGATATGTCAATGAACAGTCCAATCCTTGTTGAATGGCGAATTAGGCTTAGGAATGCTATGCCTGCATCTTCATCTTCTTCACTTTCAACCGATTCTGAAATATTTATAGCATCGTTTAATACGTTACTCAATAGGTTATTTTTTCTTACTGCTCATGGGATTTTAAATATCTTAAGCACATCAATCTAAGCAGCTGCAAGCGTAGCTTAACCAATTGCATTTCTATTATACGTTTTAAAGTTCCGTCGAGTTTCTATACAATTGGCGTCCTTTATAACGACTACAGCACGATGAATAGAATTATTTTTTTCAAACATCAATAAGCTTAGGTCGATAGAAATTTTTCTATCTATCATTTTTTCTATTCTTCCGTCGACAAAACCCGTTTCTACAGTGTCATTTTACGCGTACTGGAAGAGATGACAGAGAAACTCTAACATGCAGACCGCTAATATAATTTGTATTGCCTAATTTAAAGTTGCGTGTATTATTTTCGCGCATTGCTTTTTTTCTAACGTGGCAAAATCATCAAATGGTACCTCACACCCAGGACAGGACGGGTTAGACTTGTGGCAGGGTTTGACCTTCTATTTCCCTGACAGCTCTTAGAGGCGAGTGTGGTGCATTGCCTGTTAAGAGGATCTTTGTATGGAGATGAAATAAATAAAATCTCTATCTTTTGTATGTACGATCTTTGAAATTTTTACCTTTAACATTGACGGTGACTGTGACAGATCGAGAGGTTGCATTTTCGTGATCAAACGTCATGGTCCATTTTCCTTCATCATTTGAATCTATATTAGTAACAAGTACGGAACATGCCATTCCGGTTCCTATTGGTTGTATTTGATATTTTTCATGTTTGTAGGTTATATCACCAGGCTTGAATATAAACCTCTCGGCACGTGGTGGTTCTAAGATACAGGTTTCGACATCGTCGTCGACAAGGCTAGTGTCTACAAATATTCCAAATTGGCCCCCCTGGTCTATCGGTAGGCTATTACTGCTTACACCACCTGAAAAGAAGTAAGATCGTGTTATATAAAATAAGCTGCTTTCAGGCATTAACAATCTATGTAGTCCGTCGGTTATGGCCCGATCACGAACTTAAGCCTTTGTCAAACAGACAGGCGTGGCGAATGCGAAGCGAGGCGTTTTTATTTGTAATGCATGGAATTGTTTGAATACAGTCACATAGAAAAGCGAAAACGATAGCGTGACCGATCCGATGCGAAGACCTGGCGAAGGCGTATTTACTCTAAAAAGCCAGCTAATACAACTGCCACGCCTCGGTTCGCTGCACCCAGTTTGACGTCTCGTATCTGTTCGTTATCGCTTCGGACTCGGTCCGGTTCGCTATCGCCCGTCTGTTTGACAAAGGCTTTAAGGCCGTGAGCAGTGACTCAGCGCGGGGCGGCGCGCGGTTAGATTAAAGCCGCATTTTCACTAGGGGACATTTAATTTATCCCACCACTCTGTTGCTCGACACAAAACACACTGTCACACGTGATGTCGCCCGACGTCACTTGTGACATCTAGGGGTCGCAGGACCTGTCGTCGACGCTATTAGTCTTTGTCGTAGTGTGAACAATACAAATGTCGAGCGACATTGTCCCACAAAGTCGCGCGGATATGTCTCGTAAAAGTCAGGTAATGTCTCTGTGATATGCCCCTAAAATGCGGCTTTAGCCCCTTCGAACACTAAGCGACGCAAGTCTCCGATACATTACGACTTCGCACGAACCTGTCGCCTGGATACCGAAGTCGTAAGGTATGAGAGGTTTGCGTCGCCTAGAGTACGAAGGGGCTTTTTTTAGGCAGGAGGGACTGTCAGACTTGTCTATACATATAATAAATCTGTAGAAGGGTCAATTCTGTACATTGAAAATATTGAAAAAATAAATAGCGGGGTGTGTTGCTGGATCGATACCAAACCCAAATATGTGATTTAAAAAATTTTTGTCTGTCTGTCTGTCTGTCTGTTTGTGCAGGCATCACGTGAAAACTAACGGTTCGATTTCGATGAAACTTGGTATAATTATACCTTATTATCCTAGGCATAACATAGGATACTTTTTATCCTGGAAAAATACGTAGAAAAAAAATCAGTTTTATTCATAGACGTTGTTCTGTAGAACCGCGAATCTCCTTAATTATTATAGGCTTAGCCGTATTTGGGTCCAATATATATTTATAAGATGTCCATCACCATATAAACCATCCACGCGAAGACCGACATCCGCGCGGACGGAGTCGCGGGCGGAAGCTAGTACTGAATAAAATCCACGGTGTGGCTAATACAACTCCACATTAAGGTTGATGTGTGTCAGCCTGTCTGTGGTAAAGGTATCCATTTTTATGAAGAGAAACATTCGATTAAACTCGCTTTAAACAGGGTTAGGTGGGTTAACCTGCTTGGGGGTTGTTAGGGGTGGTTTAAAAGGGTTGCGAGGGTAAATTGGGTATGGTACATCAAGGTTGATGTGTATTGCCTGTTCGTGGTTGAGATATTAACTTTTTTGAAAAGAAGTAGGCAATTGAACTTTATTACCTAGGATTAGGCGGACGAGCCCGCTTGGGGGTTGGTAGGGGTGGTTTTTACGGGTAGTAGGGGTATATGGGAGTGGAAATTTAAATATCGCAGTCGCATATGATAATAGGCATCCTTCTGAGTATTTTGAATTTTGTTTTATTGAAATCGGACGAAAATTGAGCTGTGGCTGGACTTTTGTCCACTTTTCTACACTGTGCTACGGTGGCCGGAGATCGTCTTACGACGTCCATCACCGTGGGCGTCTACCAATGCGGCTGGACTGTGAGGTGGTCGCTGTCCTCAGTGTCCTCTCCTGCACGCGTCCCGCCTCCTACGCTAGCATGACTACTTCGCAGAAGGAGGCGACCGCTTCCCACTCCTTCTCCCCCCGCAGCATAGCCTCGACCAATTTCGGGCACGAGAGGTCGCCGCCTATCGCCGTCGTGAGGACACGGCGGTGCTCTGCTTGGGGTTAAGCTCCAACTGAATGTAGTTGTTGTAGCTTAATGTAGAATGTTTTTTTTTTCATATTTTTACCACTTTGTCTGTTTTTGTTATTTCTTCCTTTCTTTTTATACAACTAGCACTTTTCCCGCGACTTCATCCGCGTGGGTTACGTACTTTCCTATGCGGCGATAAGCCCCTCTTGCGGCGATAAGCCCCTCTTTGAGGAGTGGCCAGAGAGGCGTCACGGCGTACTCGCCTTCCGCTTGAAGCAGGTTCCGGACACGGAATTTTCGGAAGGTCCTTGTGTCAGATTGAGAAAGAAGAAACGCCTGGGTGTCACCACTGCGAGGATCGCCCGGAGGACAAGTGGAGCATACATACGGACCTAGACTGCCCCGCTTGGAGATCCGCCGTGTCCTCACGGAAGCGATAGGCGAGCGAACTCTCGCGCCCGGTTGGTCGAGGTCATGCTGCGGGGCGAGTCGGAACGGGAAGCGGTCGCTTCCCATGTGCTTTGGTTCTTTTTAGTCATTAATTAGAAAACTTTGGTAAGTTTTACAAAAGCTCCAACGTTTAACTTCGCAGTAAAGCCATTTTCATGTATGTAGGTCTCTTGAATTCAAAGATATTTGCATTTTATTGTACACTAGCACTTTGCCCGCGACTTCGTCCGCGTGGGTTACGTACTTTCCTAATTCCCCCTTTTCACCCCCTTAAAGGTTAAATTTCCAAAAACCCCTTCTTAGTGCTCCCCTACATAATAATAGAAGCCGTGTGCAAAATTTCACATTCCTAGCTCCAGTAGTTTCGGCTGTACGTTGATATGTCAGTCAGTCAGTTCTCCTTTTATATATATATATATATAGATTTGTCATTTTTTTGCGCTTTAATACTTTGACGTGAGTTACTTTGAAACTTTGTTTTTTTTATTTTACCATTTGAAATGAATTTGTTTGTAATTTGATTCTATTTTTTTATAATTTGACATGATATTTTCATTTTTTTTTAAATATTATTTGTGTATGTTATCATTGTGCATGCAAGGACGAATGTGGGGAAGTTTTGCTTTTGATTTATAATAATTGTCAGACAATTTGAGTTCTTTAACCCTTTGACCGCCACGTCAAAAAAACAAGGACGTGCTCTCAGCGCCAAGCTAAGAAATAAAATAAATAAATACATACATACAAAACAGTAGTGCGTCTAGATAGATTTTAATAAGCTATATTGACGTTTAAAATTCTTTCTTGTAGTCGCGACGCGCGACGGTGGTGTGCTGGGCACTTTTTGGCTTGTCGTCTCTACGTGACTGTGGCGGTCAAAGGGTTAAAAGGCCTACCCAAATGTCTTTTCTTTGGTATTGTTCAACCTGTCGTTGAGCTCCTTGAGTTCTGAGTCGAGCTACACGCTAACCGACAAATACTTGCACCGACTGCACAGGTCAACTCAAATCTGTGTGGTTATTTCCTCAAAAAACCATCTCAGACACCCGCATGATCCTCGTATGACCTGAGCAAAACAATGTCGGACTTTAAAAAAGACAGGACCTCTGAGTTTGTTTCGGCTGTCTCTTCTCAGAGTTGTCAGGTACGAAACTCCGGCCTCAACTCTGTGATGTGTAAAAGTGGTTTTTATAACCAACTTACAAAATAAATATCAATTATTTATCATAAATTTTCAAATTTAATTAGTTTTTCCGTCAGCTAGAGTTTAGAAAAACAATGGACACGTATTACATTATATACAAAGATACGCATATTAACACAGATAAAACGCATCAATATACGAGAGTGGCGTTAGCTCGTGAAGTCAGAAAAAAGTAAAAACTGGCAATTTTAAGTGTCGTATCTTCGTTAATTTTGGTTTACATAACAAAAGAAAGAGTTCGTGTCATGTATTTTTTGATAATTTAACTTACGATTTAAGATTTTTTTCAGTCAAATGTGTATGAGCCCCTCGAATATTTGACATATCATTTCATACATATTAATGCCCAATTGCCTCTGATACAAGAGATAAGTCATTATAATCAAGATAACTGTATCTATGTAATTACTAATTCCATTTACTTGATAAAGCTTGCGACATGATGATCGCCTATAGGTACAGACGACAGCACATAAACCTACTGCCTTCTATCAAATCCCAATCGAACATGAACCTTCTTTTTTTGTGATAGAGTTGAAAATCTATTGTCAAAATTTGACAGAATGGGGTACGTTCGAAGAGGGGTTTGTACCTAACCTTATTTCAGTTTTTACTTTGCTTTATCTAGTTTTATTCAAACTATGTTATACGAGGAAAGATTTTATTTTATTTTTGTATGTTTGTTTGTTATGCATTAATTAAAAACCTAGTTCACCAATTTTCGAAGTTCCTTCACCCGTAAATAGTAACATTATTATCAACTAGTAACATTGGCTGATTTTAGCGTTCCGTATACATACGGGACCCAATTACAAAGACTGCGATAGCTAGATTTTTTTATCGTGGTAAAATCATCAAATGAGTCCTCCCACACAGGTCAGGGAGGGACTGTCAGACTTGTACTGACTAAAATCCACGGTGTCCTTCACTAACCCTTTACGTACCGGGGTCACGGTAAATCGTAAGTCCCGCGAACGTGATAGCTAGATGGTTGAAATTTTCACAGATAATATATTTCTGTTGTCGCTAGAACAACAAATAATTACTAAAAAAGAGAATAAATATTTAAAGGGGCAATTTTCAGACATAATTTATATGCAAATTTTTGCTCGAAATTGATAACGGCTACAGAAAGACGCTTGAGATATTTGATACTACCTGATATAAGAAGATACGGTTATTTTTTGTACTAAGTTACCTTGCCCCGCACTAGGTATTCCTCATATATCGTGGGTGTGGTTACAAACATAGAAAATCACATACAAAAAAAAACCAAGCTCCTAAAAACTACTTGTAGGTAATTCCGTCGAAGAATAATAATATAACAGAAGATACGCAAATTAATATCATAACGAAAGGCGTTATCAGATATTTTATATTGGAGCTTTAACTCTTATCTTTTCGTATTGTGGAACAAGAATACGACGAGGGTATAAGGAGGGTGTACTGAGTTCCAGCTACGAGCTGACGCTTCTCCGTACTGACACCAGTCTGAACATAGCTATGCAAAGCCGTGCAAAAAAATTATCGATAATGCAGATCTTGTTTTTATTTTGAAAGACTGCTAAGTGATAAAAACATGAAATAAGACCTCTTGCCATTTTTTAGCGTGGTAAAATCATCAAATGAGTTATCCCGCCCAGGGCAGAGCGGGAGGGACTGTCAGACTCGTACTGACTAAAATCCACGGTGTCCTTCAATAGCCCTTAACGTTCCGGGGTCACGGTAATTCGTTCAGTCCCGCGATCGTCCTCTCTTACCCTGGGTTAAAGGGCAGAGACTGTCAGACTCGCATTGACTAAAATCCACGTGTTCCTTAGCACTATTAAGCCATTTACGTTTCAAAGCCATTTACGTTGACTGGCCTGTTGGTCTAGTAGTTAGTGACCCTTACTGCTATGCCGGAGGTCGTGGGTTCGATTCCCACCCAGGACAAATGTTTGTGTGATGAGCACGATCATTTGTTCTGTGTCTGGGTGTAATTTATCTATAATATGTATGTATTTAGAAATATATAAGTATGTTTATCAGTTGTCTAGTACCCATAACACAAGCTCTGCTTAGCTTGGGACTAGATGGCGTTGTGTGATAGTTGTGGAATATTTATTTATTTTATATACACGGTTATTGTCGGTTATCTATTTTGACAGTCCAGGACCCTGCCAGGCTTCTGCTTAGGATATGAAGATATGAATAATCTATGACCAGCAGAGTGTTAGTGAAAAAAATCCTTACAAAAATTGTTAGTATTACTCAAACAAATTGATTGGCAGCAATAATAAATATCATTTTATCGACAACTAAGTACTAATCGAAGGTCTCAATTTAATAGTCCAATGTTCATATCGAATCTACATTACTTACCTATTATTCAGAAGCCTATGCCAACACAAGTTTCTTTTTAAAAAAAATCGTGTGTGTGTGGAAATCAGCGGCTCGCGTCCGATCATAGACCATGCCCGGGTCAACGGGGCGTCATGTTTCACGCACTGTTTAAAGTGATGTCAGCAAACTGACGGCCCAGGCTTAGAGGGCCAAAGTCTGTCGGGGTCGCGGGACCGTGGTAGCCGTGACCCTGGAACGTAAAGGGCTAGTGAAGGATCACCGTGGATTTTCATCAGTCTGTCAGTCCCTCCCATCTCGCCCTGGGTACGTAGTACCGCAGGTTATTAAATATTCTGTGCTGTGCGTGGAGAACTCATTTCATGATTTTACGACGATAAAAAAGCAATCTGACCAAACGCCTGCCGGGTTTGCGGGACTGTTTATGGCTGGCTATTGAAGGGACACCGGGGATTTTAGTCAGTAAGTATGAGTCTGACAGTCCCTTCCGTGACTCATTTGATGAATTTACAATGATATAAAAGCATGTTGCTAAATGATATTGACCGAAAAACCAGAGTCACCGACATGGCTCTTAAGATTTGCAAGTTGTACAGCAATGGACAGACCACATATTGCTCGTAGAGTTGATACCGACATGGACATGCTGGACGACCATGAACTGGAAGACACAGCGTACGCAGGCCTCCCACTAAGTGGTCCGACAACATCGCGAGAGTCGCTGCAACTGACAGATGCAAGGATGATGGAAGTGGCGGATTGTCGTGTAGCGTGGATGTCTTGTTCAACAGGAGAATTAGCATATGGAAACTGGCATTTGTTCGCAATTAAGATTGTCCGATAGTTACAAACAACAATCGCGGGTGACGCACGTCTATATTTCTAATTTGGCAGTAACGAAGCTGAATCTCGAATTGATACTACATTGCGGTCGCGATGCAAAATCGTGATGACGAGGTACTTATAATGCAATTGACAGCGTAGTAAGTGTAGGTATCGTGTTCATTTTGCGACTGTATACGTACATATCTCTGCAAAGTCACTGTGAGCGTCAGCTCTTATGGTCAGAAATTATTATTCATTAGTGAAGTAATTTTCGGAATCGGATTAAAACGTTTCAAGACTACAGTTACTATGATTGACGTTACCACTTTCTATAATATTAAGTATAGATTTATCAAGGTAACATTATTGGAACTAGTTTATTTTATTCGACTATTAAAACTTAATCACACTGAAGCCTAAATCCTATATAGCTCAAGATTTTCCAACGAGCTATGAAGAGGGCTAGACGGAGTCTATGCGTGATCGAATCAGAAATGAGGAGATTCGTAAACGAACCAAAGTTACCGACATAGCCCAGCGCATTAGCAAGTTGGAGTGGCAGTGGGCAGGCCACATAGCACGCAGAACAGATGGCCGGTGGAGCCGTAAGGTTCACAAATGGAGACCACGCATCGGCAAGAGCAGCTTAAGACATTGGTAGGTGGACAGACGATCTGATGAAGACCACAACATCGCGCTGGATGCAAGCCACTTCCAACCGGTACTATTCGAAATCTGTACCGGATGTTCAGCAGTAGATGTCCTACTGCTAGCGTAATGATGATGAATAATAAATAGCATCAACATTAAATAAATTAGCCGGATTATACGGATTTAACAATCTGCCTGCATTATAAGTACCTAAGTAGTTTATATATCGTCGTGGAATTTACCTGAATCATCTGATGATGTTGATATGTCAATCAGCAACAAAAGATTTGTTATCTAATACCTATTCTATTGGTTGTTCTTAATAAAGTTCAACTATAGCAAGCAAACGTATGGAATCTTACTTACTTAGCATTGCTCCGGGATAGCTTCCTAAATCATGGCGTGATTTCAATGTTTTGGTATCAATTTAAAGTTAATAGTTAAACCTAAAGCCGCGTTTCCATTTCGTGTTGATTTCTGCGGAAGTGGTTATAATTTTATCGAAAAATGCATCAAAAAGAGAAAAAGACACGTTGGTGGGATAAAAAATACCTACAAAATAAAGAAAATTTATTCAACAAATTGTGATCTCCGTGTGGTTGATGGATATTTTACGAACTTTACCCGAATGAACAAAACAGACTTCGAGACAAGCAACAATATTTCGAAATGCAACTAGTGCGTCTTTCAGATTGGCTGTTACACTTCGATATTTGGCAACCGGAAATTCCTACCAACCATAAATTCATACCATCAAAATATCAAGACAATTAATTAGTAAAGTTGTACCAGAAGTTTGCAGAGCACTGATTCAGAGTTTTAAACATGTAAAATAAAAGATTTGATAGGTTAACTATTAAACTCTATTCAAATAATCATCATCTGTCAATGATTTAGAATCCCTTAATTGTGTATTAATCCTGTAAATCTGATTTGATATTACGTAATTCAAAATTAACAACATCTTCATCTTTATTTTGTTGAATATTGTCCTGGTTTGTGGTGTCATCATTACTTGCTGATGTGCCGGGTGTGCTTTGCCGTCCTGTACTATAGCCGTAGGTATTATACTGTTGGCGATACTTTCCCATACGAGCATCAATCAATATATTATTTATAAATTGTTTGGCTATTAGAGTAGAATATTCATCCTTTATGTGTCGAAGTTCTGATCCCACATACTTCCCATAAACATCAAATTCATCTGTCATTTCATCTCTGTCCTCCAATCTTTTTTTTACATTCTTCGTTACTTCACAAGCTTCATCAATGTTTTCGTCGTAACTCCGCTTCTTCGCTACTTTTATCACAGTTTGCAGAATTGTTTCGGATTGATCTGCTCGCACTTCTTCATTTTGGTGTTGCATTGAATTATCTTCATTTTGATGTTGCGGAAAGTTATGGTCTTCCAACTAAAAAAAATAATGATATATTAAGCTCGAGTATGAAACGTTTCAGATTCCATGAAATGAAGAGGAATGGATGGAAGAAAATTTAACATGTGGAATTTTCAGCACTGTGTCAGTGCTATAGATGGTAAATAGTCCTTTTAGCTATTGTTGATGCACAATATAATTTTCTTTATGTAAATTATCTGACGGAGGACAATAAAACAAACAGAATTCTATTTCAAATAACTGTCCAGACACTATCATAACCGACAGTGGAAACTTTAGAGTCAACTGATGAGCTTTTTGATTATTAATGAGACCGTTAAACGAATGTTTAACTACAGACTCTCGCGGGCACGAAGAATCGTAGAAAATGTTTTTGGTGTGATGTCTGTTATTTTTCGTATATTTCGGAGCCAAATTGAACTTAAAACTAATAATGCTGAGCCTGTTACTACGACTTGTGTATATTTGCATGATTTTTTGAGTCGAAATAAGCGTTCCAGAGCCTTGTATACTCCACTTTTTTTTTTTTTTTTTTGCGTGGTAAAATCATCAAATGAGTCCTCCCACCCAGGGCAGGGCGGGAGGGACTGTCAGACTTGTACTGACTAAAATCCACGGTGTCCTTCACGAGCCCTTTACGTACCGGGGTTACGGTGATGGGTAAGTCCCGCGACCCCGGCAGGCTCTGGCCCTCTACAGGCCCCGTCAATTTGCTGACACTCCTTGAGGCGCGCGTGGAACACAACGCGCCGTCGACCCGGGCATGGTCCATGGTCGGGCAGCGAGTCGCCCATTACTCGCTGCCCGCATGCCCGCGCCTACGGTGGCCGGAGATCGTCTGGCGACGTCCGTCGCCGTGGGCGTCTACCACTGCGGGTGGGTCGGAGGGAGGACACTGTTCTCTCCCTCACGCGACACGCCTCCTCCTTCGCGAGCATGACTGCTTCGCAGAAGGAGGCGACCGCTTCCCACTCCGTCTCGCCCCGCAGCATGGCCTCGACCAATGCCGGGCGCGAGAGGTCTCCGCCTATCGCCGTCGCCGCGTCGTGAGGACATGGCGGTGCTCTGCCCAAGCGGGGAAGTCCTGCACCGTATGCTCCACCGTGTCCTCAGGACGGTCCTCACAGTGGTGACACCCAGGCGTTTCCTCCCTCCTTATCAGACACAGGAACCTCCCGAAACTTCCGTGTCCGGTGAGGACCTGCGTCATGCGGAAGGTAAGGACGCCGTGACGCCTATCCAGCCACTCCTCAAAGAGGGGTCTTACCGCCGCGATTGCGGCGTGCCCGTGTATACTCCACTAGGAACTTATGACAGAGAAGATTCTGAATTTAATGTAATAGAAGGCACTTTTTTATTTTTATATCGTGGTATGATAATCAAATGAGTCCTCCCACCCAGGGCAGGGCGGGAGGGACTGTCAGACTTGACTGACTAAAATCCACGGTGTCCTTCAATAGCCCTTTACGTACCGGGGTCACGGAAATTCGTGAGCCCCGCGACCCCGGCAGGGTTTGGCCCTCTACAGGCCCCGTCAATAAATGGCACTTGGCGTAATGAAGTAACAGGAAATAATCTACATACTTTCGAAGATGAGAATAAAAATGTGGTCTCTCTCTCTGGTACCATCCATTATAAGAGATTTATTTTTCTAACTATTTCATTAGCGAACAAGGATCTTGGCAAAATGAACGTGCTTAAATAAACAGTTATGTATCTAGGTTAGTATTTTATAATAAAAAAAAACTTACATGATTCTCACTTGTGTCTTTAGTTCCAGTCGTTGTTTCACCTTTCATCAAAAACAGCAAAGGTTCATATGCAAACCATTTACTGCTAAAAAGATCTTCACTGCCACTTTCTGTTTTTTTTGCACATTTAAATTTCTTCCTCTCGCGAGTGAATTGCGATCGAAGAGTATGTACCTTGCTTTCAACCTCTTTCACAGACACATCTAGTGTTTTCGCTATTGAATCCCATGCATCTAGTTTTTTAAATTTATTTTTATAGTCTTTGTGAGCAGTATCCCACAAACATTCATAGTTTTGGTACAGTTCGATTAATTTGAGCACTCGTTCCTTACACCA
This sequence comes from Agrotis puta, assembly GCA_943136025.2. Classification (NCBI taxonomy): domain Eukaryota; kingdom Metazoa; phylum Arthropoda; class Insecta; order Lepidoptera; family Noctuidae; genus Agrotis; species Agrotis puta. The sequence continues at coordinate 10,636,476 of OW964186.2, read as the reverse complement.
CTCTACGGACATTGTTGCGCGTCACGTCTCCACTCGACAACAATTGATGCTCAACTAACGATGCTCTTTAAACAAACAACAAGCCGAGCGCCATGTTGCGCACCAGCTGGCAACGTCGCGCTGTTGCGCAGCGTAGCCGTACATGTTGAGCGTCACGTGTCGCGCGCCAAATGTTGCCAGGGGAAACGCGGTTTAGTAGTTATTTAGAGCGGCATCGGAGTAAGTGATTCCATACTTTTGCTCACAGCTGTATTTTCTATTTCATCTTATCTCTGCTTATTTGAATATTGAGATAATTCTAGATATTTTTTATTTATTTATAGCGTACTTGAAGTACCTATTTACTGCACTTTTAATGTATGGAAAATTGTAAAAGCGCCTCTTGTGTACGAAAGAGGAACTAATTTTTTCATGATAGGGCCTGTCTATTCTAGTTCGGGGCCTGTTGGTTGTTCTGTTCAACAAGTAATTATTTTTCTCGAACCCAGTATTCCAAAATCACAATAAAACAGTATCATTATATTCCCAGTAAGTTACTTGTCCCATTATCACGAAAACAAAAAGTAGTTTGTTTGTCCCGGTATCCTGCTGTATTGACTTCTCAATACTTCGGTCTCGGTATGTTTGTGCTGGTATCCCGATTAATGGAACATTTGTCCCGGTAACCCGATAAACGGGACATTTGTCCCGGTATTCCGGAAAATAAAATGTTTATCCTGGTTTTTAGACCCCAAGTCCTTTGTTGTTTCGTTGGGATCCCTAAGTTTTTTTATTTGAGAAAATTATTAAATGCGTTCTCCCACTCTGGGTGAAGACGTAAGTACTGCCAAATTTACTGCCTAAAACCGCTAATTGTTCCTTCGATCACCCTTTAAAACCTCTTGTGACATTACCCCTACCTTAGTACGAGCGACACCTTATGGCGATTCCTCCGTAGTGGCCCGCGAAAATCAAATTTTCATGTGTTTTTTACAATTTGCATATCAATGACAAGTTGATATGCAAATACAGCCTCTACAAAGAAATTTCTAAAAGACTTGTTGACGCTTCCCGTGACCCAATAGCTGGCTTTTGCCTTCGCCAGAGGCTAAGTATTGCCATGCAAAGAAGCAACGCCGCCAGTCTCTTGGGCACATTACCAGCTGACAGCGTTGAGGATGAATTTTCCGATGCTTTATAATAGTTTAGTTTTATTTTAATTTTTTAAAAGCAGCTCACAACCTCCTCTATGTAGAACTGCGAGATACGAACCCAAAAAATAACCCTACTTTAGTACACTGTTTTAAAGAAAATAAACAACACGTTACCTGCAAGCAGGATGGTGAGGACCCCAAGTGAACACAACCGTAGCATTTCAATGCTGACAGGTAACTGGACAGCCATCATCAGCACAGGTGATATCTAACGTCACAGATAACAGTCGAAACTTAACCTCGCGAGATATAATGCCCTCTTTGTAATGCAATAGATATTGTTAAATCTTATCTTTCTTGATCCACGATTTTCATGAGTTTAATGAATTTATTAAACGATCTTGATTGGTAAATTTGTTAATTTATGAAACTTTATTATTGACTAGCTTCCGCCCGCGACTCCGTCCGCGCGGATGTCGGTCTTCGCGTGGATGGTTTATTTCCCCATTTTGAGTAACTCTGACAATGACTTCTTATAAATATTACGGCGCTGAATCCACTGCAGGTAATGCAACGTGTGTTCGCGGTTCTACAGAACAACGTCTATTAATAAAACTGAAAAATAAGATTTTTTTCTACGTATTTTTCCAGGATAAAAGTATCCTATGTTATGCCCAGGATAATAAGGAATAATTATACCAAGTTTCATCGAAATCGAACCGTTAGTTTTCACGTGATGCCTGCACAAACAGACAGACAGACAGACAAAATTTTTTTTAATCATATATTTGGGTTTGGTATTGATCCAGCAACACCCCCCGCTATTTATTTTTTCAATATTTTCAATGTACAGAATTGACCCTTATACAGATTTATTATAGTATAGATATGAATATTAATTATAGAAATATGTACGTACAATTGTAAAAAAAATGATTGATGAGGTTGTTGACTACCAAATATATTGTGAAAGATACGCTCACGTGAGAATCGCTCTCACAGAATTGCCGCATAGGGTTATTATGGCAATAAGTGGATGAATATGGCTATTCTGCTACGATTACGATCTCACTTCACCCAAATGAACCCACAATCGAATCACTTTTAAAGAAAATCATTGCATTCCGCACGTGATGTTTAGAGAATTTCGGGCACGCCACAATGGCGGCGGAGGCTGAGCTGAGGAGTGGCCGTCCTCATACTCCTCACATTCCGTGTAATACAGGTCCTCACCAGCCACAGATGTTTCGGGAGGTTCTTGTGCTAGATTGGGCGGGAAGAAACATCTGGATATCATGTCACAGGCACATCGTATTTTACTCGCGCTTCAACAGACCTGACAACAATCTGACGGAGCCCCCATAGAGGACCAATCGCCTGCCGGGGTCGCGGTACTGTGACCCTGGAACCTGGAACATAAAAGGGCTATTGAAGGAATAACGTGGATACGTAAGTACAATTCATAGCTGACACAAAGACGAAATTATTCAGATTGACGCATTAATATAATTTAATCATTGATTCTGCCAAATTAATCAGTAATCAAGCTTGTTTAATTTGGTCACGTACAAGCTGATAAGAGATAAAAAAGCGTTCTGAATCAAAGCTATAGAGTGGCTAGATCGACTTTCATAGATAAGGTAATGTTCATACAATGTAAAAATCGATCGAGTGCGACTCGGGGGCCCGTATCCAATAGTTTGTACCCATGCGGATGGTTCCGTAACAACTTGTAGATATGTTACTGTAAAAGCTCGAACTACTCTAGTAAAACCTAAGATTTAAACCCGTTTTTGTTGCACACTTGTATTGTAAAGAAAATTTACAATTATGCAACAAAGACGCCGATTATATGAAGATTTTTGTTGAGTTTTTAAAAAGGGTAAAATAAAAATAATAAAAGGAACTGACTTCAAAACAAAACACAAAAAAGTGTAAAAAACTTTTCTTTCGGAAGTCGGTGGCTTTGCTTTTTATTTCATTGACTATAGCCACTGACTTCTGCAGTCTTCCCTAAGTTGAACAATACCTAGTACAGCAACAAAGAATTACTTAAATCGGACTTGTAGTTCCAGAGATATGCGAACACAAACATAAAAACATAAATATATTACATTACATATCTACAAATTTCGCACATTTGTCCAGACGCTCATATAGACTAACATATTCGAAAACTGGGCAGTTCTGGAAACACATACAAACATACGGGTCGAATTGATAACTTCCTTTTTTTTGAAGTCGGTTTAAATTGGCCTTTGAATAATCATCGCCTTTGAAAATGCGTCATCCAAGTATCCATGCAGATAACATCATGGGATATCCATTATTGTTTTATACTAAAACCTTCTCCAGGATATGTATAACTAAAACTTTTCTGGAACCGCGTTAATCTCGGTTCAGCCAAACGCGAAATAAATGCGGACAAACATACATACATACATACAAACATAGTGGTCGAACTGAGAACCTCCTTTTTTAATTCGGTTAATAATAAAGATCGATATCCATACAAGCCTTAATAAAAAGATGTATGTACGATTCAACAAAGCCTGCCGGGGTCGCGGGACTAACGACCTACCGTGACCCTGGAACGTAAAGGGCTATCGAGTCTGACAGTCCCTCCCGTCCTGCCTTGGGCGGGAGGAATCATTTGATGATTTTATCACGCTAACAAAAATGGTCGGAGACCCAAATATTGTAACATTGATAACTTGTGTTTTTAGGAATTTTAATTGTAGATGGATTAGTTAGGGACTATCAGACTTGACTGTCCAAGAACAAACCTGTTCCTTTACTTGCCTTTTGCGTTTCAGGGCGTTCGTGTCGTTTCACACACTTTTATTCAGCTAATACTTTTGCACTGATAAAAACAAATTGCACCATATATAAATACCTAAGTTCTGACAAATCAGTCATCCGTCGTCATCATGAAAAATTAATTTATTGCACCAATACGCAATATTTTAATACCTATATGGAAAACCTTCTAGTATTATAATTAATGTGAAAGTTTCTGTGTTTGTAACTCAATCGTGTGAAAATACCTACGGCTGTATTATGACGTCTTAAAACCAGGCTTGTTCCAGTGAGTGAAAGAGACAGAGCTATACAAGTCGTCTAGCGCCACCTCGTTCACTCACTGGAACAAGCCTGGTTTTAAGACGTCATAATACGGCCCCTGGTGGCCTACCATGACGTCTTAAAGCGAGAGTAATTCCAGTGTGGGAACGAGATGGCGCTAGACGACTTATATAGCTCTGTCTCTTTCCCACACTAGTGAATGAAATAAAAAAAACAAACCCGGATATCTGAATTAAAACGGCTGAAATAAATACTTTTTAAAAACTTACGAGTACGTCAATGAAATAAAACATAAAGCCACCAACTTCCGAAAGAAAAGTTATTTACACTTTTTTTTTGTTGAAGACGTTTCCTTTTTTTGATCTATGTTAAAAAAATATATATTATTGTATATAATAAACATATTATTGTATGTTAAAAAAATATATATTAAAAAAAAAATTGTCGCGAAAAATTAAAAAAAAAAAATCCTTTTTTTTAATTTTTTTTTTCGCATCTCAGAAGAGTCTTTCTTTACCCACATGCATGACAACAACGTCCATTGGTTCATTGCCCATTTGAAGCTCACTGGCTACTTTACCCTTCTGTCTGAATTCTTTACAATCTTGGACCTCCCAAGGATCCCTCCCTATGGTTTATTGTAGGGTGTCCACTGTCTTTTTCAGTTTTAATTTTTTAAAGGCATAATTTGAACATAATTGATTTATCATCACTACATAATATATTATAAAACAAAGTTGCTTCCCGCTGTCTACTAGGAATTTCTTCCTGTATCGTGGGTGTGTTTACAAACATAGAAACTCACATACACAATTAAACTACCTGCAGGCCATACAAATATTTGTTCCGTGTGGGGATCGAACCCGCGACACGCTGCGGCGCAGCGTGTAAAATAACTTTTCTTTCGGAAGGAGGTGGCTTTGTGTTTTACTTCATTGACTTAATCGTAAGCTTTTAAAAAGTTTTTATTTCAGCCGTTTTAGTTCGGATATCTGGCTTTGTGTTTTTATTTCATTCACTAGTGTGGGAAAGAGACAGAGCTATACAAGTCGTCTAGCGCCATCTCGTTCCCACACTTCGGGATCGAACCCGTGACACGCTGCGCAGCAGTCGATCGCTCAACCACTGCGCCAACCATCCCGTCAATGTATCTATAATTTTATTATGTGTCCTATCATCCTGCAGCGCTATTCTTTATAAAGAAATTCTTGTGACAGCGCCTGCCGCCACGATGAGACTAAACATTGCTATTCACTTAGCTACTGACAGCAACAGGACGATCAAAGCCGCTTCGTCAAAGAGCACACCGTAGAGTCCAACGATGAGATTTTTATAAAGAACATAGCTGAACACGTTTATTGCCCGTGGTAGTATCCGTTGTACTACCATTAGTACCTCGGGAAAAAAAACCCGTGGTAGTACCAAACGATCTAGTATGCCAGTGTCGCGAGACTGTCTACACAGTTAACCGGGACCCAGGAATGAAAAGGGCAATTTAAGGAACGCGGTAGATTTTAGTCAGTACGAGTCCGACAGTCCCGTCCACTCCACACATGGCGATAGGCCTCATCTGATGATTATAAAACTAAAAAAAAAAACTGCTGCAAAGTAATAAGGAGATGGTATACAGAAGATTATACAAAGAACTGAAAATAATTAATCTATCTATAGTATAAAGTAAGGACAGCGTCCTCCCTCCACCCCAGCCGCAGTGGTAGACGCCCACGGCGTCGGACGTCGCAAGACGATCTCCGGCCACCGTAGGCGCGGGCATGCGGGCAGCGAGTAATGGGCGACTCGCTGGCCGACCATGGACCATGCCCGGGTCGACGGCGAGTTGTGTTCCACGCGCGCCTCAAAGAGTGTCAGCATAGTGACGGGGCCTGTAGAGGGCCAAAGCTTGCCGGGGTCGCGGGACCAAGGGATTACCGTGACCCCGGTACGTAAAGGGCTATTAAAGGACACCGTGGATTTTAGTCAGTACAAGTTTGACAGTCCCTCCCGCCCTGCCCTGGGTGGGAGGACTCATTTGAAGATTTTACCACGATAAAAAAAAATAGTATAAAGTAAGTGAATAGTACCTCGGGTAAATTATAATTTCCCGTGGTATTACTAGATCGCTTGGTAGTACCACGGGCAATAAACGGCTGATCATGTCACCCTGGCACCAGTCATCATCAGCTTATGCCCTATAAATGTTCCCACATCTGGGACCCAGGCCTCCTCTCTGAGAGAGGGAGGCCATAATCCACCACGCAGGCCCAGTGCGGGCTGGTGGATGTCTTCGATTTTTTTGGTTCTATGACATGCCGGTTTCCTCACTATATTTTCCTTCGCCGTTTCGAGAGCAGTGGTGATGAATTACATTACACAAAATAATTCGTCTGTCTGGATTCGAACCCAGGAGCTGCAACTGGTGGGTCAGGGCCGATAACACTGCTACCACTGCTCTCGCTGCTGTCACCAATGTCACCATATAATTATTATATATTTAAAACCAGCGCTGTGACAATTTTAAAAATGTCGCAGCACATACTGAGATAGGAGCCTTTTAGCCTCGCACAGGACTAAATTGTTTTTTATTAGTTTTACCTTTTGTCGTTTTTCTTTTAAATATTTTGTTTCCTTTGTTTTTTTTATTCATGTATTTTGTTTTTATGTTCTGTCCTGTGTGTGTCAATAAATCTCTTTTCTTTTTTCAGTCAATAAACTTTCCACAATGGATAATTTTCCACATAATGGACGTTAAAGAAGGGTGGTCACAACAGTCTTCCAGCCGAGCGGGCATCGAGTCGGTGCGTGCGCAAATCTCCGTTCATGTATAAACTATTTGACGCAGTGGTCCACATGTTCATCGGGCTACATATACCTACCTACTCACCCCTCAAGTTTTCCCTTAAGTATGTTTTAATAGGCACCTGACCTTGCTTTACTTAATCCCAGCAATTTTTTATTTAACTATAGATTTGCGTTTGTCCACTATCTCGCCTGATGTGTACCAAAAGGCGAGATAGTGTTCTCCTTCTTCTTATCGTATGGTTGATGAACAACCTGGTGTCAAAGTTTAAACCGCCCGTAGGCCTCTGACATGGCTTCACACACCGTTGAAAAATCTCTCAGGTGTGCTGGTTTCCTCACGATGTTTTCCTTCACCGTTTTTTAGCAAGTGATAATTAATTTATAATACGCACATGAATTCTAAAAGACATTGGTGCGTGCCGGGGTTCGAACCTGCACCTTTGACTTGGCAGGCCAACGGTCGTACCACTCGGCTATCACTGCTTTTAGTGTTAAAACGCAAAGATGTGATCGACACTCGACGGTGAAGCATGCTTGCCTAGAAGTAACCTATTCACTCTTGACTTGAGTTGACTTTATGTTAAATAAAAGGAAGAGAGAGAAAAAAAAAGATTCACCTGAAAAAGAAAATGAAGAATGCTTAGGCGTATTGTAGTTCCGAACAGATTAAACAAAACTAGAAAAAATTTGGTTAAAAACCATAAAAAACTTTGAAATTATAATAAAAGAACTGAATAAGAAGTCTAGAGTAGAAATGTCTGGAGAGAGAAATGAGGAGTGCAGAATAGCAAAGCGCATAAGTTGCACCTTTAACAATGAACGAAATGATTTCAATACTTGTAACACATTCTGATTTATTAAATTACGTGGCAAATACAAACAAGTCGAACGAACTCACGCTGCAATGTCCTTTCGCCTTTTCTCTCCAGTCAAAGAAATGTGTGTACGACCGTGGCATACACAATGTGCATGTGGAGCGAAACTAAAGCAGTAGAACTTGATTTTAACACAAACAAAAATAACCTCTAAGTCGCAAAAGATACTAGTTATAGTAGCTTAAGAACTTGTGCTGAAGTTAGGACGTTGTGTTTCTCAGCATGAGTCAACCGGCGCACCGCACTGAACGTCATCAGTCGCTCACTAGCCCGCGTGGAGGGAGGACGCTTTTCTCCTTCGCGACGCTTCTAAACTATTATCAGTAAAACAAACGTTAATAGTTTAATCCATTATTTCTTGAACAACGGTGTAAACTATACCTGCATTTGTGTTATTAAACCGTGTAACTTCGTCGTCAGTGTGTGTATCAAAATCTTTATCACGAGGATTTCATTTTTATACGTAAGTATATATTGATTTTTCTCCTGCTACGTGACAGGATATTTATTCCGCTACTAAACAGCATTTTTATCGTCTTCATCGATACCTATTTTCTCTAATATAATTGTGATTCCTTTGATAATTTCAATTAAAAGTTGATAGTTTGCCGAGAAAGCACGTTGTGGCTAAGATTCCGTTACTTATGTGTTCTTTTGAACTTGTCTGACTACTATAGTCAGTCAGCCATGTCTCAACTTTGTGGTATCAATTTTGTAAAGAGTACTAACTTCTAAAGACTATGAATATTTATAAGTGTTACAATCGATTCTTGTTCGGCAGTTGGTTCATATTTAACATCGCCGCGATTAATAGCTGTTGTGTTTACATTATAAAGATCATCGGTACAGCCAGTGAACTAGTGACTAACATGCGGTTAGCCGCTGTGGTCTATTTACTTATAAGTAGGTGACTATAAAAGAATATCAATTACGGAACTTTGTTTTCGAACGCTTGTTCTAGTAATTGGTATGTGATTAAGTATTTAATTCATTTAGAATGTGGAGTGCCACAAGGGTTCAATTTTGGACCAAGTGGGACACCTTCAATTAAGCCTAACTTGATTATGTTTCTATTATTCAGATCTATCGATTAACTTAGTAACAAAATCGGCATGATTTCAAGCACCTATTTATAACTTTCCTGAATCATCAAAGCTACCTATTTCAATTGTTTTATTCTAATAAAATATATGATACAAAAATACAATAAGCACCATTTTAGTAGAATTCCAATAAACTAATGTCAAAACAAATACAGTCCCGGTTTCAATTCAAAGAAGTCAATAAATTCATCATTAGACCATTATTTGTTCTACTACGGTCACAAGGAGAACAACTATAACTTGATGAAACTAAAAATGGACACAAAAGTCTCATCAACCTTTCAAAAGACCGATCCTAACACTTAATGAAGATAATATATTCAGTACATGAATAGAAGACGATACAGTAAAATCTAAGCAACGGTATAGAAACAAAATCAACAAGACAAGACGGTAACGAAATGGAAGGCGGAAACGGTACAATATGCTAAGTAGACGCCTGCAAAATATCGCACTGAGACTTCCTAGAGGAGCTACATTCGTTGACGGATATGATAAATTGGTTCCTTTTCAGTACTTAAAAGATGAAGATAATGGCAGTGGCACGGCAATTTGTTAAGTTTAAAGAACTTTATTCTCAAAAAAAGACAAGAAAAGTCACTTACTTGAGAACAATATTGTCTTAAGCTAAGTTATATTCGTCACTACACTAATTACAATTAAATTAAAATAACGATATCCATACAATATAGAAGAAAGGTATTATTTTCTAGCCAGGATTGAGCTAACTGAGTCTTAAATGCATTAAATGAATGTAAGTTTTAAGATTGTTAAGACATTAATATATGAGGTCAGACTTCGTATGCCTTGAGAGATTTCACATGATCATAATTTGATCTCTGAGGATGCTCATAGAGGATGAGGAATATGATTCTTCAGAAAGATTGAAGAAAAACCATAAGTCTAAAACATGATAGATGTTTTGCAAATTTGAAGAAAATACTCCAGACACTTTGATTGCTTGGGCTTATGTTACTAAGCCAAGATGTTTTGTGTCAAATCAATAAGAGGAAAGATAATACCTCAATCATAACTTCATAACAAGTAAGTGATAAAACAGTGCTAAATTAGAGCTTCCTGAAATTACTTGCCGACTCATCCGTGTGTTGTTTTTGCAATTATTTTGATGGAGTTTCCCTGTATAACACCGACCGAATTACGAAATAATGTAAACGAGATATTACTCATACAATAGACTACAGTTTTTACACAAGTTCGTCGTCCAAACTTCAATCTGACCCAAGTAAATGACTCACGTACAAAGTGATATTACGAAACCTAATTTAAGCTTTGAAAACATTACATACATCCTCTTTTGTAATGCAATACGATTCAGCATTTTGCCGATACTGTACTGTACTAGTGATGCGACGTCGGTGTTTGTGTCATACTTATTTGCATTTTGCTTATAAATGTCAATTGTTTTTGCTGTTATTTTCCTCTATGTCTCTCAGGTATTGCTTTATCTAAGAGTTTTCAGTTTCCAATATTGTTTCAATACGCAGAATATCTATTCACTGTTGGGTTTTATTAAACATGGCAAAGAAATATGGAGTTACGTGTAGCCTGTTTTCTTTCGAATTGAAATTCTCATTTACGATAACAGGCTTTTCTGTTTGAGCCCCATATCAATAAATTCAATATATTGTTAACCTTTTGTTGCCTCGCCTTGCTTGTATAAACCTACGTTTTGGTCTCACGACCTTTAAATTCACACAATATTAAGTATAATTCAAAACAAAGCAATATCAAAACGTTACATTAACAAGCTCTAAATCAATTTCAATACATCTGAATTCAATGTTTTCAAGTTCTCATGCTTAAAATGCCAGTTTTACGTTTACAAGACGTTTACGATCCTAGCAATGAGTAACACAATGGCGTATTATAAAATTTGTGCACGCATAAGGCTCACTAACAATGGAAGAGTATGTGTGACGTGGTCTGAACCATTGTTGAGAGGACCAGAATTATTGGCATTGGCGAATATTTTGGAATCCAATGGAGTATTAACCTTAAGACAAAGTTCTTAAGGTGTAATAGCAGAATCAAGTGCATTAGAGTTTTCATTTTGTTTGATTAAAATATTGGAAATTGTATCTTCTTGTTTGGAAACTGGATTACATAGACTTTTGCCGGTTTAGAAATAAAGATTTTCGAAACTAACTTTGCGAAGTCTTTGTCTAAAAATGTTATTACTAAAACGAAAACTAAATCGTTGAGACACTCAGCAAACAAGACACGGCAGTTAAGCAATTTTTAGAATCGTTTTACATAAAAAAGAACGTGCTTTACAAGTGTTTATTGCAACGTTTACAAAACTGTTTGTTCTTGTCCATGAGACGCTCTCTACTAAAATCTTTTCTATTGATAAATGTTGTGACAAAACCAGGTTTTCGTTCGGTGACCTAGACAACAAGACGTGAAATTCGCAGTCTTATGCTTTTTAAAATGAAACGAGAACTTGCCGTCACAGTTGCTCCAGTTATTGATTAATTTTTAATTATGTTTGACTATTTTATTTTATTAGTTTAAATGCTTTCTTTAAGCATTAATTATGAAGAGAAAGGATTGATTTGAATAATGATTTTGAAAGTTATTATCATATTGGAGACGAAAACAGAAGATAAAATATAGTTTCTGATATCACTGTTTTTCTTCGCATATCATAACATTAACAGTGGTCAAAGAATGAGCTTGATATCCAGTTTCGTAACAATGTTTATATTAACCAGCCAGAGTACTTTGCTTTCAAAGCTATCTCGGTCATACAATAATAAACTGTCTTACATATCCTGGACTGTAGCCAGGCATTGCATTTCAGAACAATGGTTACTATTCACTGGCTTTCTGTTCCATTGAATCTATTGTAGACTACAGGGGTGGCACCCCATAGTTTCTAAAATCATTCTTTCCTTTTCACTCCTCTGTTGCATCAACCGCAAATGGCGGCGACGCAAGATTCTCATTTGCAATATTACTGTCATCCACCTTGTTTTATTGAGAAATCACTGCTGTCGTAATACTCAGCGAAAGTCTGACTTTTATAGTTTCTGCAAGACTTGCAAATGATCAGGATTTGTGTGATTTATGACAAGTTACAGTCAATTTGAAGCTGAATGACGCCTTTGCATCGCTTGCAGTTGAAATACTTGGCTTGATATTAAACGGCGCCTCAATTTAAAGTTTGGGAGAAAGCCAAGAAGCACATAATTTGGCTAGTATTCTAGACTACATAAATAATTTTTAAGTGCCGTCAGAACTATCAACCATGTAACTTTTACATCTCTATTTATTGGTACTTCATCGCAACCTATAGTTACTTTTGAATAGACATTATGACCATCCAGGCTACCATCATTAGTGATTTTAAGACGTTGTATGCTTTGGATTTCTCAAAATTGATGACAATATCAGAAAATGCACCAGGAATGGATAGATGTACTACAATAGGTGCTATTTTATTCATCTATTCGTACTTGAGACAAACACTGTTTGTCTCAGGACTTGGTCGATGGGAACGAGTGTCGAATGTCAGTGTTATATTGTTATTTCCTTATTAACGACTGTATTATCGGCCGGTTCGTGTATCAAACGTTACAATAGGAGCCGAGTGTGGTATTGTAGTGTCTACTTCGACTACTTTGATTTTTATTCTTTAAGATAGGTAGTTTCCGTTGTTTTTATCAGGAATGGTAATATTTCTAAATATCACATAACAATCCTGTAAACCTCGAAGGATAAGTCAGAGGGTTCACCCACATTTCACCAGTTAGGTATGTCCATCCAAAGTGCACAGCAAAGGAGTGGATTACTTCCTGAGTCGGTGTTTCCGAACGCATACAACCCGAATCTCTTCAAAGTTAGAGTGAACAGGATTGAGACAAAGTCGTAGACTTTGTCTCAGTCACCTTTGACCTGGTTGTGAAGAGCAAACTCATCTCAAATAGGGGTGAGCCTATTACCATCAACTAGGCACAAATTCTTATCGACAAACCCCACTAACACAGGCTAAAGTGTTATTGGGTTTTCTCGGTTAGGTATTTTTGAACCTGGGCATTGAACCCAGGTCATCATCAGGTAGATACCATCACAGAAATGTTATAAGATAAACTCTTAAGGAATTTTCATGATTCCGCAGAGCTAGATCGCAAAAGGCAATTATAGGAACGAGGTGGTTTTAGTCAATCCAGTTAAAGACCCCAAGTTTTTAGCTAGATTGATCGAACTCTAGTCAAAAAAATGGTGTGCTTCATTAACTTAATTAATTTAGAGAAGAATCATTTTTTTTGTGGTGGATGTTACTTATATATAAGCGATACGGGATTTAACCCATTGTATGTATAAAACAGGAATCAGTCACTGAACTGTTGATATGATTCGTCGATAATAATATGACTGTCTGGATTTATCTGGTCACGAAATTAAGTCAATTTTAGTATGCCAAAATTTTATTTTAGTTTTTTTTTGTGATAAGCATGAGTTTGATAGTAATTCCAGGGCGTACGGAAAAAAATTGGCAATATTTTTTACGTTTTATCATTTTCAAATATCGATACCCGTCAATCCTGCAAGTTCACTAATTAATCTTTGACCCTTCATGTTTATATTTTATATCGTGTTTACTAGCACGATAGAGAACACGAGAACATACAATGCCTCTAAAAATTTCGCTAAAACCTAAGAAGAAAACACATCATCAACGTAAAACAACAATTACAATTTTAATCAAACGCTAGCTGTAGCCAAATTGTACTAGAATATTCCACGCGAAGGCGGGAGTCTGTTACCATGGCAACCGGGGGGTGAGCTATTTCCAGCCGTCCTGCTTTGATCTGGCAAACAAGCATTCCTCACTGTTTCGACATGTTACTCAAATACTATCTGGCGAAGGTATAAAAAGACCACTTTAGCATAAAGAAGAAAATTTAAATTATGTACCTAATGATTATATATATACAGACTATAAATAAAAACTTACTAGTAATATGTACAAAAAAAGAAAAAAAAAAACATTCAAAGGGCGTTAAAGAATACGTCCACATCGCTGTCAACGGGAACAGTGCCTAGAACGCTGGCAGCATTGCCACGTTGTATGGCAATGCTGACTCGTTGGCCTAGGAATGAGAAGAAAATGGAATTATTGCTCGAGCCACAGATGATTTTCAAACTATACTTACAAAATTTCTCACCTAATTTTTTCACCTTGTCCGTCCGATTCAGGGGGCCTACTTTCTAAGTTAGTTAACGAAGACACGGATACGGATGAACCAACGTAACGTCAAATCTTCGCGGACGGTCAAAATTTATAGACCACCCCACAAGCCTTAGTGTCTATGTCATTACATCAAATTGTATTACAAAATATAGTACGATGTTTGCCCAGATCATGAGTGGTGGCGTGGTCTCTAATGAGCTATCTGTCAAATCGTAATTAATATCATTAATTCTTAGTCCAAGCTCGATGTCACAGGGCGTATAAAACGCCCGTAACTAAGGCCGAAATCACAAATTTTAGACGGCTTAGAGATTAGACCTCCTGTTTCACGCATACTGGTTCCTAGAATTTTCTTTAGAAGATAAAAAATTAGGTCATTGTATGTCTTCACAGCATTACCAATTCTTGATTATACTTAACTAGCACTTTGCCCGCGACTTCGTCCGCGTGGGTTACGTAAATTTTTTTAATTCCCCCTTTTCACCCCCTTAAAGGTAAAATTTTTAAAAACCCCTTCTTAGTGCTCCCCTACATTATAATAGGAAGCCGTGTGCAAAATTTTACATTCCTAGCCCCAGTAGTTTCAGCTGTACGTTGATATGTCAGTCAGTCAGTTCTCCTTTTATATATATAGAAGATAAATTAGATTTTTCATTGTGAGTAATCCGTTGCCCTCCCAGGAATCAGTAACAAGGAAAAGATCAAGTTTTAAATATTGTCTGTCTGTCTCATTTTCCAGTTAATTAAATTCTATGTTTATACATTACAGATTAGCAACAACTGGTTTAACCTGCTTGATTGCTTTATGCTCAAGTTAATAATGTATGTCGCTTTCAGCAAAAATTTTATATTCGCGTATTTTTGGCAAAATGTCCAAAACCCACCAAGAGCCATCATTTTCCGAATTTTTCGTAAATACCTTCTCATTTAGGTTCCGACTGATTAAACGAGATATTTTTTGATTTCAGTAGCATAATTCAGTGGCATAAAGTAAAAATGATTAGGTAAATAATTGACAATAATGTCAATAATGCTTTTAATTAATTAAGTACGCATTATGATGACTAAAATCCGTACCACAAACAATTTTACTAAAAAAACAGCTGACGTTCGCGCCACAATATCCGTTCTAAATTCGAACGGTAAGCCGCGTTCACGTCAGTTCACACGCATGCGCTTCATTCATAATTTACGAATCATTGTCTGCGTGTGTGTCCCACGGTCTGAACTAACCTTAAACACAAGACATGGTGGATGTGTAGCTGTGGTATTTGGACTAAATATGCTTTATTTATTTACGCATAGCTCGTAGTTTATGAGAGTAAGTAGTAGGCCAGGGCAAAGAACTAAGCGTAGTGTGTGATTAAGTTGATGATTTTAAATCGCTTGATCAATTCTAGAAATCATGCATGCAAACATGAAATCTATATCAAGGCCTGTTGTTTGATTAGTAGTAAGTTACCTGTAAGTTACAAATGTTATACAAATTTTAACCATTCGAAAAATTCAAAATTACTCATGCATTTAGTATGAGAAAATTTGAGTTTTTCTCCAATACACAGTCATTTATTTTTTTATTAATGAAACAATAATATTACGGTGATATACAAATCACTAACAAAATTTTACTATTGAATAACCGACTCAGACTCGGACACATTAATTTTCACCAAGAAAACTGACTGCAGAAAAACAGAAGCATTTTATTGCAGGAAACAGTGTGAACACTGCGTGGTCTGCTCCGTAACAGGAAAAATATCAAAGCAGTTTGTTTTACAACAGACAGAGCCACGGGGATCCATCCGTAAATAAATTAATTACATAATCACCTCGTTAATCTATGGTCAGAACTACTACTGTGGATAAAGGCCTTAATTCCCAGTACGGGCGAAGGGTGTTTGAGTTTTTTCAGACGAAAGAAGATGGCTAAATAGAAGTGTGGGCGACAACCCAGCATTCTATAGACATGGGACCTAGTGTTGTACGAGTATAACGCTGAATAGTTCAATATTAGTATTTCATATCTCGTAAAATAAGTTTTAAAGACTTGTCATATCTTCACGATCCTTAAAAGAAAAACGTGAATATCTAGTTAATGTGTCTTTCGAGTTAATGTGAAATTATCCAGAAGACCGGGGGTCAAATCCCACTTACAACTGAATTTTTCTTTCCTCAAAAATTATCTTTATGCGCGTCGCATGCGTTATTGCGTTTAAAAATACTAATTAATAATGTGAAATTCATATAGACGTCTGGTGCACTTATTTAGCCATTCCCTTTCGTATCAAAACCCATTGAGTCCGGATTCTTGCTTGGTAAGTATAATAAACTGTGACTGCACGGCTGTTTAGTGTTTACGCGTATAATCTGTGGCACGCCGAGAGCAAACAATGCGTTGAGTCATAGACATTCATTGTCCATAGATAAACTATTGTTTTTACTATACGATGCACGTTGTGTAGACGCGGGGTTATGTCAAATAAATTTTGTTAAAGAAGGAAGGGAACCTAAAAATCACAAAATATAATCATCCGATTTGGTGGAGTCATACTGAAATTATGTGCGTACGTAACGTTCTTTGTTTTATAATATGTAAAGGTTATAATTAACGGTCAAGTAGGTAGGCATTACGTCTCATATCATAACACGCAGTAATAATTAGTACGTAATTAATTGTCCCGAATTTGATATTTATAAGTAAAATACCTACGTATTAACCGGGATAATTTTGCTGATTTTACAATGACTAGGCAAACCGTTTGAGGAAACTAGCGTGTTTATTCATAAACTATAGTTAAACGTGTGATCTGTATTGTCTGGTATATGATATTTATAGTTGTCGTATGAAAACATTAATTTCAATCTCATAATATTATTAACATCATTGTATTATACAGGGTGTAAGAGACATCGACGCACAAACGGATACCATGGGTTCAGGACATGATTCTGGACCCCCACCCCCATGTTGGAATTTTTCGTCGGTTTTTCCCAAATTTTCTCTTTTTTTTTGAGTTTTTTTTTTACTTTCGACTGTTCATAATCGTTATTCTTACTTAACCCAATGATATTATTAATAAAAAAGTAATTATTTCGCTACTTTCACAAAAAGGAGCTATGTAAATAATACTACGTGTAGAAATAGGTGTTTTCTCAGCTGTTTATAAAAGTTTAAATAAAAGGTCATCGTATACCTAAATACTGTGTCCAGTACCGCAGTACCTGTAGTATCTAATGCGCGGCACACTATTAAAAAAAAACCAAATATTAAAAAAAAACAGTCCCGAATCATGTCCTTGACCCATGGTAACCGTTTGTGCGTCGATGTCTCTTACATCATGTATTCCTATTTATAATAACGTTTATAATAGAAAATAATTTAGATATAAAAACCGGCCAATTGCGAGTAGTAGCGAGTACAATCTATAAAATTAGTAAAAGAAATCACGTTTGTTGTCCCCCCGTAAATATTTATTTTATTCTGTTTTTAAGTATTTCTTGTTATAGCGGCAATAAAAATACATCATCTGTGAACATTTCAACTAACTATCATAATTCATGAGATACAGCCAGGTGACAGACGGACAGACAGACGGAGTTTTAGGCCCGTATTACAGAACGCACCTCAAAACTCAAGTGTTACTTAAAACTAGTTTCAACTAATCAAATGCCTTGAATCTAGTTTTACGTAATGCTTGAGTATTGAGTGATGTTCTGTACTTAATACGGGCCTAAGTAATTGTAGTAGAGTGCCGTTTTAATCTTTGGGTACGGAACTCTAGAAGAATTTACACAAGTTACTATGACGTGATCAACCTATTACTATGTATCTCTACCTGGTTGTTGACCTTATATTTTTTGTCTACTGCTAAGTTCTGATCTCATCACATGACGCAAGTATAGCATTCGCAATTAAAAAGCGATCACTCTTGGCCAGTCATTGAAAAGCTCTATTGTTAAAAGATTACCATCTTAGTTTGCGAAACAGTCTATGGAGAACCATAGAGTATTTTATTTTTTATGGCAAAGGCTGTCGAAAGACAGCCTTTGCCATAAAAAATAAAATAAGGAGGTTCTAACAATAGCATTTAATAGGCTGTGTGAAAACACAGCCTATTAAATGCTATTGTTAGAACCTCTTTCGTTTAGTTACAATTGCTCAATATTTAATTGAATTGTTATGTTATTACAATAATTATAAAGTAAGATATAATTTTCGACTTGTTAATTGATAGGTAATACTCGTACTTACAAAATCAGTATTTTTTTTTATCGTGGTAAAATCATCAAATGGGTCCTCCCACCTACTGTCAGACTCGACTGACTAAAATCCACGGTGTCCCTCAATAGCCCTTTACGTACCGGGGTCACGGTAATTGACCCCGGCAGGCTTTGGTCCTCTACAGGCCCCGTCACTATGCTGACACTCCTTGAGGCGCGCGTGGAACACAACGCGCCGTCGACCCGGGCATGGTCCATGGTCGGACAGCGAGTCGCCCATTACTCGCCGTCCGCATGCCCGCGTACAAAATCAGTAGGTACTTACGAAAATTCCAGAGTACCTTTAAAAAATAAAATAGTTTTCCCTAATACTAAAAAGAATGCAAAGAGATATTTAACAATGGCGTTTGATTACTATGATCACATTATACATAATCATGTTGAAAAAACTACAACCCATCTTTAAACTCTGTGTCTCGTGTAGTAGCTGCATTTTCCCATTCAGGGTCGATGCCATAATCCAAATCGGTTTATTGACAATCGATTAAATGACCCGCATATTATTTAAATTTCGAATGCGTTCCATCGATTCTCTAACACTGTGTTTGGTACGGTGTAACCCGACGTTTCTTTTAGCGCCTGTATAAAATTGTTGATTATCTGTGGAAATTTTATTGAACAAAACAAAATGGCGGCTAGACAAATAGCCAAGGGTGAACAGTATCTGATTTTAAAGTAGTATTTAATTTCTTTGAAATGAAATTTTAACTTCACCGCCTTTTACAGTAACAATTCTATAAAACATTCTAATACGGGAACACGAAGACGAAAACACCATAAATAACGTTGTTATTATGTCCCTAACTCGTGGCTGGACATTATCTACCCTTCAGTTTATCTGCAAGGAGGTCCTACGCAAGAAGACATTATATCGCGATACACCGATACCGTGGGAGTACGGTGGGTGGGTGTCAACTTGTACGGATAACACAGATGCCGTTTAGCCCGCGTTCATATTTAGAACAAAATGGCTGCTGTACGTTTTTTTTTTAGAATCACTTTTGATTTGATTTTAAGGAGAATTTGAATTAAGAGTCTTGCAATTAAGTTGATTTCATTTGGAAGAGAATGGGAAGTTTCACGCCAGGCTCGGCTCAGAAGGCGCTACCAGCGCATAATGTCAATAAAGGTCTCAGCACACATATGGGATCGGAAAGGGATCGTAACCGTAACGCCTTTCGCCTCGCTGTCAACCAGGCGTCAACCTACCGTATGCACGTAACGAAAGCGTATCAGCAGCGCCTGTACGTCAACTCGGCTACGGCTAGGCGACACCGCGCTTACGCCTCGCCGCCCCCTGGCTGACCTGGTTGGCACCAGATCAGTTTGAATCCAAACGTTAAGTGTAGCGCACGGTTATGTCTTGGTTTACAATACGTGAGTTGGCTATCATAGCCATAGCACTTGATGAAGAGGAAAAAGAAAATAGCAAGAAAAAAAGAAAAAGATATTGGGTACACAGTATGAATAAAGCAAGGAGTACTGAAGGGGAATTTCGGACTATAAAAAAACATTTGATGGATGATGAAGAGAAATTTTATATTTATTTTCATATGCCGAAATATCTCTTTTATAGCATTATAATAAAATATATAATAAATATCTCTTTTATTCGTCTTTAGCAGGCAAGTCGCGGGAGGGGAAAGGGGAAAGGGTGGACGAAGAGATGTGAGCTCGGGTACGGAGAGACGTAAGCGCGGGGACGGAGAAACGTAAGCGCGGGGACGATGAGCCGTAAGCGCGGGAATTCAAGTTCGGAGCCTGTTCCGAGGCGAGGCGATTACGTTATTATTCCGATTAGTGTGCGTTGCAGTAGGGAGTTTAATACAAACCATTCTGAACGGCTCGAGGCGATACGGTGACGATCCCTTTCCGATCCCATATGTGTGCTGAGACCCTAAACTGTATGATTAACTTGACATACACTACACACTCGAAGCTACACTTGACGTTGTTTAAGTTATGCGCTTGTAGCGCCAACGGCTAAAACTCGCAGTGAAACTCACTATTGCAACGAATGTACAATTTTCTTAGAAACTTATACAAATAATTGCAAGGTTATTTAGCCTCGACACCAACATCGCCCTTGCTTAGGTATTATTAAGTTATTTTTGCAGACAATTTCACAATTGTTTAAAAAAGTGTTCCTTACAAAATTATATTCCATGAGTTAAAATAAGCAAGCCATACTGTATAAAATTGCTTTTTTTTAGAATACCATTAAATTCTGGATGTTTTTCAAGTAAAAAAATGCAAAGATAATGTTGACGTTGCGACTGTATTCACAAAAAGCTATAATTTTGCAAGATTGAAGGGGGAAGAACTTTTGGCAGACAATGCTATATGCGAGGGTGAATATCATTTGTATGTCTGTGACTCACGCTCTGTTCAGTTCCTTATTTATGTTTATTTTTTCCTAAATTGAAATCGTATCATTCATCTTTGGGAAAAAGTTAAATGGCTTGGAACTGAGGTTTGGAAAATTTCTAAGGGAGTGTCACAAATTCACAACGGAGGTGAGAAATATTAGATTTAGATACCTATCTAAATCGCCTAAGTACCTACTTAGGTAGGATAATAATGTTCTTTATTGCACAACAAAATTACATGTTAAACTAGCTGTTGCATAACTAAAAAAAACCTTACTAAAATATTCTAAACTCAACCTATCACCATCGTTTTAACTTTTGCAACTATTATCGTTTGATTGATTGATTTTATATGATTGTAATTAATTTTCTGGCAAAAATAAATTTATAAGAATTTAGAAGTGTCTACTCAATAAAAGGTTCCTTTAAAGCAAGGTTATAATCACGTTACATAATCAAATGCTGGTACAATGCCAAATGCTACTAGAAAATGCAATGGTAAGCTTTCGAAATAGATACCTAGATTTAACAAATAAACACAAATATTTGTACGCGCTAATCTCCGAAACCATTCAACCGATTTTAATGAAATTAAGTGAATGTGCCACGCCAAGCAGGGGCATAGAATTAGCAAAAATGAATAAAAATGTCCAAAAAACACGACTTTCAGAAAGTTTTTTTTTTACAAAGATACCTTATCCAGGATTTTTCTGTTCAAGTAGGTACTAAAATATAGTTCATTGAGATTAAAAAATCTATAGCTTCTTCCTTGTTCAAGTTGAACGGTATTTAAACTTTAATAGCAATAAGGGCAGATTTCTGTAATATAAACATGACACCGCGCCCGTAATCCCTGAAGGGTAAGGCAAGCTATTCCCGCATTACGCCAGCAATAAAGGACGAGCCTAATGCCATCAACCAGGTACAATCTCAGACTGCTGCTAAGGAATTCCTATTTCCAATGCAGCAGTAAATATTGCTAAAATACTTATAAATTACAAAAGAAGCATTTTGCGAAAGTTTAGCTCACCAGCCGAATATTCCCGAACGCTCCCGACAGTGACCCGATGTGGTGACTCAGCGCAGACGCACCACACACAGGTGCTTCACCTTGCCTCAAACTTTAGTTTTGTTGTTCTAAACCGTTGTAAACTTTACCATGTTTACTTTTAAGGTCACTTATGCTTTGTTTCATAAGAAAGTAATTTGACAAGAAGAATAACTTACCATTTATTGCAGTATTTTAGGTAAAACAAAGGATATACACTACTTACTAGATAGTTACGTGTGTTTAAGAGGGAAGCCGTGAGCAACAGATAGTTTTCCCTTGTATGAGAATGAAAATCTAAATCTAAAATCCTTTCTTTAATAACTTTTACAGTAACAGTTAAAGGACGGAAACCAGTTATTATAGTGCCGTAAGCAATCGGCTGGTAAACTGCCGTTAGTTATGGTACGCCTATTATAATTGCAATTTTTATTAAATTTAATGTTTTACAGTTTGATATTGGCATACTGGTCTATAATCATTTCAAAGGACAGTTGACAGATGGACCTCATTGACACTCTCCTTCTTAATTGAACCGCATACATACCTACATGTCTTAACGGATCTTACGGATTAAAATGGTACCTGAAATTTTTTATTTTGTTGAAAACTGCATCAAATTCACTCAGATCTTTATCAGTTGACTACATAACATTCGTTCTCGCAAAAAGTTAAAATTTCAGTTTTCCACAAACCACAAAAAAAGCATTGCATATTACAACAGAAATAAAAAAGTAGGCTGAATATCATTGCCCAGAACCTGTTTAAAAAAAAGCCAAGTGGCCAGAAACAACGTCACTTTAATCGGACCGCGGGTGACCATTAAATCGTTAAAAAGCGTAGAATCGAAAGCGTTTATAGATTAAACAAAACAAATCGAAAGAAGGTCGCGGCAGGTCGTTCAAGCGTGACGAGTTTTAACTTAGTTACCTACTCGATTGGGCAACTCAATCGATTTTCGTAGACATGTTGCGTTACGGATAATTATTAAAATAAAGAAAAATACATATACTTGCCACTGTGAACAGTCACTTAGCGCGGGTCGGCAAACGGTAACATCAAATGTATACAAATGTTTGACACACGCCACGAGGTGCCATCAGTGGTGAATTCGGGAACTACAAAGTAACTACATATGTAGTGGAACAGTGTACAAGACGGAGACGCGGGGTATAATGGGGATACACACACTTACGACAAACTTAACACAGCCTAACGTAGCGCAAGTGCCGACAGGACGCCATTTGTTAAAGGCCGCTTGCAAATGGCGTCTTTTTGGCGCTTGCATTTCGTTAGTATTGTGTTAAGGTTGCCTTAAGTGTGTGTTTTCCCATCATACCCCGCGTCCCCGTCTTATACACTGTTCCTTTATAAGTTTTAGTTGCGCCACCCATCGCACTGCTTACCGATTACACCAAAGTAGTAAATGGGCCGCAAGACATAGGTTCAATTAACACTTTCTAGACTGATCGTGAATAATAAATATTATTTAAAGCCGAAGTGTGAATGATCGATGATTACAAATTCCTGTTATTCATTTATCAGATAGCTAATTAAAGAACGTTTCTTACATAAGTTTTGTTTTTAAGTTTTCCACTAATCTATAATATCAGCTAAAAACAAAACATTTTGATGAGCTCTATGGCCATTATCGTCTATTCCCATCTGTCCTACATTGGCTTTGTCACCACTGTTTTTTTCCCATTTGTCACTAAGCCAGTGGGGACAAATGGGAATAGACGGTCATTATAAGTCCCATTCTATGTACAGACACCAGAACATAAACTTACCCCAATTTGTCAAACTTTAAACGTATTTGACAGATTGAGGTAGGTCGATTTGCTGGCGTCTATAGGTACTTACTCTAACCCATTATGCAAGTAGACAGCTGTTCAAATAATTAATTCTATCACATCATCATCATCATCTTAGCCATAGGACGTCCACTGCTGAACATAGGCCTCCCCTTTAGATCTCCACATATACCGGTTGGAAGCGACCTGCATCCAGCGTCTTCCGGTGACCTTTATAAGGTCGTCTGTCCACCTGGTTGGTGGACGTCCTACGCTGCGCTTGCTAGTCCTTGGTCTCCACTCTAGTACTTTTCGACCCCATCGGCCATCTGCTCTGCGAGCAATATGGCCTGCCCATTGCCACTTCAGCTTGCTAATCCGGTGGGCTATGTCGGTGACTTTAGTTCGTCTACGGATCTCCTCATTTCGGATTCGATCACGTAGAGAAACACCGAGCATAGCTCTCTCCATAGCTCGTTGAGCGACTTTGAGCTTTGAGATGAGGCCGATAGTGAAAGACCACGTTTCGGTGCCGTACGTCATCACTGGTAACACACATTGGTCGAAGACTTTCGTCTTGAGGCACTGAGGTATGTCGGACGAAAAGACATTGCGTAGTTTCCCGAACGCTGCCCAACCGAGTTGGATTCGGCGGTTGACCTCTTTCTCGAAGTTGGACCTACCTAATTGGACTACTTGTCCTAAGTAGATATATGAGTCAACAACTTCGAGTACCGAGTTTCCAACAGAGACTGGGGTGGGCACAACATTGGCATTTGACATAATTTTCGTCTTGTCCATGTTCATTTTCAAGCCCACCCGTTGTGAAACTCGGTCGAGGCCATCGAGCATCATGCTGAGTTCCTCCATCGACTTTGCCATGACTACGATGTCGTCGGCAAACCGAAGGTGAGTGATGTATTCGCCGTTGATGTTGATGCCAAGTCCTTGCCATTTCAGGAGCTTGAAGGCGTCTTCCATTGCGGCAGTAAACAGTTTCGGGGAGATAACGTCCCCCTGTCTTACGCCTCTTCTCAATGGAATCGCCTTCGTGCTATGCTCCTGTACTCGGACCGACATGGTGGCGTTATTATACAAACACTTCAATACCTCGATGTACCGATAGTCAATACGGCATCGCTGGAGTGACTCAAGCACAGCCCATGTTTCCACCGAATCGAAGGCTTTCTCATAGTCCACAAACGCTAAGCATAATGGCAAGTTATACTCTTCGGTCTTCTGTATAACTTGCCGCAGCGTATGGATGTGGTCTATGGTACTATAGCCTTTTCGGAAACCGGCTTGTTCGGGAGGCTGGAAGTCATCAAGTCTGTGTTCGAGACGGTTCGTGATAACCCTTGAAAACAGCTTATAAACATGACTCAGAAGCGTGATGGGTCTGTAGTTCTTCAATAGGCTGTTATCACCTTTTTTGAAGAACAGCACCACCTCACCCCTGCTCCACGTTTCAGGCGTTTTGCCCTCGGACAGGACGGAATTAAAGAGTTTCTGGAGGACTTTAAGTACCGGTGTTCCACCCGCTCTCAGAAGCTCTGACGTGATTCCGTCCTCGCCCGGCGCCTTGTTGTTCTTAAGCTGCTTCAGGGCCATCCTAATCTCGTACAGACTGATATCCGGGATATCTTCGGTATAATGTCGGGACAGCTTGGCTCTTGGATCTCCTACCAAGCTGTCAACGGGCTTTGCGACCGAAGTGTATAACTGTCCATAGAACCTCTCGATCTCGCCTAAAACCTCTGCTTTGGTCGACGCTATGCTGCCATCCTCCCGTTTCAGCTTTGTCATCTGGCTTTGCCCAATATACTTGTCCTTTGCGAACACTTTGGAGCCTTGGTTTCGCTGTATGGTCTCTTTAACACGATTCGTATTAAAGAGACGCAGGTCGTGTCGCAAGGACTTAGATATACGTCTATTGAGCTGCCTATATGACTTCGCGTCATCGGAAGACTGCAACTGTAGCAAACGTCGTTCAGCCATGAGGTTTAAGGTTTGCTCGGTCAATTTCTGAGGTCTATCTTTACGGCAGGGTCTAAAAAACTTAGACCCTACCGTGCGGACAGTTTCCACTAGCCCGTCGTTGATCTCGTCCACTGAAACTAAGTTCTCAAGGCAAGCAAAGCGATTTGAGAGCTCGAGTTGAAAGCTTTCGAGGTTTTGAATGTGGGATCGAGTAGGTCGGAGCGTAGACTTCATCAAGCTGGACCTTTCAAGTTTAACATTGATATTCAGTGAGCCTCTTACGATTCGGTGATCGCTACCGGTTTTTACCCTGTTGATCACAGAGACATCACTGAATATCCGTTTCTTGTCGGTCATGAAGAAGTCTATCTCGTTTCTCGTGAAACCATCGGGGCTCAACCAGGTCCATTTCCTGTGAGGCGGCTTCTGGAAGAAAGAGTTCATCATGAAGAGTTCCTCTTTCTCCAGAAAGTCGGCCAGCCTCTGCCCCCTAGGGTTCCGTTGCCCATATCCAAATTGCCCCACTCTCAACTCATCACCGCTTTTCTTGCCCAACTTTGCGTTAAAGTCCCCCATAACAACAGTAAAGTGGGTTTTGGAACTATGTATGGCCCTACTTACGTCCTCATACATAGTCTCCACTTCATCATCGGAGTGTGACGAGGTCGGTGCGTATACCTGAATGACCTTCAGCGAATATCTTTTGGATATTCTGAGTATTCGGTATACCACCCTGCTCGACACACTGTCGATGGTTATTATGTTGTTTACGAGGGACTTGTGAACGAGAAACCCGACACCACCTTGGGACTGTTGGTCGCCCTCCCGGTAGTAGAGCAAATTACCAGACTTCAGGGTTACGGTGTCCTCCCCCTCTCTACGGACTTCGCATAACCCTATAATGTCCCAGTGTAATTTGCTCAGCTCCTCTTCCAGCTCGCAGATCTTTTCGTCAGTCCTCATTGTGCGTATGTTGTGTGTTACCAGGGCCAGTCGTCGTCGGGGTGGGTAGCCGGATCTCTTCCGGAGATTCTTCGCACCCCCTGCTCCGCCGTTACCTTGACTGCTACCCGCGCCAGGGATAGCGGAGCTGCCGGGGACTGGGGGCCTGGTTTCTGTGCTTATCATTAGGGGGTATAATGCCTTTAATCGCCACGCTTGGCAGGCGGGTTGGCGATCGCAGTGAGGATGTGCAGTACACGGAGGACGCTGCTGCCCGACCTCCGGTTTGTCCCTTAGTCGCCTCTTACGACACCCACGGGATGATTTGGGGGAACGCAATTCTAAGCCGGCGCCCCACGGCTTGCGAATTGCTCTATCACATAGTGTACTATAAATGTATGTAAACGAAGTGCTAAGCGACGAACAATACGCGTGTCAGCGTCAATTAGTTAATTATAGTATAACCGGCCGGTGTGCACACGTGTTCACAATGATTATAATGCTATTGTCTATGTACAACATAGACGAGTATGGACTGAGCGTATACGGCTCTAAAGGACTAGAGATACAGGAAAGGAGAACAGGAAAAGAGATAGATGGTCTCATCTCTACGACGGAGACTCAGTCTCCGCCGTAGTCTCCGCCAGATAAATCTGGAATAATATTCGTTGACCCCCGTGTACCAATGTATTCCAATATTTTTTTTAAACGTTACTCAATATCTTTATTGCGTTCCTAAATGTAGATACATTTGTAAGTTTACATTAGCTAGTGGGTTGTAATAACGACACAATTTTGGACCCTGTCGGACACAGCATAGAGGAAGAGCACTCAGTGTTTACTTCTAATATTAAAATATATACATATATATATTGCACATTACGTCATATCTAATTAGAAAATGTTGCCCCGTATTCCAATATTGCAAAACGATACGAAAAAATGTGAAGAAACTGTCGTAACACGATCAAAACTAACGTATTTAGAAGAAATTCTGAAAATTTAAAGTAAGCCTAAGTATTGAAATGCAAAAATAAGAAACGCATTTAATAAAAGAAAAAAGAAAATGAGTAACATCCTGTACTTGGCATTCGCTTGCAGCTTGCGGTTTATAAACAATTTATACCTAGTAGCTACAGTCACATGGAAAATTATAGTATTATTAAATTACTTTACTTCGACATTTAGTTTTCGATTAAAAAATACATATACAAAAGAATAATAACTAATAACTTAAAAATGACTTACGTCTTTATTATCTTTTTACACTTATCTGCATTTATAAAAAAAAATAACATTTGCTTGACATATCTGTAATTAAAAAGAAATGCCTTTAATTTGGTTATTTTGCTTAATAAACAGTATTCAATCTTTCTCTCTGTTTTTTTTTTAACATTGACCCTCACCCGGAATTACTCCTGTGTCGTGGGTGCGTTTACAAACATATAAACTCACATACACACGCCCAAACCCGAAACAACTACTTGCAGACCATACAAATATTTGCTCCGTGCGGAAATCAAACCCGCGACACGCAGCGCAGCAGCCGAATCACTCAGCCACTGCGCTAACCGTGCCGATTTGTATTCTACTTATATCTAATCTTTCTACCTACCGTATACATCGACTCAAAGTAACTTAATCTCCTATCTACAATGGTAGCCAGTCGAAGTACTTTCCCTATCACTAAGTGATGGTCTAGTGATCCGATAACTTTCACTGACTGGTGACAACAATAAGATATTAATTGTATACGGTGCAGTTGAAGAAAATAGAGTTTTTATATAACAATGAAAATGTGAAGAGAAAAACGAAAAAAAATGTTATTTTCTTTCTAGCCACTGATGAAATTATTACAGTAACAAGAATTATAATGAAAAAAAAACAATTATAATGCCTCAGCCGACGGGCAAAATAACATAAAGAACCAATGCTCGTATTTTAGTCATTGGCTTAAAAAAAACTGTCTACCAAATTCTGTGCTTTTCTTTAAAAAAAAACGATTATAATGCCTCAGCCGACATCTTTTATAGTCCCAAGACAATTTCCGACATCCCCATCTACTAAAAGTTCCTTGCGTTCAACGGAAGGGAGATTTTCAATTGCAAGACGACGCGACGCCCCCACCTCTCAAGAGATTTTAAAATAATAATAACATTTAAAAAAATCAATACCAATGAGTTACTAAAGCTACCCAGACGAAATTGACAATTCTGTCCCACAAGAATGCCCTAACTAATCTTCAAAGGTGCAAGGTTTAGGAGGACCCAAGTCAGAAATTCTCTATGGCTTAAACACTTTATGAACAATACATTTCTTTCACTCTTATCGCGCTTATTTATCTACGTGTACACTATATAGTACGCCCACAAAATTACAATTTTGAACATTCCTCATATCCAATTACCATAGCGCATTAAAAAGAACAATTTGAAATTGCATGCTGTTAAAACTTCACCGACAAACCTCTTTTATCGAACGTACACGTTCAAATTTAGAATACGGAATTTGGCGCGAAAGAATCTACAAAACAAGATGGCGCTAGATTAATTAATATGACAATAAATCAATCCTTTCTCTTTTTACTTTATTACAATGTGCTCACGAGAAGAGTTTTAGTTCGCGAGATAGCATATTGGGGCCAGCGGGCCGAATACGCTTAACACCAATTCTAACAGAATCTAATAATAACAAATCTATAAAATTCTTAAAATATTCTTTTATATAAAACTATATTCACATATAATATAAGGCATAAGAAATGAGGCTTTAATTAGTATGGCATAATAGTTATTTATGCAACTGTTGTATAATCAGGGGTATTAAAACACGAATGTGGGTTTATCACACGAGGCGTAGCCGAGTGTGATAATAGTATCACATGAGTGTTTTAATACCTAATTATAACAGTTGCATACAAGACTTTATCTACAATCATGATGTGAATTCTCTGTATAAGATTTTCATACCATAGGGTGTTGTACAGAACTATGTGAATTCAAGATGGCGGGAAATAACACGATAAGACGAGAATCCGAAATTACGAATTAGTCTACAATTTATTGTTCTTTTTTCAAAATGTTAGCGATCTGGTGGTTAAAATGTCATTGCATGAGAATGTTCTTTTTTTGAAATTCATTATAACACGCGTTTGGATGATATAATGACCATTATAGCATTGAGTGTTTTAATGTTGGCAATAAGCTAATTGTTATAGGTTCTTTTATAGAGGATTAATAGCATGATAGTAGATAAATTAATTAATTGAACTCTTTTTTAGGCGTTTAGCCGTGATACCTTGGAAAAACACAGACTCGAGGCTTTTTTTATCGTGGTAGTATCATCAAGTTACTCCTCTCTAACAGGGCGGGACGAGAGGGACTGTCAGACTCGTACTGACTATAATCCACGGTGATCTTCCAATAGCCCTTTATGTTCCAGGGTCACGGTAAGCTGACTAGACAGTCTCGCGACCCCGGACAGACTTCAGGCTGTTATTTTGTTCCTTACCTAATTTCTGAATAATGAAACTATCAAAACGTTTTAATATGACACAGCGTTAGCTGCGAGAAACCAAATCTAGGCTACAGCAAGTTTGCTTGCCTTGAAAAATCGTGCAGCAATAAGATATCAATATTTATGTTTTCTTTGTCAATGTATCACTAAACCCAAAACTATATAATTCTAGACTGAGACTTCGGACCATGCTTTGTGTAAGTTTTCTCTATTGTGAGAATTACAATAAATCATTACATTGATGGTAGACAATGGTCAGATAAACTCATGAGAAACGTATTAATTCGTGGATTTGAGAAAGTCGGTAAGTATGGCTTTAGAGGCGATAATGGATAAGCTAAACTTGAGAGTACTCAAGCGCAGCCATTGACAGCTCAGATAAAAGTCATTTAGTCAACACGTGTCGTTCATGCTCTTACAATAACAGTATCACTTTAAAGCGAAATTACTCTCTCGAAAGAAAATATAGCCAGCCATACAATTTATACTTTCACAGCAATGCTCAGCTAATCTCTTTTTTTTTTCGTGGTAAAATCATCAAATGAGTCCTCCCACAAAGGGCAGGGCGGGAGGGACTGTCAGACTTGTACTGACTAAAATCCACGGTGTCCTTCACTAGCCCTTTACGTACCGGGATTACGGTAATGGGTAAGTCCCGCGACCCCGGCAGGCTTTGGCCCTCTACAGGCCCCGTCACTATGCTGACACTCCTTGAGGCGCGCGTGGAACACAACGCGTCGTCGACCCGGGCATGATCCATGGTCGGGCTGCGAGTCGCCCATTACTCGCCTCCCGCATGCCCGCGCCTACGGTGGCCGGAGATCGTCTTGCGACGTCAGCTAATCTCTTAACAAGAAACAGTAAACAAAATAATTAATACTATTGAAGAATTTATATTATTAACGGTCAGAAGATTAAATCTATACTAATAATATAAAGCTGGAGAGTTTGTTTGTTTGACCGCGCTAACCTCAGGAACTACTGGTTCGAATTGAATAAATTATTTTGTATTGGTCTATTTATCGAGGAGGGCTGTAGGCTATATAAAATCACGCTACTACCAATAGGATCTGAGCAGCGGGGGTGAAACCATGGGCTACATCAATAAATCTCGGTAGTTCATAGAATATTCTCGTGTAAATTGTTTTGCACAGTTTCTATCCATTCGGTACTTTAGAAATCTGAATATTTAAATCATTGACAGTTGTACGAAATGACCATTTATTAAACACAGTGAATTTGATGTTGGCTGTCAGTTTCCTCAATCCTATCTGATCCCTGAATAATCAGAAACAATGAGGTTGATTAACAGCTTTATTTTATCGTGGAAAATTCATCAAATCCCACCCTCGGTGGAGCGGGAGAGATTGTCAGACTTGCACTGACTAAAATCCTCAGTGATCCTTTAATAGCCCTTTACATTCCAGGGTCACGGTTACCCGACGAGACTGTCCCGCGACCCCGGCACAGTTTGGCTCTCTATGAAAGAAACTTAGAGAGATCTTAGTCAACAAACTGACGGGCCCCCCCGTCCGATTGTTGACTATAATCTCTGTTTCTCTCTCAGCTTTTACGACAAACCCCCCCTTTTCACCCCCTTAGAGAAGGATTTTCGCAAAATCCCGTCTTATTGCTCCCCTACATGGTAGACTGTAACTGCTGTCCAAAATTCAAGTTATTGCTTTTAGTGGTTTCGGCTGTAGTCGAGTCTTAATACAAAACCCTGTTCTTTTATATACATATGCAAAAATCCATAGCGTGAAGATGGCATCCTGTTTTTACCGTCATCGTTACCACACGCACCCTACAACGTTTCGTTCAAAAACATAATGGCCGTTTCTGATAAACTATCTGACGTTTGTCAGCCAGTTATCTGCTCCTTCGTCGTGTTCCTGACACAAGGATAAGACGCAAAGACGTGAAGTTGTTAACACGATAACATTCAATGATACTCAGATCTTAGATAGTGAAGTTCACGTTGTATTGAGATCGCATGTACCGAGAATGTTGATTTTCCTGAAGTGTTAAAGATGAGTGAAAGAAAGTAAACTCGCAAGCAAGATGAATACGTGATGTGACTTTATCTACTCTATAAATTTATCATAATTTAAAGGGACTAAGACTACTGGGCAACTGGTTGGTAGATGACGAAAAATATTGTAACTTGTCAGAAGATTTGTGTACTTCCTTCTTGTTCCACCTTACTCGTAGATTAGAGTGAGACAAAAGTGACAAAAAGTTGATTACAGTCGATTGCAAATCGGTACCAGAAGGTACTGTGGTACCGTGGACTGTCATATCACGCTGTTTTCATGCTTTCCTAGTAAGATATGTAGGTATATAATCGATAGATACAGTAAAATGTAGTGAAAAACCTACCCTTATGAGATTAGGCTTATCCTGGTTTTGTATGAAATCCAGAAAGAACCTACTAATGCTTACTTGCAGTCAATTAACTTGTAGTAGCTGACCCAAACCTACATATTATCTTTCTGCTACCTTATTTATCATATTTAAGCCTCTCTCGTCATCCTCACCTGGCCTTCACGGCTCCACAATATCCGCAATATATGTTAAAATAACTTGTTGCATCGATGTCGCCAGAACTACATCAATACCGGAACCGGTTTTATCTAACTCACAACACTAAGATAACGTTTTACGACCTTTTTAGTTTCCATAACATTTTGGCTTGTCTATGGAAACTTTGGAAGAGAAATATGTAGAAGAAATGAACGTGTCTTAATTGGATGCAAGTCTGTTCTCAGATCATTAAAAGAAGTCGAATCTTAGAAACTGCATTGATTGATGAATTAATGAATTTAGATTTTTGATAGCCAGATTTGTCTCGCTGACTGTTTTAGTGGGAAAGTTTTACGATTCGAATTTGGAACATATTCAAAATAATGATTTTGACAAGTCGAAAATGAATGAATTTGAAAGCGTTAAACAAAAAATTAAATTTAACTTTTTATTCGGATAATTCCAAGGCACTCACAAAAAATTGCAACTCCTAAAAGCCAGTATCAACTGTAGAGCTCAATGAAATCTTGGAAAATTAATTTAACTGTCTCGGATCCTACAACGAAATTAAAATCAGAAATCAATACTGGAGCACAAGAAATATACGTAATG
Source organism: Agrotis puta (assembly GCA_943136025.2). Lineage (NCBI taxonomy): Eukaryota > Metazoa > Arthropoda > Insecta > Lepidoptera > Noctuidae > Agrotis > Agrotis puta. The sequence goes on along the minus strand of OW964186.2, from coordinate 10,603,200 downwards.
TCCACTTCCCTCAAAACAAGGCCAATAGGCACAAAAGGACGTTTACCGGAGATAGAGATAAGCCAGTTACTGGTACCACGGATTAAATAATAATATAATAAGACTGCTTAACATAGGCTGGGTCTATTTAGACCTAACTTTCGTTCGTCACGCAGTCGGCATATTCAAACGCGTATTACTTACTGAAATAATCGATTATCCACAAATTAAAATCATAATGACAAGCATGACTGTAAAAAATACGTTCAATAACAACTACATTTACGGTTTTTTTTTTCTTCTTAATTGATTACGATGAATTTAGCTCCGTTCAAAGTCATTACTTTAATAAGTAGTCCTATTTACTCGCTCTAATTAATCCAATGGCGTCTAACATCGTTAGACAACATTATTATTGTTTAATTATATTTTCCTTTCATTGGGATAAAGTAAATATTCTTTTTGTGTTATCAATATCATTATCATTGATAAGTTACATTTTACTTTCAGATGGTATCGGAGAATCATGCGATCAGCGTTATCTGCGCTGCGCTCATCTCAAGACTAGTGACGTCACGTGAAACACTAATCCTCTAGTTAAGAGAATATCAGTGGTACGAGTATCGACCGTTCGATCACAAGTGTGCATCACTACAAGTTCCGAATTCGAATTCCGTGCTGCGTTCAAACGGCAGTGACGGTTAAGTAGGACTCGCGTGTGAAGTGGACGTTAGAGAATAGTAATGGCAAGCACTGGCGGTGAAATTTGGCTTCAATGGTTCGCGTGCTGCTACCAGCCGGCGGCGCAGGCGCAGCGTACTCGGCGGAGAATAGACAGATCCATGATCGGTGCGCCGACCAACTTTCAACACACAGGACACATAGGTAAGTTGGTTATTTGTAGCTTTCTTTCCTACTAGCTTAGTAGGTACTAGTTATTATTTTTTGTCAAAATTTTTCAAAGAAATAGGGAATATCGGAAGTACCCAAAATAAACCATGATAAAAACGCTACCTACGTCCACGGTAGAATTATTATGCTCAATTGATACAAACCTAGAAAAAAGCTTTGTAAAAACCTCAACTTTGTAATGTTTTTGTTAGAGCCTTGATCACATTTCTCACAACTCACAACAGTGAGTCACTCTGTTCTGATAAATGTACGATTCTTAGTAACGCTACTTGTAAATAAGGCAAGGGTGATCATACTGTACTTATTTTGTACTATTGCTTGTATTATTACCATGGTATATGAGAGTTACTTATTCAGCAAGAATGGAAACTAAAACCAGACATCTTCCACCACATTTAACCAAAGAGTTTGTCATATAAAGCACCCAAACTTTTAGGAAACAATTATGACCTTCATATTTGGAAAAAAAAAGTGATTGACCGTCTTGACCGAGCCACTTTACGCGTCTGAACACTCTCTTATCTCTCATGAATAGGCACTCGAGGGCGATCATCGTAATCCTGACAATCGATGGCGCGATAACGGGTCTTCAGTCAATCGATCATTATCATAACCTTCCATAAAGGCAAGGTGAATGACCGAGGCGTACAAACCGAGATTCATACAAATATGCGTCTTGCTGAAGCTATGCATAGATTTGCCGTAAATCGCTGTTCAAGAACTATTTTGTTGACAATGAGAAATTTGCTCATCTCAGAGTAAACATTATTACGCGTAACCTAAGTACGGTGAGGGAATATCTACGATTTAAATCTATGAGTCTGTGGTTAATGTAAATACAAAGCTATACAACTTTCCACATTGATGGTGATGGCGTTATGTAGTAAAGTGCTGGAAAGTGTTCAGTCTAGACTCAGACTAGTCTCTGTTTTCTCTCATGATGACAATCAATTTGTCTTCATTACATCCAGGGTTAAGTTCAATAAAGTTATGGGATTGGAACTCATTATCGATTTAGCATTGAATGACTTTTTAGTTTTTATCAGCCTTTGAAATGTAAAACCATTAATGATATAACACATTAATGGTGCCAATAAGATTCAAGATGAAGAGTATACTAAAAGTGACTTACCAATAGGCAGCGACGGAGCATTCATGTTCAAGACACAGAGTATCATTAAAATTTATTTAAAAAACTTTCTTAACAGTAACATGCTAATAAATATAGCCATATCTTAAGCTTAAAGTAGCATAGACAGCAAACAGTAAAATCTTAAGCACATATTCTCGTAATCACTTAAAACAAACATCACCTAACAAGACCTAGGTCGACCAGACACTTTCCTTTGCCGACCATCGTAAAAACTAACAAGACAGGATACGTAAGGATTACAAAACTGAGCCTTACATAATTGATTTAACGACTAAGACGTGTACACACGCATACAGTACGAACGTACGAACTACAAACGTTACATTAAAAAAAAACGCATTCGTATTCCGCAGGACGAGTGAGCTCCTAATTTGGTTATGGATAGACAGAAGACTCTGTGTTCCTATTAAGGAATGCTATTCTGCACCAGTAGAGATAACTATCGGACTTTTAAAAGGAATGGCCCGTCGGCCATCATAGTGCGTTTTGTGCAGTCAATGTAAAACGGTTCTAGTTAACGAACTGTCTTGTCAATGTGACATTTTGTTGGCTTTAAGAGCAGTTTGATAAGACTCGTTTAGCTTAGGGTTGTAACTTAAAGTTCTGTTGCTTTTGGACTTTATATTGAACCAGATTTTATTATTTAGGCTACGTATTAGTTTAATTTAAAAAAGGATAGTGTTTTTGCTAAACAGTTAATTACAAACAAAAAATCTGTCGGAAATATCACTCACATTTCGCAATTGAACTTAAATGCATTAATCAATTATCCTTGTATCGCAATACTTTTTGTCTAAGTCTTTAAATAGTAAAGTTTTTCTAAGATCAAACAAAAAAGAGTTAAATGCCAGACACAGCAGCAATTAAACTGATTTCCTTTTCCCATACCTCACTGCTTGCAACTGCGACATTCCTGGCTAGTTACTAGCATTAGATATAATTTATTAGTCAGAGCTAATACTGGACTTGTCTGGACCAGTTCTAATCCTCTTCAATCCTGTTTAAAGGCTAAATCAGGTACTTACCTAGTGTTTGTATCCAATCTGATTTCATCTACCGATCTACGTCTTTAATGCCGCTACAATAAATAAATTATCAATTAAATGTTGGAGATAAATTAAAGTAAATCAAGATTACATTTAAATGAGCATATTTTAAGTTTAATTTATTACTAAACATTTAGATCCTAGGCTTAATGTTTTATCGGATAGGCACCAAAATGGACTTAATTTGACTACTAAAATTTTATTTCCATCCGTAAACAACGTTTTCAAACTTGGATAGTGAACGTTAGTTTTTGCACTCGCCTGCCAGTTAGTGGTCATAATCGCCAATTAGGCCAAAGATTGCAGATAAAATCTGTATCATTGAATTTTAAACAGTTCCGGTTGGAGACACATTGTGTGCCTCATGTTTGTAGTTTCTTGTTTCTTTCGATGAAAGTTTCTAAAATTTAATAAGGTTTTTTCGCAAATGACGATTAGAACTTGTTTTCAAATTAGAAATCAAGTCTAGTCGGGTAACTAATTAATGACTTTCCTAATTATGTAGATAAATAGTGATGAAAGATATATTTATTATTAAACATTTAGGCCCACTTGCACCACAATCACTAAACAGGTTTACCGCTAAACTGATTTAAAACATCGTTCTGTCGTGTGTCAACTTGAAACAATTTGACAGGGATACAGTGATATTCTAAGGCAGTTTAGCGCTAAACCCGTTTAGTGATTGTGGTGCAAGTGGGCCTTAATGTCTGTTGTCTACTCAAAATTAATATTGACAATAAATTATAGTATTTCTTTGACCATATGCTAATGAGCCATTATAAAACGATTCATAATATAAATGTTTCTGTAATGTATCATACAAACTCAGTCATTTCATACGGTCATAACAGCGTAAGTAAACATAACTTAGATATAGGTAAAACCGTCCAGACTGCTTATGTACCTAGTGCTATCGCTCTTTAAGTTCTGTTGACCCCAAAAGTAAACATATAAAGATAAGTAAATATCATTCATTCATACTAATGTGTTCGTTACGTGTCCATGGTTATGCGGTGAATATTAACACAATAACACGCAACTCAAGCTTGACCCGAATTAATTACATTACAATGTTAAGTCTGTAGAAGTCATCAAATTAATTCTTTGATTACATCATCGAATTCAAATAATAATACGTAAAACTGAATGGTAAATGATGAAAAGAAAATCCATAGACAAAGCAAAATTAGTTTAACGAGCATTGAAGCGTCAGCGTCATGCAAACAGAAATGCAGCGGAATGTCGTTGCATTTTAAATTTAGAACATCCGAGACGGTTTGTACGCGTATTATTTATTCGTAACTGCTAGCTAAGGATGATAGCCACAGATTACACATTCATCTTTGGTATTTTTATGATTAATTAATCTTAATTCTTGTAAATCTGTTAATGTCGTCTCCGAATAAATTAATTATATCGATATTATTAACAAAACATACCGCTTATTAATTTGCCTAACAGAACATTTTCTTCAAAATTGATTATTGTACAAGTAGTAGAAATATGACGAAATTGTTAATTGTTACACATAAACATTCAATTAAAACTTCACTTGCAAAGATATGGATCTTCAATGGATGGTCCAAGTGATTAAATATGCGTTTGCAAATAATTATTTGCAAAAGGCATATTTATTGACGTAGAATGTTCAAATTCAAATCGTTGAACTAACATGTAGATTAATTAACAATTCACTTGCTTTGCTTACAAATACATTATTCATGTCCCCATTTATCCTTGAAAACATTATTAATATTTCGCACATGTTTACAAGAAGGCAACCCTGTAGTCGAGTTTAAAATAAACAGGCGAGTTCGGCGGCCGTGTCGGTGCGAGCGAGCCAGTGACTCATCCCGATTCTAACGTCCGTAGTCCTTAGTCTGAACAGAGCACAGCCGCTCCCCACTGTCGCGAACTATCCACGTCTAAACGGGGCTTCACAAAAGTGACGTTCCAAGTTTAACGATGACTTTGTTTTAACTTTAAATTCTAAAAATCTTTGGCCTTTGTAGTCATTATTACATATTAATTAATGATTATTTTAGAGTAATAAGTTTTTTTGTGGTCTCTCGCATGTCAACCTAGGAGAGGTTGTTAGCTGATTAACCGGACTTTTCTGTAGATGCCTTAAATGACTCTAAGGCCTCCAGCCATGACGGGGCCTGTAGAGGGCCAGAGCCTGCCGGGGTCGCGGGACTTACCCATCACCGTAACCCCGGTACGTAAAGGGCTCGTGAAGGACACCGTGGATTTTAGTCAGTACAAGTCTGACAGTCCCTCCCGCCCTGCCCTGGGTGGGAGGACTCATTTGATGATTTTACTACGATAAAAAAATAGAGATTAGCTGAGCATTGCTGTGAAAGTATAAATTGTACGCCTTGCTATATTTTCTTTCGAGAGAGTAATTTCGCTTTAAAGTGCCTGCCCTGGGTGGGAGGACTCATTTGATGATTTTACCACGCAAAAAAAAAAAAAAAAGGCCTCCAGCCAGGGGCTTACAGCTAAACAGCTAAAATACTACAAACTAAGTGATCACACGCTAAGGGCATTCCCTGTGGGGTACGAACTCGGATTTGGGCGTCACTGAGGAAGGACAGTAAGGGACAGGCTGGATCTGAATAGAAACATATTATGTATGTAAAAAGTCTTCTGTTCATGAGTGGACTAGTTGGTCGAATAACCTAAATAGCATTTAGAACCCGAACTAGGTACCTAGCTGTCAGTAAGTTTGCAAAATCAGAAGTGTTTTCCAAAGTGTCAGTGTTCAACCACAAAGGTACTTACACCGTGAACATAAACTATTTCTAGAGTGTTGCCAGCCCTAATAGTAGAGAATTTAGCGCAATTTGAACTTCCTTGAACCATACTCGCGGATAACATTTGCGCTATAAGCGGTTTACTACTTTGTAAAATGTTTATAAACTAAAACTGCAGACAGATTTACTAAGCTAGGTGAATTGTACATATGGGTATTTAAAATGATAAAAGCTAATAATAATGTTTAAAATCAACTCTTCTTCTAGTCGTAAATTTTAATTTACGACTAGAAATCTAGACTTGAGACAAATGCTCGTTTTCACCAACACTTACCTACATAAGTAGTTATATAAATATTTTCAGTATTTGAGTAAATACATTTATGTATTTCTTTTACGTGTGAGGATGTAGTAACCACTTGGTATCCATATATTAAGCCGGCTTTAGAAAGCCCCATAGACTTGAAATAAGGACTGAGCAATATCTGCCTAAAATTAACCGTACTCTCCAGAAAGAAAGGAACACAATTGTTTGCTTACAAATCTATGCAAATAATTATTTTCATCTCCCCACACTTGTTATGCCTTCCTGCATCGTGTGTGCGTTTACGAACATAGAAACTCACATACACAAACACCCAGAGCCGAAACAACTTCCTACTTGCAGATCATACAAATATTTGTTCTGTGCGGGGATCGAACCCGCGACATGCTGTACAGCAGTCGATCCCTCAGCCACTGAGCCAACTGTGCCGTCAGAATTTTTAAATCTATTGAAACCCCTCACGCATCGGCCATGACTTTATAATGATCGCGATATTTTCCTTCACTAATGTTCAGTAAAAGCTTGGTATGCCCAAGCTTTTAAGCCTTTGTCAAACAGACAGGCGTTGCGAATGCGAAGCGTGGCGTTTTTATTTGTAATGTATATCCAGTCACATAGAAAAGCGAAAGCGATCCGATAGCGTGACAGAACTATCGGACTGACGTTTCGCTTCGGTTCGGTATCGCTTCGGACTCGCTTCGCTTTCGCCTGTCTGTTGGACAAAGGCATTAAGTCTTATAAGAAAGTGCCAGTAAGTATAACGACCTTAATAAATAGATCATTGCTATCGGAGCCCTAGGGCCATTACTAATGCACTTAGCTTCCAATAGAACATTGATATAACTGGTTACCATGTAATTAATTACTTTACTCAAGGAACTGGTAGCCGTTTTATTCAGTAAATTATTGGGGCGTAACTACCGTCCGTCGTATCAAGAGATTTACGCGGTACGGTCTAAAAAGGTAACCGTGACCCTGGAACCTAAAGATCTATTGAAAGAACACGGTGGATTTTAGTCAGTACGTGTCTGACAGTCCCTTCACTCCACTGAATCCTCCGAATGTAGCTAGATACTTTTGAGAGAGCCTTACTCGCGATTAGTTTTGAATTCATAAGTTTTGGTAAAACATCGGGAGTCGGTACAACTGTTTTATCATGTTGTAAACAACTTTTAGTTGATTACTAAAAATTTAAAAACTAATTTAAAATTTTCGAAGCTTCTGCCGAAGCTATGGCTTTCGTGCTCACTACCTTTAGTACCCCAGAGCCGGCAACGACGAGGAGTGGCTGGAGAGGCGTCATGGCGTCTTCACCGGACACGCAGGTCCTCAGGACACCGACGGATGTTTCGGGAGGTTCCTGTGTCTGATTGAGAAGGAAGAAACACCTAAGTGTCTACACTGCGAGGATCGCCCGGAGGACACGGTGGAGAATACGGTGCAGGACTGTCCCGCTTGGGCAGAGCACCGCCGTGTCCTCAAGGAGGCGATAGGTGGCGGTCTTTCGCTCCAGTCATTGTCATCGAGGACATGCTGGGGGGTGAGAGTGAATGGGAATTACTTAGTTAGATTTCGGAAATCTATCAAGTTACAAACTGAAATCCACCTGTTTCCTCGTAACATCCTTTTCATAAAACACAAGAAAAGTATTTCGCGAGCTAGCACTACTCAATCACCTTGAACAATATGTTTATGCCTTAAACAGACATGACGTCACAAAGCTAAACGAATCGAACAGGATAATGTACAGTTCGAACCTATTTGTTTAATCTGAGACGAAGTCCAAAGTTTGCCTTGTGACAGCCTGTCTTTCAATTTCTGAGAACTTAATTCCTTTGTGAGCTGAGAAATTGTCTTTTTCCTTATTTGTTAGATTAGTTTAGTATAGTAACAGAAGTCCATTTTGAATTTAACGGCAAGGTTGCTGAAAGATTGCCTGATGCGCTACGTGTCACGGGTTGCACTAGGATTTTGTATACCGAAGAGCCGGTAATAAACATCGTCCAAGTACACAGTAAGCGAAATATGCTCATAGAATAATAACTACTCAACCAAACTTTGACGACACGGTTGGCGCAGTGGCTGAGCGATCGACCGCTGCACAGCGTGCTGCGGGTTCGATCCCCACACGGAACAAATATTTGTATGATCTGCAAGTTGTTGTTTCGGGTCTCGCTGTTTGTGTATGTGAATTTCTATGTTTGGTAACGCAGCCACGATACAGGAAGAAATAGAAAATAAATCATCTGAATGAAAGAGAATAAAGATCCATCCACAACCAGTCCTTGCAAAGAAGAGAAAATTTAAAGCATTACTTTTCTTTTTTATTAGCCATTGTTTTTATTACCACTTCTCTCTTTTTATTTTAGAAGCGTTTTAAAAGGAAACAATATTAATTTGCATAATAAACTTCCTCACATCATACTGATACTGATACTGTTAGCCTACATCATCCCACTGCTGGGCAAAGACCTCTCCCCATAACTTCCAGTTTTCACATCATAATAAGATTAAAACTGCTAGGCACAATAAATAATTGTTGAATTTTGTAACAGTGTTGCCATTGCAAACATGTTACACAATCACCCCGCTGATAATTCTCTTTGATCTACTCTGTATAATTCAATGATACACATACCAGACGAACAGACGCCTAAACATTGCTATATTTCATTCAGAACTTTGCATCATAACTTCAAAAATGACCTCAATTGTTTAAAAGATTTTTAAATATCTTTAGCAGTCGAATTTCGTAACCACATTCGGCCACACTGGGCCAGGCTGGGCCACATGTGTGTGGTGATAATTACGACTAACTCAGCCACTTCATACTCCATTACTGAAGAGATAATTAACGGCTTCAAATATGAATTATTATGACGTTAAACTTTAAGAAATGTTTCAGTCAAATGCTATGTTAAGAAACGCAACTTTTTGTGGTTAAATATCACAAATTAATCCTTAAACAACAACTATATTTTTAGTTAAACTATTAATCTATCTTATCCAATTTTATTTGTGCTAACCATTTTATCATACAATATACTGAAAAGCAATATTAGCTTAGACAACAAAAACCTCTAAATATTTTTTTACTACACTTTATGGGCTTAACTTTGACCGCGAATTGCCTGATGTAAAACGATATGATATGCTCAGAACTTTATTTATAAACTGAAATATGAATTCCATAAAATAAACAAGGATGTCATAGTTCCAAGTATCATGAAAAACCACAGATAACTCGATTCTTTTCTAGAAACTCGCACCTACGTTATAACTTTGTTTTAATAACTTTGTAATCTACGATCTCAATCATATGTGTATCAATTGCAGCGATTTCCGCGAATAATCAAAATGGCGGTGATTTGGCAGAGTAAGACAATTTTTTGCTAAGACTGAATCAAAATTAAGTGTATTGCTTACAAAATAATTTTGAAGCCAAAGAAATATAAATGTCGAAAATAGCTCAATATTTTATCCAAATATCACGTATGAAACTGATCGATTCGATATCCGTTATTCTAAATTCAAAAACTTTTACTTTCCTTTCGAATATACATAGCACTAGAAACTTTCAAAAATTAGAATATTTTTAATACTAACGTAAACATTACCTATACTTACTACATTACGAAGTTGGAGGTAATCTCTTAACTTCTATTGGGACTTTCTCTCTATGTCCCATCGTATATCTTTGCTGTTTAATAAAATTAAAAATACGCTTAGCAATTAGCAACAAATTATTTCTTGTATTTCAATAACGTAGATGACTTTTGAAGATTTTCCTAAGAACAATGTCATTACAATCATTTCGCCAGAATTCTTCAATTCCGCCAACGATATTTGCAAAACAATATTTTTAGCAGGCTGTATCATCCAACACCATGACTCCTCGGCTCAAAATTAGAAAAAAAAACGAACGCATGTCAGAGACAAAGTATTCCTCTATAAATATACACGCGTGAGGTCGTCACGACTGATTCTGCAAGCTAATACACACATATTTGCGGACGTCCGCATCACCTTGGCTTTACACACAAGAATCTTCAATTTATTTCTTGAAGCACCTTGTTTCCGCGTCTTCGTGACATGCTGTGTCATTATTACCATTACTTAGCTTTGCTTGAAAAATCAAAGTAATTGCAGTCACATAATAGGTATGTGCTAGTAACGTTTTAGTGGCCAGCTTTAGACGCTATGCGTACGACTGTCATGATAAGAATCTTATTGAAAGCAGAAAGTGCTATGTTTTTTAGATCCAAATTCATGGATGTATTTCTTTTACTTTTCAACTTGTTCAGAATTTCTTAAATGGTTAAGTTAGCGCCTTAACCAAGTTCCTAAAATAATAGATTTTAGGCAGACGAAATCTCGAATTGTAACAAGGCCTTGTTGTGTTACACAAAATATTGCAAGAATGTTATCGAATACTTATGTTTATCTAGAGACACAACTTTAGAACAATAAAGATGATGATAAGATGTTGTGTATTGCCTACAATAAGTTTATCTGCTATCATCTCAAATTTCATTTCAGCACTTTCCTTGTCTAGATAAAGAATTGAAAATGTGAAAGTACTAAATTTATCTGCGTTTTCTTTCGAGTCCTTCTGTTTAACTATTACTTAACTAATCGTGACTTTTTCAAGAAAATCTGCAGCAAAATCATATTTTAAATCGACTGCTATAACGATTCTTACAATTTATGCTGGTTTACATTTTTATCAAACCAAAAAACAAAACAAGTTACACTTGTATTGTTTTTTTGCAAATTGCAATTCTCTGTCTCTCTCAGTCGCATAATCGACAATGATTTTCACATTTGCAATCACAATATTGTTATTTCTGAGGTCGTACGTCGCGACCTTAGCTTTTGACTCATCTTTTCCAAGGTGACTATTATACTGAAATGTCGTTTGGTATAATCTTGGTATCTTTTAAATCCATGTGATTACAGTAAAGGCATCGTATTATACGTTAATCAAGGACATTTAGAAGGTTGTAGTTATATGGCGTCGCGTGTTTGGCTGGCACGAGAATTTCTCTTGTTTCTGTATCAGTTATAGATTGTAGTTCACCTTTTGGCCTTTAGTTTGGCACACTTGTTGGTTCTAAAGCTACCTGTTACAATTTGCTAACCCCGCTCCTATCTTTTTTCGTTTTTTTTACTCCTGAGCAAAGGCCTCCCCCATTTTTCTCGACGGTGTGCCTCTTCACGCTAAAGCGTCCTGCCATCTTCTCATCTTCTTCTCCTATCTTCTTATTTCTACCATAAAAAAGGTGACGAACTCTTTGTTAGCTTACTACTACTACGACATAGAATGTTATTGTATTGTACCAAAGATACAATTATTTTACAATATCGCTTAATCTATGGTTACAATGGCGGTCTTAGCGCGAAACACATACCTACCTACCTAATCATTTAGAAAATTTATGGATTTTATTTTCTTTTGCATTCTGTGTGCCTTATTTAGTTTTGCATTCTGCACACAATCTGTGTCATTTGTCAAAATGAAGACAAGATAAAAATCAAACCATAGCTTCGTCTGTAATCAAAAAATCTTTTAAGATCGCCATCCGCCATCTTTGCGGCGCCATCACAAAGCGTCCTTCAGTTACGTAGAACGCGATCAATCAACGAACTATCAATAAGATCTGCTATTTCAAGGACATCTGCATACATGAGTCAGTCGGCCATTTTATTTATCTCTGTTTTGACAGCTACGGCTGTGTCTCACACAACGCCGTTGTTTGTTGATGTTAAGTAAGGCCGTTTCTACGATTGGAATGTGATTTGAGTCGTGTTATTGTTTCGATGGTTATGGCTTGCAGTTTATTAATGGCTGATGTGAACAAAATAAACTAGGTATTCAAGTGATATTCTCTATAACCACAACATTGTGAGAGCGCGCCGCAGCGCTCACGCCACGCTGGGACTAGTTTATTTTCAATAAGCTACTGACAGCGACACCAGGGGTGAACCCTGGTGAATACTCGCTTCAAGATTGGACGATTTCAAAGCCGCCTCGTCGACGAGCACATCGTAGAGTTCAGCAATGTGATTTTTTAGAGAATATATTGCCTGAAGGAGACTGTCATGTGTCTGTCGTCAGCTCAATTTTTCATCTGTCCCTTGAAAATAACGTTTAGCAATAAAATGCTTCGTACAAATTATTTATTATTGGTGTAAATTATCTTTATTATCTTGTTAGAGTTATTTTCATATAGTAATTCTTTATTTAAAAGCGTGCATAAACATAAACCGTGCCTTCACTTTAATTTTCATTTACCTACGAAGGTAGGGTACCAACTGAAAACCAATGCTGGGTGACTTTGACCCAGCAAATGCTGATTTGGTGACCCTTTTGGTGTGGACATGCTCAGCAAAATGTGTTTTTATTAATTTTGTCTTTTTGTGTGTACGAAATCAATTAAATGTTTTAAAAACAAAAAAGTTTGACAGGCGACGGCCTGGCTCTTTGAAGGACGGCCTTAACTGTAGTTGGCGTTCAAATAATGCTGATTTTCAGTTCAATTTACTAAATTTTGGTTTTGTTTTCAAGGTCTTATAGACGTTTACGTCTTATAGAACGAGCCTACTTATCTACCATTTGTTATGTTAAATTATTTATTACCAAGTAGACAGTGCTCGTAAATCAGCACAGCTAGTGTTGCGACCTTCTCTGCTAATTAGATATCTGTCAAAGTGACATAACTTTTGTTGCGTGTTGCCAGTCATTTATTTCGTGAAATACTTCACTATTTTCATGACTGTATAGTTTATAGTTCTTTATGATGATGGTTATTGTTCCTGATAATATATAGCTTGACTGTTATGCTGTTAATTTTATGATTTTATGTAGGAAAATCTTCTACCCGCCCCGCCCACGTAGTTCAAGTTTTATTATGAACGTTATATTAATGCCATTCGACAATAATGTGACTTGATACTTGATATGTGAAAGTTTTTTTTTTAAATCGTTTGGCCACGTTCGGAAATTACTTCCTACAGCCAGTTTTTTTTTATATTATTTATTGTAGACTTTTGCTAATCTTTGGCCATCTGCCCTTTTCCGAACTTGTAATGAAGATGCTTTGAATGCTCCATTTTTAAATAACATAATATTGCAATCGCAGCATTGGCATTGAGTGTGACCTTTCATAAAAAGATCTGCAAAATTTTTTTTTTCTTCTTTTCCTAGAATCTCGTTTTATATTTTTAAAATGTCAAGGTCTTATAACTGTGTGTTGTTTTGTGAACATCACTCATGTCTTTAGTATTTTTTTATAGTTGTAAAATCATCAAAAGTGTCCTCCCTCACACTTAGGGCGGGAGGGACTGTCAGACTTGTACTGACTAAAATCCACGGTGATCTTTCAATAGCCCTTTACGTTCCAGGGTCACGGTTACCTGATGAGACAGTTCCGCGAACCCGAGTATTAAATGATGAATTACAATAAACTAGCAATACCTGTATTGTTGACCACAAAAAGTTATAATAGTAAGAATATAATATAATATTCCACAACTATCACACAACGCCATCTAGTCCCAAGCTAAGCAGAGCTTGTGTTATGGGTACGAGACAGCTGATAAACATACTTAGGTATATATTTCTAAATACATAAATATTATAGATATATTACACCCAGACACAGAACAAATGATCGTGCTCATAACACAAACATTTGTCCGGGGTGGGAAACGAACCCACGACCTCCGGCATAGCAGTCAGGGTCACTAACCACTAGACCAACAGGCCTGTCAGAATTAAACTAACCTGAATTTTAAAAATGTCCTTTGTTTTGGCCTACCATGACGTATTAAAGAATGAGTATTTCCACTGTGGGAAAGAGACAGAGCTATACAAGTCGTCTAGCGCCATCTTGCTCATGGTATGGCAACTTTTGAAAAATATACTTTTCGTCGACGATATCGATTCATTGATAAGCTTACGTAGATAGTTTCTAACATGGCCAATGCTAATGATTCCAGGTTCCACAGACGTGGACATCCCTTCATCACTGCTGCACACCATGCAGAACCAGATGCAGAGCAAGGGCGGCTACGAGATGGCGTATGGAGTTAAGGTAATTATCAACTTCTATCTGAACTTTCTTCTAACCAGATGATCTGGACTGAGCTTCGCTCGGATGTATATGCAGGAAACCCAAGAAACCTGAAAAAATAACTAAATAAAACAGGACGAAAACAAAAAGCGGCCAAGTGTGAGTGGAACTGCACCATTGTCTATTAAAACGGCAAAAAAAAAACTCTTTTGTTGAATACGACCCCCTTATTTTATTATTATTATAGTACTTTTTGTTATAGTGGCAAACAGAAAACTCTATCACGGTTCATGCAATACAGCCTGATGACAGACAGACAGACAGACGAACGGACAGCAGAGTCTTAGTAATAAAGGGTAAAACGGGACCTCGTTTTACCCTTTGTATACGGAACAAATAGCGTATACAGTTTTTTTTTTGACGTTGCCCCACACTAGGAATTTCTCCTGTGTCGTGGGTGCGTTTAAAAACATAGAAACTCACATACACAAACACCCAGACCCGGAACAATTACTTGTAGGTCATACAAATATTTGTTCCGTGCGGGAATCGAACTCGCGATACGCAGCGCTGCAGTCCAATGGCTTAGCCACAGCGCTAACCGTGCCGTCAAAGATGTAGACAACCCATTAGCTATTCTACCTAAATGTTCTTCGCGGGCGGCGAGTACCTAATGGGCGACCCGCTGCCGCTGTTTGACCATGGACCATGCCCGGTCGACAACGCGTCGTGTTCCACGCGCGTTTCAAAGAGCTGCCAGCACATGACGAGGCCCTCTTAGAGGGCCATAGCCTGCCGAGGTCGCGGGACTATCAGGTCACCGTAGCTCCGGAACGTGAAGTGCTATTGAAGGACACCATGGATTTTAGTCAGTACAAGTCTGACAGTGCCTCCCGACCTGCCCTGGGTGGGAGGACTCATTCGATGATTTAACCACGTAAAAAAACAACTAAATGTTATTTCGTTTTAACTAAGTATTATGACCTGCCTAAACGTTCATACGAGCAACCTTGAAGTTGAATGTGTTTCTAAGATCGTGTCTGACCACGAGATAGTCATTGACAATGATAAGTAATTGTGACCTTGGCTCAGATCCTGTAGTAAGCATTCATTTTGGTCTCAACAAAGGCTAGTTTTGCTGTTTAAATCAGAGGTCATTATAGGTTATTTTGGTGACGTAAGCTTGGGAGAAAATCTGTTGAAAATTGTAAGAAAAAGGTCGAGATAAAAAGACGCATCTATTATTTTTTTAAGGTTTCGTACCAAAAGGGTACAACGGGAACTTATTACTAAGACTCCGCTTTTCATTTGTCTGTCTGTCACCAGGCTGTATCTAATGAACCGTGATTGTTGAACAGTTGTTTTCACAGGTGATATATTTCTGTTGCCGCTATTACAACACACAGTTACAAAAAAAAAAACAATAAAATAAATATTTAAGGGGGCTCCGACAAATCCGTGTGGATAAAAACCCCCAGTAATAAAAACAATGAAAAAGGGCGCTCCCATACAACTGACATGTCTTTTTTCTTCAAGTCTTGCTCGCAATCAAATTTTTCTTTCTATAAAATAAAAATCAACTCCTAGGTATAAAACCTTTTTGAAAAAAAAAACACAATAGGTATATCACAACCACAAATATTAAAAAGCCTCCTTCACTGTTTATATCAAGACAAAAACGGTAGACGCCAAAATATTTAATGCAAATATAATCTTCTTCCCACCATATTTATTAAGGTGAACGCACTGCCAAAACTGTAGATTTAAATGTACAACTAGCAAACAATATCGTATGCCGTCATTCATTGGAAATAGATACGACTTTAAAACCAGACAGTCGAGCTTCAATGAATCATTCATATTATCTATTCAACAAACTATTAACTTGCTTCTTGTTTTATTACCCGACTACGGCAAAGCCAAAAGCAGGGTTATGATTTTGACCGGTATAGAATATCACTGTATCCCTGTCAAATTGTTTGAAGTTGACAGAGACAGAACGATGTTTTAAATCAGTTTAGCGCTAAACCTGTTTAGTGATTGTGGTGCAAGTGGGCCTAAGACTACCATGTTAAAAATATTTACTAAGTGATATATTTAAGAGTGTTTCCTTTAAACGTATGCCTAACAACATTGTTTTCTTCTGTTTTCAGGTTTATTGATGCGCGCCGACCGCCACTAAGAAAGCAAGTGATAAAATCGAGTGATCGCACCGTGTGAACATGATCTTAACAGACTCTATTTATTAATTATCTATTTTAAGTGTAATCAATAAGTTTTGTTGTGTAAATAAGAATGTAAACCGAATTCAGAATATTAGCGAGTTACCCAAAATTTTATGTTAGATTTTATTACTAAGGTTCCGGTGACACTGTGTCGTGACGACTGAGTATTAAGTCGTTTAAAACTGTACCTATTAAATCCTTATAAAAAGGAATAAGTCAGTGAGGAAAAGTCTGTCAAACCTTCTTGTAGATGACGTGACCATGGCTAGGATCCACTTTGAGAGGTATGCCACATTGGGCACCCGCTGAAATAGCATCAGAGCTAATGGTTCCTTAACTATTTCACATATAGCTCTTACCAAAAGTTTTCGCCAGGTGCCCAAAGTGGTCGCGGGACTCAGGAACTACCGTGACCCCGGTACGTAAAGGGCTTTTGAAGGACATCGTGGATTTTAGTCACAAGTCTGACAGTCCCTTCTGCCCTTCACTGGGTGGGAGGACTCATTTGATGATTTTATCATGATAAAAAAAAGGTGCCCAAAGTGGAATAACAAACCTAAAAAAAATTACCAATGAGGTTTAGAAATGTAAAATGACATTGACAGATTTTTCGACTTTTTCGACCAACGCCAACGCATGAATACATGCACCGGACAAATGCACCAGGTGGGAAAAACACAGTTGCCATCCCCATTGACAAATTACAATAGCACAGACGACATTCAGTCGTGCTGGGAGAGGTAAACAGCAATGATATTCTCTATAAATAAAGCCTTGTGGCAGCGCTCACGCCACGCTGGGACTAAAGTTTGGTATTCACTAAGCTACTGACAGCGACTCTAGCACTCATCGCTCGCGCTGCAAGATCGGACAATCTCAAAGCCGCCTCGTCAAAGAGCACATAGAGGCGAGCTTTTTTTTTTGACATGGCCTCTCGTAGTTCAATAACTCTATAAGGTTGATGCTACTGAACTGGACAATCCTGTGGTGGCCGAAAATTACTTTAAGGCCCCCAGCCAGGGCTTACAAACTAAATTCAATTAAATGAACGTCACTAAGGGCACCCCCTGTGGGGTTCGGGTCTAGGCTTAGTGCGTCATTGAGGGGGGGGGGGGCACAGCAAGGATCAGGCTGGGTCGAATTATTATTAGGGGAATTTAAAGCTACTTGCTCAGCTTCGATGGCTGGCTTGTCGAGCAAGGATCGGGCAGCATAGAGGCCAGCGATGAGATTTCTTATAAAGAACTAGCGAACCGCCCGGCTTCGCATGGGTGCAATCTACTATATTATGCACGTTACCCTTCCTCTTGATACACTCAATCTATTAAAAAACCGCATCAAAATCCGTTACGTAGTTTTAAAGATCTAAGCATACAATAGGGACAGCCAGACAGACAGCGGGAAGCGACTAGGTATCTGTTGTCACGACACAGAAGACATCGGATCATACTCGTCTATGTATCGTGAAACTATTGTTCCTTTACTTTTCTCCCTTTACTTTTAAGAACTGTATTGTCAATTGTGAACGGCAATTATGAATGTACATAACTATAAGTAAATAGACCTTACCTACAAAGCTCCTGTTACAAGTTAATTAAAACCATATTCTAAGGTACTAAAGTGTATTTTTCTTGACTTGTTTAATTTGGTAAACTAATATGACGTACTGTGGGTTTTAATGAAAAATATAAGGCTTGGGAGA
Organism: Agrotis puta; assembly: GCA_943136025.2. Taxonomy (NCBI): domain Eukaryota; kingdom Metazoa; phylum Arthropoda; class Insecta; order Lepidoptera; family Noctuidae; genus Agrotis; species Agrotis puta. The sequence continues at coordinate 10,585,024 of OW964186.2, read as the reverse complement.
AATTGTGCTAATTGTAACTTTTATATCAATTGTGTAATGTTACAATACAAGCTAGTTATAAATCCAGCTGTGGAAATACCCGAAAAACGCGCGTGATTCCTACAGAATATGCGTGTCTTATTTGAGTTTTTATCTAGTCTGTACGTTACACAATTTACATAAGGTTCATTTTGCCTTGTATGATTTTTTTTGAATCCATGGTGTTATTTTTGTATCGTGGTAAACCATCTAATGAGTTCTCCCACCCAGGGCGGTACGAGAGGGACTGTCAGCCTTGTAATGCCTATAATCCACGGTGTCCTTGAGTATCACTTTACGTTCCAGGGTCACGGTTACCTGATGTGAGACAGTCCCGCTAGTATTTGAGTTAATTATTTTAATTTCAAGAAGGAAAATACACTATAGATACAAATATAACCTAATAAATTAAAAATTTCTACCCAGACTGTAATAAAAGTGTCTTTTGTATTGTGACTTATATAATTATATTTATATACACGTAAATACTGTGCTTACTAAGTCAATTTAAACAAAACAGTGTTAAAATTAGACTAATAAAAATAATTGAATCATCTATTTGAAGAAAGACGTCATTGCAAAATGTAATGTCAGAAACAAAATATTTTGATGAGTCAAATGAGGAACTATACTCTATTTTGAAACTGATTACGTATCTAATTATCTACGAATCGAATAATTATGTAAAAGGAATATCCAACTCTTCGTTTTAATTGTTTCAATTTATAATGATGATTGAATTGTTCAATAAAACTTTATCTAGACCTATAAAACCAATACTTACTTAAGAAGTAATTGTATATCCTCAAATATTATATACTTTATATTCCTAGACAAAATGCCAAGTTTTTAACCTCCATCCATTTAGTATAAAATATGTAAATAATATTCTAAAAGACGTAAAACATTCGTCGGTACCTACTGCCTTCACAGTTATGCGCACTTACTAAATATTATATATTTTATTATACATATAGAATGTACATGTTATCCTAAACCTGCATGTATTATCCTAAATACCTGCACTTTATGTAGAAACATTTAGATAAAAGTATGTAACGTTGCACATAAATGCACAAGTGTTCATAGAAATTGTACTGAATTTATATCTGTATGTTTCATATACAAGACTTTATAGGTTTGTTATAAAGAAATGCATTTTTTTCTATTTATTAGTGTTACCATTTTACTAAACTCAACTTTCATTCTTGCGTTTGATTTGTGTTAGTAAAATGGAAAAATAATAACTACCGTCCTCTTCTCATTTCTTTGTTTTAGTCAAATATACTGTCAACTTCGAATAAGTTATGCCACAAATGCCTTACAAAAACTAAATCTTTGAAATTGATTAAATTCACTTTTTGCCTGTCAATTATCCAAAACTATACCTATGTGAATAAATATTAGGACATAAGTACACTATTCTGCCGTGCTTTAGAAAAAGGGCGGTAGTGGTATAAATATATAGACGCATGCATTTAAAAACATGTCACTTATGCCGTTTTTTCTTAGCACTGCAGAAATAATCGATGTGTTGTTTTGAAACGTCTCATATTTAGCTGTAAGTATAATTTATAAATAATTACTTTTTCTAATCATTAGTGATTAATAGGTTTAAAATCAATTTCTCGTCCTGAAAGTCTTCTTGCCCGAACGGTTTTGGGCAACAGAATGACTGAAATATTGTTCGTCTGGAGACTGAAACTGAATTATATATATGTTTACATGTATACATACAATTTACATATTTACTTAGAACCCGTCAGTGTTGAAGCCAAAAAAGGTGTCCTTTGTTTGTTAAATTATTTATTAATTTTACTTGACTTTTCATGGAAATTATACTAACTACTAATTACTGGGAAAAAATATTGATATTTGAAAACCGTTATTGACTTGTTATAAATATATAAAACATTTTTAAAACAGCTTAACAAACAATCGACTGCCTCGCTGTTTGAATAAAATAATAATTTTGTCTTTTTTTAGTTAAAATGACAAAGTTTTGTTATGAAAAAAATTGGTAGTTATACACTATACACATGTAGTATATAAAATAATTTGTAATGTCCATTTAATAACTTGTTCTATATAAAAGAATTACAAAAGTGTCTACTCGTTTTATTTGTCGTATTACTTATCACAATCAACTTTAGGCTGTACTAATCTTGCCCGGATAATAGAAGTTTTAGATATGTAATTTTAACATAACTTGAGCTGTAAAATAAAATAAAGTGTATACATCTAATCACCACAGTGAACATTATTTGAAAACACGCGTTCATATTTAAAGTTGGCGCTTTACGGCGTCAAGTTTACCAACCGAGCCAAATGGCACCGAACGAAGGGTTGTTTTCCCTATGGTACGGACAAATACTTCCAACTATTCTATTACAATACCATTAAATTGGATTAGAGATTTTGCTTAGTGGAATCTCAATCAAAAAGAACAAGTACTCAATGAATATGTATTCAAATCTGTTTTGTGAGGCCAACTAGTTGCGATTTATTAATTTATATTCTGTGCTTCGAAAGTGAAACTACGTATGAACTACGGCGCAGACGCGATCCACGCCCTTTCTTGTTAAATATTCTATCGTTTTGCTATTAGATCGCGGCGTCACACGCCACATAGTGAGTGATAAACTATCATTTTATGTAAAGTGGCCAGTTCATTCAATTCTAATACCAAAATTCGAGTAGGTACCTAGGTATGGTACCTAGCTGAAAAGCAGCTGAAAAGTGCAACAGTAAATTACTTAACAATTTACACAAAATGCTGGTACTGCTAATTTCAACATGTTTTATTGTTACTGTGGTTTGTGCCACACTTGTGTGTATATACGCCTCTTTTAATCACCGGAGGTCGTATAAACCATGCCCATCGAGTAGAACCATACCAAATAAAGTAGTCATCGTTACTGGTGCAAACAAAGGAATTGGGTACGAGACGGCCAAAGAGTTGTCCAGGCGAGGTGGCAGAGTCATCCTAGCCTGCAGAGATCTAAACAAAGGCCAGAAAGCTGCTAAACAAATCCAATCAGAGACGGGAAATGAAGTCGTCGCCAAAATTTTGGACTTGGCATCTTTCAAGTCAATCCGTGCATTTGTTAAAAATATTATTAAAACGGAGGGAAGAGTTGATATTCTAATAAACAACGCTGGTACAGGAATTCTGGACAATTCTCTCACTGAAGACAATTTGCCAATAGAAGCACAAGTTAACTATTTTGGTCCATTTCTACTCACCATGCTACTGTTGCCATTGATGAAAAATTTGGAAGAAACAGCTCGAATTGTTAACGTTACTTCTATAGTGCACTTGTTTGGTACAGTTCATAATTTGGATAAGCAGGGGCGAACGATTTTAGAACGTAGAAGAGTTTATGCCAACTCGAAACTGGCGATCATTCTCTTCACGAAGAAATTGGCTACAGTCTTGTTTTCACATAATGCCAACATCATTGTGAATTGTTGTTACCCCGGAGCAGTTTACACTGATATGTTTCTCGAAATGCCTGCAATGATGAAATGGATTTTTAAATGGTTTTATTTGTCGCCAATGCAAGGAGCACAGAGTTCAGTATTTCTGGCAGTTGGGGAATTCGATGGGCTGAATACATCGGGCAAATACTACTCGAACTGCCAAGAAGAGACTCCTTGTAATTCAAGCGATCTTCTGGAGATACAGAAGTTATGGAATATGTCTATGAAGGCTTGTTACGATAAGAGGCGATGGAGATTTGTATAAATGATTAATAATTATCGTAGGTAAATACTGAATGTTAAATGTGGTTCTACCTGTCGATGTTCTTATCTCAATCTTTGTAACAGCGTATATTAAAAACCCGTATATTTGTTGTATTGTTCCTCAATGAATGTGTCTGTCTTAAAAAATAATTAATGGCATTCAATTAATGTAATTACCTACTAATTCACCTTCTAAGTAGTTGAATAAAAAATGCACCTGTGTACCTAAACTTTAAGCCAAATTATCGTTGTTGTATCGAATAAAAAGTTTCAATCAATATCCCTAATGTTTTTTAATTTTCTTCTACTCTTGTTTACGTTTATATTTAGTGAATGAATCTTTCTTATCTAAATCTCTTCAACTCCTTTGTCCATTCGCTAGAAGCGTTGTATATACGAGTACGTCTAGTCTATACTCATTGTTTAGTAATTATTCGATTTACAACCCAATTAAAGCATGTTTTTCTGCCATTCTCACTCGTTTGTGTTGTTATCATCACTTGCGGTGTTGCAGCTTATGTAGGAGAAGTAATGAATTACAGTGTCATTAAAACTCCAAATCGTACTTTACATGAAAGTTAGCAAAGCATTTGATTGTGTTAATCATACAAAACAAAGAGAATTAAAACCACTTGAGAGCTCATAGAGCGATTTCGCCTAGGCACACGATTCACCAGCGCGGGCCGGGGACCGGGGGATTGCGTCTTCCCCCGTTCCTCGGCCCGCGGTAGTTGTGATTGGTTGATGCAACAATGTCAGTAAGAATAGTGATAACAAGTAAATCCAGCAACAATAATATCGATATCGATAAAATCGATAGCAATTAAGTCTTCTTTTGCTTTTTTCAATGTTGATTTGTAAGTAGAGAAATAAATGAAGATTAAACGGAAAATAATATCCTTTATTTGTTATTCTTACTTATTTACTACATTTCTAAAAAAAATATAAAAACATATTTTTTTAAATTTAAACAACTCAAACCCAAAATTATTTATTTCAAATAGACCATTTACAGGCACTTTTGAACTGTCAAAATTGAAGCTAATTTGCACGTTCCAAAGCGTGTTTTTTATTTACCATTAGAAATTATCGATTAAATAATTTATCAACAATGTTTTAAGTTGTCACATCACTTCAGCACACAGCACAAAGTACTTATAGATAGAAAGAGATAGACTTATCTAATATTCTAGTGAAAGTAAAGGACTTTTCAAAAGACATCAACGCGATATCCCAAAAGACATCAACGCGTAATCCTTTTTTCGTAACCAACCAGTTTAGCTAGAGCCCTCTAATTACCAATAATATAAATAAATATAAACATATTTTACTTACCGATGAAAACTTATACCATCTTTTTTATAACTAGATGTTTTAGATGATTTCCCGCACCATTTAATTGCACAGGTACTCATTTTTGCTTCGGTTTTATTCGATAAATGTTTTTTTAGGTTCCGAAATTAAGGAATGTGCACAGATCCAACAACTGGTCAGTACTAAAACATTCATTCGTATCGGGATCTCATATAAGTGCTATTCCATTGATGTGTCGTGAGCCTGAGTCGCCCGTATGAGCGGTCAAGTGGCTATATTGTCATTGATACAAAATTAGGTAAGGTCTTACTCTTAACCTTATCCAATCGTACCTAGTTACTAGAAGAAAACAATTCATCCAAATCACTCTTATAAAGTTTATAAACAAATTAATGAGGCACGTATCAGAATGTAGATATAATAATTACGAATCTTAGGATCCCACAAGGAAGTATGTTGGGTGCATTGTTGTTTATTATTTAAGTAATAGGTTCGCCTTTTTTAGATGGTAAAATCATCAAATGAGGCCTTCGGCAAAGCGTGGAGCAGACGAAAATGTACTGAACTGGTGGTCTACCATGCGGGTTAAAGCGAGAGTAGTTCCACTGTTGGAACGAGATGGTACTAGACGACTTGTATAGCTCTATCTCTTTCCCACAATGGAAATACTCACGCTTTAAGACGTCATGGCAAACACTCTGACTCCTGAATAAAATTCACCGTGTACTTTCAATTGTACTTTACGTTCTAGGGTCATGATTACATGGCTAGACATTCGCGATGTAATTGGTTCGCCTAAAGTTACAAAACAGCCGATATTTCAGTGAGAGATCCGCGGCGTTTCCAGTTCCACCCTTTTTGGACAAAGTGAAATTATTTTGTCATCATCATTTGTAATCTGTTCCATTGGTGGATTCATGGTAACTGAGGACCTGCTCGCTTGAAGATCCGGGGGTGCCACAGGTCCGAACCAGAGTTCCCGTGGCTCCCGCAGGGGCGTCCTCCAGGGGTGAATTGGTCCGGAATGCACAGGGAGGCAAAGATCCGAATCCAAGGTCTTGGGGCACCCCTACGGGCACCCTCTAAAGGTAACTTGGGTCCGAAATGAACAAATTTTAGTAACGATTACTCGTTGCCAGCAGCTTCGACGTCGTTTAGATGGTGTATGCAAGGGTATCCTATGTATTATTCCAGATTATAACCTGATTTAAATCTGTAGTTTTTGTGTGGACGAGTAACAAACATGCACTCTCACAAACTTCCACATTTATAATAATATTAGTGTACAATGTGTGTCGAGAGGCTATTCTTGGCATTTTAGACAAAATAGTACCTTACATACTAAATTAGCAGTAGATAGATATTTTTGTAACCATTCCGCGACCAGGTGAACAACGAAATAACAAAGAAACAACAAAAGTCTTTTAACTTGTTTAATAAGAGCTTGCAACAACAGTCAAATCACTTGATACAAAAAACATGCTTCAAAAACCAAACAACAGATTTTTCGAGCACATTACACAATTTTCTTCTACCTAACTTATACATTTTTTCTTAGTTCTAAACTTGAATTTGTCTTTTATCGCGAACTTGGTTGAGAGTGTTGTCGTTACGATAATTTTATCTTAGAAGAGGTTCCTCATCTTTTCCTGTGCCTGTGCTCAGAATGTGCAGCCGGAGGTTTTGATTTCTCCTTGTATCTAGGTTCATCTAGAAGAGAAAAAAAAATACTTGTAATAAGAGATATTTTGACATATGAGAATAGCTGTCACAAAAATTCTGATGCACCCCGCATGGGTGACTCGCCGTCCGATCATGGACCATACCCGGGTCGATGGCGCGTCGTGTTCCACGCGCGCCGTAAAGAGCTGTCAGTAATCTGACGGGATCCCTCTTATAAGGCCAAAGCCTGCTGAGGTCGCGGGACTGCCTCATCAGGTAACCGTAACCTTGGAACGTAAAGGGCTATTGAAGGATTACCGTGGATTTTAGTTATTACAAGTCTGACAAGCCCTCTCGTCCCTCCCTGGGTGGGAAGACTCATTAGAGTATTTTCAATTTAAAATAAAATTTGATTTGACAACTTTACAATGCAAAATATATGCACCGAGTGCTTTCGGGGAGTTTCTTACAATGTGCGGTCACGTTAAGCTGGTGGTAGTCATACCCACAGAAATCTTAATAATAAGGCAATAGAAGTCGCATAGACGCGTGACCTTGTCGCCGCGCATGTGTATCGTAGGGCACAAGTTTACGAGGAGCGTTTGTTGCGGTTACTTGTGTTATTTGAGACGCGGAGAGGTAAACATGGTGTTTTGCAGCGTATCCAACTGCGGAAACTCGTCCATAACTTGTAACTTAACATATAAAGGAATAACATTTCATATGTAAGTACTTAATTTTTGAAATATTGTCGTTTTTAGTAAATATAAACAAATCAAATATTTTTACCACCGCTACAACGATTTATCACGAAAAACGTTTTTTTTGTCAATTCAATAACCATCAATGCTTAAGCTTGTCCATGTCTACTATTACAACTGCTAAAAGCAGCAATGGAATTATAGTCATGCGGACTCGCATTCTCGCGGCGCAATAAACAATTCTTGGTACAAGCCGCATGAGTTGGCCGCAATTTAGTGACGTGCCACTACTATTCTGTATCGATAAATTAATTACGTTCAGTTTGATTCTTAGTTTTACCAAATTGGAAAACATTATGGTTTTATGTTAAATGTTTAAATATGAGATGTATTTTCAGTTTTCAAAATCAAAATAATGTAGATGTCCCATACTTTTTCATTTTTACAAATTATTTGCTTAATCATTGTTCAATGTGACCCATATTAGGTATGTATTTATATTTATTTATAGTATATAATTAATATTCTTACATGTTTATGTATTGTTATTTATATAAAACTTAAACAATTTCAATTATGTTATTTTAGTTTATATTTTAATTTCAATTATGTTAAATTAGTTTAGTTTATTAAGTATTTGTAGTCCACCACTACACTAGCTACCTCCCCACTTTTATCTAAGTTCGTACATAGTCCGTCCTATTTGGTCATTGCTTTTTTTTCCATAAGGTGAAGTATTGGAGAGCCTTTGAGATTTAACTATATTATAAACTAAATGTATCTACTTACACTTATTGTTTTATTGAATCCCTTTCAATAAAATTAGTTATCTATTGTTGCTAGATTCCTTGGCGATTAACACTCAACGGAAAATTATAATTTATCGACATGAGCTCGTAGTAGTTTGCACTTGCACTGCACTATTCCTACGTGAGAGTGAGCGCGCGATATCATTTTCTGCTTTTCGCACACGTTTTTTATTGGCTGCAGGAGTCACGTGACCTGAGATTATACGTTTTTAGAAAATGTTGCGTAATGTCATCGCAAAAAGGTTTGGTTTTGTTGCAGCAATGCAAAGTGCATATGTAGGCGTTATTGTGTATCTATTGTTTGTTTATGTGGTGGTAGCTGTGACCCGGCGACACTCGTCCCGCTGTAAAATGTAGTACTATAGCATTTCTATTACCTTATTATTAAGATTTCTGTGGTCATACCTCTCTCCTTATGTCGATGTCTGCGGTCTCGCTCGCGGCTGGTGCGCGAGTCGGGCGAGGAGCGGCGGCGCGGGGAGCGGGGCGGCGCGTCCGGACACCACCACCACGCGGGGGGGGCGGACGCGCGCCCGCGCAGGGGGGAGCCCGCCGGGGGCAGCGGGTAGGGGCCCGGGGGGGGCAGCGGAGGCATGTGCTGGACAATGGAGAGAGCTTATGGCATCTGGATAAACATTAAACCTATCCTTCTAAATAGCCGGGCCACCCTCTAACGGCAATTCACGTAATCTTCGCAATAACAGTTTTTAAATGTCCGCATAAATGTTCGCAAAACGCGATAATTAACGGAATTTCTCGTTAGTGTGGGCTGGGCATTTGAGACTTAAACCAACAATTTAAAAACACAATAGTTTGTCTAAAATACACTATTTTGAACCCGATTTACTTACAAACTGGTAAATGCAATTAACTTTTTAACTGACAAAATATAGCTAGTCCGTCGTAAAGGGCTATTGAAGGACACCGTGAATTTTAGTCAGTATGAGTCTGACATTCGCTCTCGTCCCGGCCTGTGTGGGGAGCACTCATTTGATGATTATACAACACGTTTTTTTTTTTAATATCTAATTTTCAAGTTAAGTGCTAATAACTTTGAAATACGATTCAAGGCATTAAAACAGACATGCTGTTTAGTACGACGTTGTTCAACTTACATGTGGCTGGTAGTGAGGCGGCAGTCGGTAAGGTGTGGGCGGCATGGCGCCTTCGCCCTCCGCACACGACAGCGGCTGAGCCGGTAGGCGCGTAGGGCTCTCGGGTTTCACCAACTGTGAAGAAAGAGGCACTAAGTGTTACGACAGTGAGAGTATTGAAATCGGGTAAACTGGATCCGGTAATCCGGGGAACTCGGCATCAAAATACACTTACTGGATGCGGTACCAACATACCGGATCGGGTGACAAAATCTGGTAATTGTATGTTTTAACAAAATAGCCGCGTTATTACATGAGTATGTTAAAATATTATAAAAAAAACTAGCTATTCCTCGCGGTTTCATCTCCTCCGCTCGACGCTTCATGTCAGGTAGCCTTCCTCGATAAATAAACTATAATAATTTTTCAATTCCAACCAGTAGTTACTGCGTTTTTTTTTACAAATACAAATAATTGATCCGTGCGGGAATCGAACCCGCGACACGCTGCGCAGCAGTCCAATCGCTCCGCCACGGCGCTTAACCGTGTCGTCAAACCAAACAAACCTTCACCTTTATAATATTAGTATACAGGATGGATATTTCAACTGGGCGTGGATGGCTGTATCCGAAACTATGAGGAGTATCGAAAAACACACGCAACTTATATCCAATGATGCAGCCTGGCTTTCAAAGGCAGGCTGCATCATTGGATATTAAAAAATTCAAAAACCCTGGCCGGGAATCGGACCCTCTGATTTTGGAAAAAAAAACACACCCTATATTATTACACCATTCGATAGTGTTGCTAATAAGGAACAATTCTGGGAAGTACCCATTTTACGGCAGACTTAAAGAAAGGCTGATTTTTACCTGTACTTGTTGCTTAAGGTTATTGAAGTCGTTGCTCATGTCGCGGTACCGCTGCAGGCACTCCTGCCACATGGTCGCCATCTCCGCCATCTCCGAGCGCTGCTTCTTAATCTCCTCCTGAAATTACAACCAACAGGAGACCTCTATCAGTCCAGTAACTTTAAAAACAGAAAGAAAATTGTGTTTATTGGCACTAAAACTTAAAACTAAACAATACAAATAAAGTGATAAAGAGAGTAATTCAGTAAAAATAAAGGAAATAAAGACTGTCATCCCGCATGACGAAAACCTTGTGAAAGCCGAGAAAGATAAACAAATAAAATAAGTTGACTTGGCGCGCGAGGTTGTCGACATGTGGAATGTGAGCTCGGCTGTCATTGTGCCGATTGTTGCAACGGCGAATAGTCTGATGGCCAAGAGCCTCGACGACTTAAACATCAGAGGTTGCGTCAAATCCGGTAATTCTGATTTTATACGGACTTTGTTTATGATGTTGGCCCAGTAAATAATCAAGGTTTTTCGGATTTTTGTCAAAGTTGCGTTTGGAGCTCTCAAGGTCACAAACTTGGAAATTACAGGCGATAAGGTTACGACACTTTGTATCAAGCGCTTCTGACAGCTCCTTCAGGCGGGCGTGGAACACGACGCAGGCCTATTCCTTTAGTATGTATTAGTCCAGCGGAAGAACGCCTGACCTGTAAGCCACGAGTTGCTGGTTCGATTCCCATCTGGGTCGGCTCCTTTCAGCAATATGACGGGCCCCCCCTTAGAGGGCCAAAGGGGGACTGTGTTATCAGATAACCGTGGCCTTGGAACGTAAAGGGCTATTGAAAGACACCGTGGATTTTAGTGAGGACAAGCCTGACAGTCCCTCCCGTCTTGCCCTGGGTCGGAGGTCTGATTTGAGGATTTTACCACGTAAAAACCCGGTCCTTGCGCGGACCACCCGCATGCCCGCAACTTAACGTACCATAAGCCTGGCGTCTGTGTCGCCGACGTCTCTCGCCACAGTCTCGTACCGCCGCATACACTCGCGCCACAACCGCAGCTGTGCCGCCGCTGAATCGCGCACGCTATCCGCCGAGTCCTAAAATTTATACAACATAAAGTAATTTACTGAAATTTGGTTGATAATCTATATTTTTCTGAATATCAATTCTACTATCCTATCCTACTATTATTATAAACGTGAAAGTTTTTTTGGATGGATGGATGGATGGATGTTTGTTACTCTTTCTTGTAAAAACATCTAAACGGATTTGGATGAAATTTGGTACACACATCGTTCATAACCTGGATTAACACATAGGATAGTTTTTATCCCAATTTTACGTTACCGTGGGATAATTTTCGAGTTGTAGCGGACGGAGCCGCTGACAACATCTAGTAACATGATTTAGGACAAGTCTGTGATAATTTACCTACGAGTATAATACTCGTACAGTAGTACCTTTTATAAACACATCCAAGAAAAATATCACATTCGTTGAGACGTTTAAAATCGTTGTCCGAAGAATTGCAAGTCATAATGGTTACTCTTGGCAGATTTTTCAATTACATGTTGCAATATAATAGTTATTTATGCAACCGTTGTATAATCTGGGGTATTAAAACACGAATGTGGGTTTATCACACGAGGCGTAGCCGAGTGTGATAATAGTATCACATGAGTGTTTTAATACCTAATTATAACGGTTGCATACAAGACTTTATCTACAATCATGCTGTGAATCCTCTATAAAAGATTCTCATAACATACCATATTCGCATACCATATTCGAGTGAAAAAATGGCGGGATATAACACGATAAGACCAGTTGTTCTTTTTTCAAAATTTTAGCGATCTGGTGGTGAAAATGTCATTGCATGAGAATGTTCTTTTTTTGAAATTCATTATAACACGCGTTTGGATGATATAATGATCATTATATCATTGAATGTTTTAATGTTGGCGATAAGCTAAATGTTATAGGTTCTTTTATAGAGGATTAATAGCATGATAGTAGATAAACTATTTTATACTCTGTATTGACTGGGTGGCTTAAGGTTGAAGAAGTAGAAGAATGGCCGTAAGCGCATACTGTTAAATTTTGGAACAGACATAGATGGGTATCTGTGAACGGTTATAAGCTATAGAGGAGGGTGGGCAAAAGCTGGTATCAAAAGAAGGATAGTTACTCTAATATTTTTATCCTGCGCTTGAGTCTGTGAGAAGCCCTTGAAGCAGCGCATGAGCTCCTTCCATAGTTTCATCATCTTGTCCATGGCCTCGCGCTGTTCCGCTATCTCTTGCTGCAACAAGCCACGCGTCTTAGTAGTTGTCCTTGTAGGACTCTGGAAAATAAACGCCCATCAATATTTGGACTTGGATCTTATATAAGTGTGAATTTGGAAATGAGGCAATAAGGGCTTTTAGCTAACTTTAACCAATGTAGCACTACAGGAAAAACGTTTCCATAGACATTTATGATCCATAAAGATAATATACATTATTTAGGGCTTCACCGAGCTTTAGGCCCGGTATTGACCAAAGTGGGGGGAAAGGAAATGAGGTGTGATGCTGGTAGGTTATTTCCACTAAACCCTAGAGAACTAGAGAAGCCACATAGCGGAGTTATGATCTGTAAGAGCTCGAAACGCTTTCGGATTTCCCACAGCGCTTTTTCGCTCCCAGCACATTTTCATCTCCGCTTTATCAATTTCCACCGAAGCTACGCAGAAAGAGATGTGGAAATAACGAAATCTGATTGGTTATTCAGAACACTTCTCCTCTCCTCTCAGTTTTGGTGAATTTCGGGCCTCATTGCCTCGGCGTTTTTCAGGAGTTGCAGTGGTTTGGGTATAGTGCGTCGGGCTTTCTTGCCCAGTTTTCTCCACAATATGAATCTGCCATTGCGAATGGGCGTAAAATAAATCCCATTTTCTTTAACTGCATGTGTGTGCCAATCCGTCATAGATTGGCACTCACATGTATAGCTTTTTTATCAACAAGTTTAAGAAATGAGTTAAGACAGCTACTAAGGTTAAGGTACTTTCCCTTACCGCCTCGTCCTAAATTATAGTAACCTGTATAAATCGCACATTTTCTTCAAATAATGACACTATCGACTATCTTAAGACATAAGGGGCTCTCGAAGAAAAGTCATACATACCTTTACAACCTTCAAATAGTTACTCCTCCCGCTGATAGTGCTCGTCTCACCATCAGCCACGCTCATACCCGAATCCCTCTCCCTTTCAGAGTACCTATCTCTTTCCCTCTCTTTGTAATCATCCTCTCGCGAAACTACCGAAACTCTATCACATCTCTCCACATTCCGTCTCCAGCGTCGATCCTTACTCGACACATTGTGCCGAAGCCGCGGCTCCAAGGGTTTCTCATCGTAATACCTCCCAGTTTTCTCATCGTAGTACCTCTCAGTTTTCTCATCGTAGTACTTTCCAGTTTTGTCATCGTAATACCTCCCAGTTTTCTCATTGTAATAATACCTCCCAGTATTCTCATCGCAGTACCTCCCAGTTTTCTCGTCGTAGTACCTCCCATTTTTCTCATCGTAGTACCTCCCAGTTTTCTCATCGTAATACTTCGTCGCGTCATCGTATCGTTTGTCTCTCTCATCGTAACGCTTGACTCTGTTCGTATCGCTGCGAGTAGTTCTGCGGCAGTTCCGCTCGTCTTCGTAACCTTCTCTGTGGACATCGAAGCTTCGGCTCGTCTTCTGCTGCTCGTAGTACTTTTTCTTTTCTTCATCATAATGTCTTCTCTCACGGTCGTAGTCTCTGTATTCAGGAGGACATGTTCTGAACTGGTCTACACAACTTCTTGTGGGGACAGAGACCGGTACGTACTCGGGGTATCTCTCGTCTTCCAAATGACGCATTTTCGACTGTGCTATATCCAACTTGCTAGGATATTTGTCCTTCTCGTAGTAAATTCTTTCTTGCGGTCCACGTTCAACGTCAGATATTACAATTTTACTGTTTTCCCGTGTTCGAAGTTTGGCTGACATGTTCTCCTGACTCCGAACTCTTGACATGCTCATCTTGTCATGAGATTTATCATTAATTAATTTAACTGGGCGGTGATCAGTGTCGTATGCGGCTGATCGTTTCGTAGAGACTTCGCATTGCAGTGACTTGTGACTCTGAATGCGAGGCTGAAATAATTACTTGACTTTAGTAAGAAAATGAAGTGGCTTTAGAAGATTTAATAATGTATGATGGATGTAGAGGAAGAAGGCCAAAAAAAGATGGATGAAGTGAGTAAATGATACCTTGATGACAGGGGAAAATAGAAGATGGTCACGTAATGCCTTGACCCCCAAGTAAAATAGGATAAGGACAGGAATATGATGAATGACGATAAAATGCAAGGGTGTTAGATCATAATTATGATGAAATATAATAGAATACCACGTACCACTTCATATTTATGTGTGCTGGCATTTTTATAGTTACTCTTGTTACTGTTTATTTGTGCGCACAGCTTCGCGAACGTCTCGATGATCATAGATTGGTCCAGCGGTGTGACGGTAGGAGATGGTACATTTTTTGGTTGGCTGCAAATATGACAAATGGTATAACAGAAGACCTAGAAGTATCTTCACCGTTTTAAGAATAAGATTGATGGAAATTGAATTTCATTTCTGTTTTTAAGTAGGTCGAGAACATCTTTTAAAATCCATCCAAAAAATATAAACTACTGGGTCATAACCGAAATATCGGGTAGTAGCTTCTGGGTGGAGGATCATCTCTTTTCAATGGTTATTGAGGAACTATACACCCTGTGCCTCAATACGCCCTTTTTGGACGGACATTTGTCATATGGGTCTTCCCAACGTTGGAAGACCCGTATGAAAAATTGTGATAATGACAAAGAGTGTGGAGCAGAGAGACTGTCAGACTTCATACATTAAAACAGCACCCTTCTCTTTCAGTTGCCCTTTACGTTGAAATGCTACGGTGCTTTTTAAAGACGGTCTCGCGACCTCTTTATTCCCCTTAATCATTTTTTTTACCGTCGTATAATCATCAAATGAGTCCTCCCACCCGATCTGTTATACTTGTACTGACTAAAATCCACTTCAGTAGCCCTCTACGTTCGGTTGTGTTCTGAGACAGTCCCGTGAACCCAGCAGGCTTTGGCTTCTAAGGGGGGCCGTCAGATAACCGACAGCTCTTTGAGGCGCGCGTGGAACACGATGCGCTGTCGACCCAGACATGGTCCATGATCGGAAGGCGAGTCACCCATTACTCACCGTCTGCATGCCCACCCCTTAAGCATTAGGTATATTATCTCCCAGATGTCTTACATGTCGTGATCCCTAGAAGGCACTTCATCCCTGTGTCCATCCCGATGTCGTTCCCTGTGGTGATGACGGTGCCTGTCCCTCCCGCTGGAGTGCTCGCGATCATCATAGTCACGACTGCGCTTCTCTTCGCGGCGTCTAGCGTGCCGCTGTCTGAAATGTTAGCTACAGGTAGAATTGGTCGCATAATTAAACAGGTTCCCAGCTACCTTAGTTTTCGAGGTTTGGGTAGTCTGCTGAGGGTTTCTTTGAAGGTCTTTGGGGATAAAACCGAGGAGTGTGGGAACTAACTACAACCACACCGGTCTACAATTGCAAAAAGGCATGCAGGAACCCCTTTTTCGCAACGCCTGTTAGGGCACATCTACGACACTACCACGACACCACAAGACCACTATGCGATCGTCATCTCTGAAGTCATTCAGTGAGCAGAGTCCCCACTCTGGACGCCTGGGATGTAGTTATAAGTCTTATTTTTTAGAATCCAACCAGGGCGCGACGGGTGGGATTGTCCGACATGTACTGACTAAAATCCAAGGTGATCCTGCAATATCCCTTTGGGTTCCAGGGTCACGGTTACCTTATGAGACAGTCCCGCGACCCCAGATAGTTATTAGCTTGAAAGTATACCCGAATCAATGGCTTACATCTGTCTCTCGTTGTTAGTTCAAATATCAATGTGTCTCTTACAATTCATATGCATTTTACAAGATTATCTTGTACATCGCTGATATCGATTAAGGAAAACATCGTGAGGAAAGCTGGACTTATACAATTAATGTAAGCCCGAAGTGCGTCAGAAGCCTGGGAGGTTTACAGAGTCGGCTTTATTGTGTCGGCGAGTAGTATTTGAGTTTTAATGTAGGTAAACGCATCAACAGTACAGGATAAATTCCTATAGTGTGTCGCAACGTTTTTTTGTAAAGAAAAAAATAACTATGTCACCAGAAAGTTGCAACATGGTCACATGAAAACGAACGAAAAAATTTAAAAGTATTATGCTCGCATTCACTTTTAAAATTTTTGTGGGTGTTAATGTGCTTTATTAAACATTAGATGAGAACTATTTCATTCCAAACTTACTTCTTCTTGTCCCTTTTGATGGCTTCTTCTAAGAAAGTGTAAATAAATGAATCGTGGTCCTGTGGAATGGATTCACCGACAACAGTATCCTAAAAGAAGTAATACTACATTACAAATAACGTTATAAACGTTAGAACGTAACTTCACGAACGATCAAATCTACTTAAATTAAAATGGGTGTTTGTCCTCTTTGTGTTCCCAAACACTGATCTGATCCCCATTTTTTTTAGTATCTCGGACCCTGTTCCCGAATCTGGGGGCCTACTTGCCATTTTTTTATAATTTTGATATATTTTTTGTTTTTAAAAAAATATTTAAGTAATAGTAATAGTTGGATAAGAGACGCACAGAACCGAGAGATGTGGCATAAAAAGGGGTAGGCCTATACCCAGCAGTGGGTGATCCCGGGCTGATATGATGATGATGGTTTAAGTGAAAATGTATAAAATAAATCTAAAACATTAATTAAGAATTATAAACAAATAATAACCGGTTCAGGTGATACAGAACGTGGAGTTGAAACCAGGCCCGCTTTCAAAGCCAACGAAACACCTTCTCTTCTGAAACCGTACAAAATACCTATATTTTGTTATAATTGAATGTGGTTGATTTTTTGGTATTACTTACTTTATCACAGCTCGAAATTACAGTGAATAATATAGTTATTATATAGTCACAAACTATTCACTACTAAAATGAATATACGCTAAAATATTCAACAATAACATACGCCGACCGGCGGTGACGTCGCGGCGACCGAGTGTGCCGGTGCGTCTCCACGGGTGACCGCGATATTGAACGGCTGCTGTCCCTTTTGACATTATAGACGTGGTTATTTATGAACTTCGGAGCAAAAGAACTTTACCTCGTATTTTGAGGTACCTAATCAATTACTATAGAGCAGAGCTGAGGCCCGAGGGTCTAAGACGGCCGGCATAACAATATTCCAAATGATCCATTTCGGGAATGAATAATAAAAGAGTAGCTAATGACGTTGCTGAAAACCACTCGCAACGCCAATGGAAGATGGCGCTACCAGCGCATAATGTCAATTTACTGTATGATTAACTTGACATAAACTAAACACTCGAAGCTACACTTGACGTTGTTTACGTTATGCGCTTGAAGCGCCACTAACGGCTAAAACTCGCAGTGAAACTCCCTATATTCCCGCAACGCCATGGCTATTCATTTACGAAGGTGAATCATTTGGCATATTGCTAAGTGGCCTTTTTAGATCGCAACAGTCAGCTGCACAGCGGAGAGAATAGGATGAAAGAACAAAGAAGGATTGCACTAAAACTCTGCTCCTCTTCAGTGGTACAATCCTATTGGTTTATATTTTTGTACGCTCCGCAACCTCACTTCGTTACTGTGGGCAGGAAGCCTAAGGGCTCCTGTACACGATGCCGCAAGCGCGCCGCTTTGCTGTGTATACCTTCGCGACTGCGGCGGCACCGCGCCGTTGCGCCCCCGCACTAGCGAATGGCGGTGCGATGGCGGTGCGGAGGCGGTGCGGCGGCAGAGCGGTGACGGCGCGGTCGCGTACGTTTACACGTAAAAGCGGCGCGGTGACGGCATCGTCTACATGAGCCCTAATAATGGCCTCCACTTGTAACTTGTATTATAGGTCGTGGGCTCGAACCCAGCCAGGCTCATTACTATGTGTAAATTATTTCATCACCGCTTCTCTCAAAACATCATGAGGAAACAGGCATAGAACTAAAATTCGAAGCCATATTGTGACATCTAACAACTCGCACTGGGCCCTCGTCATAATAACCGAATAACACATCCTGTTGTATCGTTACTAAGTACGGATTGAACTGTGAATATCTAAATAGAATACGTAAATACAACCTCTTTGTGATGTTGGAATCATGCGGTCCACTTAAATTCAGCACAGTGGCCGTCTCTATTAAGCTAGCTTTGGCGGAGGACTCTCGACAGACGGCATGGCAACCCTGGGGTTAAATAGAATCAAGTAAAATACAGTAACTAATAGGAATACATTTAAAGTATGAGCACCTAAAAATTCTGTTTCAAAGTAACACGTTAATGAAAACGAACCACTGCTGGATGTTATTACATGCTTGCACTTGCTTAAATTGTCGGGAACTGACATCTAAGCGCGTCCGCGTATTATAAGAAATTTCTGTCAGAATAAATCCGCCGCTCGCCCGGTGCACCCCGCATGCTGTCAGATTTTGATCTGACGAATTTTACAAAGCAAAATGTGTACCTTTTGAAAAGCATCAGAGGTGGACGATCTGTTGAAATTTTTCATAAAATGTGCGGTTTCTATTACAAAATGTATGCAGCCTGGCATGTTTACTGCCTTCCGGCGAGTAACTGAACTTTTCTGACAGTTTTTTTTACAGTACCTATGCGGTCGCGTTAAACCGGTGCGGTGGGTACAAGTTTTATACAAAAACCTATCTTAGGAAGCAACCTCTTACATACGGCACTATATATAAAATTAGTTTAATAGATTCTTGCATTTAACTCTAACATTTATCTGTAAAGGAACGCCCACTTACTCCATGTTTTAAACTTACTAGATAACTTTTTGATCACGCAGTAGCGATGGTGGAATCATAGGATTAGGCTGCCTGTGCACAGCGGCGGAGCGAGGCTGCGGAGCGGACAAATATTATGCAATAGTATTGCACTAAATCTCTGCTTCACTTCAGTGGTGCTATCCTATTGGTTAATGTTTCCCCGTTTATTCGTTTCGCAGCATCGCTTCGCTCCTAGTGTCAGGCAGCCTCAGTCCAAAAAAATGGTATTTTTTTTTAACTGCGATAGTCACCGACTCGTACATATTTATAGAATACTCACGCTAGTCGAGTCTGTCACTACAGAGTTAGAGTCGTCGTGCCCGTCCCGTTTTTTCTTGCCTGTTTTGCCTTTTGACGCGTCGAATACTTTAAACAATTTTTTACTATCGCTCGACTGACACTCCATCGTAAATAGTCAAATGGATCTCTCGACATTGGAGACCACTATTCCTTAACTAATTTACTTATATAATTCTCATCACTGTATAAATTATGGCTTTTTAGTATATTTTTAAGAAATAAGAATTTAAAAAAATGTAACCAAAAATACACGGTCAAAACTGAGGGGTGACAATTGTGTACGTAAGTTGAAATAAGAATTTTGTGGAAAACAGATTCTTGACTGCCAGTGTTATTGATATAAAACTCTTTATACAGTTGAATTTTCCAAGTGGGTGTGGATGGCTATATGTGAACCTATGCGCAATATCGATAATTAATACTGAAAAGTCTCGAGGCAAATTTTAACAAAAACCAAAACTGCATCGTTATGTTTAGAGAAATCTAAGGTTATCAACGTACGCATGAATCAAAAATAGCTTTGTAGAAAATAGCTAAAATAACTAAGTAATTATTATGATAATTATGTAACCGCTAAGCCAGTGTGAGTTTAGTGACACTTCAATTTATTACATTCTTTATCTGGTTACGCTAAGTCCTAGATAGGCGGTTCAAAGCGAACGCGATTATGAAGCGGTGACACGCGAATTCAATGCGATGCGGTGCGACGCGGCGGGTGTGTCCAACGTGCATGCGTATCGTCTTGCGCAGCTGCCACCGACGCCGTCGTTCAGTGGGCGCTGTGCATTTGTCATGGACGTTCGGAAACAAATATTATTGGAAAATTAATTTGTCAAATATCAAATGCTCAAGAAGTATGTACGGCGAAGAAGTGGGACTAATATTGTTTAATCCTCCCATTCGCGGTTGTGATAATATTTTTTATTATTTTTATCCCATAATGTAGGACGTTCTTGGATTGATTAATTATTATTACATTACCCACAATATAACAAAACAAAAACACGACGGCCCCGCATCCAATCATCAAAATATCAAGCCAACTGATCGCGTTCGCATCATTTCACGGCGCTTCGTACCGCATCCCAAGTACGTTTGGTAACTTCAATAGGTTCGACTGTTTGTTGTAAACGCGCCGCGCCGCTTCGCATTCGCATCTAGATCGCTCGCGAAAGACGTCGCGTCACGCAGGACGTCGCGTTAGCGAACTTGTGGACCAATGAGCACACCAGCGTTCATACTCATCACCGCTGTTCGCGATTTACGTACCCTGATGCCGATATCAGACGCTTCTCTTGAGAGTACTGCTCACCATTAATTTTTATTTGCGGACGGCGAGGGTGACTTGCTGTCCAATCATGGACAAAATGCCCGGGTCGACGGCGCGTCGTGTTCCTCGCGCGTCTGAGAGCTGTCAGCAATCTTTAGCAGGCTTTAGCCCTCTAAGGGGCCTTAGAGGGCTAAAGCCTGCCGGGGTCGCGGGACTGTCTTATGTAACCGTGACCCTGGGACGTATCTTCTTTCATTCAAGAGCCAAAAGATGCATGTAGCATGCTAAGAATTAATGTTAACAATAATTGGATTCTATCATTACTCGATTAAATACCGTAAAAAATAAAAATCCTGTAAAATTCAATCTCCAATTTTTCGTTTACTTTGTGTTCATAACCGGCATGTCTTAGAACAGTGATGGGCAAAGTACGGCCCGCGGGCCAGCTCCGGCCCGCGAAAGCATTTAATCCGGCGGGCCGTCGGTCCTTCGACATGAATAGTGTTATGGCCCCCGATGATAAAAAAAATTACGGTGCAGAAGTATAAACTAGATTCTACTTAGGAGAATAAAAGAAACACGCCTACCATGGCAGGCCTTTTAAATAAAACTTAAATTACAATAGGGTTTTTGTCTGAAAAAAACTAATTAGTCCGTCACTTAAATTATCAGAAAACATTTGACACGTATTTTTTCGTTCGTTACGTAAACCAAAATTGATGAAGATACGATGCTTTTAAAATTGCCAATACGTTACAAACAAGTACAGTTTTTACTTGCTTCTAACGTCGCGCGCCCCTACTCTCGAATTTACATGGGGTATACTTTTGTAAATATTATACATAAAAATTATATTATATGCATTGATTTTACAAAAGAAAAAATACGTATCCATAATTTGAAACAGTTTCAATACAGAATGCATTTTTCCTATAATTCTGGCCCTCCTTAGATTTTTTTTTTAACTTTCTGGCCGGCCATCAAGAAATTTTGCCCACCACTGTCTTAGAACGTGGCATAACCAGTACTAAATATAAGCGAACTGTTGTATTTTGGACCGTCTATCATGAATGTTAAGGCTCATAATTTACGGCAATATAAATGGAATGGAGGTTATTTTGTAGTAACGAAACCTTACAATAATGAACTTTATGTCTATCCTACTTCCTACTAATATTATAAACATGAAAGTTTGTTTGTATGGATTTTTGTTACTCTTTCACACAAAAACCACTGACTGGATTTGGATGATATGCAAAGTGTTTTTAACCTGGATTAACACTATTTTTTTATCGTGGTAAAATCATCAAGAGTCCTCCTACCCAGGATAGAGCGGGAGGGACTGTCAGACTTGCACTGGCTAAAATCCACGGTGTCCTTCAATAGCCCTTTCCCTTCCGGGGTCACGGTAATTCGTGAGTCCCACGACCTGGATAGTATAGTTTTTATCCGAATTTTAAGTCACCGTGGCAGAATTTTGGAGTATAATACATAAGATTCGAACTACGAAATTCTCTGGAAGACGGATATGTATTTCGGCTCGTATCTAGTCTGTACGTAATTTCTTGATACAAAAATTCACTTAAATTCCGCGGCAATGTTAAGAGAGCCTTGCAACAGTGCGCTAAGCAGATGTCCCCAACTCCACGTCAAAAGCGTATATTTTGTGTGCGGGAAAGTGTGCTTTATTGATAACATTTAATATGCCAATAACAGAGACAATAGAAAAAAAAACCGGCCAAGTGCGAGTCGGACTCGCGCACCGAGGGTTCCGTACAAACCTGCAAGGTCGACTGGAAGTACCCTTTAGGTTTTGATTCCCTTGCGAGTACTTGCGAGTTTCAAAATATGCAGCTTAAATTGCTGTTTCTTTTGATTGCGTTGACATAGAAGTTTGATTTTGTTACAGCTTAAAGGTATTATAGACCTGAGTATTTGGTATGAATTTCAATTTAATACCTCTACGCGTTTATGAGGAAATGGGTAGTAAGTTTAAAATTATTAAAAAATATATATTATGTGATGTAACTAAAAATTTATGGTTTTCGTAATTTTTTCTTTATCTATGCTATAAGACGTTGCTTCGTACCAAATTTCAAGATTCTGAGTTCACGGGAAGCACCCTGTAGGTTTTGATTCCCTTGCAAGTGTCGAAAATTTGCGGCATAAACGGCTTTATCTTTTGATTGCGTTGGCTTAGAAGTTTGATTTTTTCACAGCTTCAAGGGACAGTAGACCTGAGTAATTGATATAAATTTCAGCTTCATACCTCCACGCGTTCCTGAGAAAAAGGGTCTTGACAGACGGACGGACAGACAGACGGACAGACGGACAACAAAGTGATCCTATAAGGGTTCCGTTTTTTTCCTTTTGAGGTACGGAACCCTAAAAATGCGAATACCCTAGTGAACTTAGAAATTATAGTCTTTACATAAGTTCTCGTACTATGTAAAGTACACTATCGATAAAGGTATATAATTTGTTTTCGCCTTTTTATGGGGGTTAGCCAAAGAGAATTAAAACCACTTGAGAGCTCATACAGCGATTTCGCCTAGGCACACGATTCACCAGTGCGGGCCGGGGACCGGGGGATTGCGTCTTCCCCCGTGCCTCGGCCCGCGGTAGTTGTGATTGGTTGATGCAACAATGTCAGTAAGAATAGTGATAACAAGTAAATCCAGCAACAATAATATCGATATCGATAAAATCGATGGCAATTAAGTCTTCTTTTGCTTTTTTCAATGTTGATTTGTATGTAGAGAAGTAAATGAAGATTAAACGAAAATAATAATAAACTAAACAACTAACTAACTAGACACGGCGCGTATTGTTAGGAGGTTCCTCTCTCAGGAGCCCTGACCGCCGGTAGCCCGGACCCTGTTCCCGGTGCTGGTGGACTGCTATTTTTTATATTTTTAAATGTTTTTTAATGCTTTTTTTGTAAAAATATTTAAAAATGTAATTAATAAGTGTAAAAATGAATAAAGGCAACTAAACAAACGGCGTCGGTCCTTTAAAGCTTCAAAGCAATCAGGGGCCGTTCAAGTATTACGTAAGCACTATGGGGGGGTGGGGGGGTCTTTGCTTTGCTTATTTTGGATGACATGGGGGGTAGGGGAGTCTAGATGATGATTACGTCATCGGTAGTTATTTACTTTTTTTACACGAATGGCAACCCTCACATTGTCTTTGGTTGAAAACGAAACGCATTTTCGGGGATTCTCGCAAATAATGCATATGTAAATAATACATAAATTGAAAAATGTTTACGTAAGCATGGGGGGAGGGGGTAAGTGCTTTGCTTACTTTTGCTGACAAGGGGGACGGGGGGGTAAATAATTGTAATAAATCTGCTTACGTAATACTTGAACGGCCCCTCAGCTGTGAAAAGCCTTGAACAAATGACGCTATAATATTTTGGAAACCAATTTTCCCTGTTAGTGGCATTAATCCACTTTTCTTTAACTTCCGGAATATTTGGAAATCTAAAATGTACACGTAAAAAATAACATTATTTTTTATTTACCATTAGAAATTATCGATTAAATAATTTATCAACAATGTTTTAAGTTGTCACATCACTTCAGCACACAGCACAAAGTACTTATGGATAGAAAGAGATAGACTTATCTAATATTCTAGTGAAAGTAAAGGACTTTTCAAAAGACATCAACGCGGTATCCCAA
Source organism: Agrotis puta (assembly GCA_943136025.2). Taxonomy (NCBI): domain Eukaryota; kingdom Metazoa; phylum Arthropoda; class Insecta; order Lepidoptera; family Noctuidae; genus Agrotis; species Agrotis puta. The sequence goes on along the minus strand of OW964186.2, from coordinate 10,560,598 downwards.
AAGACATCAACGCGTAATCCTTTTTTCGTAACCAACCAGTTTAGCTTGAGCCCTCTTATTACCAATAATGTAAATAAATATAAACATATTTTACTTACCGATGAAAACTTATACCATCTTTTTTATAACTAGATGTTTTAGATGATTTCCCGCACCATTTAATTGCACAGGTACTCATTTTTGCTTCGGTTTTATTCGATAAATGTTTTTTTAGGTTCCAAAATTAAGGAATGTGCACAGATCCAACAACTGGTCAGTACTAAAACATTCATTCGTATCGGGATCTCATATAAGTGCTATTCCATTGATGTGTCGTGAGCCTGAGTCGCCCGTATGAGCGGTCAAGTGGTTATATTGTCATTGGGGTTAGCAGACTTTAACTAGACAAACGAAATAGCAAAACAAAAATTTGAATGTTATAATTTTGATGATGGTCATGATTTCATCATTGCCTGAACCAAATTTAATTCGGTAATATAGGTATACAAAATTATAAAATGCCAATTCGTGAAAAAAAATAAAATTCAGATTCAATTTCAATATATTATAGATTATTGTAATTCACATTAAACTTAATTAAACTTATAGCCCACATAAGCTCCTCACACTCTCAACTACGTTTTCTCTTATAGACAAAGGCGCTAAAGGTACTCGGTATAAAATCTCCATCATAAAACCAATAAACAGATTCAAGTCCCATTTTATTATAAAAATCAAAATTACGTGTTATAATACATCTTTTTCACAATCGAACAATAGAAATCGATTATAGCACATTGACATTCTTGTTGTAAATAAATCATCATGGACATAAATAACAAAATCGGATCGTACAGCCTAACACTTGAGACACCGCTATAATGAGGTCGGAGTCAGTCACTGCGGCAGCGGGCGCGCCGGGCGTCCGTATCACTATATGTACACGTACCGTCGGTACCCGCGTCCTCACTACACGCACTCCTCGTCCGCGCGCGCCTGGCTGCACTGGAACAGCACGTCGGCCAGCTCGTGCGCCACCTTCTGGTCCAGGATCTGCGACATGACCAGCGACAGCAGGCGCCGCTCGTGGCGCCGGATGAGCGGCCGGTTCTCGGGGTGCTCGGCCAGGCGCAGCAGCGTGGCGGCCGCGCGCCGCAGCATGTCCAGCGACGTGCCCATGGCGTCCGGGTTGTCGCGCAGCGCCGCCACGCCGTGCTGGTTGGCCACGCCCAGCGCCGTCTGCTCGGCGCGCTCGATGAAGGCCACGAGCTGCGCCACGGCCGGCGCGTGCAGCGCCACCTCGCGCGCCGCCGCGCCGCCCGCGCCCGCCAGGTAGTGCAGCAGGTTCACGGCGAACTCGCGCACCACGGGCCGCTCGGGCCGGCACAGGTCGCGCGCCAGGCCCGCGCACAGCGCCGCGATGCGGCCGCGCGGCGGCGTGGCCAGCACCAGGTCCACGTTGGCGTCCGTCACGCACAGCTTGCACAGCGCCTCCAGCGCCAGGCGGCGCGGCGACAGCGGGGAGGCGGCGCCGGCCGCGGGCGGGGCGTCGCCGGCCACGGCCGCCGGGCACACGGACCAGTGCAGCAGGCCGTCCAGCAGCGGCCGCGCCACGGCCTCGGGCTGCCCCGCCAGCTCCACGCCGCCCGCGATGTTGGCGCAGCACACGAGCGCGTCCTCGCGCAGCTGCGCCAGCGCGTCCCACCACCACTCGGCGCCGCCCCGCAGCGACGAGCAGCACGCGGCCTGGTCGTGCTCGTCGCGCGCGGCCCGCTCGTAGGCGCGCGCCCGGGCGGCCCGCGGCGCGTGCTCGTGGTGCAGCAGCAGCAGCTTGCCGGCCAGCGCCAGGAAGGCGCCCGAGCGACTGAACTCGGCCTCGTTGCCGGGCACGAAGGTGAGGCCGCGCAGGATGTTGGAGAGCGCGATGCAGCGCCGCGCCAGCGCGTCGCGCGTGTCGTCCACGAGGTTGAGGCTGGGCTCGTCGCGCGTGTAGCACTCGTCCTCGTAGTCGGCCAGCCGCCGCCGCCGCAGCACGCCGGCCGGGTCGCGCACGGCCAGGCGCGCGGCCGGCTCCAGCTCCATGGGCTCGGGCGCCAGGTTGTCGGGCGCGGGCGAGGCGGGGCTGCGCGGGCTGGCGGGCGGCGAGGGCGCGCGCTGGCCGGCCATGACGCGCACGAAGGGCAGGTGCAGGAACTCCGACCGGAACACGGGCAGCACGTGCGCGGCGCCGGCCGTGTCTCCGGCGGTGTGCCAGGGCTCCAGCACGTCGTGGTGCTCGTGCTCGCTGGCGTCGTCGTCTTCGGGCGCGAACAGCTCGTCGTCGGGCTTGTACACGACGGGATGCCGCCGCCGCGACTCGAGCGTGTAGTTCTCTCCGTTCAGGAAGCGCACCCGGTCGGCCGGGTCGGGCGGTTCCCGCGGTTCTCTCGTTGTTTTCGCGCTCTTGATCACAGGCTCGGGACTTTTGGGCGGCGCATACCAGGGTCCTTCTTCGTTCGACGGTGAGTCGAACACGTCGCTTAGACTTTTGTGGAAGTGTTCAAGTAATAAGTCGAGCAGGCCTGGCATATGCTGTAGGCCAAAGTATCCTATGCAGTTATCGTCGAAGAGGAGGATATTGAGAATATCTAGCGCCCAGCAGGTCTCAGCCAATAGGCCGGACTTGAGTGCCATCATGATCCGCCACGCGTCGACGGGCGCGACGTCTGCCTTGGTAAGTCTTCTCCGCTTCTCGCCGGTCGGAACGGCCGCCTCTACGCACTCGGCAGGGAATGTTAGCTCCCGTTTTAATTGTCCGGGGGCAGTCATAACTGGCGCCGAGCCCTGAAACATTATAATAAAATATGTTATAGTAAAAAAAATACTTTGAACACAGTTTACCAGTCGTGAATTTGTTTGGAAGTCAAGGAATGGTTATTGCAACGTACCGGTGAGGGCGCGGTTGAGTTGTAGGGGTCTTGCGTCGGCGGCCGGGGTGCACCACCCCACGCGGGACCTCCACTTGGCTGAAATACATACAATTTCATTTATTTGTTATCACAAAATAAAGACAAAAGTACACAACTATGAACAATAAATAGTCTCCTTTTAGTAAATCGTGTTGTGTGTACTGACCGTGTTGGAGTAGGGCGGGTGCGTCCAGTTGGGCGGCTGCGGCGCGCCGGGCTGCGGGCGCCAGGCGGCGGCGGGCGCGGGCGGCGCGGGCGCGCGCGGGAACTGTCCGCCCCACGCGCCGCCGAAGCGCGCGCCCGCTCCCGGCGCCGCGCCCGCCGCCCCCGCGCCCGGTCCGCCCGCCGCGCCCGCTCCCGCTCCGCCGTACGCGGGCTCTCCTTTCGCGAAGTCCGGGTGTCGCCGGGGCGCTCCAGCGGCCGGGGGAGCTCCCGCCAGCGCCTTACCGCCGCCGTACTGTGGACACGCAGCGACACGTATGAGCGCTTGTCATCGTGGAGTCCGAGCCTCGCTCTCCTTTAACACGTGAAAACCGAAAAACGGAACTCCGGAAATCAGGAGATTGATTCGAGTCATCAGTTGGTGAGTTTTCGATAAATGAAATTATTTTGTAAGTTTTGTAATTTTTTACCAAACACTTGTTGAGTTATGCTTTTCATTTCAAATAGTTCTGTTTTTAAAGAAATAAATGTTATTCCTAGAAATTCCTAATTATTTTTTTAGGTCGCTTAGGACTATTTTCCAACATTTAAAAACTGACAACTCAAATCGTAACGAGGTGGTCGTTACAGAAAGCAACATTTAAATAACTTTGTTACACTGGCCGTGCACCCAAATGTGTTCGCTTTAAAATGATTATTTCGTACTAAAAATCAATCGAAGGTATCATGAAATAAGTACTAAATTGTAAAATAAATATAATAAACACTGATACATTCGACTGATTCTTGTTGCTGTAAAAACAAAGCTACGATTCCGTTAACTTACAGCTAAGCTTACATGATTTGTGAAAATTGAATATGCATGCACATGATTTAGTGACCAAAATTGTCATATAAAGCCACCACCACACACTCTAAACCTTTACTTCCATGTTTTGATTATTTTTGTTAAATTTTGAAGGAGCTAGTGGACGAGTTTTTGTTGGGCCATCGCACGGCCAAACGACCGGCGACGATGAAAATCCGAAAAGCCAATTAATCACACCGCAAGCCAAAAATTTTGTTAAACAAAATAGAAGAAAAAATTAACAGTGATAGCTTAAAATTTTGTCAAACGAGTGGTATTATTTGAAAAATAAAAATGAAGCCAAAACCACGAATGAGATTTGCCCCTTACACGATAATCGTTTTCTGAATTTACTCCCAAAAATTTTATGTTGCCGAAATAAAAAATATTATTATGTTGCTTTTGTGACCTAAAGAGAAACTGAATCAGTGAAGTGAATATAAAATAGTAAATCTACGCTGTGCACTGTCAAAACACTAGTTTGTTGTAAAAAAATAGTGTGCAATGAAGTTTGCTCGCTCAATTAGAGCCCGGTTATTTAATTTTGGTTGGGCAAAAACCTTTAAGGAATAATGCATCGTAACTTTAGAACGATGTTTTTGTTTTGCTACACACGATAGTAATTCAAAATCGTGTGCAAACGAGAATCGTGTTGTGGGGCTCGCGTGAGCAGTCCGTGCGGGTGAGAATGAGACCGTATCGCCAATCGATGGGAAGCGGTGTTGAGTGCGTGGTACAAACGGGGCGTCCGTACGTAGGGCCTGGGCGTCGGCGACAGAGGCGCCACCAGCTGCCGCGCGAGCTGCGAGTTCAATAAGTTACTGACGGACGCAGCGCCGCCCGACATCTACACACCAGACAGAACCGTCACTCACGACGCACGACATCATCAGGGAACGTCACTCGCCGCGATAACACATTACGCGTTACACAACAAGAGTTAATAATGCTAAACGTCTAACTTATATATTTTTGTAGATGTCCAAATAACACACTGAATCAGCAAAATTGTATTTATGGATATAAAAGAAGTGATGCTACACTTTTACACTTCATCCAGTATTTTGAGGACACCGTTCGAAACGTGGGGTATTAAAACATCTACAGCCTCTCGAATAAGCCGTTCACAAAACAATTTATCATCAGATGTTTCGTAATAGTCACTTATCCAAATTGCAAATATAATTAAGTCTTTCATTCCTCAATTACAAAATATTTCTAACGATAAATTGCTTGGTCGCGGGACTCACTAATTACCCCGGGACGTAAAGGGCTATTGAAGCACACCGTGGAGTTTAGTCAGTACGAGTCTGACAGTCCCTACCGCTTTGCCCTGGGTGGGAGGAGTCATTTGATGATTTTACCACGATAAACAAAACGTTAATTTGCCTAGTGTGGCTCTACAACTGGCATACCAATAGTTTGCGACGCCTATCATTTCAGACTGTTATGAATTTCGTCATCGGGCCTTTGATCATAGAGGCTTCACACTATAAGATATAACACCATGATATTGAACAAGAAACTTTGACTACTGATATTAAGGGAACGTTAAAATATTTAAAAACCGATAAACTTCAATTAGTTACTTTAAGGAGCGTTATATGTAATCTAAAAGGCACTAAGTAATTGGATGTTGTTCAATTTTTTGCAATTAGATATTTCATCTGTAGATTTTTTACTGAATCTGTTTTGCTTCTTCGAACAAAGTTTAGTTTTAGACATGATTTTAAAACTGAACATCAACCAATTAAGTAATAGTGCAAAGTTCACGTACACTACAGTCTAGTATTCCTTACATGCTAGACACATGCTGGCCAATACTTAGACTGGCTACAAGGAAAGTAACTATTGACATTCCAGACTAATTTTCGTTCAAGTATTTTATCTCTATTAAAAATGTTGACTATCTCAAACCGATTAGGATATAATTGGAACAGGAGAAAATATATTTTTAACAAACATTTTCTATAATAGTTATTTATGCAACTGTTGTATAATCAGGGGTATTAAAACACGAATGTGGGTTTATCACACGAGGCGTAGCCGAGTGTGATAATAGTATCACATGAGTGTTTTAATACCTAATTATAACGGTTGCATACAAGACTTTATCTACAATCATGCTGTGAATCCTCTATAAAAGATTCTTATAACATACCATATTCGCATACCATATTCGAGTGAAAAAATGGCGGGATATAACACGATAAGACGAGTTGTTCTTTTTTCAAAATTTTAGCGATCTGGTGGTGAAAATGTCATTGCATGAGAATGTTCTTTTTTTTGAAATTCATTATAACACGCGTTTGGATGATATAATGATCATTATATCATTGAGTGTTTTAATGTTGGCAATAAGCTAATTGTTATAGGTTCTTTTATAGAGGATTAATAGCATGATAGTAGATAAAATAATTAATTTAACAGTCTACTAAATTTATAGTCCATGCTACACATACTATTAATTTGACGCAACTTTGTTACCAAAATTATCTGATTTATATTTTTCGTTTTGTGTATTGAAAGTTGCGTCAATTTATGCCCATAGTTTGGAAGTACCATATTTATAATTAGATTTTTTTAAAGTAAAATGTCATTATAATAATTGCATATATTGTGCACGCACATGCGCTTGCGAATCGTATCTTCATTGGTACGTTCAGACTATGGCTATTCTTAATTAAGTCGAGACAAACACAGAGGACTGTAGTGTGGTGTTATAGAGTGGTAGTTACCTCGTGCGGCGGCTGCTGCGGCGAGATGGGCGGATGCGGCGGGTGCTGCGGATGCTGCGGGTGCTGCGGGTGCGGCGGGTGCGGCGGGTGCGGCGGGTGCGGCGGGTGCGGGTGCTGCGGGTGCTGCGGGTGCGGCGCGCGGTAGTAGTCGGGGTAGGGCTGCGCGGGCGGCGGCGTGGCGGCGGGCGGCGCGGCGGGGCGGTAGGCGCCGCCGTACGCGCCGTACTGCTGGTAGTCGCCGCCCGCGCCCGGCCCGCCCACCGCGCCCACCGAGCCCACGGCGCCGCCTCGGTACCCTCTGCTGGAACAACACGACGGAATCTTACTAACAAAAACAGGACAAATGTGCAACAATACTGCAAACAAACTCATTGTTATCGATCGATTTGTAAATCAGGTCAATGAAACCGGGTCGAACTTGGCGATATCCGAAATGAAGCGTAAAATACACATAAATAAGATCGAATTGTGCATAACTTACGATTCTCATTCATAACAAACCTTTTTACACGACCCATAAATTTATTCTAGTATTAAAATAAAAAAAAACTACGATCGTAATAAATGATTTCACTATCGTACAGGTCCGCACTGAACTCTTTCTGAGTTTAATACTAAACTTGGGCCTTCCCCTTAGGCTTGGTAAATTGTAATGTAGGTATTCCACGAGGTAAATCCAAGCGATAACATTATACTATGCCATTTGCGGTGAGAAGGATTAAATTAAAACGGAAACGGCAAACCAACACGTATTGCATACTTCTAAAATATATTTTTTTACGGCGTAACTTAAAACAAAAAAAAAATATTTAGGACCTTTATATAGTAGGTATAAAAGTCGCTTAAATCTGAATGTACGCACTTAACTTATAAAAACTGCACCAAAATGGTTCTTTTTTTTATTACAGAACAGTTTTCTGAAAATCAACCGTGTAAGTAGAAAATTTGAAACCGTACGAAGTCGGAATCTGTCGCTAGTAATAAATAGATCGGGTCGACGGCGCGTTGTGTTCCACGCGCGCCTCAAAGAGTGTCAGCATAGTGACGGGGCCTGTAGCGGGCCAAAGCCTGCCGGGGTCGCGGGACCAAGGGATTACCGTTACCCCGGTACGTAAAGGGCTATTGAAGGACACCGTGGATTTTAGTCAGTACAAGTCTGACAGTCCCTCCCGCTCTGCCCTGCGTGGGAGGACTCATTTGATGATTTTACCACGATAAAAAAAAAAAAGTAATAAATAGATAAACTAACCTGTCACCATCGGGACCATAAGGAGGATAAACAGGCCTGTTCTGTTGGTAAGGAGGTCCGTATTCATACCCGTAACCTTGTTGGTAACCTGTCAATCGAATTACACAAATGTAATAAATGATTTAAAAAAAAAATCCTTAACAAATATACACAGGTAAATATTGCACATCGAATTTCAGAATAAATACAGCGTGTCAGAAAAGTGTTGGATTTAGTTGGTAAGAGTCTGACGGTCCCTTCAGCTGCACCAATGGCAGGACTCATTCGATGATACTCCTCTTTCAAAAAAAGGTTTGACATCAGAAAAACTAGTAAACTTGATTTGTTTCAGACGAAAATCGGGACTAAGATTACGAGTTTACGACCGAGACAGATCGTTAATTTCCACAATGATCTCGTGCAGCCTCTTTCTAAAGTTCGATGTATCATGTAAAGGTGCAGGTATTGGAATAATTATACATTGCAATCGTGCATGTAATGATAATTATATACATAATATTACAACAAAATCATGCAGTTTTTGTATATAATGGGACATACAATAACAACACTAAATAAATAAATAAATACATTATTTTTATTTGCAAAATTATATAAATATGGCCGTAAGACGCTACATTTACAGTCAAGAAAATAAAAGAACACACGGACAAGACAATGACTTGAAATGTACAAACGTCTGCTCACTTGATACCGTAATTAAAACCCTTTTTCTTGTTTTAGTTATTTTAATGGTTTCCAAAAAAAAAAAACTATGAAATATTTTGCAGTGTAAACTTATTTCTGGTCATTATGACTTTAGACTATAGACATTTGGTGTAGGTTCTTAAAGTAATTATTTTACGGGCAGACCAAAATAATGAATAATAACATTAGTAAATGGTAGTTTGTTACTTTTACGTTATTACCGGTATCATGCGAATGGACAAGGGTTAATATGTGATAAAGAGCCACGGAGTAGTAAATCAATGGAGTGCTAGCATTTTCAAACATAGTAATTGATGCTCGATCATTCCATACTGCATTCCAGCTTGAACACATCAAGTGAGAGATCATTGCTTCCTTGCAAAAGAGAGATTTTGCTACACAAAACGAACAACATCTCTTTGTCGCCATTTAATATTTTGTGTCGATCAACGTTTCCAATTCTCGACGTGCATCAACATCGTCCTATTGAGTTTGAATGCAGCATGCCCTATAAGTTGCTAATATAGAATGTTTACAATAGCTCTCAATTGATTTAGTACCCGTGCAGAGAGGAGATGTGCTCGTGTTAAGTACCTGGGGGTCTCCTGGGCCCCGGCGGCTCGTCGAACGGGTTGGAGGCGGCTAGGTTGTCGCCGCCCGGCCCGCCGCCTACAACCACACGTCTTTGTACCCACACGTACCCGAGAGGAACGCTAACCCGCAGGCATTCACTTCCATACAAACTACGAGCGCAGAATAAATAGAGACAGATGCTCTTTGCAACATTGCACTACAAGGACATTCGCACAGATCGACATAGTACAAAAATTTTGACGTCTGTTAAAACAGAACCGAATTGGATGTTCAAAGATGTTTTCTCTCAATTATTACGGATAACGAAAAGGACCAGTCTCAACAACAGCTGTAATTGCTTTTATAAGTTAATCTCGAAGTATGCGGCAACCTATCGTGCATTGAGACCCGAGCATTCTGAAACTATTTATTCCGTGCCACCAAAGTGCTCAGTGTAACATCACGTCGGTAGTAAAACCACAGAAGAATTGTTATATTTACAAAAGAACAGAGTTTATTCACATATTATGTTATTCCTCTGAGATACGACTGTTAACCTCCGGTTTCTGAAAGTCTGTTCATATTAACCTGTAGTCAAATCTCAAGGTTAAATAGCTATTTTTTAACACTTGATATTTGATTAAGATTAACGCTGACTTCCATCACAAATCACTAGTAATTATATTTAGCGGTAGAAATAAGCAAAACATTCCATATCTGTGAATTGTTTGAAGTTGTAAGATACGTTTAGCAAAATGCAATTAATGATTTGTGGGCCTGAATGATCAGGCTTTCAAGATCCGGGTGTTGAAGTTAGTGGTAAGCGGTTAGAGCCATATGATTGTTTAGCAGTAGCCACTCGGAGACGGTTAGATAGTTAGTTGGCACAACAGAAACAAAAGAAGCGCCGGCGCGGCGCGACGTGCGGTGTCAGCGTCGCACGGCCGCAGCCGAGGCTAGGGCTAGCTCATGTACAGCGGGACTAGGGCCAACCACACACTGATCACATTTTGTCTCAGATACTTTTTATCTTTCTGTCGAGTGCTATGAAGATATATTATGTGCTCATTATGATGACAAATAGTTTCTAGCGACCCATACAGACAGGGAATTAACGTCTCCGAGACAAAGTCTCCAGTGAGGGGTAGCTCTAAGGATACAGTCAAACCAGTACAGGCAGATTGCGGACTGGCTGCGGACATCGGACTTTGAAAGACACTTCAGTGCTATCAAATCCCGGTGACTGGGGTCTGTTCTGCAATCTGTCTATAATAATTTGATCGCACCTCAACGGGGCCAGCTCAACGAACACCCTCGACAGATATTTTTTTAGTAAATGAAAAATAACGCATCGCATAAAAGACACTTGGAATTTATTTATTTTTTATGTTGTTGTTTTTGTATTGTTGTTATAACAAAAAAAAAACACATAATGTGACTTGGAAGTATAATTTAAAAGCCACTTGGGCACTCCTAAAATTACTAAACACAATAAAATACGCAAAAATTGAGCTACTATCCTCACAAAAGCTCATGGCAACATGGTGCTCAATCTTTTTTTTTTTTGTATCTCCGTAGGAATTTTCCCTGTATCATGGAGATGTTTCATCTAAACATCTTTTTCATTTATCAAGTGCCAAAGCTGCCGTACTGCTGCAAAAGTACTGCGCTACTATTATTTTACCACGAAACGAAAGTCTTGAGTAGCTTGAGCCACATTGTCGAGGGTGTTCTAGAGCGCCTATCGCCTAGTGCACGTCCGTGCGAGTGACGCGGTGCCTCTACAGTCGGAGCTAGCGACTGTCTATTCACACTAGCAGTCAAAAGAACGCACCACCAACTCTTATTTCAAAGATCATATCAGGAATGTGTCCTGTTATAATGTAACAGCATTTTGCATTTTTTTCCTATCTGAAGTTTTTCGATCGATCAGATTTATACGGTAAAAACTACTTTGTTGGATTTTTCATCACAATCATTATTACTGACATGCGCTCGCGCATCAAACCTGTTTTTGATCATAAAATGGTCAAGAAATAAGAGTTAGTGGCACGGCAAGAGTTGAAGCGACATTGAGAGAGATTTAGTCGTAGGTATCATTATTATAGTAGTGTTATGTTGAGTTGTGCATACCTTGTGAGTGGTTGGGTTGCGGCGGGTACCCGCCATACTGCGGCGGGTACCCGTCCATGGGCGTCCCGCCCGCGCCGCCGCCGCCGCCCGGAGGGAATGACTCTTGTGAATTTGATGATCCTGCTGGGGAATACGAGACAGATGTTATATGACCCCTGAACTTAAAAGTCTACAAATTTGGCTTTAAATTTGATATTTTATTATTGAAAAATGGTGCATAATCCAATTTTTATATGGTCCATGAGACTCACGATTTATAAGAGAAGAAAAACACAGGAGCCATCGTTGAATAGAAAATAAATATGATTATTACAACTGACAATCACGTAAGGAATTCATTAGACATTTTTACTTTAAATGTACAATCACGAACTAACAATATTTGCAGCAAATGAATTTATCCGAACATACCTGTACTGGACGTACTATTGGATTTCCCGCTCTTTTTCTTTGTGGAAGCTTCAACCTGGTTGATGATGGGCTGCGGGTCGATGCCACCGCGGTCGAAGTGACACTCGTACGCGAGCAAGTTCTTCGTGTAGTGCTTGCGGAGCGTGTACGCCGCAGACGACGACGCACCGATACCCAGCAACCCCGCAATGTCCTTCCAAGTCTTATTCTTCGTCACCTGCAAGCGCACGTATAATAAGTAAACGTAAAACGCTCAACTTTGCAGTTTTAAAGTAAACAAATGAACACGAGGCGACAGTTAACTCGAACATAAAGTGTGAAGGTTTAGTGCTCGGTGGAAAAGGCGATAACTCGCACGTGTTAACGAGTGGAAGCCTGACCATGCCGTCGAGTCTCTAATGCGAGTTATTTCGGAACCGGTGAGGCGGCGACGCGTGCGGCGCGGACGACGACTCGCGTCGGACTGCCCCTCGCCGCTCCAACAGTACAATGATAAAATTTATTAACTATCGTTAAAGGCCCGGGTTTATGGCGCCTATTCACATAAAGCGCGGTACATGTACTAACATAAATCCTTGCTAAAGTCTATTAGTCTCAGTTGCATAGTGTACTGCGCCTCGGTTTTACTAGCATCGCTCAAGTGATACTCAAGAATACAAATGTTTACAAATGTTAACGTTTAAACTGTAAAATCGAATTGAATTACATCACAGCGTTCGTCCTCTCTTTATGTATTTGTATGCCTTTTAGTGTGGTAGACAAAATAGAATAGTTTCGATTTACGATTGAGTTTAACTAATAGAGAAAAAGCTACTTAAAACTAAACGTTAGCTAAAGTCAGTTACGACGTGTAACGTCTATGTAGCGATATTTTTATGAGAAACAAGTAGTAGCGAATTTCATACCAATCGAGTAACACTTGTTGTTGCCTTGTTTGCGCCCACGACCAGTAATTTTTTTAATTATTCTTTGTTTTATGTTCCCGTGGGATAATTGTCGAGTTGTAGGAGGTGAAGACGCTGGCAACAGCTACTATTATTATATGATTAAACTTATATCAACAAACAGAATTTCTCTTTATTTATTTTTTGGGAGTCTCTTTTTTGTTTGTACAATATTTAATGTTTAACAATTTGTTACACAGATAAAAATAAACTTATTCTTCAGTAGCCCGATTTATACAAAAACGTAACTTTCAAATTGAGCGCACATTTAAAAGCAAATCTAAATATGGCAGACGCCTTCACAATGTGCCACTTACATAGTTACAATATTTAAATCAAACGAATGGAAAAAGTTGTTTACACTCATAAAACTTGACTATTGTGAAGAAATACTAGATTCATGAATTTAAAGAGGTAGTGTGTTATAGTTAACATAATATATTAGTCTCGTGTCACAGTGTTTGCGGTTGCACTCCTCCGAAACAGCTGGACTAATTTTAATAAGCAATACGAAACCAGTTTATCGTGGTGTCGCTTTGTATGATTTTTCCGCACATTCAGCGGTCACCTTAACTGGTTTAGTATAGCTTGATATGTGTAGTCGTGTGTGCACCTTGTTACGAAAATTACGCGGACTGAGGAGTATGTTTGGCACTTACTATGTACTCAAAAACTTTTTTAGTCCGAAAGATAGATATTTTATCAATAAATATTTGACTCGGTATTTTTTCTTTTGTTTCGTAAACCAAAATTAACAAAGAAACGATGCTTCTTAAAATCACAAAATGTCACTCGTCCGGTATAATTTTTTTTTCGAATTTTGAACGTTTTATCTTAGTCCATATTCATTTATTAAAAAAAAAAGAAAAAAAAATTGTGTCGAATATTTTTCAATAATGTTATTGACGGACTAAACAGATTTTAAATTTATTTATTCAGAAAACTACCCTATTGGAGTTTTTATGAAAAATTTGCATTTTTTCTTTTTTATGAATTGTCGGATAAATATTTTTACTTCAATGTACGGCTGCAATACAATTGCCAGCAATACTGCTATCAATTACAGTCAGACTATGCAATGATATGACAATGTTTTGAGTGTGGCCTGGCCATATTGCCACACATTTTTGGTCTGGTCGTAAGAATAAACGTATGAGCCATGCTGGTTCAGACATAATGCTGAGATTTACTACATTACAATGTTTTTGATGGCCAGAAATGTTGTGGCCACATTCTGCAGTAGAAATATGTCCCGTTTAGACGCTACTTAACAAAGGTAGACTTAGCTTTATCCTGACATCGTCTAGTCTCATTTGCTACATGAGACCGGTATCTGGTAAGTAACATAATAACACATTTCCTTCCGCTGACCCTCACGACTTTCGCGCCGTTAATGGTAACTGATTCCCGCTACATTGTAACACTTACCTCTCAAAGGGATCTTTTTTTTTAATTAGAAGTCAACTAGAACGATTCCAGTTAAAATATTGTTTGTAATAACCTATCGTAAATTCGTAGATGGTTCGATAACGGTGTAGCATCCATCAAACTTGTGTCAATTTTAGAAATGACTAGCACTTTTCCCGCAACTTCGTTCGCGTGGTTTACGTATTTACCTAAATCCCCCTTTTCACCCCCTTAAAGGTTAAATTTCCAAAAACCCCTTCTTAGTGCCCCCTACATTATGATAGGAAGACGTGTGCAAATTTTCACATTCCTAGCCCTAGTAGTTTCGGCTGTACGTTGATATGTCAGTCAGACAGTTCTCCTTTTATATATATAGATTATGATAAGCTGGGAATTCACTTCTCGGACATGCCCGCTGGCAAGTCTATAGAAATTCCCGCAGGAAAAACTGCAGACATGCCCGTCGAGTCTCGGTACTGTAAGTCTGTACAATGTTTGCAAGGGTAGGACCGTCGCAATCATACTGGCAAACTTGCACATTACTCATCGGCGCGATCTCATTTTGTCTGCACCGGCTCATGAGAATCGTAACGTTACGAGGAGTAATGACAATCATGTGACTAAAAGAATGATGGATATGAATTTTGATGGATAGAGAAGAAGAGGAAGGTAAAAAAAAATTGGATTGATTGTGTGAGGAATGCAACGAATGTAAAAGGAGTTAGACTTGACGTGACAAGGGAGAATGGAAGAAGACCTCAAGAATAGAATGGGATGAGGGGAGAAAGATGATGACGGTTATAGTTACCTCGACGAACCCGCCCCGCTCGCGCACCAGCAGGTACAGGCGGTACAGGTCCAGCGGCTGCTTGGAGATGGTGGGGCAGGCAGCGATGGGCGTGCGTCTCTCGTCCATGAAGGCCAGCAGTCGCTCCACCCAGCCGCGTCGCTCGGGCGCGTCGTCCATCTCGTACAGCTTGCCCAGCGAGTCCGACTTCTGGCGCAGGGACACACTCATCACACACCCGACCCACGGGACACGGGACACATACGACATACTGCTCTAGCGTCACAAGTGGCCTGTCACCGGCTGCGCTGGTAAGGCCCCTCGACATGGCGTTGATTGTATTTTCGGTTTTGTTTTTCTTTTTAGCCGAAACCTCAACTTTTTACTGTACAATATCGTGCAATACAGCCGCATTCAATTGAACAGCAACGTTTTAGATACTCCACTTTGTCCCATGGATGAGACAAATTGGTGTAACAGAGGAGAACAATCTGGAGTTTTCTTTTTTTTTTACCACAGTTTCTCATTATTGCTTTACCAGTGCGTCCACGATTAGAACACAGTGACAAGACCCTTTGTCCTAAATTTTTAATTGAATATCATGCAGTATTTAAATAGCAACATCACTTCCTCTTTGTCTTAGTTGTTTTTCGGAGTAATCGATGATACTTTGTAATACAATTTTCTATATTCAACTTTCATCAAACAATCGGTCTTTTATAATAATTTTAATTAGCAATGTAAGAGTATGTCGTATGCGTCAAAATATTTATACGAGTCTACTTTTTGTTGTATTCCAAGCATTTGTTTTTTTAACATGTGCAACCAAAACTTATCACTAGACTCTACATTCTAACTTAATTTTCAATTTGAATGTATGTTTTTTTTAAATAAAAACGAATGCTTAGAATTTAATTTCTAGCATATACAACTTATTTTATAGAGTATAGTCTTATTATACGCAGAGTATATTGTATATGGAGTGAGCTATTTTCACGGCAGTCAAGTCAAAGCTAGTTATATTGATAGTGTATGTGTTACCGGGCCTGACGAAGACTCGCCTATTCGTCGCCTTGAATTTTCAGCCTAGAATGAAAAAGTCCACTGGTATCAATTTTATGTTCAACAAAGCTACATTCGTCAGCCCCGTTTTCGTTTGGAAAAACTCCTTATGATTTATGAATAGTTGGAAAATATAAAAAAATAAAGAGAAAAATGGAAAAAAAATGGGAAATTAAGTGAAATGATTGTAATAAAAATAAGGAGTTTTTACGAAATTGCATTCCAATACTAACCCTTTTCAATAAACTACATCAAGCTAGTACATAGTTTACGAAACGGGGACTTTGGGTATTCTCATGCAATTGCACAGTGCGTATCAAAATCTATGTTTAACAGGCTTCATAAGTCATGCTATTCACAAGTAGCAACAAGAATACGAAGAATTCATTCAAATCTCAAAATGTATAAAAATAATGCTAAATAAAAGTGTAATTCAGAACCAACAGAGCCTTTTGTTGTGTAAAGTGTTTGAGAGTATTAAAACATTTCTCAGTTGAAAAGTTCCTAAATTGTTTCTTGAAGCGAGTCCACAACCAAAAAAAAATAGAACTGTAGCAGAAAGCGAAACAAAAGTGTATAACTAAAGGATATTTCTCAAGCTCCAAGCTAAAAGTTGGTGTCGAAAGTTGAAACTGAAAAAATTATGTACATAGATGCAATCAAACAATGTTATGCATTAAAAGGCAATGCATTTTGTATTATGCAGATAGAAAATTACTAACATGCAATCGTAACACGGCATTAAGTGAGATTATTAATCGTATCGAGCACTACTTCATGCTTATGATCTTTAACTTGATATAAACCTTTGATCTGTAGGACTCCGGCGCAATGTGACTGTTAAATACCTGAAATACATGATAAAATGCAATGCCTCCCTTTCGCTTACACACAGATCATGTTAGGTAAGAACAAGACAGTTGAAAATGTATGTGGAAAACCTACAAAAACAAACTTAAATGGCCGGTGACGTGGCTCTCAATTGAAAAGGAACAAAAACTATGTGGTGTGCACGAATGTTGACCACACAAATAAGTTGCGTGTACTAAAATGTACAATGCATCACATAATGTAATGCAAATCTTCATGGTTTTCGTGTGATCAACAACCATGACCAGTGAGGTTCGATATGGAATCCACATAAATGCAACAATTATGTGAATAGTAAAAACATACAATAGAATTATACAAAAAAAAATCATTGATGGTTTTTTTTTTGTTCTCGTAACCTGTTAACTTTCGTCAATAAGTATTACTATTTGCATTTATTTTCGCTTATTTCAAAATTACTAATGAACATCAAACTGAACTGTTGAACTTACGAAAACAAAAATGTCCTTCAGACAGTTGCCATCAGAAAACTGGATAAAGGACAACGAATTAGGGAGTTAAGAAGTCTGAATCAGTTCAAAAATGGAGGAGACGAAAAGTGGTCCTACTTGATTGTAATATCTGTGGACCTCGCCTATTTATTAGGTAACTTTGGTGCTTAGGAATATCCGGGAGCTTTAGTGTTACATGGTTCTTTTGGTGGGCGACTATGGCAGTCGGACCAAAAGCCACATTTTATATCAACTACGAGCCAAAAAGGTATGACGCACTCTTATTAGAAGATAGCGCCATGGTAAGGTCTAGTGGCGAGTTCCACAGATAGGTGTGTGTGGTCAGGTGTGGTTGTGTGGTGTGTGGTGTGGCGAGACTCACGGGACTAGAGGGCGGGCGCGGCCACGACGACGGCGAGGTCTCGTAGTCGTCGTGTAGCGACGAGTGCGACCCGCCGCCCGGGGACGGCGACGGCGCCGCGCTGCCCGCGCCGTACTCCTTGCGCGACCCGCCCTTACTAGAGCCTGACCCGCCACCACATGTCTCTTCGCCTGATGCTGCAACAATGTTTACTGCTATATTAGAACATTTTCAATGAGCTTTAACTTGGATTTCTTTCTTATGTTTATACGGAATCATTAAACATAACCTCCAGACAAAATGATTCGAGAAGCGCAGGATCAATCAATCACTGCGACAAAGCTTTTTCTTGTGAAGATGTGGCCACGCTATGATGTCAGATCTGTTCAAGTCTTTGGGAAATCCATAGGTGTTTGCTTGCAAAGATTGACAGAAAATTTATATCATCAGCCATCAGGATGGCTTTAAATGTAATGTATGAAGGTTCGTACCTGCGGAAGCGTTACTGAGCGTGCTCTGCTGGCTGCCCTCGTCCAGCGGCGCGCCGTCGGGTCCCGTGGTGACGAGCGCGGTGGCGGGCGCGGCCGGCCCGTTGTCGTGCGGCTCGGCCGGGGCCGTGGGGGGCGGCATGGCTCCCTCGGGGGCGCCCGGCACGCCCGGCCCGCCCGGCCCGCCAGGCCCCGGCGGACCCATATGCCGGGGCTGCTGCTGAAACAGCGCACACGCACGATTAGTTGCGAGCTGAACATAGTAAATTAGTCATCAATGGTATCAGATGTCAGCTGACACATTGATGATAGATAAGACAGCATGTTAGTCTCAGTTTACAGTCGATGAATCTTATTAGTAGGTCAGTATGCTAACAGTTAAGTTGCGGTACCTTCAGAGGAGGGTAATGCTGCGGCGGATGCGGTGGCGGCGGCGGGCGGTATCCGTACGGATAGGGATGGTGATTCCTCGGCGGGTAGCCGTAGGGCTGCGGCGGCGGGTAGTGCGGCGGTTTGTAGCCGGGATGGTGCGCGTAGGGCTGCGCCACCATGGCGCCGGGGGGCGGGCCGCCGCCGGGCGAGGGCGCGCCCGCAGCGCCGCCGGGCCCGGGCCGCGCCGTCGGCCCGCTGCCATCCGACAGCGATGACGACGTTCGCGGCGGCATCGCTACGTTCTGCGTGCCTGTAATTAAACACAGTAACAATAAGATACAATCCATTGCATAAATCTATTGATAAGAACACAGACAGTCACCAATTCAAACCGCTCTAAATAACTAGTTGTACTATCAAGTAAACAACATTCACTGGTCATAAGTTCTACGAACTAGCGTCGCGTCAGTTTATAACAGAAATCCAAGTTGAGTGTCAAGTGTATCAATTAAATAGTGTTCGAGAGTGCAAGCGACAAACATTGGCGTTTATCGGTTTAGTGATCGATCGTGGTGCTCGGCGCCGGTGCTCGCACACACAATTTGAATAATACAGTTAACGAGGGCTCGCCTAAGCCGGCCGAGCATCAATCGAGGGCGGAGAGACGCATCCGATCACTTTCGTTTTCTGCCGGCACGTGAGCAGAATGCGCCGCTAGCCTGCGAATTCTCGCTGCACTTTATTGCATCCGTATATGTGCATACGACATGCACGCAACGCATTGACCGAGGCCGAGATACGAGCGGCAGTGATTTGCGACGACGAAAGTGGTATTGCAGCTTTTATGTAGGTCGATTTGGAGTCGGTTATGTTAGTGTTACGTGAGAGCGACTACCGTCTGTTACACAGTTAATATACATTTGCAATTACGTCGGTGCAATGGCGAAAACTGCGCGCCAACTAAAGCGCTGCGCGTTCAAGTTTTTCTATGCGCATTTGAAATGCGCCCTTTACGACGTTTTGTATGAATAAAGATAAACACGTGCGAGGGTCGTCACTTTAATCTCATCAGCGGGCTATTATCGGGCCATTATATTGTGTCGGCGCGATCAGACGGCCGGCAGACGGCGAGGCGCCGGTGAATCATAGATAACAGCGCTGTGCCATACGCGCCCACCTATATATCTATTTGTTTACGGCGACCTTTAATGAGTGTAGCGCCACGGTAATGGGGTCGTCCCGACTCGGCTCACATCCGACCAATGTCTCGTAAAAATAGCACGCGTCCTATTTTGAAAAGTGTAATAAAGATAGCTTGCATTCGTGTATGTGACGACACAAACATTCTGTTTTGCTAATGATCCTAAACCTAGGATCTGTTGGTAAACAACAGCTGTTGCTAACTGTTATCAAGTGGACGAAATGCTGTGTAATCTCCATTGTTTGTTTGTAGACAGTCGCAATCTTCAGCATATGAGTGCATTGTTTCCACGTCACAACAACAGCGTCTGTATATACAGAGAATGACGCGAGCTCTAACGACAGAACCTAAAGAGATGTACTATTTAATAGCCCATAAAATCTTCTCAAAACATTTCGTTTACTCACTTGTTACTTTGTTCATTCTACAGACATGGCTTACTTAGTTGCCATGTTTGAGAGTAAAATTCTAAATTGAAACAGAAGATCAAAGAAATAGTCTCCCTGAGATCATTTCTGAACGTTACTGCTCTAATGACATAAAGAATAAGTCAAACAGTGTGCGTGTACATTCGTCCTAAATGCAATAAAGTCGTGTAGTCTGATTGAGCAACGCAGTCGCGGAGCTGAACCAGCTCTGTCAAGGGCAGCGCCCGTCACCGCGCGGCCGCGTGCGTTACGCACCAAGCCGAGGTCTTTACTTTCCCATCCAACAATAACGACACAGTTGCACGTGCAACTCGGTGCAAGGTTTCTGTTAATGATACTTTGAAGTTTGAACATGTGTCTTATAGACAGCTCTCTAAAAGAAACTGTACGGTAAAAGGTGTTTCAGTAAATTGATGTGTAACGAAATAGGATGCTTTACAGACATTTCATCATTACTTAAAACGTGCAACATGTTATCAACCTAATTTGCATATGCAATAGATTCGAGCCTTCTAAAAAAGATAGATGGACAGCTGGTGTTAGAAAACCTCTTTTGCTGTTTACCATACAAATGTATTTAAAGTTTCTGTCTTCTCAATCTGAATGTGAGTGCCATTCTAACATACTTTTCCCAGCTTATACCTTATTTTGGACTCAACAACTTAAGTATTCATTCGGCTCGAAATTTCTTAGAACATAGATATAACAGGGCGTGCATCAAAGTCAAGTGTCAGGCACGAAGGGCGCCGGCTTGCGAGCAATGTGCGGACAGCGCGAGCCCACAGTGGACCTACCAACACATTCCGCGCATACGATCAACCGCGCCCACGTAAGCTGCATATAGGGCTACCGAATAATCGGAATCGAAATGGATTGCCGGTAGAAAGTGTGGAATGTCTCAGCTCGCTGTTTTGTTGTCATTCGATGGAACGTATGCACTTTCAGTACTCTTATCGATATGAGATGAGAAAGTTATTGGGCGGGAGTATCCAGTAGCATTCCCTGCAGCGGGCTGTATTTCCTGACAGCTATAACCTTGGGGTCTTCAAGTCAAGAGTGAACAGGTTACTTCTAGGCAAGCGTGCTTTACCGTCGACCACATCTTCGCTTACCATCAGGCGAGATATTGGTCAAACGAGAACTTATCGTTAAATAAAGCAATACTTCAGTTATGTAATTTTATATTTTTAGTAGTAAGTTAATACGAAAAACTGGGAGATCAACGACAATATTTATAGCTTTAACAAAATGTTTGTTTTGTTTTTATTTGCAAACCCTAGACCGCCACCGCAAATTACTTCCATTGAAACCAACAAGGCAAGTTATTTAACTACATCGATATGAGATCTATTTACTGCAAAATTCCATACAAAACAACTTTAACAAGCCTGATGCATAATACTGATTTTGTAGTATTATTTTAATAAACAAGTTTTGAGGCAATGAGAGAAAACGTTTTGGTACTATAACATACGGTATATTTTCGATAATATAAGCTATATAAACGTTGCGTCAAGTGCTCACACAATTTACACCAAGTATCTAAACTGACAGTCTCACACAACGTGGTCGTTCAGAAGTGGTATGACATGAGTATTTGTACTAAGAGAATTCATAGTCACGCAGACACGACGCTATTAGCGACACGATGTATGCCATGTATTCTATCTGTACATAAGGATTCATAATAAACATGTGTTATATTGTTTATTTTTGTGTGTGTCTATGAGCGTTAAATATCAATAAATAAATCTGTTCAGTCAAAAACTTGCGAATCAACCAAAAGGAGCTCAACAATTCAGAAAATATATTATATAAATTACTGTGAAAATTGTGTATAAGTGTTAAGAGCCAGGAATATAAACAGAACATAGACAATAGCGTTAACAAGCGGCCTAGTTGAGACAAACGGTGGCGTCGGAGCGACGGCGGTGTTTGTCGACCCATTTAACTTGATCACCACTAACACACTCGCCGCCACATACCACATGACATACAACGCTGATTTATCTTAGAATTTACACACTTCTACAGTTTACATTCAACATTGAGCTATGCTGAACAGTTCAGCTGCAGCATACTAAACCTTTTATTTACGTCATCACGGGTATTCCCAAAAAGAAACGTGTATAGCGATGTCATACGAACGGTTGAATAAATTTCATTTATTCAATATCCCTTCTACAATTATTTACTGCCGTTTATTTCAAAACGACTTGTGAATTCACCGGGACATCGCAAAGGATATCGAGAACCGAGGCAAATTGTTACAATGGCTATGTAACAAACAAAACAAATCAAATGAAACCTTTACAAGTGTTTCATTGACAAATTAAATCTCGTTTTCCTTTTCAATCTTACAACAATCTCGGGGAGAGGGACCGAAAACAGGGTGGTTGTTACGTCTGCGAGGTAAGTACATCTGGTTATCGGGCGTGGGGGGGTTGGGTACACTTGTACACTTAGTGAATGTGTATAGTATAGTATACTATACAGTGAGCCGGGAAAGTCTGGTCGAGGTTAGGGAAAGAATGTCCGCACCATTAGCCAAGGGGGCAGACGGAACGGGGTGAATGGGCTGTCGAACCCTCCTTCGACCTTGACTTGCCGAGATTTATCACTTTTCCGGGGTAATCTGAATACAATTAGGCGATGGGCAGCCAACGGCGGGACCGCAGACGTGCAACAGGTTTCCGTTACAGGAGTCATATTCTTTTAAAAGTTTTTTTGAACTCTCTCCGTTACTCAGGACCGCAATGTATTCATATCATAAATCTCAAAGTCGAACAAGAATAATAAGAATCATGTTTACATTGAATGGCACTTGTGCTTCGTAAAGCAAACCTGTACGTACTTTTGATCAATATCAAAGTGAATGATACTTAACGTTGAAGAAGTCTGGACTTGTTGACTAGAACAAAGACTCACATACTACAGAGCTGATGACAATAGAATTTGGTTCGTAAGGGACTTATGGATACACAATTCTAAAAGAAGAAAGTTCTTTTTACTACATGGAAATATTCTAAGAAATCGCATAAGTTATGAAATAAATTGTTTGTGACAGCAGCAGGTGGGCGTTAGTTGTTAGAAAGAACACCATAAATAAAAATAACGACCACGTCGTTACTGGCATTAAAAAAAAAGTATTCAAAACAAACCACGAAGGATCGTTTACGTGAAAACGATCAAAACAAACATTATGGCGGGATCGGGGCAAAAAGCGTTTTGCTTTAACTTTTTTTTACAAAGTTGGAGGTCGTTGGCCTTGCCAAGGACGAGTTACCACGTGGTCGTACATAGAGGCATTTCAGTTAAACGTCAAGGGCTTTTTCCGACCCTCACTGATACATGTTTACGTGTGAGGGTGAATACTAAATACACACAATCAAGCACAAGTAACTTCCCAACTTGTTAACCAGCGATAAAGCACGATAACACATACTTGCATTATTATGAAACCGTATTAATTAGAATTACGTAAATCCTATATAACGTAAGTTATTATGACACATGATTTACAAATCAACTGTTCAATCGAATGCCTTTTCATTCATTAATATTGTTTTTCCTGGAAACGCTAAATATGGGCTAAATAAATAAATACGTTTTATCTATGACCTATTAATACTTTGGTACACACGGCTACACGTTAAGCTATGCATAACCAGAATAAGATGACCGTTGAATGTGCGGAAAGATCATACAAAGCGAGACCAAGATAAACTGGTTCTGTATAGCTTGATGTGTAACCGCGTGTACCACTTTTTACAAAAAAAATACGGAAGGAGGAGTGAGAAATTCGACACTTAAAGTTTATGTGGAGACGGAGTGCGGAAAGCTAATATTTTCATCACCATCATCACTCAAGTTAAACTTCCATTACATAGATGACCACTTTGGCTATAGTCTTTGACGTCAGAAACTTTAAAACATCCCAACAAAAAAAAAGTATTATTGTTGAATTTAGGTCACTGGATGATCACTAGTTTTTATAATTCCACTAGCACTTTGCCCACGACTTCGTCCGCGTGGGTTACGTACTTTCCTAATTCCCACTTTTCACCCCCTTAAAGGTTAAATTTCCAAAAACCCCTTCTTAGTGCTCCCCTTCATTATAATAGGAAGCCGTGTGCAAAATTTCACATTCCTAGCCCCAGTAGTTTCGGCTGTACGTTGATATGTCAGTCAGTCAGTTCTCCTTTTATATATACAGACAGATATCATAGTTTATGATACTATCAGTTTTAAAACCATTGAAACAAAAAAGAGGACAAAATTCAAATATTTCTTCTATAAAACATTTTAAACATCGAGAGCTAAGTAAAAAAGCGAAGTAAATATAGGTTTCAAATGTCACGGAGAAACAGCGAGCGGCAGCGTTCGACTCGGTCCCAAGAGCCAGCCTTATCTTAGTTGATGGCATTCCACTGCTCGGCGGCCGCACAGTGGTCCCATATCGAAAATTAGTGGACATAGGCAACAAAGTTCCAATATCGATGCGATTTTTTTTTATGTGATTCTTTACGATATTCCCGACAACTTTTACTCTTGTGAAATTTCTTCTAAAGTTGATAGTTTGTCTGAAAAAAAAATAATTAGATTTTTTTGTATGGAGCGAATCACCTTTCATTTTTTTTCTTCAATTGTATTAATATGTTGGGTGTATGGCGTGAGTATATAATAGCAAGGGTCATTCTCTATCCAAGAAAAATAAAATCAGCGCCGGCCATCTGCGGCCGCGCGAGTAATCATTCCTCAAAAAATAATAATTGTTTATGACATTTTTTGACATTTAAACTAAATTCAAAGTATATTTTTTGTCTCATTTGGCTGTTCTGACCTTCTTTTTTTTTAATATATAGTTTTGATAGTATATAAGGTACCTACAACTAGTAATTCTTGAAAAGATTTTTTTTTTTACCGAATGATTACTCGCGCGGCCGCAGATGGCCGGCGCTGATTTTATTTTTCGTGGATAGTGAATGACCCTAGCTATCATATACTCACGCCATACACCCAACATATTAGTACAATTGAAGAAAAATAATGAAACGTGATTCGCTCCATACAAAAAATCTGATTAAATTTGTTTAATTTTTTTTCTTCAATTATACTAATATGTTGCATGTATGGCGTGAGTATATGATAGCTTGGTCATTCTCCATCCACGAAAAAATAAATCAGCGCCGGCCATCCGCAGCCGAGTAATCATTCGGTAAAAAAGAATATTTTGTATGATTTTATTTTGCCATTTAAAATAAATTCAAAGTATATTTTTTGTCTCATTTGGCTGTTTTCACCTTCTTGTGATTGATGACTCATTTGTTTGTGCGCTCGGCTAAGCGCATAACAAACGAGTCACCGAAAAATAATTGTCTCTGATTGGCTGTTATTTTTTAACTACCTGCAACTTATCTATTGTTATCGGTACCACCTGCACTGTGATTGATGACTCATTTGTTTTTGCGTTTGGCTGAGCGCATAACTAATGAGTGATCGAAAAATTCTCGTCTCTGATTGGCTGAATTGGATGTACTTATTCGTTTTACAGAAGAAGCTTCGGAAGCCCATTATAAGGACTTCAGAAACGTCAGGGAGAGGCACACTCGGAAAACGGGCAGTATAGCAACAAACGAAGACATCCTCCATGGACTTCTAATAAGTTCTGATCCCCACATATCCTACATAAGGCCCAAACTAACGAAACAGGTTGTTAATGAGTTGTTGCCTGAAGCAATTCAGTTGTTACAGACTACCGAGCCTCCCATTGACAATGAGATTATGGAGGAAGAAGAATGCCTCGTAGCAGACTCTATCTTCCGTAACATGAAATAAAGTGGTCCGGTTCTAGATTATTCCCACAAAAGCCCATCAAGGCTGGGAATGACAAACCACCCTTTTCAGGGCTACAAATACTTCACAATTTCTGATCATACGAACGTTAACTTATATTATAATATACATACGATGGATTATGTAGATAACAATTTATCAAGTTCTTGCCCGCACAAATTCAAACTGTTTCACCTATCATTAACAAAATCTGTTAAACCAGAAACTTATTACGATATTTATTCAGCAATAGATAACGTGCAGATAGTTACAAAAAACAGCCAATCAGAGACGAGCATTTTTCGATGACTCATTAGTTATGCGCTCAGCCGAGCGCAAAAACAAATGAGTCATCAATCACAGTGCAGGTGGTACCGATAACAATAGATAAGGTGCAGGTAGTTAAAAAATAACAGCCAATCAGAGACAATTATTTTTCGGTGACTCGTTTGTTATGCGCTTAGCCGAGCGCACAAACAAATGAGTCATCAATCGCAAGAAGGTGGAAATAGCCAAATGAGACAAAAAATATACTTTGAATTTATTTTAAATGGCAAAATAAAATCATACAAAATATTCTTTTTTACCGAATGATTACTCGGCTGCGGATGGCCGGCGCTGATTTATTTTTTCGTGGATGGAGAATGACCCTAGCTATCATATACTCACGCCATACATGCAACATATTAATATAATTGAAGAAAAAAAATTAAACAAATTTAATCAGATTTTTTGTATGGAGCGAATCACGTTTCATTATTTTTCTTCAATTGTACTAATATGTTGGGTGTATGGCGTGAGTATATGATAGCTAGGGTCATTCACTATCCACGAAAAATAAAATCAGCGCCGGCCATCTGCGGCCGCGCGAGTAATCATTCGGTAAAAAAAATAATCTTTTCAAGAATTACTAGTTGTAGGTACCTTATATACTATCAAAACTATATACATTAAATAAAAGAAGGTCAGAACAGTCAAATGAGACAAAAAATATACTTTGAATTTAGTTTAAATGGCAAAAAATATCATAAACAATTACTATTTTTTGAGGAATGATTACTCGCGCGGCCGCAGATGGCCGGCGCTGATTTTATTTTTCGTGGATAGAGAATGACCCTTGCTATTATATACTCACGCCATACACTCAACATATTAATACAATTGAAGAAAAAAAATGAAAGGTGATTCGCTCCATACAAAAAAATCTAATTATTTTTTTTTCAGACAAACTATCAACTTTAGAAGAAATCTCACAAGAGTAAAAGTTGTCAGGAATATCGTAAAGAATCACATAAAAAAAAATCGCATCGATATTCGAACTTTGTTGCCTATGTCCCCTAATTTTCGATATGGGACCACTGTGGGCCGATACGCACGACGGACGACTGCGAAACGCTTTTAGCGCCCGTATACTCAACAACCGACCACTGGGCCAAGGAATTATCGCCCAACACGACAACAACACAAGGTCTGAAATCCCACAGCAAGGCTAATAGGTACACTTCTCGCAAAAGAAACCTTATTGGTCGAAAATTAAAGTCGTTTTCGAAAGTCACGTTGTATGCGGGCGTCAAACAATACGCAATTCACCTTCGAACGCGTCGGGTTGCGGTATTGCGGCTTCATTGTGTTAAAATAACGATGGAACTTGGATTGGAAACGAGCACAATGCGGTCGATAAACAGAAATTTATTTTTATTTACACATCGATAAAGAATATTACGATCAATCAATGAGACTCCCGCATAGATAAGAGATAACGAATTCTTGCACGCAGATATTACCTACCTATATTTTGATAATATTTCCTCTTATGTCTTTGTGATCGAATGTACCTATACCAATATAATCATTTTCTTGATTCAAATTTCGTACAATAATAAAGATCTTATTATAACAGAAGATATAAAATTGTTGGTCATTCTTATATTTATTTTTCTTACATAGTGACTAGATTACTTTGTCACATCTATAATTAGGATTTATTATGTACATGTCGTTTGATAACCTATCAGTTTATTTTTAGATTTAGGTAGGTAAACTTAAAAATAATTAAAAGTTTTAACAACAAAACAATATGAGTCATTAGTGCTCGTTTGAGCACAGGCAGGCAACATATAAAGCAATGTTTTTCCTCAAACGCTTGGTCTATAATTTTCAAGCGCGAGACTTCACATATTCATTCGATGTTTGTCGAGAGTCAAGAAGTCCGACGAGCCGAACGGTTGACGTCATACAGTCATGTTAACCTTCTACCACTCCACCAGCTCGTGACAATTTATGTGGCGCGCTTTAATACATTGCTGCGCAGGCTCTCGCTGTATTTGCCAGCGAGAAACACGAGCAGCGTTGGACTTGGAAGTTATTCGGTTCGCTCGGAACGCTGGAGACACAGTGTGAGGGTGTATTGCGGTCATATAACCGGTATTCGAGTGGCGCGGCAGTCGGAGCTCGGCCGGTCTACAGCTCAATGTTTTGAGAAAGCCACGTTCGGCAATCGGCGACGTTAACAAAACACGATTGCTTTTGCGGTTGCCGTTCGCTACAGCCGGTTTAGGCAAAATACCAAATTGCTTTTTATGATACCTGCATATATCGATGCCTTAGTTCACAATTGCACTAACTACAAAATTTTCAATTTTTACTTTTTTAATGCCAAACACACTAAATGTCATGCTCTTTCGTTTCCGCGCATCGAAATACCGTTATTCCGTCTCTTTCTACCAAAAACATGGGTCACAGTTGTATTAAATGAGATCGTTTAATGTTCCATGAATGTGGTATTATACTAATGGTCTTTATTTTTGTAAAACCAATCAAGATATACTTTAACTGATTTTAAGTTTCTCAACTGCAAGAAATTTCAAAACACAAACGTATTATATACATTTGCAATATCTGCTCATACTTTTTAGCAGTGTTACAAGAGTGTATTATGTGTTGGTAGTACAAAAGAATCAAGAAAGTTTGATGCACAAGTGTGCTAAGTACTTTTACTGGAAGGCAATTTTGGCGATTGGCAATTTTTTTAAGTGCACAAATACATTAAACCGTTTTGAGATATAGTCCGAATTGTGCAAGTGTATTAAGTAAGTGCACAAATGTATTAAATGGGGGGTTTTATGTTTATTTGGCTATTTTGAAAAGGTTACGTTTAAACTAATATTACAATATTGAGATATGATGGAGTAAAAGGACTAGTCTTATGAATATATGCATATTTTTTTGTTATTTTACTTGGATTTTCTACTGTTCTCGTCTAAACCTTAAAAAACTTTAAAGCTCTCTCCTCAAAAATGTAAATTTCGTAGTTAGTGCAATTGTGAACTAAGGCATCGATATGAGGGCGGCACAATGTTTATTTTGAGGCCAATTACTTCACTCAACCGGGACAAATTGATAACTGTTAAATCTTTGTGTACGAACTTATCCAACCCTGACTTAGGTGATTATCCAATTGGCATAAGCTAAAATAATAACTAAATTATGGCGTTAGCTTCAACATCCGTGTTAACGTCTGAAGGGTGGAATTCAGTATTGGCATCTATAACGGCGGCGTTTAGGCAACAATATAGAAAGTGAAACAACAGCCGACTGCTTCTTGTCTTAATGTATGATGTTCAAGAGATGACAATGATATCATGGAATCCAGGAATGCCGTGAATAAAAGCATTTAACGATCTAAGTCATATACAGTTCTACCATTCGGAAAAAGGCCGACTTTGACTTGGCATACACAATTGAAATCCAAAATTGAATTATGAAAAACTCATATTTGTTCGTAATATGGGTTCTTAAAAGGCACTTATTGCGAAAAAATCCAGCGTGAAATAAAACAATCGAATTTTAATGGTTTGGAATGGTCACCAATCGCAAGTTATTGAACATGCGTGAATACATTTACAAAGCAATTTGCGTTGAGAGTACACTTTGAGTTTGCGAATACCATAGTATTTATTAACTTTTAATACTTCACTAACTGTGAAATGAGACCTTACTATTAGAACATGAAAATTAAATTAGAAATATATTTATGAACCACAACTTTTAGGTGTTTACTGTCAACGAAAACGGACTTCATACTTGTATTTTAACACCATATTTTGTTTGTTAGGGTTATTATCTATATATATATATGGTTTTATTATTTGAAATTGTCTGATAACAACACCATCAATGTCAGAAGGGAGGTAGGAAAATCAAGCGTTATTATTTTCAAGTAATGTTTGATAATTATAAACTCGCTTATTAAGTTAGGTATTAAATAAAGTTTATAATTATTCAAGTGTTCATGAATGGAACTGTGGGAAGTTAGGTATAACCCGTCTAAAATCAGATGAGAAGGCAAAAGTACTCAACTATGTATGCGTAATATACATATACCTACGTCAAACAAATCGTGACAGTAAGTATATAAAATGCGGCGTCCCCGGTGGGTGAACCCCTCAAGGTCATTTCGAGGGAAGCCGCACAAGGGTGTTCTAGGAATCTCTAGATTTCAACCAGATGTGAATTGGAATGTCAACAAACGCTTTTAAGTATCGTATTAGGATTCGATGCGCGCCTCGTTCATCAAATATTGAATACATTAGCAGCATATTAGTCAGCCTATTAAATAACGCTGTCCGTTCCAATTGATCGATTGTGCGAATTCATCATTTAACACAATCTGTGTAGCTCCACTTTTCAATCGTGGGTTTCTAGCTCTTATCAAAATCGTGCCAAGTTCGGAAAAGTAAAAGTCAGTTTCGTTTTTTTATGTTGTTATATAGGTGGGAAGGTTTGTCAATGGTGAGGTCGGTGGCGATCCGGCACATAGGAGCGCCTCGTGGGCCTCAGGGGTAGAAGGTCCTGTTTTGCGTGCTCGCCCCGACGGTCGGTGGGGGTAAGTTTTTCACGAGGCCCTATATACCGCGACCACCCCGACTCGTACATAAGGTGGGCGGGCTGGGGTGGTTCGCGCCCGCAAAAGGGGCAAAATACGGCGTACTCTGGGCGCCCGTTCTATGTGGGTCAATGTCGGGAAAGCCCGTGTCTACCGGTGACGAAGTATGCACAACGAATCTGATCAACACACCCGTGACAAAACAAAGGATAAGGCAAAACCTCTCAAGAATATATTAAGACCTTAGTCCCTGGAAATAAGGTTCAAATTCGAAGAGAACTCAAACGAGGTGCAAGTTCATAGAAAATCAGTTCACAAAAACTCTAATCTGGGATATTAATTAGTGATTACACTAAGATATTATTTGATTGGAGCCATGTTAGTCTTCGCAGAAACATTGAATTTAACTAGACAGTTCAAAAATAAACTCAAACTCAAAATAAATTCGCAAAACATTTAACATGTGGCTTGCAAGTTCTTTTCAATATTCTGATTTACAATTTAGCCTGGTTGGCTTTACTCATTCATGTTAAACTGATGTGATTATTCTTTTCAATGGAAACTGTAATTTTATATCAGTTTGATTTGTGCTCGAGAATCGAAAACTTAGTCAAGTAAGAGGTAAATGGTAATGTAAAAAGCATTTGAAAATAATTATGGACTGTCTTGGAAAAAGTCTGTCACATACATCAGTATGTAATGTAATGTATGCAATCATGCAACCAATACCAGCAGTCATTGTGGCTGTCTATGTGACTAGAACCGCAAGATATGAATTTAACTTGAACCTTCGATTCCACCACAAAGCGGTATACGACATACAGCTTTAAGTATTCTAGCTATGTGATAGGTTAGCATTAAACACATCCTGGTGTCTATTGGAAACGCAGCAAATCGAGGACTACTTACCAACAGCAGGTGACATGGAGCGTGAGCCACTGGAGCCTGTGGGGCTGGGCGTCGGCCTCAGGTGCGGCGTGGTAGCGCGCCCAGCGCCGCCGCTGCCGCCCGAGTCATTGCTATTCTGACCGGTCAGATCCTGAAACAACACATTATAACATTAATATCAATTATAAATCATACGTGGAAGTAGAAAATGAAATGGAGGTCCGACAGGCAGTCGCTCCATGTAAAATACTGATATCCAGCTGCATCTGGTATGACTGGAAGCCGACCCCAATATAGTTGGGAAAAGGCTAGGCAGATGATGATGGAAGCAGAAAATACATTTGGATGAAGTAAACATATTCCACAATCAATCAGTTTCGTGAAATAATCATATGGATTAGAACTAGTTACCGTAGCTCTGGCACCCAAAAAGGTACTTGACGGAACAGTGTGACTTTCAGTCAGTCAAGATTGACTGTCCTTTCTTATTTACTCAGAGCTGGAAAACTTATTTGGTGATTACCTGCAATAAGCTAGCCTGGCCTTCTATTCACAGAGACGTAATGGTTCCAAGAAATGGGAATATTTTAAGGTATTTGTCTAAAATGTTTCCATTTCCTAATCTTAAAACCCCAATGCTAATCACTCCAGTTTCCTCATACTAAATATCATAAGTACAATTTATGTGAAACAAGACAGACTTTATTTCTCATTTATGGTTTGAATTAATGTGTTTAATGCATGATATGCTTTATTACGATTGAAATTGCTAATTCTAGCCTATTACGTAGTTACGTACATTAAGTTCAAGATTATGAACTTGGGTTTAAACCTAAGATTATAGTTGATCTTTTTATACGTAATTTCCTTAAACGTGTTTTGCATAATGTAAGTATTTCAATGAGTAAAAGCATTAGCTAAAGTTAGAAATCTTTATCGCTTCAAGTTTTGGTCTGCAAGGCACCAAAACTTGAAGCGATAATTAATGGATCCAATCAAATACAGGATGGTTTTTTTATCAATCTTGATCGATGAAATCAAAAAAGATCTATCAGTATCTGGATTATTATGTCCTAACCCATCAGATATGACTATCTACACATTCAATTTCTACTGTTAAGAAGTCATCGTAGAAACATAAATACGGAGACTGGCATTTTTTATGCTCTTGTTAAAAAAAACTGGCCAATCGACACAATGAAAGGTTCCGCATGTAGTTGAAAATAATTTATCCAAAAATAAGCTTAATATTGTGATTGAAAAAAATAAGTTGATTGGTTTAGCAGGCCTGTGCACTAATATTGTATGAAATTAACTACAAGTATGAGTTTGTAATGGCTTTTTTCTGTGATATTATTTATTGTATTTACTACAAATGATCAAATTTCGGTCGTATCTATAAGAGTAGGTACTAACTCCCTGCCAAACTTCATGATTCAAGATCAACGGGAAGTACATTACAGGATTTGGTTACATTGCGAGCGTCAACATATGCGACAAAATTTATTTCAATAATCTTCAAACTACGTTGCCGGGGATTCCCAGAAAGTAATCAAATGCGATGAAATAGCATAAATTTGCGATTGTAGATTGTAGTTTGATTTTTCAAAAGTACAAGTGATTGTGGACTAAATACTTGACTTGACTAAATAACTAAGTACATTAATTTAAGCTTGACACCTCACCACCCTCACCCCACCATGCGTTCCTGAGAAAAAATGTCGTGACAGACCGACAACAAAGTCATCCTATAAGAAAACCGTTTTTTTTTTTAAATTACCATCAAATCTAAAGCGATGTTTATAAAAAAAGTTTATTTAAAAGTTTGACTATTCCAAAACAACCTATTTTGGGGCCCTAGTTGTCCGGAGGTAAGGATTGTAAGAATCATCCAGATTAAAAAATGCACCCGATTACTTATCGCCTGTATTAAATTACCTAACCCATGCAGCAGCTTGACCCTTTACCAAATCTTTAAAATCTGTACTCAATCCAATATGACTAAAAATGAAAGTTTCTGCCAAAGTCAATCATCTTATAGACAAACAGTTGATAAGGTCTAGTATCGAGTCTCATAAAAAAATAAACAACCATGAACACACCCTTACAATTTGCCACACAAAAAGGTATGTAAACAAATCAAATGCCATAAAAGATCAGTAACAGATGATAATGTAAAAGGCAATTCTCATTTGCATAATCTGCACGGCATAAAGTGTGCATTCTTGTGCCTAGGTGAGATGCCTTGACACTGCAACCTCGGCAGTTAAGAGCAACAATAGCACGCCGAGTCAATAGAGCACGGCCACTTGCGGTAATCGTGCAATAAAACAACGTACGGAATCTCCGCAAACAATGCGCTCGCAACCAACACCAAAATAAAAACAAATGCGGCACGCCTCGCGCTAATATTAAACTTGGATGCAGATCATCTTTTGTACGGTAACTAAGTTATGTAACGTAAACCAACAGTCGTTAAAGTACAATGGAACGACGAGTTATGCATAATAATGTAAGTTCATACGAACCCATAAAAGCTCACCCGACAAACTATTGTATACAGTTGACAATCATATGATAGTACGTACCGTTTCAGTGCAGTAAATGTTGGTAGCTCGTAAATCAATCAATGGTCCTTTTCTATTACAACATACAACGGTAAACGCGATTAGAGTGAGCTTAGAGCGGACGAGAGCAACTGTGCAACGGACGCGTAAATGTTAAGCTTTTTCAAAGTTAAAATCGAGTCGTATTATAGAGAGAGCGGCGACGCACGGTGGGCTGAAATCAAGCTCTAATGGACTTAGGGATTCACGAAAATTGATAAGCAATTAAAAAAAAAATAAAGACGGCTTGGTGATCTACCACTAAATACAAGAAATTTTTCTTCTGCGATTTTTGTATATACTTAATATTTTAAAAGTTATAACGATTTGAATTTATTTTTGTATGGAGAAATTTGATTTTATATGAATAACTTTTAATTCTCAAGAGTTCTCAAATAACCGCTTTCGGTATTCGATTGCGCTATTTTTTAGGCAAATTATCCGATATAGCACTTGCTTCGATTTTCTTCGATTTTGGAGAAAATTGTTTTTCATTCCCTTTTCCACACCACCTTTGAGGTAGAGAACTAAGCGCGTTTTTTTTTATCAGTGGTGTCTCCAGGAGGCCTAATCCACTCATACGCACACTCACAAACTCACTCACAAACACACGCACTCACAAAATTATCACTTAGACAATTTCATCAGATTCAGATTCGTTCTCTAAATGTTCCACATTAACAAATTTTCCCGCTCATCATCTTCAAATGTTGTAGATAAAAGAAGCATGGCTTTCGCTTCTTCTGAAAATGGTTTGTGTTTCCGTATCATTTTATGACGTTTTGATGATATATACTAACTGGGTCTGAACTAATTATTAAATTATTTAAAATATCCTCATTATTAGCTCTTCTGCAGACTTTCCTTGAATGGTGTTGGCGATATCGCCTAAAGTCTTTATTTCTAGATTCAGCCGCTTCTTCATTAATCGCTAATTTCTGTTTCCTTCAATTCATTTATCTCCGTTTCAATTTCGGTTTTCTCTCTTAAAATCGTTGATTTATTCTCTTTTTCAAACTTGAAAAATATTGGACGACACCAATATGCAGAATTTGGTGAGTCGTTTTCCCAGATAATTTGTTCCTCAGAAATAATTTTTATTGGTACTGAACTACCCATAAAAATACTTGAATCATATGTCGAAGCACTGTCCAATTTGTCCTCCGTTGTCATTTTTTGCTTATAGTTTGCTTGATTCGAGGCACCATCCATTCCCCATTTGCTTATCATTGTCATCTCCTTAAAGTCTGTGCTATCAATATTGATTGCTTTGAATAATATCCTTTTGGTGGTTATATCTAATAGACGCTGCAATTTTATTCCAGCAGTTGTATCTGTTAAGGTGATATCATCTTTTGGCGGGTAGCATTCTTGTTTTGCATTTTGCACCTTGTAGTAGGAAGGGAACATGTCGACATTTTTCTCTTTGATACTTTTTCTTAAAGTATTATATTGCCACTTTGTTAATTTAAGGGACAAAACAAGTCCCAAAGTTTCATCTGGAGTAAATTTAGGTTTTTCATTTTTACCTAAAAGACTATCTTTCG
The DNA here is from genome assembly GCA_943136025.2 of Agrotis puta. Lineage (NCBI taxonomy): Eukaryota > Metazoa > Arthropoda > Insecta > Lepidoptera > Noctuidae > Agrotis > Agrotis puta. The sequence continues at coordinate 10,524,738 of OW964186.2, read as the reverse complement.
CTTTTTGCACATCCTGTGGATTTTTAAGTAGGTGTTCGAGGATTTTAGATATTCCTTGATTACCATCCTCTCGTAATTTCATAATGTATGCATGAGATATTTCCTCTGTAGTCATATTTGTATGAATATGTTCTGTACGTCTCTTTTTTTGCTTAGGTCCTAATTCACAAAATGGTTTTCTGGGACTTACATTCGTTGACGTGGCAGTAGACACTTTTGCTGGAGATTCATGTTCACTTGATGTACTAGGAACAGAGTCTTGGTTTCTTTCAAATGCACTTACAATGAAATCAGGCCACTTTATTTCCGATGATAACCATTCACTATTATTGTTGCTGAACAATTCCTCTTTGCTATGAGCATTTTGCCGTCTCCTTTGCAGATTATAGCAATATTTTGCACAAAACGCTTTTACCGCTTTATCGTTTTCAGCACTTAACACAGTGGGGACTAATCTAGATTTAATAGCACTATATAAAACACTATTATTTTTAAAACTTCCACTTTCCTTTAATAGCACAACAATATCAATATTTGACAACAAATCGAACATTTTTACGTAATAAATAGTATTAGTATTCCGAAAATGTGAGATAGGATAGTGCGTTTATTACGATGTGTAACAACGTACTGAGGATGGTTGTTTTTCAAATGTAACCGTATCATTTTTTACCTGCTATTCATCATCCTATCACATAATGACACGTCATCATTTTGCTGCGCTCAATGGACGATGCGTTAATGAGGGTCACGGCACTATTGAGTATTGTTAAAAACAAATGACGTAATAAGGGTGATGTAGAATGTTTACCAATAATTTGTTTTTTGCTATATTTCTGTAATACAATATTAAAACATGTCAGATTAAACCAAAAACCGATTAATATTTCATACAAAGTTTAGGGGTCTATAACTCGAAAAATACTAAGTATAAAAAAATTACATATAACAAAAAATATTTGTATTAGTACATAAAATTCAAAAATACTCATTTTAATCCTTAAGTCCCCACTTGACGATTCCAGCCCACCGTGCGACGGTGCAACGCGTTCTCAACGTTCGAACGGGCTCGACGAGGCAACTCACGACCCCCCGCTGTCGAGGTTAGCTCGCCTGCGAGAGGCTCCGGCGTCGATCAGACGAGTCCGGCCGGTGGGGCGGGGCGCGGGGCGGCGGGGAGCGCGATAACTGCGGCGATGTTTTTGCCCAGCGCTCCAGCTCGCTCGCTCGGCGCACCAGGCGCGTTCTTCATTTCGTACAGAGTCCATTATCTCTAAGGCTGTCCCTCTCGCACTCGTTGCTCGCTTCGTCGCGCCTCGCCGCACCGGCCGCTGTTTTATTGCCAGCCGACGATTTTAACGTGCGCTCGCAACGTCCGCCGGAGCACAAAAGTTTTTATGGAAATTTCATTCCGAATGCGCCTCGCTCGCTTGCTCACTCGGGAACGTCAATATAAAAGCACGATAACGAACGGACGAGTCAATTAATTATTATTGTTGGAAGCTGTCGGGACGTGCTGGGCGGCTCTATCTAGATACAGTATCTGCTGTAGTGTTTTCAGATGTACATGTAGTAAAGTGGAAGCAAAAATGATGTGGGCCACGGAACTAAACTAGACAGTATGGTAAGATGCAACGAGGCAAAAAAAGGAAATATGTAGTGAATATAAAATCCAAACTAATATTATAAATGCGAAAGTAACTCTGTCTGTCTTTTCTTCACGCCTAAAGTACTGAACCGATTTGTGTGAAATTTGGTACAGACATAGTTTGGAACTTGAGAAAGGACATAGGATAGTTTTTATTACAAAAAAAAAACTGCCGGTAGTCACTATTCCACGCGAACGAAGTCGCGGGCAAAAGCTAGTATAATATAATATTTTATTTATACTATCTTTGATATTGATTTGAATAATTAAATATCTATTAATAACTCATCGATAAAGGCTTAAAATAGAAACGATGAATAAAAATTATAGTCTGTCTGTACTGATGAGAGACAATTGTTATGTGGTTCCTCACTGAAGATACATAGGTACGCCTGTGCTTGCGCTGTAAATGTACCTAATTCGTAGTAAGAACATTCACATGTGAGCGAGGGGCACTTGGGGTATTATATTGTATGGAAAAATGAAGAAGCGCCTCTCTCCCTCTCAATGTCAAAGTTCCAGTTTACGTCACGTCAGGCAAGACCTGCATACAAGTTTGAATTGAAAACAAATTTTGAACAGTGTGCAAACTGCATGCAGGTTTTACTTTCATAGTTCCCAATAAAGTAGGTTGACAGTTACTTGAAACAAAACGATAAAGCTGCCTACTTGCAACTTGTAGTTTGTATGCGTTTGTTTAAGTTGCATACAATTTGCAACTTGTATAATAAAAACGCGCCTTTATGGTAAGTCCAACAGTTCTATGTAATAGGGGCTAATCAATTGGCACCAACAGTTCACAAATCTAGATTACTGGTTGTTAACAGTTTTTTGTTTAGTTAATTTTTAACCGATTGACCGATGTGGCATTGAACATAAGACCCGGCGAAGTAGCCCACAAACAAAATTCGTCTCATCATAGAGCGTGTTCACACTTCTTTTCTACATGAGGAAGGAGGAGTAAAACAGCGGAAAAAGGCCAAGAGAACTTTTTGAGCCAAAAGTTCAGCGAAAGTTAGAATAAATTCCTATAAAAAACATTTGTTTTCTACATTTCAGAACTCAGTAGCATTCAATAAAGATCTAACAAAACATTGATCAGCTGTTTGAATGATTGGGCTACGTCGATTACGATACGTCAGTCGGGCACGAATGAACGAGATCGGCTTAAATTGACCGACTGCACTTGGCCCAAATCCCGACGCAAATAAACACAAAATCGCTCTTGTTGGTGTGTCTACACAATGTGTGGAGGCTGCCAGCAGCACGGTAAATAGAGGGACTAACGCAACCGCACAAACCTACGTAGCCTACGTAGTACCTTATATAGGTGAGGTGCAGTGGGAACGAGGCGACGACGATCATGAAACCTGCTATTGAGCCGAGAGAAACGCTCACGTGGGCCCGACTAACAATGTGCGGTACTTATACAGGATTGCTATGGCACAAAGATTTTGCCTCATAACACTACGCTTTACAGTGTCAGAACCAATGCTCGGTTAGTTAGAAGATACAATAGTTCATTATTCAGTTATTTTGATAAGTTTCAAATGCTTTTGTAGAACTTTAGCTTGGGACATGTAAAGAATCTCTCTACACACACGTAGCTTTTCCACGAAATGCTCTTGATAAACCTTGAATGTGTATGGAACAAGCCACAGTGAGTCATCTAGCAATCAGGGCGATCGCAATCAGTTATCATGTCTCATGTCGCTATTACGTTCATTACTGACCGAGCAACGCACGATAGATAGATCTTCATATTAATATCTGGTAGGCTAGGTCAGTGGCACGGGAGCCGCGCTCCTAAGTGATGTTTTCTATAAATAGCCCTCAGATGGGCGTTGAAGCTCGTCTAAATAACCGCAAATCCCCTGCCTTGCAGTTATATTCATCATCAAAGTTGCAAACTTAACATTCATTTTGCACGCTTTTCATCTGCTGCAATTGAATGTTAAGATGGCTATGAAGTCGAGCAACATTAACACTTTTAGAACGTTTCGAGTTGCATAAAATATGTATTTAATGATGATATTCAAACTATTTGGTTCAAGTTTATTGCATTGGTAAGGTCTACGTGGACGATCGATAAAGTTTTCAACCAAGGGAATGAAACTCAACGAAGTTATCTAACACCAACTTTCTTCATTTCAAGTCATAACAAAAATATAACATCAATGTTATAAGAGACATCGAGATTAATCGGCGTAAATGCGTTCCAAGATCATTCAAGAGTTCGTCGACCGGCGTGCGAAAATGTTGTCGTAAATAAATAATTCACAAGGCTAGTGTTCTCGGTTGGGGCACGTGGTACCGACCACGTGTAGTAGGTACGTAAACATTTACATTACATAACCGGCTCGTCATCGACGACCGCGCGCTATTGAGAGCGAAATGCTGTGCAACTCTTACGAATCATTGCACCGTACACCAACTTACCCCGTTCTAATACAGCGCTCTTATACATTACAGCGTATTATTACCTTGGCCACAGGCAACGCTGAATGTACTCGAATCGAAATTAGGAACTGATGGTTATACGATGTTTTGTAAAAACACAAAGTGTGCCAAAATGTAAGAATTCAACAAGTTCTTCATTAACAACAGGACGAAGGGCGTGCATATAAAAGGTAAACAAAGAGGGTGCTCAGTGATGTTTTGTGCAAGGACGGGTAGTGTGTAGTGCCTGGAATGCTTGGCCTACAATGATCTTACACGGCTGGTACAATTATACACAACGAACCACGTGTAGTGGGGGACAGTGAGAAGGTCGCGACCCACCCTCACACCTTTATTCGTTCAAAGTAAATTTGCATACGTATGTCTACAGAGCCGGAGCCGTGGGGCGCCGGCTTAGAATTGCGTTCCCCCAAATCATCCCGTGGGTGTCGTAAGAGGCGACTAAGGGACAAACCGGAGGTCGGGCAGCAGCGTCCTCCGTGTACTGCACATCCTCACTGCGATCGCCAACCCGCCTGCCAAGCGTGGCGATTAAAGGCATTATACCCCCTAATGATAAGCACAGAAACCAGGCCCCCAGTCCCCGGCAGCTCCGCTATCCCTGGCGCGGGTAGCAGTCAAGGTAACGGCGGAGCAGGGGGTGCGAAGAATCTCCGGAAGAGATCCGGCTACCCACCCCGACGACGACTGGCCCTGGTAACACACAACATACGCACAATGAGGACTGACGAAAAGATCTGCGAGCTGGAAGAGGAGCTGAGCAAATTACACTGGGACATTATAGGGTTATGCGAAGTCCGTAGAGAGGGGGAGGACACCGTAACCCTGAAGTCTGGTAATTTGCTCTACTACCGGGAGGGCGACCAACAGTCCCAAGGTGGTGTCGGGTTTCTCGTTCACAAGTCCCTCGTAAACAACATAATAACCATCGACAGTGTGTCGAGCAGGGTGGTATACCTAATACTCAGAATATCCAAAAGATATTCGCTGAAGGTCATTCAGGTATACGCACCGACCTCGTCACACTCCGATGATGAAGTGGAGACTATGTATGAGGACATAAGTAGGGCCATACATAGTTCCAAAACCCACTTTACTGTTGTTATGGGGGACTTTAACGCAAAGTTGGGCAAGAAAAGCGGTGATGAGTTGAGAGTGGGGCAATTTGGATATGGGCAACGGAACCCTAGGGGGCAGAGGCTGGCCGACTTTCTGGAGAAAGAGGAACTCTTCATGATGAACTCTTTCTTCCAGAAGCCGCCTCACAGGAAATGGACCTGGTTGAGCCCCGATGGTTTCACGAGAAACGAGATAGACTTCTTCATGACCGACAAGAAACGGATATTCAGTGATGTCTCTGTGATCAACAGGGTAAAAACCGGTAGCGATCACCGAATCGTAAGAGGCTCACTGAATATCAATGTTAAACTTGAAAGGTCCAGCTTGATGAAGTCTACGCTCCGACCTACTCGATCCCACATTCAAAACCCCGAAAGCTTTCAACTCGAGCTCTCAAATCGCTTTGCTTGCCTTGAGAACTTAGTTTCAGTGGACGAGATCAACGACGGGCTAGTGGAAACTGTCCGCACGGTAGGGTCTAAGTTTTTTAGACCCTGCCGTAAAGATAGACCTCAGAAATTGACCGAGCAAACCTTAAACCTCATGGCTGAACGACGTTTGCTACAGTTGCAGTCTTCCGATGACGCGAAGTCATATAGGCAGCTCAATAGACGTATATCTAAGTCCTTGCGACACGACCTGCGTCTCTTTAATACGAATCGTGTTAAAGAGACCATACAGCGAAACCAAGGCTCCAAAGTGTTCGCAAAGGACAAGTCTATTGGGCAAAGCCAGATGACAAAGCTGAAACGGGAGGATGGCAGCATAGCGTCGACCAAAGCAGAGGTTTTAGGCGAGATCGAGAGGTTCTATGGACAGTTATACACTTCGGTCGCAAAGCCCGTTGACAGCTTGGTAGGAGATCCAAGAGCCAAGCTGTCCCGACATTATACCGAAGATATCCCGGACATCAGTCTGTACGAGATTAGGATGGCCCTGAAGCAGCTTAAGAACAACAAGGCGCCGGGCGAGGACGGAATCACGTCAGAGCTTCTGAGAGCGGGTGGAACACCGGTACTTAAAGTCCTCCAGAAACTCTTTAATTCCGTCCTGTCCGAGGGCAAAACGCCTGAAACGTGGAGCAGGGGTGAGGTGGTGCTGTTCTTCAAAAAAGGTGATAACAGCCTATTGAAGAACTACAGACCCATCACGCTTCTGAGTCATGTTTATAAGCTGTTTTCAAGGGTTATCACGAACCGTCTCGAACACAGACTTGATGACTTCCAGCCTCCCGAACAAGCCGGTTTCCGAAAAGGCTATAGTACCATAGACCACATCCATACGCTGCGGCAAGTTATACAGAAGACCGAAGAGTATAACTTGCCATTATGCTTAGCGTTTGTGGACTATGAGAAAGCCTTCGATTCGGTGGAAACATGGGCTGTGCTTGAGTCACTCCAGCGATGCCGTATTGACTATCGGTACATCGAGGTATTGAAGTGTTTGTATAATAACGCCACCATGTCGGTCCGAGTACAGGAGCATAGCACGAAGGCGATTCCATTGAGAAGAGGCGTAAGACAGGGGGACGTTATCTCCCCGAAACTGTTTACTGCCGCAATGGAAGACGCCTTCAAGCTCCTGGAATGGCAAGGACTTGGCATCAACATCAACGGCGAATACATCACTCACCTTCGGTTTGCCGACGACATCGTAGTCATGGCAAAGTCGATGGAGGAACTCAGCATGATGCTCGATGGCCTCGACCGAGTTTCACAACGGGTGGGCTTGAAAATGAACATGGACAAGACGAAAATTATGTCAAATGCCAATGTTGTGCCCACCCCAGTCTCTGTTGGAAACTCGGTACTCGAAGTTGTTGACTCATATATCTACTTAGGACAAGTAGTCCAATTAGGTAGGTCCAACTTCGAGAAAGAGGTCAACCGCCGAATCCAACTCGGTTGGGCAGCGTTCGGGAAACTACGCAATGTCTTTTCGTCCGACATACCTCAGTGCCTCAAGACGAAAGTCTTCGACCAATGTGTGTTACCAGTGATGACGTACGGCACCGAAACGTGGTCTTTCACTATCGGCCTCATCTCAAAGCTCAAAGTCGCTCAACGAGCTATGGAGAGAGCTATGCTCGGTGTTTCTCTACGTGATCGAATCCGAAATGAGGAGATCCGTAGACGAACTAAAGTCACCGACATAGCCCACCGGATTAGCAAGCTGAAGTGGCAATGGGCAGGCCATATTGCTCGCAGAGCAGATGGCCGATGGGGTCGAAAAGTACTAGAGTGGAGACCAAGGACTAGCAAGCGCAGCGTAGGACGTCCACCAACCAGGTGGACAGACGACCTTATAAAGGTCACCGGAAGACGCTGGATGCAGGTCGCTTCCAACCGGTATATGTGGAGATCTAAAGGGGAGGCCTATGTTCAGCAGTGGACGTCCTATGGCTGAGATGATGATGATGATGATGATGTCTACAGTTTCCGATTTACGTTGAGCTCTCTGTGTGGCAGATGAATCACTCAGTTGAGACAGTTCCATTAAGTCTCTGAAAGTTTGCGAGCTGCTTGTCATGGACTTTGTTGCAATAGAGGCATTAGACAGATAGAAGAACGGAGAAGCTAAATCAACTGTTCAAACGCACGTATTGCAATTGCAACTGATCGATCATATCACAGAAGAAAGTTTTTCAACAAGAAGTGAAAATGAAGTGCAACTGCCGGTAGAAATTTAAAAAAATCCCCTATTTCAAAAAATCAATATTCAAAAATGGAACAAGTAATTTGCTGTCATCTTTTCAGAATACCATCGGTCGGTAAGAATGAGAAAGATGGCAAAAAGTTCAACTTGGGTAAGTAGTTGGACCGCTTCTATGTGTGAGTGTATTTGTGTAAAATAGACGGTTCCGCAACGAAGGCAAGTGGTACACACTTTATTGAATGTCTTTATAGGCCACCTGTTACTCGGGTCGGTGTCGGCGAAACAGCTGATCGGGCTCGAGCGAATTATTATTATTGTTGTCGGATGTCGGCTCTGGCTTATTTATTTGTGACGAAGGGGGTTGAAGTGGGAAGGGGGAAGCGACGCCGAAGCTCAACTTTCCCCGCCAACTTCTACTATTGTTCGATTGTAACACGATGACGTAGAGCACCGAATTAATTAAGTGAACCCAGCGATAGGGTTTACACGTGAGGATCGTGAAAGTGAAAACCAGCAGCCAATGAATCTTCTGAAAATCGGAAATTCTCGACATTTCATTTTAGTCATAAACATTACAAAGCACGCGTTATTTATAGACTACGTATTACATAGAACCTTATGGCTATAAGCTTATTTCTTGGTTCCGGGAAGTCATATTATCAAGTGCTAATCACATCCACCATGTGATTATTATACTGATTAGGCCATTATGTTCAGTCTTACCACTTTTAAACAACAAACATAACCTTTTCTCTTTTGGCAACAGTCGGTGACATTACCTTTAGTGAGTTATCAATCTTCTGCAGCTTTTCGTCACTACTGACAATCAAGCAATATGCAACTACATATAAGCTCATACAATAATGTATTTTAAATATTTGCGTCGCTAGAAGTATGAGCATCTAACATCGTGTCTGTCATACGCTTCCATTCCCTGTGAACCCAAATGACTGTTTTTATGCTCTTCAATTGTATGCAATTACTGGTGCAGTTATGAGTATAAAGATTTTTGAATCAAGTGTGATTGAAATACTTAGAAATCGAATGGAAAATATATAGCTGGTTTGAAAAAGATATCCAAATGATCAAATAGCCGGTTTACGAAACAGATAATTAGACATAACCCGAATATTTTTAATATATGGGTCTGCAAGATTTTCGTGTATAAAAGACATAGCGTCTTAAGATCATTGAAAACATTACCTTTTTTTTTTTCACATCTGGTATAAACAATGTATAACCGCAGGCACTGTTATCATTCGGAAATCTAGATTTACTGTCCTAACGATATCTTCTGGTAATAATGTTTTTATAAGCACAGTAACTCTAAGATACACATATGTGCATCTAAATAACGTCACGAGGCTCAAGCTAAAATATTACTACGTAAAGCAGCAACACTGGCAGCAAATGTAATCACCGACCACGTCATGTTTTTTACCGAATGACATGTTTCATAATGACTGTTTACGTGCAAACCCCAATAAGGTATAGTTAGCTAGCCAGCCAGGTTTGAAATTACAGTATATTGCTAGGTAATGAGTTCGTGTTCCGTAAAGTTATCAATCATGCCCGAATACTAGTCAAGATAAACTCGATCTGACAAAATTGACTTAGAAATGGATATCTTGGAACTAAATTCTATTCTTTCAGTATACCCAAATACATGACCAAATAGCGTTACAGAAGTTAATGGTCGTAAGCTTAAATATTATGAGTGAGCGTAATCTTACACAATTTCTATTTGCCATTTGTTCCACTTAATCTCCTAATTCATTGTTGTACAAAAAAACACTACAGATAAATGAAAAACTGAATGCATAAAAAAATCAGTAACTGCAAATCAGAAACAAACGTCAAGAAAGAGTACTTCACGCTTTTATCAGGCATATCAATCAATATGACTAAAAAGAAAAAAACACAAGAGGGAACAATGTGAATGTCCAATTAAACGGAGCTCGCACACGTCATCGAAAGGTGTTTCCCGAAGAACGCACACACACACATGGACGATCAGCTGACTGCTCCGATTTTAACCCACACCACTGAGCCGACTGTTAGAGAACATAAATAATGACGGCCCACCTACCTAGCTATACGTAACACACATCGTATAATTTGTATGAGCCACCGACGGAAGAGGAATGTGTGATACGCCAACGTTTTCTCCGCCATTATAGTTTTTACGACAAGATGAATAAAATCGACGATTGATCTGCCTCATTGCTGGCAGTTAGGACTTTATTCAAGTGAACTTGTCGAGCGTGAGATCGCATTAAATAATCAGAAACGCATACAAGCATTACGAACACATGCGCGTTGATAACAATGCTCTTTGGTAATCGCACCACAAGAACACTGAAGAGCTCTTTGCTAACGCTACGATATGAACAACAAAATGTAATTAAAACATCCTTGGTAAAGTGTTTGAGAAAATAAAAAAATCTGTAGATCTGCTATAAAGGACGCCAGGAATTGACCAAAGTAAATTTACTTGTACCGTATTCATGCACATAACAAGAATGAAAACATGAAATTAATTTATTTATAATCAACGATTCAACGAGAAAAGAGCTAATATTTGATACTGTATTTAAAAACAGTACATAAAAACACGAATGCTTCTAAATTTGAATAAGTTATGTGAAATAATTGACCCATTAACGACTTCAATTGTCTTTACTGCAAATCCTAAAAACTTATCATTTTAACACACAAAGAGAATGTATATGAACTTTTATTAGTAGGAAAAGTAGTTCTTGCTTTTAATAAAACAGGTAGTCTGGGAGCTGGGGACTGAAAACTCCCTTTTAGTTTCAAAATACTTGATGGATTTCATTGAATGGTAGTGTCGTTTGTTATTTATTCCATGAAAGTAGAAAATTCACTTGAACTATGGACTATGAAGAATAGTTGTTTTCACCAAATTTATATCAATCAATCAATATCTTCTCTCCTCTTTTCTATTCAAAGCAATTGAAGGAATTTTATGAGTGTGTCTAAAATTGGTTAATTCCTGCGGTTGCTAAAGTTATTTCAGCAAAGTAAATAAAATATAAAGAATATTCTCCAACTCTCGTCCATTTATGTAAGGGTGGGTTAGCTAATTGCCATAGCTCACCGTACATTTAGTGATAATAAAAACTAAACGTTCAAGAAAAACTATCCAAAGTATTGTACAGTAATGGTGTTCCTTCTGTACGGCTGCAAATGCCAATGGTAATTACTGCAATATGGCCTATAATTATATTATTTGAATAAACTGACGACATATATTATTTAATTAGGCTCATTCCTTTAACAACATCAAATAGATATTTCTTTAAATTAGCTTCGTATATTTTACAAAGAACAGATACCAAGCGCCGCACAAATACGCCTACAACGTTGCCGACGGCAAATGAAAACCAAGTATCCAGCAGGCAGAACATGTACCACCAGACTGCTTTTATTCCTGTGGCAAAATTTCGGTTTCAGTGCTACAATGGAAATAAATATCTTTTTGTTTATTAATGAAATGTTTATTAATTCCAATTATTATTCAAATCACAATAATTATTATCATAGCCCCTTGATCGTTCTTTCATAGATCTCACAGTACTTGAATTTAAAGCAAGTAGCAGCAGTCGCCGGGTCATATGATAATAAAAACAAACATCTAGCCGCTCCGCCACAAAATAGAACCGAGTATTGAGCCAACGCACACACAGGCACGAAGGCGGTCGGATGTCACACAAACACTGACAAACTCCGCGTCGGCACACCCACGCACACAAGTACGGTAGATAAGAATCGTCCCATTTTACATTGAGTCATGCGGCCGCCGCGATACTTACTGTGTTCGCAGGCAGCCTTATGATGACAGCCGTCTTGAATCCTTTTCTTAACTACACCGAAGCACAAATTAGGGTGAGCTGCGCACATGCACTTCTCACACACACAACGGAATATTACAAATGTCGAAAAGGTGACAAATTTTGCTTTCCAACAAAATGTTCCGAATCATCGACCGGCGCCGGTAATAGGAACGGTGCCGGGGCGAAGGCGGTGGAAGCTAGCAGAGAGCGAGAGCCTCGTGTGGAATATTGTACGTTCGATTGCGCTAGCAGTGCGCGCGTTTCAGTTGGCGCACGGCGACTGGCGCAGGCGAGGCGTGCGGTGCGACGAAGCGGGCGGGCGAGCGATTTCACCGGGCTGATATTGCGACGGCACGCCGCTCGCTACGACCCATATGTATAGCTACAACGAGCGAGGGCACGCCAGCGAACCTCGAGCGGGGGGTCGCCGAGCGCCGAGCTGCACGCACTCAACCAACTATCCAACTCAACCAGTTATTTGTTCGCCTCAGTCAGTCTTACTTTGTACCGAAGGCACGTAACTACTTTTTTGTGATACATTCTGTTATTATTTATTCACTTGAAGTCTTCGAAACCTATGAATTGTTCAAAAGAATAATAAAGTACCGATCATGAAAAAAATACAATGAGCTCTACCACGAAAGCTACTTAAAATAAATGTAGCAAACTTCTCTGGTACACGAGGAATTATAAAGGCTAAAGTTTACAAACACTACAGTATTCTAATGTTATTCATTTAACTGGTATGCGTGTGTGTAGAATGTTACACAGCCGTAACATATCATTATAACATGAAATTGTTCATATACGTACACACACAAACGTGATACTGTTGAACAGATAAATGTGAGATCGTAGACTTATCATTGATAATAACGAACAGAATCGCTTATCAGTTATTAACATAATAACAGATAATACAATTCACGTTACCACAAACATACGCAAAATCACAGTCGTCTGTGATACACGTAACAACTAATTAGGAAATATTGATCGGACTGTGCGAGCCAATAGTAATATTATCATTCATATTATACTACATCTCATTACTGTCGCAGTGCAAACAGTGATGGCCTATTGGGAATGCGGGTCAATGCATATGCGCACTGTGTCCGTTTCATGACATTTATATAGATGCTACACTATCTCTATATTTTCCATGAAAGTAGTTATAGTGTCAAAATGTTGAATTAGGAAATCAGAACTACCTTCTGTAGAATGACCACTAACATTATCTTATTCCCAATAAATATAACATTATCTTATACGCACGCATATGGGTAATGTGTGCCAACTTCGTTCGAACGCAACAGTTATGTGTATGTTGATGTTGAAGCTGTGTGAATCCATTAGCGTCGTGTATCGAATGAGGCGAACGAGTAAAACTATAATAAAATAAGTTCAATCACGGAGTAGAGGGAAAAATGAAATGGTTGTAGCTTGATTGAACACGGCGCCAACGACGCCTCCCTGCGGGACTCCCGACTAGACGCCCGTTGGTCTACGCAAAACCATAACTTTACATCACAGTTAAAATTCTCTTGTAGGGCCGTACCATGGTTATCTTTTTATTGCTTTGTTGACAAATAATCTCAACAGGAATCGTTACGGATGTCTTAAAGAGCAGTTGAGTACTTTCTTAGAAATTTAGAAATCTATATATATAAAAGGAGAACTGACTGACTGACATATCAACGTACAGCCGAAACTACTGGGGCTAGGAATGTGAAATTTTGCACACGGCTTCCTATTATAATGTAGGGGAGCACTAAGGGGTTTTTGGAAATTTAACCTTTAAGGGGGTGAAAAGGGGGAATTAGGAAAATACGTAACCCACGCGGACGAAGTCGCGGGCAAAGTGCTAGTAGATACATATGTATTATCTCTTAGGTCGTCATGCACTGAATAATTTGTTCAAATAAACAATTCAGAAAATGACAAAATTTAAAATTTAATGTAAATATGCTTAACTAAGAGAGATCATTCTTTAGCAGAAAACTTACGAGATGGTACAGCTTACTTCTAAACAAAAAGATTTTTCAATATGATTAAAAAAGCCTATCTGAGCCCGAATACAAGAAGATGAATAGCTTTATAGTTTAGTTGATATTACTAGTAACTTGCATCGCCACAATAACTAAATGAAAAAGAAACACTGCTAAGTATTTCTGAGGAAAATTATCTCAAAACAGAAAAGAATAGAGTAATAATATTGTTTGATGCCAACGAGAACCACGATTCAGCACTGTTACAGCCAAAAGTTGATATAGGTCTGGCTGTCTCATGTCTGTTACAAAATGTTTGCGAAGCAAAAGAAAAAACTTTCAATTAAACTTCCATTTCGTCCGATTGATGTCGTTTTCGGTTAAATTGTTAAAATACCCGTATATACGTACGTGGTGTTTTTGTTCTTGCAAGTTGTATTCCAAAATATCAATATGATCTACAACTTGGGAAGCGAATACACCAGATCTATTTCAAAAATGTTGAGTTATTCTCGAAACTGAGGAGAATATGCAGAGAGGGTGAGACGGCACCTCGCAGGCGGATTTATGGTTAATTTCGATATAGGAACCTGTTCTGTAAAGTGGCGGTCCGACCGAGCCCGGGCCGTAGTCAACCCGCTCCGCAAAATAAAAGAAATATGTTTTAGTGGGTTAGCGAGCGTGTTTACGATCGGATTCCTCGGGCCCGATTATGCCGCCATTAGTTACATAAGCGGTCGGGCGGCACCGTAATTAGACAATTTGTCTTATAGCCGATAATGTCATAAAAATATTTCACCAGGGACCTTTTGCAAATTTAACCGAAATTGGATTACACTTAAGCTAATAAAATCCACGACACGAATGTATTTTTTATAATAGTACATTTCATTTAACAGAAACTGTACATGATAAGTGCTACCTAGACGAACTGGCCAAGCTTGATCAAAGTTATACAATGTTGCTGAAAGATACACTTACAAGATCGTATAGAAACGAAGCTTACGATGCACAAGTAATATACACGTGGCGCCATCTGTCAGGCGTAGTGCGAGGCTCAGACCGGATGCCAGACCCGTTTTAGTAGTGACATCGAACACCTGCAAGCACAACCGACACCACTGTTCTACCTACGTATTCTGTTTTGATAAAACCATTGCTATCGTCGCGTGTGAACACTGTAAACTAAGCAAAATACTTAAGTTTGCTACTACAGCTAGCTAGATATTTTCTAGAAAAAAAACTTAAAAACAAACTCCAAATACACAACTGACTTTGTTTTTTATTTTATAGACTTGCCACCGACTTCCAAAAAGTTTTTTTACTCTTTTTTGTTTGTTTTTTAAAGTCGGGGTCTTGTTTGAACATAAGTTTTTTTTTTGTTTAAAATAGAAACAGAAAAAAAATCACACAAATCGGACCAAAAACTACGGAATAGTCGTATACCAACCGAATTGAGAACCACCCCCTTTTTGAAGTCGGTTGAAAAGAATATACAACGACTCTCAATAAAAGAAATTGCAAAGAAAGCAGACGTAAAACTTTACACAGGCCCAAAAAGGTTGCATTGACTGGGTTATCAACGAAATAGTTCTCTATGAAAGATACTTGCAATGTTTATAAAAGCAAGAGCCGATTAATTTAATAGTTAATTGATCCAATGTAAGGAACAGAGGAGTCCCGATAAAAACTTAGTTTAGAACTACGGGAAAGCTCAACGAAATCAATTCAAAAGGTTGACTGGAAGCAAAGTTTAATTTGCATAGCAACGGTCCGCATGCGTAAGACTATTTATTTTTACATTTTATATGTATATGAGTGGAGCATCCTTGTGTCCTTGTTTGGCGAAACAATACGCGGTTGTTACGTAAGTTTAAAAGACGCGTCAATGGCATCTCGACCCTGCCTCTGTTCTCGTCACTGACCCACATTGCTCACTCGCTACACGCAATAACAATAACGGTAAACTCATTCATTACATAATATTGCACCGTCTGTGATTACGTTACAGTAACTGGCATAAATTAACATCCGTTTAATAACATTCCATAATGATCGTTTCTATTATTGATATCTACAGCCAATTTTTGATTGAATATAATGGCTGCCCCATCAAATCTTTTAAGAACTTGAATGAACAAACTTGATTTATGCAGAATATTATTTTATTTTTGGGATCTAATTCACTATTATAGTTGTTTTTGTTCGTATTCCCAAATTCTTTATTATAAGTAACGTCGTTTTTTCTTATTATTTTACTTTAACAGCAGTTACTAATTATTTTCAAATCACACCTATATCAATCTCATGGCTTAAGTCATTCTTCTTATATTATTTTGCAGAAGCTAAAACCGGCAGCTGTTTCCAGGTTTTCTAGTAAGTATATATTTGTTTATGTTAGTAGCCTTATACTTTACATCGAAGCTCTAAGTTACTACCAATAATATGAATCATCGCAGTTTTGTTCCTAGAAATGATGTTAATTTATTTTAAAATTACAATAAATGGAGTTTCCAAAACTTATGTTTTTAAAGCGTCAATTGACTATTATCAACGCAATAAATCTTTTCCGAAACACAAATAAGGTTTGAGAGAAAACTGTTTCCTGTTATAGAAAAATAATGCATCTTGTAGCTAATATTAAAGCAGTGAAGAAACGAGACGATGATAAATGCCGAGTCTCTGCTTAATGCTATCCCACCTTTCCGCAATGAACTACATTCTAAATCTTCATTCTGTTTCTGTGGCACTCCCAAGACATGGTTCTATATCATCCAAAAGGTCCTGTATAAATTCTTTAACGATTTACGCGCTGACAAGGGTGACGATTTATGAGAATAAAAGTGGAAAATATTCAATCCAAGTAGTTTTGGACCATGGTTAGGTCTTGCTGTCTGCCTTTATGAATCAATACAATAATAAAATTGGCGAAAAAGTTACGTTGAAGTTCATCTTTATATGTCCAGTACTTTCTTACCTTGAGATTGGATGTTTGCTTGATTTTTGATTTGACTAGTCCAGTACAAGTGCGCTTCCTAAAAGCACATGAAAATGGCATATTGCAATTGAATAGTTGTTAGACTGGAACGGTACTCGGTGAAAACACGTTTCAAAAAATGTGGACTAGTGCCCTTCCCGAAATGATCGATCCAAATATTTTGTTTGTTGAACATAGGTCGTAGTAACTAGTAGTAGAACACAAGGGTGTACACACACCAATACCATGCATTTGCATTCTTACTATACAATTAGTAAGAATGCAAATGCATGGAATTGGTGAACAAAATGAACAATAAACTAAAATGGATCTGATTATCGGGTGTATATCGTGGAAGATTTGATGGCGCAACTAAATTTTAGTAGTGGTCACGCGTTTGGCGATGGAATAATTAGGTTGTTTTATTACTTTTTTTTTAACTGCTCGGCACTGCTTCTTAAAGTCATGGTTGTCAGTCAACAGTTTCTTTTGGAAAGTTCAGAACACAGCTAATACATTTCTGGATATTGCTCATTGTCTCCGGTTTATGCCTTGTTTTAACTAGCTCTTTATGTGCCTATATGATAAGACTGGGTCATCTTTTAGAAGCAATCCCAATAACCTACTAGTAAGTTTAGTTCTGTGCTACTTTCAACATACTCGTAAGAACATAATTCCCGCTGTAGGCGGTGAAGCATAAAGCCGACCAGACCAGATTCGTAGACGGACAAAAAGTGTAGACCTATCACAGAAGTCGCAAAGTACGTGACAAAGGCCTTCGACAATGTCACCGTTACACAACAAAGATAAGACGAGGGATTAAATAGCGTGCTAGATGAGTAAACACGTCACGCTTATTATTTATAGCGTTGAGAAGTGCCGAAACATTGAATGAACTTTTCTTTTCGTGACAAGAGAAGTGGGCGTGTGTGCGTGTCCCGGTGTCGATGTAGGCCACTGCCAAGGTCGAATGTTTAATATAAAGTCTGGCGCCGGGACATTAAAATGGTCGGGCCCTCCCCGGACCCCCCTTATCCCCAGCCCGGCGGTCGCAATCGTTGCACTCGTTATTTATTATCTGGAGGCATCCCCCGCTCATGAACGCCTTCAGTCTTGGGTACCTACACATTTGTATATGTATAGATCGTCGTCGGCACCCGACAGCGGAATCGACACAATAATGAATTTAATGAAACGCGGATTTCGTGACGTGAGGGATCCGGAGAACAGCTGATGCGACTCAATTACCGACACCCTGACCTATTGAATTGAGTGACGAAATTCGCATCAGATTACTACGGATAGATGTAAAACGTAGGCGTGATCGCTTTGAAGGTCTAGATCGTCAGACTCAACGTCACAATAAGTAGTTACGGTAACGTAATAAACGTGCGAGTAAATATTGATATTCACAAACAATATACGTAACATTGTTTTACATATGAATGGGTACAAGTGTATGAACACAAGGGTTAAAGTAAATACACGTTGATACATATTAATTATGTGAATGGATTTATAGTTAATTGTAGTTTTATGTAAAACCAATTCTAAAGATGTCTGCAATCAATATTCATACGGAGAGATAGGGGAAACCATAAATACAATTCTACGTAAAATACTAAAGCTATACAAATCTGGTGTCGTCGCTCGATTCTACGACGACGTAGAGAGCATGCTCCCGAGAAACTTGGAACTCTCGCTTTCGAACAAGAAACGCTTGGTTACTGTGGCTCAGCAACTCTATAAACACATAAACAACTTACATAAAACGTAGATGGATGCAGTGTGACATTCACCTACATTTTCGATATATGTGACGGTAGCTCTCTGAACATTGGAATATCTTGAATGAATGAATACAAACACAAACATGAGTAGACACATACATTAACCCACATAAAAGTCCATAATTATTAAATCGTCTGGTAAATGTTGGGGATACCCCGTTGGATGCTTGCCAACAGGAAGGGGCCATCTTTAAATAAATTCAGAATAATAATGCGTTCAAGCGCCGTGGATTGAAGGCAGGTTGAATTTTGACATTCCACCACTGTGTATTATTGAATCTTGATTTATTCGAGAGAATAAAAATAATAATTTTGTCAAACTTGTTCTGATGGAAGTATAAAAACTCTCGATTGAAAAGTTACTTGAACTGCACGAATGTTCAGCATGGAGTGAGGCTAGGTATGCACGAGTCGTTTAGAGTCTTGGTCACGAATCAGCGACGAAGGCCGAGGCGTGCCCGCCCATCGCAATCAGATGACATCATGCTGCTGCCACATACTCCAATTCACTAAATGGTCTCCTTGATGCAAGACTATTGCATTCAGAAGGTAAAAGCTTCTGTCATGTTAAAACAAAGATAAATATAACCAATAAGCTTTTCAGAAGAATGAGCATTTCCAAAATGTCGCGATCAACGAGTGAACGTTACCGGTGAAGGGTTGTGGAAAGCGAAGACCGTGTGCACAAAGACGAGGGTCACGTTGATTTAGCTTCGATGTCGTTAGAGGCGCAGGTCGCAAAACGTCACAAAGCAACCAGTGATTGATGGTTGCGGTGACACTCGTTACGTCAGCTGCCGGGGGTCGCGGGGTCAATGCCGTCACGATTACAATAACCAACGGGATGTAATAATAATCATCCAGCTGAGCGATGTTTATGTCTAGGTAGTCAGTTACGATAGGATTATTTCCTTTTCATTGGCAGTTTTGTAGTTAGTTTTGTGGTCAGTTTTGTAGACTCGGTATCTGAATTGACTTACATCAATTAAAATGGGATTGAAAGTTTTAGATGGAACAGTATTTGTTAATCGAACAGATAAATGACTGTGGCGCAACTTTCGGCCAAAGCAATGTGCAAACTGAGGCAATGTTGTTTAGTTTATAAAAATTCATAAAACAACAAGGGTGGTCTCAGGTTATGTTACATTACGACCACCCAGCACGGTAGCTGTTCGACCCCATTCTGAAGGCAGGGTCGGTGCTATAAAACGACACGGTCGCTTTTACGACAAACATCTACAACACACATCCGCATATTGTAACGTAATAACGATCCGGTAAAGGTCTACGATACGATACGAACTCCAGTTATTCAAGTATTCTATTGACTGAAAACAAACCTATTGAATTACATTAGGTACGATCCAGAGAAAGAAAACTATACCGTCTTACGTTTTCATACAACGGCAACGGGCTGATGTTATTTATATAGCCGAGCCGTCTCGACTTGTATTCTGCAATACAATGAATAACTAAAAGTTTAGAATCTTTTCGTTGTTATTTTGATGAAGAGACGATTTTCTCACGGAAATAGCCTTGGATATAAACTATGCACAGATATATTTGACTGTGTCGGAAAATGTTAGCAGATATGTCATGTCAACAGACTTAGTTAACCAAGAGAGGCTTTAATTCGCGTACCAATGTATGTATGTACATTGTGTTCAATATAGCACCACTGCACCATACTGCGACGCTGACGGCGATGCGTACTTGCTTTTTCTCGCTAAAATACGCGACATACATCAGCATAACAAACATTCAAGCCTAAGCATGAATCAAACAATTGTATTTACCTTGCTTTTTCTCTGAGACCACTGATATAATTGAGGACGAGTGATAATAATGATCAAGTGATCAGCACGCTTTTTTTTTAATTAAAATATTTTTTTTTTTATGAGGAGGATAGGATTACTATGCGAGTCAAATAGATTTACGTCACTCAAGGTTGTATTGTTTCTCGTGTCTTAATTAATACGTGTAAATACAGTCAACCCTAAAAAGTATTTAAAAGGTGGCTATCAAAATCCTTCACGGCTAGGATTACTATACTACATTTACAGGAATTTTATTTTTAAGTTTCTGTATCAGGGTTGCAGCCGAGTTTTAACAATCACAGAATTTTTCAAAAATATATAATGGTTTATAGTCTCTATACTAATTTAAAAAGCGACTTTGGTCTGGTGGATTGCACAAATAAAATCAACAATTAAAACTTTGAAACCTAGGGGACAGGCGGATGGTTCCTGACTGCCTACTCGTCAAAGCTGTAAATTAGGTTTGCGAGAGAATTCTCATAACTATAGAAAATCTCGGTATTTTTCAATGAAAATCTTTTTCTCCGGTCTTTTAAACTTTCTACTAGTAACCCTACTCACAACTGCTATTCTCTTCTATGACGGCTATTGCAAAGAACGAGAGGACGTTAACGCTGTTGTGAATACTACGCATCAAAAGTTATTAAAACATTTGCATGATGTTTATATGGGACTCGCATGGGTATGTTATGGTTTAGTGACGCAATTGCCGTATTAAAGCCATTAGATGTAATCGTTATAGGTAATATCGTGGGTTTACGATGATTAATAAAGAACGTAGACTATAAAACTCTCGTTCATCAGGTATAGAGCAGTAAAATATGTTAATATAAACAGTTTACTAAGAACATAAAGTTGACAAAGTAACCGCAACGGTGGTACCGGCGCACGCAACCGACCGCATGGAACACGGAACGTTTCGCATTTAGTGGTTTAAAACGTACTCTCCTAATATCGTCTGCTACATGAATGTACGAGCTTCGAGGTAACTGAGATTTCTGCCTGTGCGGCTTCAACACTGAGAAACATCGTTTCAGAATATTGGAGTTTTGGTAACAGTAAAGCCGATTTAGTACGGTGCAAGCGTCCTTTCAAGTTCTCTTTAAATATTTCAGGTATACGTGTACCTGAAAGAGGATTGGCATGACACTCGGGTACGCAAATCGTGCAATGTTTTAGTGCTATCACGGAGCAGTTCGTTTGGTTATGGGATACCAGTCCAGTTTACTGCCTCGTTACCGGCGATCCAACGTTTTTACAGCCCGATTAAACCGCTCACCCGACCTACGGTCCCTGTAATTGGGGTAAATCTTTTTATTGAAGTCTCTAGAGTTAACAATTATATTACCGTACCGTATTGTGTACGCAAATAGATTTAAATATACAATCAGACTGTAAATCGATTTTGAAAACAATAATTATGCAGTTCGTTCATCATCCTGACGTATGATAGATTACCTACAAAATTGAAACATGTTTAAAATACGCGTAATGCAAAATTGAAATAACACAGAAAGGCTTTATCTGCTCTGCGAGTCGTATAAATTATTAAAATGCAACAAAACGAGTGGGCGACCACATTTTGTTCGCAACCGGCCTCGCGGCGCATTATCGAAATCGGACCGCAATAATTACATTCGAGCCGAATGCGGCCACTCCATCCATCTGTCCAAACGACTAAATAAAATATACGTCCGCGATAAAATTGTATCAATGAAAAATATATTATTCGTTCTCTGGAATAGCGAACATTTAATTAAACATGGTATTCAAATAAAACGATTTCAATCAGCGCAGAATTTAATTTTTAAAATGTAGAGACAGGTATTACGTACGGTAAATATTGTTTTTTAAAGTACGGTAAAACTAAAGCGAAACATACATAGGATGTTTGTCAAATGGTAATTTCTAGATCAAAAATCTGCCACCAAAGCAACATATCAGTCCAAAACGATACAGTTCTGTTTTCGAAATACAAAGCAAGAATACAGGTAGCAAATCATGACCCTTCAGCGTACTCACACAAAAATTTGTACGAATGCACAACCGAGAGATAAACAAGGGAAAGTAGAAACGGTAAAGCAGAGACTGTGTAACAAAAGCAAACAGAAGGCAACGTGAATTTTGGCGTTGGGCGGCACCGGCCGGATTATGTAGCACCCCCGGCTTATTCAATTAAAAAGGAAACGTACTCGAGCGCGCATTCTGACTACTCGTAATTCTGATACAGAAGATCCTATTTGACAAATGAGATTCGTTTTAGCCGCGTCACTAGTCAAGTCCAATCTATAGACGGAGTTAAACTGTTTAGCTGGTACAATTAAACCCTACGACGAAGCATTGTTCGTTGGTTTAAATTCAAACCTAAGTAGATCACTGCATTTAGTAAGAACTGTTTTGAATCCGATTTATTCTACTTCATAAAATTTTGTTTAAATATTTTTCCTATAAAATATAAATTAAGAAGAATACGCAAACGAACACGAAAAATTGCGAAAATGTGTCATCTGCCTGTTACCCACTCATAACGTCGATGGCTGAATAGATTTCAATGCAAAGCACAGGTAAACCATAACCAGGGTTGGATCATGGGATACTTTTTATCCCTATAGTGCGTTTCCGTGGGTTAATAGTTCTGACTCGATCACAAGTGAACCGCAGTGTTATGTTAAAATATTAGTTCCATTTGTGGTGTTTCATGTGTCATGTACTAAGCATCACTAAGCGGGTTAACTTAGAAGAAAGCAGTGGCAAGCATATTTAGCAGCGGACATTAAGCGCATGTTAAAATATTAGTTCCGTATCTTGAATAACATGTATCACGTACTAAGCAGCACTAAGCAGGTAATGGAGTAATTGAAGCATATTTAGTAGCGGACATGAAACCACGTTATCATGAAAACCAGCAAGCGGCAGTAAGAAATAGCAAAATAAATTCTTCATTAGTAAGCAAACACCCAAATGAGAAAATAAGCATACAAAAACAAGCAAGCGTGCCAAAAAACAAGCAAGATATAATGAACAAGCAAGCAGTAAACGGCCACGTTAGAAGTAAACAAGCATGCAAACAAGCGAGTGAACAAAAAAAAAGAGCAAGGCAGTGTTTTGATTGTTCCGAAGAGGAACCCCAGTACCCTTGACTTGTCAAACAAATTAAACATGAGATTTGTTTGAAGTAAAAGGTTCTAAAGTCTAACCTAATAAATCCTGAGAGTAGTGTAAAGTATATTCTCTGAGCGCCACACCCTGTATAATCAACCCTCACACAAAGAGAAAATAAAGAAGTAAAATACCATTTTTAAATTCAGTGCAAGCTACAGTCGCTAATATAGCGGAGTGACAAACAGAAATTTTATGCGGACTCTGAAAAAGATATTTTCTTTTTCATAGCTAATGTGATAGAAGAACACTAGTTGAATATAAAAGTCATTTATTAGGCATGCCTCGAGAAATGTTCATGTGAAAATTTCGAGTAAAATGTATTTGCTTTGTTTTTACATGCGAACGCACGTCGCCTGTCGGCTGATTACGCTCCGCGCTGTTACCGTCATTCATTTGAGTCTGTACACCGCCCCACTCAATCTCGTTTATTATGAACGTGCAACGGGCGAGCAACCCTGCCTCTCGCTTTTTACATTTGAATATTTTGCTTCATGCATTACTTTTACATTGTTAGGAAAGTCTTTCTACGGGATGATAGCGCACATGAGTCGCAACGTTCATTTACGGGCAGAATGTTTTTAATTGACATTATTTCGTTTTATTTTTAAGCACTCATTTACGCTCTGCACCGTATAATCAAGCAGTTTGTAAATGCAGCCTGGACTGAATTAAGTTTAAATAAGAACTTATGTTAACACTGCAGTAGAAATTGCTACAAGACAAAAGCCTGTACAAGTTTCATTACCTTGCAGATTGTTGCATGATGGAAATTACAGAGATCTATAACTTATAAGTATAGTGCCTTTTAGGTATTCTAAAAGCATAACAAAGCTTTTCTTTCAGCATAGAGGAATATAGCAAAGATCTGTCATCAAATCTCTTGTGAGGTAATTAATCTTACAGAGAAGACTATATTGTCATACAGGAATTGCTTGTCTCCGCCACTAAATCACTAAACACAATCTCATCACTAATAGCTCCAATATCCTACGTTTGACAAATGATCATCATCAATACTATCTAATGAAGACGAATTAGTGCGAACACCATTAACATTTCGATAATACTTCATGTCATGTGGCGCCGAAGCAGGGAGCATTGGGTACTGTATAGAAATTGTAAAATGAGTAAGGACATTTTCATAAAGAATTTCTTTATTCAAGTCATGGGAGCGGCACATTTCTCCCGAGCATTCACAATGCCGGTAAAGTTGCATAAATAAATAACACGAATTAGAACCCTTCACGTAGAGCGCAAACGTTGAATGCTCGCGACTCACGGTGAATAATTTCTTACCCGCTTTTGTGTTCAACGTCTCAGTAAATACCTGACATTTAACTGACAATTGATGAATTTTATAGGGAAATGTTTTTGGAGAAAACATTCGGCGAGTCTTGTTATCAACATTGACTATGGAAGATAAATAGTAAACAAACTGTTTTTTCTAGGAGAATATTTATTCACTTCCCACGCAAGTAGTTAAAGAACGGCTGGATAATAACCGTCCATTAAAATTTATGGTAGATTGTACTTTTTATATGATAGAGTTACACGACAGACAGAAATCAATTATTATTCTGAAGTAGTTTAATTAATAAAAAATCTTCTACAAACGCTCTCAACATTTTTCACTAGAATGTGTAGTTTAACCTCCCCTAAAAGCGGAACAGCTGATCCTTTGAAGATGAACAACAGCAAAAAATAAATCGCAATCATTGTGATTTTAAAATTTCCCATTAAAACATTTGACAATAAGGCCTGGGTGGCAGCGGGGCTGGGGAGCCATGGGTTGTTGCTACAATTGATAGGAGCGGCGAGTTTCGGGTTCCCCTCGTTTCGAGCGATACACAGCACTCGGTACTTTCATTACAAAAAGCGTCACATCGCAGAACGGGCCCCGGTTTAATAATTCCACTCATTTGGGTTCCCCCGGGCGACTCGGCGAGACAATGCGCGCCCGGCTAACGGTATCAATCAACATCAAACAGCCCGCTACGCTCTATCTATACACAGCTTTAGGGTTGTACGATTCGCGCATATATTACTTTATTGAGATTATGCAAACGTAAAATCCCACGCAATGTTAAGTTTCTGGGGCTTTGAACTTGTATATAGTCCATTAACAATACATGAACTATTACGTGATGTTTATGTTGAACTAGAACTTATGGATTACATAGTGTCCTAATGGAGGCATAGTTCCAGTCTGTTAGCTTTCTCTTGTAACCTTAATCAGACAAACATAGCTAGGGCGGACATTAATAGACCACATCTAGTATCTTCATAAAGAATAAGCACCTAAAACTACACTACTATCTTTATTCCACAAATATACATTGATGAAGCCAACATGGCTTTAAAGTTCTATTAAAAAGCTGGATTATGATTACAGTTTCAGTATAAAATATGGCGGCCCTAATGCGCTTTGAAGTCTGTAGTAAACGATTTTTTTTATCACACAGTCGTCATGCATGCACAAGCCGACGTCGATAAGCAAACGCCCGCGGGATGTGTGCTCATCTCAATCCTCGCAAACACATTAGTAGTAGAGCACATTTGCGCATGACGCATTCTCATCAAATAACCGAATCATGCGTTTCAAAACAAACATCACCCACCCACGCAAATCCATGCTCATAGACGTAAAAATAAAACTGAAATCAGATTGTAAACACGAAATTAATCATGCACGTTTGTCTATAAATAACAAATTCTGACAAGAGAACGTTTATTTCCTCCGTCTACATTGTTATGTCAGGGGAAATTGCTTTCATTTTTCAGTTGGAAAGAAAGTATGTAAATAAAATCTATTTACGATTAGACCCGGATGAATACTTGTAGGTTTTTCATTGAGGCGACGAGATTCAGTCAACAAGCTTATTGTCAAGTGTCGTGCACCGAACGGCGTACTAACTCTGAATATGGAGTGCTCGTCCACAAATAGAGGCAGAGTCGTCCGAAGCTCACTCGTTTTCGTGGGCCACATGTGCGCTAATGAAGACACGACGTTTATGATTATGTTTATTCACGTCCGCTCGGTTTCTGATGTAGGATGATGCTATATGTAACGAAGAAACGAGCTCATTTATCAATTCAATCAACAAATGAATGAATTGACGACGTCAGTCGAGAATTACAAAATGTGTGTTATGATAATACGTAGTAGAAGAAAAAACTTTCGGTACTGTTCAAACTAATGATTTTCTGAAACATTCAAACTTTGGAGGCAGAATTGCTCGCATGTACAGTAAAAATAAATGAACATACTCGACGAGACGTGAGAGTGTACAAGGAGCTTCATTAGGCGCGGAAACCGACGTTGTATTTTGTTCTTTGCGTGACCAGCTGCCTACATTATTCAGCCATTAGTGTTCATCTGTACGACACACCAGTCCTACGTCATGACGATAAGTACTTGTATTTAAAGTTGTATTGACCGCATAACTGAGTTGTTATACCTATAAGGATACTTGCTAATTCTAATAAATTTCAGTAATGTTTAGTAAATGAATCACAACACGGATATAAGCCGAATTACTAGGAATACGTAATTTTAATAGATACGTAGGTATTTGTTTCTTTAGAGACTACTTAGTTGGTTGAATGGTTTGCGGTTGATGGCTTTTTAATATCCTGCCTTCTTGATTCATCGAGCGGCAGACACCGTTGATTGATTGTGGGGAGCATTCTAGCAACGGGCTAATATACCCATTGCTTGTAACAATTATGATTGCTTCTTGACTGTTTATTAATTACTTACAGAGTCTGGATCATGTGCGTTTGGCGTGGACGGCTGTGCTGGCCTAGGCGGTGGCGGGTAACCCTGCAAACAAACATTGGTTAAATTATTTTATTACAAAGATCAATTATTTTTCTTTTAAAGTGATTCAGTTATGTTGCACAGTAATATAATCAAGGAAATAATTTTATAGCAAATACTTCTAGGTAAGAATCTACATGTTACCGTTACAATAACTTCAACCATAACTAAGCAGGCAATTCAAGTTACAATAGGTTACAATGTAACTTCAATTGCCTGGCTTGCTCGCCGATGTGATAGTACGTGGTCCGTAAGTTCGAATTAACAACATCCTATAGTGCGGACGTTATCAGTGTTAACGATAGTATCATCGTACTGGAGTAAAAGCGGGTATTTGAAATGTTAGCCAGACTAGTCAACTATAGGAAGCAAGAGTATGAAGAACTACGGTCAACAATATCGGTTTTATGACTAGACGCCGCTCGGCTCCGGTCGTGACACGGGACATCTAATTGAAACCAACTCCGGCTGGCGCCCGACTAAACAATTCCGATGCAATCTACTGGCAACACAGCCATAATAACTCCCAAATGATAACACAAACAAAAACAAAAATTGTAGCGAGCAACACCAAGTGTTTAACTGAAAGTCGGCGGCGATTCGAATTAAATCGCAATTTCAAACTGGCGACGATGACAAAAAGTTCATAAGCTTCAGCCCAAAGTTAGTTTCGTGCGCCGCTGTAAGCCGAAGGCCAGACTTTCGCACTGAAACTACGTTCCAACTCTACTACTAAAACACTTAATGTAAAAATGAAGTCACAGAATACCAGCGATGGAAAGGACACAATAGTAGACTCACGTAACGAAAATGTTAGATGTTCAGATAAGTACAACATTTCTGAGCACACACCCACATCTTCAAAATATGAAAAGAGATGCGAAAACACATTGCGTCATGAGTTCAAAGTCCAAAAGTCTATTAATGAATCATTCAAGCTGAACCACATCCATTATTCTAAAGTCGAACTAAAGTTTCTCAAAAAGGAATATTTGGTTTACTTTGCAACTTTGCTCAAAGTTAAAAATAGTGTGGTAATAATTTCACGGCAAAATATTATGATTTCAAATACGAATATTTCGGCATAGAAAGTAAGGGCAAACTTCTCCGAAATATCAAATAAACATCTAATTCAACATTTTGTGCTCGCGAATATCACAAAGTTGTAACGGACTCCGCAATTTGGAACGTTCAAACTTTATCTCGCAAAACATACTAATTGTTTTACCTCGTTGACATGATAAATGGGAATTTTATGTAACGGCTGGCTGCAGTTACTTTACGTTAATCATTTTTAGGCCGTAAATAAAATTGCCTTTTATAATTGGGCGGATGGTTCTGTATCTAGCTGTCTAGTTTTTGGCAGAGACAAACCATTTGTTGTTTTTATACAGGTCATACAATAGATCTAATTTCATTTAAGCCTTTCTGTTTAGATCTCGTTATTAGGGAAAGCTTCCTTCAGTACAGTTTTCTTGTTAGTTGTGTAAAGATGTTACTTTACTAAACCTGTATAAGTTTTACTAAAGTAACATCTTCAGGATCTTTACGATTTCAATAGAGGGGACAAGTATTTGAGATCTACTTCAAAATAAACAGTATCATTTAATAATAAGTTCAATTTAATTTTAAACCCGGTGGTACTTGTGGTTACCCGAAATTAAACAGCTCAATATCAAATTTGCGATACATATTAAACTGGATCCGCCAATTCAATTCCGAGCCGTTGACTTAGAGAAACGTCCGAAAAGAGGATTAATCCGTTTAATATTTCCGGCATTAACTTCGGGAGTAGCTGTTCAAAATTAGTGAGGAAAGTGCACGTCGACTGTAACAGAGGTAAGTCTGTTCCCAACTTATAATGAATTGCAAACAAGTTTGTGAAACGGCCACGACATGATCTCTTTATCAGACAGGACACGTTCCAAATAGGGACACGGTGTAAGCTCATTTACAAATATTGACTCACAGACTTACTGGTTTTATCATTATTTTAATCACCTCATTGGTGTTTAAGACAAGGAAAATGATTAATTTATAAGAGTTCCCGTTCCAGTAAAATGAATAGCAAATGATAGGAAAATAATTTCGGGAAACGGATATTATTTGAAAAATAATTCATCCTTTTCTCGAAACTCGTGAAAATGTACTGCTAAAATACTTGGGAGAGAGAGTATTGTTACAGATTATACCCGGTGGCAGCTCTCGAGTGTCGAGTCGTCTGCGACTCCCTCACCTGCGAGTACATGCTCTCAATAAATCGGGCCATCTCTAGGTGCAGCCTTCACAACTCAAGCTTAGGGTTGCCCAAGCAACACCTTCAATAAAACTTTATCATAATAATGGGGCAGTAAGTAGACGAGTCACACAATAGACGAGACAAATGTCAGTTTCTCTTCTCTTTACAATTGAATTGCATTATTTTGCGGAGATTGCAAAAGGGGGGAGCGAGCGGCATAATTTATCCAAGTCGGCAATTCCCGACAGCCCTGCCACCGTGACTCCGCCACAGGAGAGAGAATGTACGCCCCACCGTCAGCGCTTTAGAGGTTTCCAACGGCGAGCGGGGCTGCCACACTAAAGTTCGGAGAATCCGGAGCATTTTGCAGTTTGTTATTATGAGAGCGGAGTGCTGCCAGCGATAAGTTGCTCTTTATGTACAGGGAAAAACAAGGACACAGCGTAAAGTCGCTTCTTAGTTAATGTTGGAGTTGCCATAGTTACGAGGATAAGTTAGCTAATGCAAAACATGGACTTTGAAGCGTTGGGTTTTATTGTGAGAGGATAAAACAAATTAAAATGACTGGAAATATCTTTCTATTATGGCGATGGATACTACAGTGAAGGAAGCATTCAGATTCATAATAATAGCTGTAAGCCGACCTGATAATTCGTCAATTGCATGCATTGTACTCAAACTCAAAGAAGCTCTTAAAAGAAAATCTCCCGGAGGCGCACTTCAAAAAAGTCAAGCAATTAATCGCATGGCCTTTGACAAATACATTTCCTTGACAATAAAATATACTGAGTTTTTACTGGCAAAGGCGAACGCCCGGGCTAGAGAACGGGTAGAACTGTCTTGTGCAACCGGCGCGCCTACTGTGGGGGAATATTAAACGGACCGTACCCCGCCAGCCATGCCATTATTATTATCTTGCCATTCTGTCCCAGTTCCGGGATCCAATATCCAGTATGCTACGCTATCAACCGATGTGATTGCAAAGCAAATGTTGTGTATCATTACTATTCGACTATCGAAAGGTCAACGTTAACGATATTGGACCTTACAAACAGAAGCATGAAGTAAATGAGGGTAGACGTGTATAAAAGTATCGCAAGGTGTATTTATTATATTTGTACAGCTCTAGTGTATTTAATGTTGCTTTAATACGAAAGTCCAGTAAAATATAATTAGTGATTCCTCATTACCGCGCGGCTGGCGTGGCCCCTCTGGACGTTCGTGCGTCTGCTGGCTTATGGTTATTAATAACGCTGGCCGCCCGCCCCGCCCCGCTCGCGGCCCCCTCTGGCCCCCACGCTCGCCCGCGCTGCCGCTGCCGCACGTCTGACATTTTAATTCCGGAGCCGCGGGTATGAGTCCACTGCATAATTTTTCTATCGACAATTTTGTCGACATCCTAAAGGTACTTCTCTATTTATACTGGATGCCAGTGAAGCATAAAATGATATTGTTTCAAAGTTGTATCGAATGAAAGCCTCAAAAGTTTGTCAGGAAATTCAGATTAAGGCCGGTCGCTGCTTTTATTTATATAACGTGAGTTGTTTACCTTGTGTTTTATAAAAAGAACAGTTAAGAAAATTGAATTGTAATACATGCAATTCAAAACTTAGAGTATTATTAATTCAAAATAACATCAATAAATTATTTGCTCAATATCGATATCGATGAGATAAACTGCTAAACTGTTGTCGATAACCGTCCATTCGTCATCAATGAAATATTCGAGTTTGAATTATATTAACGGCTATATCGCGTTCGCTAGTAATATTCCGTGTATTTGTAGGCACGCGTACAATAATATCGAGTGAGTCAGTGAACATCACTAGCCACGAATGCTACAATGGCGGTCGGGCGAGCGCAGGTCGAGCGCAACATGGCTGCCTGGTAGGCGGTTCGAGTGAAAGAGACGGAGGAAGCATCGACTACTGCCCTCCCTATCGCACTCGCACGCAATGCTCGCATCGATCTCCACTCTCTGTGCTCGCCCCCAGCACCAGAAAGGCGGAACTAACAAAATTACAAAGCGCTTTCGAGCCGCTAATCATAAAATAAGATACGACGTTTCATTTCGACCGTACGACTCTCTAGCGATCACGATGCTGAAATGGCCCTTGACTCTCAAAATTCTCTACTGACATCGTGGAGTATTACCAAGCGAAGCTCGCCGAGAATTTAGTTAAGCCCCCGCGCAATATAGATAGATTTATGTTGTTTGTTACAATGGAGCAACCATAGTAGGATGCGGGAAGGTGAAGTATTTTTTATCTATAGCAACAAGTATGGGGGAATTCAGGTTCTATTCAAAGTAAAAGAAATTAAAGAATTCTGTGTTTCTGATTTTTAATTACAACGTTACTCTGATTGGAACGGAGTCTTTTAAGGAGTTTGAAAAGACTCGTATATAAGGAGTAGAAGAAGGTTAAGATATAAAAGGAATAAAGTTCTACATCTCTGCAGAGCCGGCGCCGATGCCGGCCGGGTTTATGTTAGCATAAATTGTAGCCGAAGCCTGGCGGCGTTTAGTTCCAGAGCTGTATAAAATCGACACAAGGCGCGCTCTCCCACTGCTCGGAGTTTCTGCTCCGTCGATTACATGATATCTTGAGTGACGTTTAATTTTTGCACGACGCGCTTTTTTGCACGATAAGATTTCGGAGATAAATGCGTCACCTTCTTTTACATATTTTATCTTCCAGTGATAATTCTTTTTCTTGTGTATGTTATGTGGAAAGAGTGCACAAATAAAACTAAATGTTGAAAAGGTACTCATACAATGTTTTCTATTAACGCCGTGAGATAGTACTGTGCAGTACTATTCGTCTATCGACAACCCTGGTTGCTATAAACTATCCAACTTTTATCATCAATAAAAAAAAAATAGTAGAAGAGTGAGTAAGCGTGTGGAATGCAAAACGAATATTTCATAGAGAAACTTGCGACTTGTTTAGAGCGTTTCGTTCGCATGCAAAGCTGCCAACATGTGCTACATCTCCATTATATCGTGAAGCCGTCGCTAGGCCGGCCACGTGCGAACCATACGCCGGGCGAGGCGGCGAGTAAGGACATAGAAATATGTAAATCGCACGACGAGCCAAAAACGTTGGTTCACGTTCACGATGAATGCTGATCGCTGCACTATGACGAACCGATCATCCACGATGCCGCTCGACGAGTCACGAAAGACATGATACCAATTATTACACACTCGTATAAGGTGTTTTATACTTTTTTCATTCAATATCCATTCGTTTTATGGGTGACTTTCGATGGACCGGCTCTTGCATGGACGGTCTTTTCAAAATAATATGCAATCAATTTGTGAAAGTCATTTAAATGGAACAGTATAAAAGAAAAACTTCAACAGTGTCACCATTCTTAACAAATCTAGCTAACATAAAATGGCCCAAAAGACACATTTCAACCATACGAGAGAATTAGACTAATGTCTGAAGTTCCACATAAACTTACAAACTTTTCAAGCATATGATCCCAGTAAGAAGTTTCAGTAGTAACACCAACCACTTGGAGAACGATACTTATTTGTTTTCATTTCGTGCTGTTACTCGCTGTTGCTCGGTACTGTAAACGTTCAATTCCCTGATCGAACTTATCGACTGCTATAAGTCGCAGAAGTTTTAGTAGAGGAAAACTCTTGAGACTATTTTTTAGGGCAGGTGGAATGTCCACAAGGGCGATGTAAAACTTAACATCTAAACATAAACCAATCTAAAACAGTCGACAAGCACGTTCAATAAGGGCTGCAAACATTTTGATATAATCAAGATGAGTAAAGCTAAGGTATGCGAAGATATTTACTCGAGGGCGAATACAGATATTATTGTTAATCTTCACAAGAAAAACAAACCTATATTCCACAACGACGGTTATTATACGTAAAATGAAAGAGTGGAAAGAATAGCGAAGCAGAAAAACAAACATAACGAAAGTAAAAGTCGTCCATTAGGTGGGGTATGGTATGACCATAGACGGTTTATTGAAATAGTTATGGTTGGAGATGGTAATTTTAAAAAATTGCTAACAACGAAGGTTTTCGTACATTCGGCAGCAGTTTAATGTGTAACAATAACAGTAAAGTTCATAGCCAAAGTTCCATCCACCGAGTTCCCAGGATTACTATACTTTCCATATAGAGTGGGTTCAATTTCGTTAAAGCTATACAGATTCGTATCTACGCGCGTGCTGACACAAGACTACACAACTATAAGTGTAAGAAGTCATTACAAATGAAAATATATATTCATTTACATAATAACTGCTTCTACACACGCTATAAAAATATATTTTACAGTACTGGATATCCGATTATTTTCGTCTGTATTTAGTAACACAGAACTTCCGTTTTTACCAAACTTGATAACATTCTTGCTCGAAAGAAAGCCATGACTAATTATAATTAAATTCAAATACTATTCTCTGTAGAAAGATAACAGAGTAAAAATATAAAATATAATGCACCGTCTAAAATCTCAACATTTCTCGGTTTTATGACAGAATGATTTTATAAAAGCAATGCCAATAAGTTACAAGATAAATTCGCGTTGGTTATTTTCGATTAGTAACAAACCGTTTATCATGTTTTCGAGTAGCTATCTCGCGAGGCGCACACTACGTCGTCTAGCAGTGGAGTTTCGACCAAAATTATCGAAAATTTCCGTCGGCGACGCCGTTCTGCGCGATACGGACGCGATAAACGAAATGCAAACATGACGCTGACTCTTCCAACCAACATGTTTTACTTATTAAAGTTTTGGTTAAAGATACCGCCGAATGGTGATCATTTTAGTATGTAGTGCTATAAGGATTTATATTCTATTTTTTCTTAATGTAAGCAGTCCTCTTCTACATAAAAACGCTTGCAGATTTCTCCATTATAAAAGCAGGTACACAGCGTGCATGGTCATAAATTAGTTGTCAAGCAAAAACTGTTTTCTTTTATAGTTTCTTAACCACCCATCGATTTTACGGGACATTATCTTACATTTCAATCGAGATGATTAATTTGTCTTTACTTAATCAATATTCTTTAATTTAGTAATGTTTAAAAAAAGCTGTTGTGATGGTAAGCTAAAAGGTTCTCTGATTTGGATTTTACACCGGAGTATTGACTGAATTTGCAATTCAGACTCGGCAGAACGGCGTACGTTAAATGCTCGTGAGCCAACTACTAGTTGGAATTACCTTTGCTGATCAACGTTAGCTACTTCATCCGCACGAGCGCAAATGGAATGCAATGAACTTTTCATGTGGTGTTCAGCCCGCTAAGTAAAGGTGAGTTATTCTAATCACTCGAATTAGCTTAATGAAGGTGCAGTGCGCTATAAAAATAACGTTTGCTTTAATTTAATTAGTTTTACGGTAAGTGTGAATACATTGGAATAAAAAAGGATTCTGGCTGTAGTTTACAGTAAGAAAACCGACCGAAAATTAGGAAATGGTTTTCATTTCAACTCTTATCGTACAGTTTATAAATAATTGAGTTTTGAATTCCGTGACTAAACATTGAAAAAGCCTTCCTTCAATTCAATATTGAATAATATCGACTTATTGAGCAAGCACAAAATCTTTAATGGAAATAGTATTTTACCAGCAAAACTGTTCCAGGAATGATCACGGTTAATTCAGATAACAATGTATTACTTTACTTTACTTTAAATTTATTTTTCAACAACAGTTTTTTCTCGTAATAGATTTGGTTATCTTAGAAATAGAGTGCAAATTGTGTGAAAATTGTTATGAAAAATTAACAAATTAGGTATATTACACATAAGGCGTCAAAATGTTTAAATTATTCATTGTGTATAAAAAACAACTTCCGAAAGCGGTATAATTTGTATGTATAACATCCATTTGTTATTTTTATCGATGAAAGTAACAGCGAAGAAGTAAAAACAATCAATAGAATATACAAGTCACGACATGGTTCAAAGGAGGTTCAAATCGAAACAAGAATTCTATTCATTGTCTTCTCTTTGCTCCGAATCCTATTGATATTTTTTATCGTCAATTAATTTGGATATTAGCCAGGAGTAAAAAACATAATGGTTATTAAGTTTCAATACAAATGACTTGTGGAGTGTGATTACATTGTATTAAAGTGTTTATAATTGGATAGCAACAGTTTTAAACGAAACCAGTATACCAACCTACATAATATAGGTCACTGTTTAACAAAAAGTTTTGTTTAAACTGTAAATCATGCATAACAAACTGGTTGAAAACTTTGTTTCAAGGCTAATAGCAAGTTAACCGTCTTAACTTTGTTAGTTTCAACTTAAACTTATGTGTTTAAGAAGTCTGAAACGGCTTTCTTGTTGACTATTTTACTTAAATGCTAAAATTTTTAGTTCATTGTCTTTACACTGTAAAAAAAATATAATCATGGTTGTGTGGATCTTTTTATTTATTTTTTTAGTTAATAAAGTTGGTTCTACTCGAAGTTTTATGTTCTATTTTTTCTGGGACCAATATTACACACTTTTTGAGGTCCAAAATTCGTGTAGCAGCGACTTAGTTTTATTTTAAAATATTTTTCTACATGCAACAGTAAACTGAGGTGAGGCGTTAGTATTCACATCCCAACCTGTTTCTAACTCACTTTTATGTCTTTGCGCGTGCTTATTTACAACACTCAATGTTTCCGGAAAGCTGTATGATTACCGGATATAAATAGGACAACTTCACAGCTTCCGACAAAACGAGATTTCGCTTACAGCTATAGCCACTTCAAGTAACTTGGAAGTTTTGCCGACAGTAGTACTTGAAATACAAGTCCAGAAAGCCGTTTAACCGAAATAATGGTTTACTTAAATTGATAATTTCGTTGCCGAGCCGATAAAATTCGTTACTTCCTTTGTTTTATCAATTGGGAATTACCTTTCAAGCCAAATATTATGATTCATCACGTATTAAAAAAACAAGTTCCTATTAGAATAATCTATTTCAACTTCTGACATATTTATAAATCAGTCTGAATGGTCGTGCTAACATAACCACAATAATGTCCGTTGCCAAAGCTTATTGTTTTTTTTTTCTCGGTGTTGTTACGCACAAATCTCTGGGGGTGACTCGGATTCAATAGTAGATATCATACGTCAGCTGGGTTCCGGTTGGGGGCTACCCCAAGGTCGTAAAACACAACAAAAGGATTATTTACAAAGTATAGCAGGTGGACTGGACTGTGCCGGCCTTATCTACCTGTCAATAAATTACACCACGTCAAACAACACGCTTGTCCCTCGTTGTGATTACGGCATTATTTGATATGACACAGATATTACGTTTGATATTTTTTTCTATTAGTGGCTTTCACCATTCTCATTTTTATCAATGCATTATGGTAAAAATGCATAGTTTGTATATGTTACAGAAAACTTCTTTTGACTAAGGTTTGTTTTCTACACCATGCTTGGACAAAAATCTTGTTGTTTCAAAGATTCAATGTTAAAAGAAAGTTCTTCAATGGAAAGATATTCTTCAAAGCATTCCATTATGTTTTTGGATAGATTCGGGCATCATACCTGATGTGGCGGTGGTTGCGCCCCATGCGGCGTCATATGGGGCGGGTGCTGTGAGTCCTGGGTGGGTGACATGGGACCAGGTGCACTTTGACCAGTGCCCGGGCTGGGTGCGCCTGGCGGCTGCGTCGGCGGCTGAGGGGATCCGCCTCGCTCATAGCCCTGCACAAATTTAAATGTGGATTTGATTAAACAAGAATATTATGTTTATTGGTTCAGGTCGAATTATGTTACAAGAACATGTATTATATATTTTGTTCCAAAACTCTCTAATAGTACCTCTGTCCATAATTTCAACTTATTCATACTAAATAAAAACTTTTCCACGAGCACTCTAATAAAGAAATAAATAAGAAAATACATCACCACTAATTTTGTTTCTTCTTGACGCGACTAAATTTAGTTGCGCTCTTTAGTTATCACATTCAAGATTTTTCCCTAAGGATCAATTTTAATAATTAATCAAGAGAGCTCTCCTACTCAGGTAAAAGGAAGTTGCAAAAAGTTACCCAAGTCCCCGACGAAGATCGAAAACTTAAAGAGAGCGATAGCTACATTGAACAATCGTGCAATATAAAAGATTGGGGAAACCGGAAAATTCATGAAGTGTTCCGGTTAATATAACGATGACTTTGACCCCCTTTACTTCCGTACAAGACCGTAAAACATTGAGTGTTTATCGCTCCGCGTCTGGTGTAAATTCGGCTGAAGGAGTAGAATGATCGTTTTATGCGAAACGCTCGGTAACACGACACGATCTTTTTGGAGTGAACTAACTGTTTTTTTATTTTATTTTGTGGTTTATAATTCTTCTTATCTTCTAAGTTTTGCAAAACAATCGCTGAGTAAGTAGAATTGGAGAACACTTTATGCTGTTCAAGAGGTCTTCGGGAATCAATCATATGTTAAAAAATATCCTACAAATCCAAAACTTAATTTGTAATTTATGAGGTAGTAGAAATGCAACATGTTTGTAATAACCTATCGACAATTTGTGAACATTTAACCTACTTGGCGGTTCATACTACGCCCAAGAGACTTTCCTTCTGTTGATAGGCTAGCTCAATACCCTTGAGACTACAACGAACGGTTACAATGTCTTGTTCCTTGTGGTTGCAAGCAGGACTATCTGTTGTGGCTCTTCAGGCATATTATGTTCTGTTCCGTGCAGAAATCCGAGAATTTGTTTCAAGATCTCAAAGACAGTGTTCTAAGAATCGTTGGTTATACCTTAAGTAGTTCTTTTTTGTACAAGAATGTGCCCTTTTTTAAGACTTCCATTCAAATATCGCTTCTAATTACAGTTCAGAAGCAACAAATAAGCTAAAATATCAAATCTGACAAAGATTTTAGGTAACAACATTAGTCTCCGAGTGTCGGCATAAAACTTTCATTGCTTGGGGTTCGCATAAAATGTAACCGGTGTTGTAATAATGAATCGAGCAGCAATTGAAATGGGAACACTCAATTAATCACAGCCGACAAAGCTCTCGTGTCCTTGGCCGTGACTCAGAATCGCGAGCACGCTCACTCTAATTACCAACCTTTTTGTTATACACTCATTCGGGGTCTTCGAGACATTCAAGCTTGGAGGTATTATGGTAATAGCATTGTTGTCCGTCTGACAAATAGAAGTAATCTTTTAACCAAATCCTTCGTAATGGGTATGACATTGTCTGTTTTGGAACAGTTTGAGATATTTTGTGCTGTTATCAAGTTAGCAACACGAGTTTACGACTCTTTTTGGAGAGAGTAGGCAAACATTACTGAATCTTGCTACTTTTTCGTTTACATTCATTTCCGAAGCTACTCAAAAAGCAAACCCCTTATACTATTATCACAACTAAGCTCCCCTCGAAAATGTCATCCGGTTGACAATGAGTTGTAGCAGGACGACGACAAGCAAGCTATTGTCACCAAAACGGGTTTTGCTAACCGTCAACAACAAGTTCACCATGCTAATATAACTATTAATGATGTTCACACACACACGCACATTAAATACATAGTTGGTATAAAGCAACGGGCACGTGCAAGAGCAGGGTCGGCGACCACGAACGGCCTTGACCGTGCATCCATTATGCACACCCGTTTACTTGCAAACGAGTGCACCGCAACGCATCTACGCCTACTAGTGCCTATGTAAATATGTCTGTATGTATAATAAACCAGCACGAAAGAGCTCCACTACTATGGATGACGTAACATGATTGGCCGTTCCGCCGGTATTGTTGGCCGTTTCTAGTTGTGCCGGCGGTTTTGATGCAATGCACACGTTGTTCAATTAATTGAACGTTTCGCAGGGAAACATGCAACGCAATAACATCGTAAAAACATCGTTCAGGTTTTATTGGCTAAGTAATTTGCGTTTAGATTGAGGCAGGCATCCAATTTAGCCTCAATTACATGACTTGGGTTATTGTGACGAGTTTTTTGGAAGATAGTCTTGATTGAAAACATACGGGTTTTTGTAGTGTATTTTATTGTCGTTCACTTGGTCAAATGCAATGCTGCTTTATTTAATTGAAGCCACGCCACGTCGAGTTGAAGTTCAATAATTGCAATACTTTAAAAATAATGCCCAATAACAACAATAGCAACCGCGGCGATAACACCCCTGTTTGAGGAGTGGCTGGATAGGTGCACGGCGTCCTGACCTACCGCATGACGCAGGTCCTCACCGGACACGGAAGTTTCGGGAAGAACCTGTGTCAGATAAGGAGGGAAGAAACACCTGGGTGTCACCACTGCGAGGATCGCTCAGACGGTCGGACACGGTGGAGCATACTGTGCAGGACTGCCCCACTTGGGCAGAGCACCGCCGTGTCCTCACGACGGCGATAAGCGGAGACATCTCGCGCCCGGCATTGGTCGAGGCCATGCTGCGGGGCGAGACGGAGTGGGAAGCGGTCGTCTCCTTCTGCGAAGCAGTCATGCTCGCGAAGGAGGCGGCCGGCCGTGTGAGGGAGAGGACAGCGTCTTCCCTTCACCCAAGCCGCAGTCGTAGACACCCACGGCGACGGACGTCGGCAGATGATCTCCGGCCACCGTAGGAGCGGGCATTCCGGCAGCGGGCATTCGGGCATCGAGTAATGGACAGCTGTCCGACCATGGACCATGCCCGGGTCGACGGCGCGTTGTATTCCATGCGAGCCTCAAAGAGTGTCAAAAATGCGGGGCCCCCTCTAGAGGGCCAAAGCCTGCCGGGATCGCGGGACTTATAAATTACCGTGACCCCGGAACGTAAAGGGCTGTTGAAGGACACCGTGAATTTTAGTCAGTACGAGTCTGACAGTACCTCCCGCACTGCTCTGGGTGGGAGGTCTGATTTGATGATTTTACCACGCTAAAAAAAAACAAAATACGTCTATAGCAGTCAACATAAATCGACAACATTCGTCCTCGACATAGATCTTGCTGACAATGCAGACATTCATTGCATCAGTCAGTCGCACAATGCTTTCACTCTGCAGCCAGTTTCCGCGTCACGTTTCAAGGCTGCAGATAAGGTTGGCCTGATATTTACTAATCCAGGTCAAGAGGAGTCATTCACTTTTTATGTTTCCCCCTACCGGCTGGCGATAATTGAATAATAATTGTGACGTCAACAGTTCACGGCCTCTTGTTACGTGTTATTGTTCTTGATAACGAAACAATATGTTTGTAATTACAGCGCATGTGACATTGTAATTGTAGTACCAAACAAGTTCTAGAATCGATTAGTTTGTATAATGGAAGTCTATTTTTGAGCCGGGTAACCGGGTTCTGTTGACACTTACGTTTGCGTGGGTTTCACTTACTGTAGCAACGTTTATTTCAGATACGCATGGGTATGGCCAAAGTTGAATTCGAAATAGCAATGTTATAATCAGCTTAACGTGGCTCTTGCATAATGGCCTCTGACTGAAGGACCGCCCGCTAGTGTGGTAATTGGATATGTTGCGTTCATTTACCGGTAAAGCCGAAACCTATTCAATACCTGGTGGTACTGCTAAGAGCCATTGTCATCCCCATTAGTGTTACCGGAACGGTAGACGATTTGGTGACACACAAAATTACATTGGACAGATAGCTTAATGACACTGGACAGTGACAAGAATACTAAGCTAGTCACTGTAAATAAAACCAGATTTATGTTACAAAAAGCTTCACCAAAATAAATATTTTCGTAGTCGATTCGAACAATTCGTCACAGTACATAGTAAGTTTCAAAGGAGGCGAGGGTGGGTCGGGTGGTAGGTCGTCTGCGTCCAAAACAAAATACAAAGAATTGTTAGAACTTTCACTGAATAATAATTTCGCGGTAAAAGTTTGCCGAACAGAACATAGCAGGAAATCGAGACTAATGCTTGGCAACTGAGTTTGGCTGAGTTTCAGTCGAACATCCGCGCCAGTCGCCAACCAATCCATCAAAGGAGGGTGACTGGATCGGGTGTGGGGTACACCCCCGTACCCACATAAATATTGCGGGTAGGTGAGTACAAACCCTTTGACCGAGTTCTGTTTACTTTCGTTTTCGCTCAGCTGACGGGGCCGCCACCCCGCCCGTGTACCTCCACTATTATTATGATAATTAGAGAGCTATCAACGTGATATTAACTACACAGTCTAATTGTAGTGACGCTAACGAATGACAAGCGGCGTGACGGCCGTCGGCCTCGGTATCACTCAATATCAATAGGCTCTAATTTATAGAACTGTTTACAAAATAAGATAACTTCTTAAGTGTGGCTTTTGTGGTGTTCCAAGTTTTATGGAGTGCTTTTGTGTCGGTCCATTTGTGTTGCGGTCGTCTGAGTTTTTTAAAGGCCTCACCCGGAGGTGCGAACAGGGGTGTCCCCGAGAGCACTCAAGGTTGCAACGAGTGCGGACGCGGTAGACAGGGCGTAGACGTGCATTATTAGGTGGGTGCCGGAACACCCGCGGGAGCTGAGTTGGGGGCGGTAGGGGTGCGCGTACGTCATCACCTGAGGCGCGCCCTTGAAACCGTCGTCGCATTCATTGCACCCGGATGCGGGCCGTATCTCCGAGCCCGCAATACTCGCACTCAAGACACCACCTACCTCTATCTTATAGTCTCGGGGACACACCCCCGACAGCACTTTGAGTACATCTAAACACTGCAAGTTGTGAACATTTCAGCTGATCGTGTGCGACGTGCTTGATGACGTAGCACAGCTTTATCGTCGATCTTATGTGTGCGCTGTCGTTTCACAAGTTCAGTTTACTACCAAGTGTCATTGGTACTTCGACTCAAATATGTGTGAATTATATCTACAAATCACTTTAAGTCTTGTCGATGTTTGGATTGTAACACTACCATGTGATGACCACATCGAAGAAGTGAGGTGTTCATAATGTGATCACAAATGGTAATGGTAGTATTCCTATTCCTATCGTACTGATTGGAAATTTGATAGCTCTTCTTGATTGCAACTTGGTACTGATTGTAACTTCTGTACAAGATACAGACATCATAAATCTTGAACAGCAAAAATGTTCAGCAGCACCTTTTAAGCATTCTTTTTAATTTTTCGATCGTTAATGCTACCAGCTCAAACTACGAAATCTTAGGTTTAATTTTCTGATAGGGAGTTTCTAGGAAAAGGCTCTGGAGTGTTTCAGTAGTGAGTCACGTTGTGTGACACATTGGAGAAAACTCATTTAGCCTACCAGTTCAACCTACGAATGAGATTTAAAGATACGGAAATGTGAATAGTATTCTTTTTTATTTGAGATGAGTTTTCTATTGACATATATATTGATTATCAGAGCTGACAAAGTCGACAATGAAGTGAGGTTACTAAGAAAAGAAGAAGCCTGTTCAAGGTAAGTTTGGTAACTTGCAGTGCGTCTAGATGTCCAATGGCGAAAGGAAGTCAGGTGGGATAAAGTCGTACATTGTAAAGCACATTCACCCAAGTACAATCTAAAAATCAAACCGACAAGCAGGCAACCTTGCGGCTATGAAGTGATGAGTCAAAGTTTGAAGCTTGGTGTTCACCAGTTTCATGTCGCCAATAAGCCTCTTAGGTCAGCGTTCCACCGAATTAAACGCGGCGAGTTTGTATTTAGCTGAGCCATCACAAAGGCGGCTGCAACACCCACGCAAGATCGGACTAATTAGCTATTTGGCAGTATCGATAAATTAAAAGCCTTATTAAACCGTCATTTAGGCCCACTTGCACCACATCACTAAACATGTTTAGCGCTGAACTGATTTAAAACATCGTTCTGTCTCTGTCAACTTCAAACAATTTGACAGGGATACAGTGATATTCTAAGGCAGTTTAGCGCTAAACCCGTTTAGTGATGTGGTGCAAGTGGACCTTAGAGTTTTCAAAAATAACGGACACGTATTTTTTCTTTGTAAAATTAGTGAATATTTGTAACCAAGATAAATCGCCTCAAAACTCGAGAGTCAGAATTCGTGATGTCAGAATTCAATGAAAATTGTACTAAATTGTGACGTATTGCCAA
Organism: Agrotis puta; assembly: GCA_943136025.2. NCBI lineage: Eukaryota > Metazoa > Arthropoda > Insecta > Lepidoptera > Noctuidae > Agrotis > Agrotis puta. The sequence goes on along the minus strand of OW964186.2, from coordinate 10,481,188 downwards.
TTTTGAAAGCATGTCCGTCGATTTTGGTTTCCGTAACAAAACAAAAATACGGGGCGTATATTTGATAATTTAACAAATTGGCAGACTTATTAGAATTATTATTTGTGATGCCTAGTTTTTGCCGCAGATTTGGGCTAAGTACTCAATGGTTGCCGGGATCGCGGGACCAAGGGATTACCGTGACCCCGGTACGTAAAGGGCTATTGAAGGACACCGTGGATTTTAGTCAGTACAAGTCTGACAGTCCCTCCCGCCCTGCCCTGGGTGGGAGGACTCATTTGATGATTTTACCACGATAAAAAAAAAAAAAAAAAAAAAGTACTCAATGGTGGTGTCAAAGTTGAGACTGAATATCAATTCCGTGGCTACTTTTCAAAGCAAATTTTGGACCTCCATGTGCTAAAAATTGGTCTGCGTCGACGGCGACGTTCAAAAGAGAAAAACATATTCCGCTAAAATATTGAATTGAACCATGTTGAGTGTTCACATTTTGTTCATGAGTCGATCTAAAATTGACAATTTTTTCAAAGCTTCCATAGCCATACAAATATGGAATGGATTTTAGCACTTTATTTTAATTATCTATAGAAACAAAAATATCAATAAAAAGCAAGACTATTAAAAAAGCTTAATTAAAACAACTACCTTTTTTGGCAACTTGATTAGTTTTTGTCTCAGATCGTATTAACCTACTAATGTTTCCTTTTATGTAACATTAGCAAAAAAAAAACATCAATATTGTACGTCAGATCCGTTATTCCAAACTGTCAATATAATTATCTGTATATGTATTTATGTATTAATCTGGTTCATTCCAAATTCTACGATAAACCTATTCTAGCGTAATTATATTTAATGAGGACGTTAACGCATCGCTTAGTGCCTTGTTACAAAGAAAAACAATGCGCTAATTAGCTAACAACATTGTTTGGACCTCTACCTATATTTACCGACGTGCTAATTTCGGGATATTGCGGCTATAATTCAGGTTACAGAATATCAGTTTGCTCATTCTACTTTTATTCAGTACGCTGTACCTGTGAGGCTCAAAATAATACAAATTAATAACATAAACTCGAGTTTGGATGTATGGATGGACGACTGTCTCTCAATCACGCCAGAACGGCTAAACCGATCTTGATGAAATTTGAGATAAACGTAGATTATAGTCTGGGTTAATACATAGGACACTTTTTGATAAACATGAAAACATTTTTTCATTTCAAGCTACTTGTATGCAAGAATTGTCTAATAGAAACGCGTCTAACAAATGAAATACTATACCAACCATTTTCATGTATAATCTCAAAATAATGTTTTCATCCTGGTCACATTATAGAATTGCTCACTTCATGATATAAAACGACCGGATCAATGAATAATCATCGTTAGACGATTTGAACAGCTAAACGAACAACTACTTACTTCACCTTTTACACGAATATTAAAGATGACGTCGTTAAATGGTCACATTATCCCACCGATTGAGGCCCAAATTAAAATCTGACTTCGAATTTGAAAACTTTTTGATCTGAAGATGTATTTTCCAGAATATGTCGATTACCATGAACAACCTTATCACAATAGCAATATGATTGGACTTCCAAGTATGTCCTGCTATTTCCCCTTTGCTACTGGGTATTTACCATGTCACAATATTAGGATCTGATTCTATAGTTGTCAATAGACGAAGCTGTTCAGCTTTGAGCTCAATAGCTTTGTAGCCATTTTTACGAAAAAATGGAGGAGTATACATTTTATAGTCAGAAAGAAAAAAATAATGATTTATTTTTAGAAAGAAAAGTACAGATAGTTTTTTTTTATTAAATGAATTATAATCGAATTTCGATCACCAGCATTAATTAATGTTCGAATAGACTAACTGAAATTAATATACAAAGAGTGTTACGGGTAAATATTTTTATAATCCCCTCTCCTTACTTAGTTCAGAAATTCTGCATGTTATTGCCGACATAAATCCTAATACTTAGGCAGCAGACACGAATGTAGGAAGATCTGATTGTTGGATATTTTACGTTTCTAGGTACCGAAATTTTTAAGACTTACAATATTCGTCACTAATTCAAGACAAGGTAGATTTAAAAGGTAGGTTATACCAAAAAACATACAGGCATGTTTTGAAAACGGCCTTGTTCGTAGTAGAATAATTTCTTAACATCGATTTCTATACGAGTTCGCTCCAAGAGCCCTGCTTCAAACGTACCTCTGGCTCCGTTGCACAACGAGCTTACGTCAGCGAGCGTGCGGAGCGGCTTACGTCATTCGAGCGTATCTTGAGCCTCCAAGCTAAGTTAGAACTTGCGCCTATTGCTTTTAGAGTCGTGTTCCTTCGAAGACGGCTTAAGTATGATAGAACGTTTATGTTCACGTGAGTGGATGAGGCTCCGACGCGCCGCCGCCGCCGGCTCAACGATTCTGAGAAACGTTCGAGTCGGCTCTCTAGTTTCGGACTTGAATATGAATCCTCCAACACGACGACCGAGCATAAACATATTTCTTAGAAGACGACATCGTCAGAATCGTTTACAGATAATTTCTTCTCCATGGATTTTTATTAGAAAAGGTTCATAAATGCAATTGTCAGAATTTTTAAGAAGAAAATTCGCATTTATCTTTGGTATTTCAGCACGTATTTGATTTCCTTCGATTTATTTTCGACTGATATTAATAAACTAAAAAATTACTAAAATCTTTTCCCGCGTAGGATGCAAAAATCTATTAAAGAAACAGGTTTCTTAACAGCGCTGTAGTCGACGGGGTAGCCACCGGATACGGCTATCATTATAGCTGTAGTATGCCTCTACCTCTACCGGCATGCCTTCTAGGACCTCTTTAGAACTTAACATTTCCTGTAAGATATAAACCTAATAGCTTGATATTACTTAGATCAAATTATATACTTAGATTTTATTTATCGTGGTAAAATCATCAAATGAGTCTCTAAAATCATCAGACGGGAGGGACTGTACTGACCAAAATCCACCGTGATCCTTCAATAGCCTGATAAGACAGTCCCACGAGCCCAGCAGGCTTTTGTTAGCATAGGTAAGGTTTCATACAAACATTATATTTTCTCAATTTTCAATGTACATAAATTGAAAGGTGCTTCCATTCACATATCGTGTCTTTCAAAAAGGCATAAACAGGAGCTCATGGCAGCGTGCACTTATGAATCTCCTTAGAAGTGCTTACTGTATCTATTTAAAACTTATCACGCATTTTGCTGTCAAAGCGAATGATGGTAAAAACAGGTTCATTTATCGAAAACCAGTTTGATTTTGTTATACAGTTTTTAAGATTATTCTTAGTAACAACGGAAAAAACTTGCAAAAATCCCTAAACTTCAAAAAGTATTTTTCAAACGTTTCTGGCAACATTTGTTACAATCATTCGTGCAGAAATGGAGATAAATTGAATTGTCTAAATACTTTAAGAGCCAGTTCAAGGCATAAATACTTATCTAAACAAGGTTTCTGGCAAACTTCGGAACATTTTTATAAAATTGGACAGTATATGTGCATAGAATTGTATTTCCAAAAAGATTGACGTTGTATTAGTAAAGGGCATTTGGTGAATCAATAGCACGCATTGACATACTATAGATATTGATACAAGACGAGTTAAGCTAAGACGCTTTGCAGTCCCGAACTGCGTCTACAGGGCATTAACCCTTGACCCTACATAGTGTCCTACATGTATAATGGATATGAACATATATACGGTTAGGTATGTGGTCATCAATCAGTATCAATTTATGTCCCGTAAAAGATGCATATCTGCACATATTTGATTAGTTGTGAATGAAAATGTCAACCTTTAAGCGTATAAGCGTCAAATCGTCTAATTGTGACCAACGTTCAGTCCTATAAGATTAGACTAGTTACCAGTATTGTAAAAGCTAATGAGAACCAGCGTAAAATCAACTATGATACGCTATGTCGCTATCCCCGATATACCTAACCTAGCTGTAAAACCAGGTCGGTGGACTGTACGAATTACCGTGACCCCGGAACGTAAAGAGCTATTGAAGGACACCGTGGATTTTAGTCAGTACGAGTCTGACAGTCCCTCCCGCTCTGCCCTGGGTGGTAGGACTCATTTGATGATTTTACCACGATAAAAAAAAGCTGTAAAACCAACTTAGTCATCGCGAAAGATTTAGTTCATAACGCTAGATTCCTCCGATGTCCTAGTATAATAAACAAACTTGGCATAGTCTTCTTGCAATTTATTTGCATGCATGTTTGTTAATATGTTGTGCAAAAACTGAACAAGTCTCCTTTTTCAAGATAGACCAGTTCTCAAACTAGTTTCGTTTACCAGACATTTTGCATTAACATCATTTTGAGTCTTCTACAATTAAATAATAAAATTGTGTATTCGAAAAAGTAAACTGAATAAAAAACTTTTTCTCGGTTACCTATTACATTTCATAAATATCCGAATTTATTTAGCCTTTGTCGCAGTCTTTTTCGCCGAAAAAATATAAATTCTGGTATTTTTTCTCGAAAAAGTTTATTGAAGCAGAAATCTTAGTATGAGAATTTTCGGGCCAAGAAATCTGTGAGTGCGATATTAAAGACCATGTACCATATATGACCATGACTTTACTTAAAAATATGTACCATGTTGCTGAAGGTGAAACGGAAAAGCCAGTCTCCTGCTCTGGTAAGTTCAATTTCATCTCGGTACATCACATCATCATCTGCCTAGTACTGCATACCTCAACTGCATTGAGGTATGCTGGCAGTTCATCCGGATGCAGCTGTATACCAGTACTTCACATAGTGGCTGCCTATCTGAATTTCAAAACTCAGTACTGGGTACGTCTCAAAAGAAATTGGTATTTATACAACTCCGACGTTTTCTTTTCGGGTAAAAACGAGTTTGTAGATTTATTTACGGGTACTTTCCTAAGATTTTTTTTTATTAAAAAGCTTATAAATTAAATTTATGCTCATAAGTATCAAAAAGAAGTCTTACTACCTTGCCTTTTGTCAAACCATACTGAAACTGTTCCATCTATAGAAAGCTACATTAACAGCGAGTAACAATAAGTTATCCTATTTTATTTTGAAATAGCACATTTACGACACGGACGGGTCGCTACTAACAAATAAGTGTATATAAAACTACATACCTGGTGTGGCGAGAAAGGCGGTCGTGAGTTGGGAGCGCCTGGAGGTCCTGGTGGCGGGTACCGCTGAGGGTACGATCCAGGCGGACCGTACGCCCCCGGGGGCTGTTGAGGACCGCCTGGAGCACCCCCGTAAGGGGGCCCACCGTAGCCCCGAGGCGGCTGAAAACAAAACATTGATTTAAGCAATCATATTCAGAGATCATTTTTTTACCATCATCAGGAAATGCTAATTAGGTTACTGAGCAATGATGAACTTGAACAGGAACAGAAATGCTTTTTTAAAACCTATTAGTACATGGATTACGGAGTCACGCACCTTAGTCTGGTCCTAAGATGTATAAAATCGGGGATTATATTGCAAAGCAGTCTTCTTTAAAGAACTTAAGGTACAGTACAAGTCTTTCGAGAGGCGTAAAAAGCTAATAACAAAGGCGCAGATAAAGAAACAGCCCCATTACCGTCAATTTCAATATTAGTGCAATAACACTGGGTCGTTAACCGAATTCGGGGGCATTTGGAATTCGGAATAACGTGCAAATGTAAATAAGAAGTCGACGCGCCTTTCTTTAGATAAGTTCAAACACAAATCCTTGACTCTGTTTTAACATATTCTTCGTCAGTAGTTTATCAGGGACAGCATTATGTTGATTCTATGATTGAGCCCATTTTATAAAAGACAACACCTGGAGGTTAGATTTTTTCGTACGACGATGAGCACAAACCGATCTATGAATAGGAAATATGATCATTGCTAATCCGGCTAAAGCAACCGGTTTATTAGACCACACAATTTTTTATGTCATGTTTGGTTATCTTGAGGTAGGAATTGCCTAAGGAGTTCCAAGGTAAGCTGGTGAAATACTTATTAATCAAAATAGCTTTAAGAGAATGACAGTCCATTCGGATTATAAATTTATTGTGAGAGGTTTACAAAACTTCATTTGTTGGATTTAAACAAATATTGTGGGTTTGTGAAGCCTACACAGCTCTCACTAAGAAATCTTTTTACCATCTTTAACTTTCCGTTTATTAAAATTGCAATGCTTAATAATAATTATAACACGGAAAACTAAATAAACTAAATTATACATCACCATGCCTTCCAGAATATAACACATAAACATTACTGGGTAAGAAAGTAATAATTTAGTCGAACACTAAAATTTTTTAACTATTTGTTAAGTTAACTCAATTAATATAAAATTAGAAAAAGAGGGTGTAATAACACAAATTCAAATAAAGCTTAAAAAACTGTCTTAAATAATATATCATTGTTATAAAATAAATTCCTGAGAGATACTGAGGTTGAAATATTTTCAGTTAAATAAGGTTCTGAATTTTTTTTCGTCATTCATAATTTTTAGGACTTTACTCGAGACTACTACTAAGAGCTAAGTTTAGGAGAAGAATTAAGAAATGTATTAATCATAATACATTTCAATTTAACATAAATATGTACACTGTTAGTCTATGATTGATCAGTGGAAGTGATATCAAACACCAAAAACCAATCGTACACTTAGGACTACGAAGATAAACATTATTTTGCATCAATCGTACGGTGGCTTAGGGAAATCACTTTATTAAAAGTCGAGCTTTTACTAAAAACAAACGATTTATTAATTTCCTACTTCATTACGGATAACGCTATAAAAACCTTTTTGTCCAAAGCCCCTCTAATGTGCCCGTAAAATTAATGCGCTTTTACTGTAATATCAATTTTCAGACAGATACCGTGACTAAATAATTGACGTCCGAAATAATTCGCTGTGCCAACAAAGTCGCCCGCTTCAGTTTTCAGCTCTCATTTTGTTCTATGATGGAAATTCAATTATTCGTACGAGCCCCGCTCCGACGAAGCAAACGAGAAAGCGAGCGGGATCTGTATTACTCTTTGATCAATGTTTTACGTCTCCAAACTAAGGCCTTGTCCTGAAGGCTTCCGGATGTAGTTTGACTAGGAGATATGAGACTTGTGTTCGCCAATTAGAGTTACATTTTTACGAACATTGGGGTGTTTTATGGCGGATTCAATGATTTATGGGGGCGGTGTGCCGGGGTGCGGCGTGCGCGGGGTGTGGTGAGGGTTGCGCAGGGTACGGGCGTCGGGGGGCGGCGGCGCGCCATTGGCCGCTTCGGCATCGATCGCACGACGAGCTCGCAGCGGCCCGCCCGCGCCAGCCAGCCTCCACCTACGTTAATAAGTAATCATCCGACCCCGCGATACCTCAGCGAGTTTTCCGGACAGAGCTGGAGCCGCCGAGACGGGCCTCGTATCTCCAGTCGGCTGGAACAAAGAGCCACCGCATAGGGCGACATCCGTATTGATTTATGCAGTAATTGACCCGCGGGTAGGTGCGCAGCCCGCGCACCGCCCTCCCTACGCACCTATCCTATTTGTTTCATATTATGTACTCATATCTATTATGTCATCTGAATAGTACTCAGTAATGTTACCGGCCTATGAATAAACTTAACTCCAATATACATGTGAACATCATTTATACGGAACGTCCATCTTTCAGAAGTACCTAATAAAGAAAAGCTTGCCCTATATTTTGCGTAATAAGTGAAAGCCAAATAAAATCTCGGTGACCCATTGCCTCAAAGCCCCTTCAAGAGCCTCATGAAAAGTTCATTTAGAGATACGAAAGGTTTTTTGTAGTCTCGAGTACTGCAGGGATCAGTGAATACCGCAAGTCAGGAAAGCAAAACAGACAAAACCGCTCTGTAATCGTTAAGGTTGCGGGTTGAAAACACGAGAGTCTAACGTAAACCACAACGAAACGTAACGTAAAAGGTATTTCATTTTCGCAAGCGGCTCGGAAAGCAGCCGAGCCGTGGAAAACAGTTTCGAGGATGAAATATAACTATATACATCTTACGAGAGAATTTTACCCACAAATAAACAAGATCATTGGAATGTTTAAAAAGTATGTTTTTATCATTTTATAAAGGTTTTGCACATTTTCCTTGTGTGATACAATTGATCTTACGAGAGGAGAATAATGAGGTTACATCTATGCTATTTTACAATAAATGAGTTTCTACAATTTTGCTTCACATCATAAAACTTTTTGTTTTATGATGTGTACAGTTGTGTTACAGGTTATACGTTTTGTTACAGGTAATTTGCATTACAAAATAATGTTACCCATTCTGAGATTCTAAAAGCCTTTTAGAAGCAATTCTAGTTGTGAGCACATAAAATAAACATTATTTGCGTACGTGGTGACCAAAATAGACTGTGTCAGTTCTATGTAACAATGTAAATTGTGCGTGAATAACGCTTTCCGTAGTAAACTCAGCTGTTAGGTGTCATTGTGACTGAAATGTAAAACACCTCTTACGAATAAGGAATGTTGTTGTAATATTTTATCAAGCCAACTACACTTGCGTACCAAAGTTTCATATAAATGTATTAACATTTCGTTTCATATCTCGTATAATTGTTATTAAAATTACGAGCTAGTGAGTATCTAAAACAGCAATCTCAGAAGGTTAAACAGCTATAAATATTCAAGTGCTTTAAATTCAAACTCCGATAACCGAGTAAACGACAGAATCTAAACATAGTACTAGTTTTGCCGGCTGGGTAGCTGTATGAGACAGCGTGGTGCGAAATGCGGTGTACCAAGTTAATTGGCATAATTTAATGAGATAATATGGTAGATATTACGGAGCGCGCGAAGTGCATCAAACGCGACAGTGCAAGTGTGTAGTGCCGTTAGGAATGTGACCGGATTCCGATCCAGCTCGTCGACACGACAGCATTCACCCACTTGCATCGCTATTATGTCATTACCACCGGCCTAAACATTAACCCTTTTACTCATAAGGAATAACTCGGTATTATTATTATACACTACGGTCTTGAGTTGATACATTTTAGGTATGGTGTCTTATGTTCTTGGAATTCAACTTAACGAATTCAATTTTTCCGGGAAATAACTATACCGACTGCTTTCGTGCGACGTGGAAATTTCTACTTCCCACGGCTGCGGCCGCGGGAAGTTGAATTTCAACCGTAAAAGGTTGTTCTGTGTGTTTTTAAACATCGTTACTGTGTAGACGTGCGCCTCTAAAATCAGTTTATGATGGATAACGATAGAGCTTGACAAAAGTGGCAATCCTCGAACGACCTCACATGTCTAAACAGCAACAAAACGGCATAATAACTGCAATAGAACAGATACTTACATGTAATATATACTTATTTAAAACTAGCTTTAACACCCAGCTTCGCTTGCGTTAATTTAGAATTTGAAAAACAATTCGGATCGTGTAAGTGGCGCCATTTAGAATTTGAATGTTACTATTGTTTTTCTCGGCAACAGCTCTCTTTTGTGATTCGGAATTAAAGATACCCACCCTATGTCCGTCTCTGTAATCCTAACAACTTATATGCAAAATTTCAGGATAATCGGTTCTGTAGGTAGTTTGAGCGTGAAAAAGTAAAAAAACAAACATAGTCGCATTTATTATACGCGTATTAGTTTAGATTAATTATACATTGTTTGCATACGAAAAGTCCTTGTTAAACGATTGTTAACGAAATCGAACGTACGATAGCATTGCTCTTCCCCCTTTTGCATACCGCGAGATACTTAAAAAATTGCTTATTATTTGAATCGATGTGTAACACTTGCTGTCGTTCACATCAGAATCTACGCACTGGTTTGAGCACCAATTCAAAACATAACATAAACACAAAATAACAGAAAGATTTGATTGTTTTTGAATCATTATCATTACTACACCTCCAAACAATTACAGTTTTTTTTTTTCGTGGTAAAATCATCAAATGAGTCTAACTGACTGTCAGACTTTTACTGACTAAAATCCACGGTGTCCTTCACTAGCCCTTTACGTACCGGGGTCATGGTAATAGGTAAGTCCCGCGACCAAACAGTTACAGTTTAAAAAAAAATATCCTATAGTTACCTTCCTGAAATTTAAATCAGCGTAGAAATATCTTAGAGAACTGTTGAAAAATATTGTTATAAATAAAATTGCAAATAATATTGAGATAAAAGTATGCATAATATTATTTTAATTATTTGAAACTATCATAACAAATAAAAGAAAAATCCAAGATTTGATCCTGGGACCAACATACTCGAAAGCTGGGTTACTAAACCGACTGGCTGGCTGACTTTAGTTTTGAAATAGGCGTTCTTATAGAAATGTCAATAATGACTGAAAACCGACATAATTTAACATTTCTAATCTCCCAAGGGAAATAGCGTAATAATACGTCGTCTATTAACAGAAGCATATTTTTAGGAATATTTAAGGAAAATTTGATCGACAATTTTTCAGTAGTTTAGGAGTTAACACAAAACATAGAAACAAAAACAAAATTCGAAAAAATAAAGTTGATTTGGCATCAAAATCGACCCCGTATATATAAAAAAAAAATTCAATGTACAGGAATGACAGCTCTACGATTTTATTATATGTATCAATTATTGGCTTACTAGGTCACAACTGACAAACTTTTGAAACCGGGTTCCCATCTTATTGACAAGGTTATGTTTGTATATTATGGTCGTGAGTTCGTTAGCAAGATAACTTGGGAGTTTCAACGGCATCTCGATGTTATAATTTTTTTCTTTTATAACGGATCGCATTACTTTTATGCCAAATACATGAAATACAAATACGTGCACTTTCAAGCCTAGTTGCCAGTATCCGGGGGTATCGTCACGGATCGTAATTCAATCACCTCCTGTTCATACCACCCGTGTAAAACATAAGTTGATTAAAGCCGATCACGGTATCGATCAGCTTTACCAAGAATACTGAGAGTATGTTGATTACGGTGGCCGGTAGGCTGTAGTCTCCTTCAACGGTCACCCACACAGAATACATGGAGATTCTCTCTACTTAGTCGACCACCACGTGATCAATTTATTATTAATATTGTGTTCATCCTATAAATACAATCTAAAACGAAATGTTAGCAATAACTTATCTTCATCCTTTAACGGGCAATGCTACCCTCTTTGAAGACGACTAAGCTTTAAGCTATGCAGAAGCAAGATGCTTAGAAAACTTGCAAATTGGAACGCCCACAGCTTCTATCAAAGAAATACCGAGTCTTGAACTTAATCTCCGGTTCCAATTTGAAAATAGTTATGAAAGAATTTTATGACTTGCAGCAACGTTGATTCTCTGAATTACCTGGATATTGAATTGAATTTCAATAGAAAATTTTCTTGACAAATCTTGACGGCTACAAGTTGCTGTTTGCTAGTGAACAGTACTCAAATGATAAAGCCTACTTAAAGTAAAAATTTTCTGTTTTACAAAAGGCAGATTAAGATAGGCTTACGGTTTATTATGGCGCTCCGAAAGGTGTTATTTCTGCTTCACGAAGAATTGTACTGGCGTGGCGTGGAGTGGGGAATGCAGGTGAAGGGCTTTAATAGCCCGTGCAACTTGATGATTACACACATGTGGAAAGTTGTTTGGTGTGGGAGCCATTTAACGCTTTGCGTAACACTTTTGAGATAGCCGGTAATTCTGGGGCAAAGTAAAAGGAAAACTGTATTTAAATTTGTTGGAACTTTTTGGTTCGAAAATAATATAATTGTGGTTTACAAGGTGCGAAGCGTCTAACTGTTCCAATATTCAAATTTCTCGTTACATCTGCGTCAGCTCATAATGTATTGTATTTGTCAGTAAATCAGGGCATCATTTAAATTGTTCTTGTTACTGAGCCTCTTTAGTCTGATATCCAGTTTCTGGTCTTATTTTAGTTACAACTTGCGCATATAAAATTCATCGAAACTTACAAATCACATAACACTAACATAAATATAATCAGCATTCTTGTAAAAATATTTGAATTAAAAATTGATATTAAACATTGGACTGCTGAGGATTTCGCAATTGAACTCGCACATAATCTCTTTAGCTCTTTTTAGAAGTAAATGTGCATTAACACATTTTAACGTAAAATTTGGTATTAATAATGAAGATTGATAATAGTCTATAAAGGGGTAAGCAACTTTTTGGCATCAATTTTTTTTTTCTTTCACCGGTAATGAAATGTTGATCATTAGTAGACCGCAACCTAAGAACTTCGTAAAAATAATAAAAAAAATCTGAACCGTGACCAACTAAGTAATAGGGAGTAAATCGCTCCTCATCATCTCATCATCGTCTCAGCCATAGGACGTCCACTGCTGAACATAGGCCTCCCCTTTAGATCTCCACATGTACCGGTTGGAAGCGACCTGCACCCAGCGTCTTCCGGCGACCTTTAAAAGGTCGTCTGTCCACCTTGTTGGTGGACGTCCTACGCTGCGCTCGCTAGTCCGTGGTCTCCACTCTAGTACTTTTCGACCCCATCGGCCATCTGCTCTGCGAGCAATATGGCCTGCCCATTGCCACTTCAGCTTGCTAATCCGGTGGGCTATGTCGGTGACTTTAGTTCGTCTACGGATCTGCTCATTTCGGATTCGATCACGTAGAGAAACACCGAGCATAGCTCTCTCCATAGCTCGTTGAGCGACTTTGAGCTTTGAGATGAGGCCGATAGTGAAAGACCGCTCCTGATTAGCACAAAATAAAAACCGCCGTATCTCTGGTTGGTTACGGTTTAGAAACTTATTTATTTTCTCTATGGACTTCTTAGGTAGTAATCTAATTGTGCCCAAAATTAAACACTGGCGAAAAAAAAAATATACAAAGGTCCATACTAAAAGTTGCATACCCCTTTTTCATGGATTTTTCGGATTTCATTTTATTTCAATATCTCGCTGTCCACTGGGTAGTAGTAGTTGCACTATTTTTAATTCTTTGAGATTTATTTTTATTGAGGTTGTTTCTTTCATTGTTCTCGTATGTGTCGTTAAATAACTTATTCGAAAAGGATTCCCAATATTTGCTTCTAATATTAATGAGACATGTCCAACATTACAATCTCGCATTCTTGATTTTTCCGATTAATTTTTCAGACACATTAGTTTACGTTCAAACCAAATTCGTTCCAAAAGTAACCGTAGCAAAATACTCACAATTCCAATATAATGAAGCATCGTAACAATTACATAATTGATGAACGTCATTCAACATATAGAGCGAAACGAATTGTTAAACACCTCAAGGAAACAATATTATTATGTATAAAAAGTAAACACCGTTTAACAACGGTGTTAATGACCTATGACTAATACAAGAGGCCTGTAATGTATAACATTGGCATTCGTACAAACAGCAGTGGCAGCGTGCGCGGACGGATACGAGCAAACATTACATAACTTTGATTGTGTTTGTAAAAAGTTGGGGATTCCCTCCACTACAAGCGCATCTTACTTACACACCGCAGATGTGTGCGTGTAACCTTGCCTTCCTTTACATATTAAACGCCGTCGGGCTATCCCTTTGCGTACCCACACAAAAAAGTCGAACCGTAACTATATTGTTAACAGAAAAAGAAAATGAATGAGTTTCTCTGTTACCGCTATTATTATTATTTCCAGCGTGCTCCTGTGAGGAACGATAAAGGCCCACTGACCGGTTCACTTTTTATACGTGTCGAGTATCAACAATGGCACGTAAACCGTATTCATCGAATCATCTGTTTCTACTTCCGACCACACGTGCCTTGAATAACGGTTGCAGAAATCTTGACATTGAATAAGATTTGTCGGAGTCCTTCTTCTGATAATCTGAATCTTTTAAAAAAATGTCTTTGAATGAAAAAAGAAACTGAAATATGATTTGAATGTGCTGGTGATAGTGTTTCATGTTTCAGAAATGTGTCAAGATCAAGATGTCATCAAACATTTTTATTACAAATATCGACTCGTTTTCAACTTGGCAACGGTTTCCTTTACGAGGTTGTAAATTACATGAAAAAAGTAAACAAAAGAAGCATTACATTAGCGGTTACCGCGAACGATAACGTGCGCGTTTGCGTCTGCAACTTTGTCGTCACGGACTAGCGGAAGGCAAATACGAATGTCTGTGTATTTAATTATAAGACTCTATAAATAGAAAGAGCATTACGTCGTGTTATGCGGTCGGTTACGGCAAGTTATTTCGGTCCGCGCCGTCACGAGCCCCCGTGAATGTCAAGCTCGCGGTAACTCTAACTAGGTGCCACGGCGGTTGGGCAACAGGTGGCCTGCACCGCGATCTTAGACAAGTAAACATTTGCATGCACCCAAGAAATCTAATTGTGGCCTAAACATATTTGATTCTTCCCAGTGCTGTTACTATTCGGGTCAGATTTGAACTAAATTGCTGAACACACATACACTAATTGCAAATCACACAGAACTTGAATACAATAAAAAAGAATCAGAAGATAAAATATCAACCTCTCTCTTGATTTGTTTCTCAACGGAAATAATAACGACTAACCATGTTCAATCAAACATACCAGACAGGACCACCAGACATTGAAGTCACAATCAGAAATTAACAACAACATTAAAAAGTTGCAATAATCAACTAATTACGTAATCAGAAATGTAAACAAACGATAACAAGTGTTACTGACCTAATAAGACGCCCCCTTTTCCACCCAAGACGGTTCAATAAAGAACTCCCTTTAGGTACGTAGTATCTAAAGTAGGTATATAAGAGTGGCGGTCGTGACCTTTTAATATATACTCCAATGTATAGACACGCGCCCCGCTTTACAAAGTACCTACTGACACATCACATCAAGAAATGTTCACCCCAATATGGATAAGGCGCCTTTCACGAGTTGATCCCATTTTAATTGAGATTTGAGATAAATTGAAGCGTAGTTATAAAAGTACTATATTTCATTGATCAAATTATGACTAAATTTAGATTTGATAAACTTCTTATATTCAATGAACTTAAGAAAATAAGTCCGTAGCTAGAAAACTTTTTATGAAACATTACTATTTACTTTTTTTGTTTTTGAAGAATACTAATCTCGAATAACTACTACAGGGGTGGCCAACTTGATTAGACATAAGATCTACTTTTTACTAACGAAACCCTGTGCGATCTACCAATTAGGTTCATACTTCTTGAAATCTTAAATGAAACAGCATGGTTTAACAGAACAGTTTTAGGAGTTCCTTTTCATATCACATGTGAGATTGTTTCCTTAAATTTACTTAAAACTTTGGAATGGAAGTCTGAGTTGATGATGTTTTATCAATATAATATAGGTCCACGATCGACTGGACTAATAGTCGCGATCGACCGGTCGATCGCGATCGACCGGTTGGCCACCCCTGAACTACTACTACTGCGTTGCTTGTCTGAAATGTATATTTATTACACGCGTTGGATGCCGCATCCTGCTTCACAATGCGCTCCTTGCAATACTCTTGACTAAACCAACAACACTTGAGGGTATAAATTTCACCAAACCATGTCAAGAAAACTGCGTATCTTAGTGTAGTTAGTTGTAAAACATTTTAGTAACTGTTTTACTTTTACGCTACTTTTGATATCGTCAAAGTTTATTGCTCTTAGTTCCTTAAGGACGCGCTTACTTTAACTTCACAAACAATAAACATAAAAAGTGAACAATAACATCTTTTTATAGACTTCTAAATCGCCATAATGCTGTTTGATAATGGCACTCGTAATAAACATGAATCCTGGTCGTAATCTTTTACATACATCGTGTGTAGTATCTAAACATGAATACACTATAGGTATGTAGGTATGGAAGTCATTTACCTTTCCGGCTGCGCTCAGACTCAGTCCTTGGCAATGGCCCCTTTCACATACGAACAAGTATACACATTTATCGATGTTACGTAACATTGTTTGCATCATTAATGTTGGCTAACGTTTGGTTTATAAAATTTTGCTCGTAAAACTGTTATGTGGGAAAGAAATTTGTAGATGTTAGAAGCTCGTTGACGCTTGTAGATTCAGTTGTGCTAGTCTAACGTAACCTGTTTGTAAATACGATTTTGGTAGACATTAAATTAATTAATGTTTATTAAACCACAATCATAGTGAACATGTCTGTCTTGATAATCTACAGTTCCAGTAATTAGTGAGCACGTCACTCTGGTCGTCACGCACACAAGCCTAAGTGATAATGTGCTTGACCTACACAGACCTCCCTTGTTATTAATCCGACGTTTTGATTTCAACCGGCGACCGACGAAGGGAGCTGGCAATTACGTGACGTCACCACGGTTTAACGACCCCATTACAACATTCAACATATTGTATGAATGAATGCAAGCCGCGTGACGGCTGACGTTTTTGTTCGTCGATACGTCGCAGAGTAAGGTGCAAGTTGCGCCACCACTCGGATGAGGTGCAACGCAGGTGTTTAACAAAGTTTACCTATGGATAGTCTCATTCATACGTAGGGAAACTATTTTCAATGAGAAAACACGGTTGCCAAATAGAGATTGACAATGGGACGTCAAAACAATTTGTGAGCGTCATCGATATACGCATCAATTTAAACATTTGTGAGAAGGTCACTACACAATGTTCGTATCAAAATTGGCACATGCCAAGTGAAATTTTAATAGATGGCAGTTAAGCGTTCGTTGACCCAATGCGGTAGACGAACGAGGTCGTGCCCATTATCCAAGCACAGCACAATGACACGATTATCGGACGGCACGCGGGTCCGAGACGGCTCGCATTGATTTTACGAAATCCACATCACGGACTCAGAATGAACGGTCTCCGTCGGCCCATTCATCTCGTTTTCATGTACACACCACCGCTATTGCGATACGAAAGTGAGAGCGAAATTTACTCGGGCTGCAACTACGCATAGAACCGCCATGTATATTGGCCTAAATACGACGAGAATAGATAACGACCATTAGGTAATTGATAACAAATTTAACAGCGTTTGAATTTGAATATTATTATCCTATTTGGGGCGAGCGTGATTTCAAAGTAGATTTGTTGCCAGGAACAACATTTCACTTTCACAAAACTTGCTGCAGGAGTTTGTACAATCTGATAGTGACAAAGGTCCGGCGACTAAACGACAACCAAATGAATTCTGGATTTCTTCAATGAGAATTTCGTAACACACATTGTATTATGAATGGAATAATTATAGATAAATTTAAGCTCGAATGCCATTCCGTTTTATGAACATATTTGGTCAATAGCACGATGTGTATTTCGTACCCCAAAATCATACTTCAGTATGTCGAGGGAAGTACAGGATGTTAACAAATGTCAACAAACGTAGTGCATAGTAGGACCCAAACATTACACCGATCGATACAGACGATGCCGCGTTACCCACACGTTCTATGCAGAAAACAGATGAACCGCATAGACAAAAACGAACACAACGAAGGATTCCAGATGCAAGACAATTGTGTATGTAGACAAACACACACATACCCACATCACACACAGCTAAATCTAAATATAGCGAGCGCCGATATCAGCGGCTCGCCCTTGAACCAGTCGCACGGAAACATTTTATTATTATTACCGAGCTGTCGGCGAGCACGAGTATGTCGGGTCGTCGACCCCGCAACCACGTGTCTCCTTATCGACAACTATCTAACACGATTGTGGGTAAACAACATGCCGAGATAAATGACTAATTCCACAATGCTTGCCTATTTGAGCCATTCATAAATAATCAGCGTAACGTCATACCGATTTCGTTGACAATACCCGTCTGTGATTCAGAGTAACACATTGAATTCTCAATGAGGTAGGACATCCTACGTTTAATTAACAAATTGTCCTCAAGTTTCAATGTTGCTTCAAAGCTTTAAGTTTCACAATCTCGTAAACTTGGAGTAAGCAATCAAACGCGGGTACGATCAACGTCTAGGAACAAAAACAATAGTAGAGGCCAGAAATCGATACCCCGTCGCGCGGTCGACGAAAAGAAATGCAACGCGCCCATAAATAATAAATCGTCTAATTGTAAAAGGCCGTGACGGACGGAAGAACGTGCATATCGTGGGAAGTGGGACATTGTTACGTAACCGGTATTTGTTCAATGGCCAGCCTACACGGGTACATCCTTACAAATGCGTACGACCTTGAATGTGAACTCGAAAGTGTAAACAGGCACGTGCTCGATGCATTGTTTTATAGCCGCCGGTTGTGAAATACCACAAACAACACAACGTTATGGCAATGTACTACTTTTGGCGGCCAGCAGAATTGCTTTTGGTACTTTTCAATGCTACTCTTAGAATCTGCTAAATACCAGTCTGTGAATGGTTCTTTAAGAGTTCTATCAAATATGCAAACAAAATAGCCTCTCGCCAATGAATGGAACTAGTAGCGACATCTCTTTTCATTTGTCAACGTCAGTATTCAACAATCTACTAAACCAGTTAAAAAATTCAGCTATCACTTTATAGTTTCTTTTGCATAAACAGAGCTGAAAATTGGAAGCGAACGTAGCCGATAGCGAAACGAAAAGCCTTTCAAAGTTCACGTCAAGCCAGATAGATACACGTGTCAGATGTCAAGTTTCATTCACGTTGATTCCGTCAAACACAGGTCCCGGCGCGTTGCCTCTACATAATGTATGTAGGGGGAGCGGCACTGGATCGGCGGCGAAGCCTCGCGTTTCACTACCCTTTAGCCCGTTTTTGAACCGAGGCAATCGCGCAAATCTCCTCCGCCTGGAAGCGAGTAATATTTGCCTACACATCAAACTTTCACTATCGCCGTGCGCTTTCGTTTTTATATCTGCTAACAGCGGCGGGCCCGCTTTGTTATTCCTACATACATTTTTTTTCCTTTTTGCGTCTGACAACCGACACGGTGCTGAAGCCAACAGGCAATAGATCGCCTGCTTTTGTGGCTGTCTTTAACGGAAATAACGGCAAGCTCGATCATTATTTATAACGATTTTCAAAGTCAAAGCGTTTATTTGCGAACTAAGTGTTTACATTATTGTTGTTATCTTATGTTAGTAGTTTTCATGATGAATATTATAAAAGAATGGTCATAATTCAGGAGTCACATTAGTAAGAGGTTTATTGCAGTTCTTTTAGATGATTAATTGTCATTATTAAGCACTAACTGAAATAACACAAGAAAATGTTAACCGTTAAGAGAATTAGACCTTGGAAAGTCCGAACCGATTTCGGTAAAACAATTTTCAGATCGCTAGAAGCCTGCTAATAATGGAGATACTTAAAATGTTGTGTTCGAATACGTGATTTCCGGCCTAGCTTTTGTCCCCGGCTTTGTCAGTGGTCAGAAACTAACCGAGAACGTAGAACATGTGACTAAAATAGCGTATATCCAGTTAATCTTAACCCAGGTCTCATGATTTCTTGGGTGAAATGATAAAATGATATGAAACTTTTTGTGGAAATAATTCGATTCGATTGCGAGCAGGATTCGAATCTGCGACCTTCCAATTAAGTTCACTGGACGTTTTACCAAAAAGACCGATGACTGCAGATTGGTACACCAACACTTGCTTGCCCAGAGATAGAAAAAGTGTGCGAAAAACGTCCTTGAAATGTCATCCTTCAATAAGACAACGCATCCTCACGTGGTTTAGGCGCAGATTTCGCAAAATGGTAAATTTCCTAAAACCTAATTCTCAAAATGACCGAGAAATTAACGGAAGCGTATTTGAAGCCTTCCAGTGTGGAATTCACGAGGCCTCCGCCTTATACCTTGGAGCTCGCACCCTGTAACATCTTTTTGTTTTCTAAAATTAGAGACACACGTTTTAAGAGCATTGCAGGCGAATGAGCAAATAGGTAGTCAGTTACGTATAATTATTATGGTTTGATAAGGCTCTTAAATAAACAAAAGAAAACATTAGGGATTCAGAGAATGAGCGTCTCTATAACAAGTAAGTACATCTTAAATTCTACATTATATTTGAAGACCCTGTTCGTTACACTTACACTCGCGAGCAAAACTAAGGAATCACGCCGATTCCGCGCGATCTTGAGTACTTACTTAATAAGTAGTTAAGAATAATGGTACCATTTTTAAGATTTAACTGTTAACTTTAAATTGATACCAAGTTCATTCAAATCACGCAAGTGATTCCATACTTTTGCTCGCTAGTGTAGTAAGCGCGCGCACTCGCGCAGTCCACGTGGTTGCTACAATCGACCGGCAAAAAAGATCACGCGGTCGGCCGCGTGGTCCTAATATTATAGTTCTAAAGGGCATTCCATTGAAAAGTGGTATGGACCATTATGTTATCTTTTTTAAATTTTGTTTATTTTCTTGCTTGGCCCTGAATTATGTGAGGTAGTCGTAGGTTCGAATACAGGCAGTCATTACTTTGTGTTATTTATTTCATCATCACTGCTCTCTCGGGCACGCCGCAATCGCGGCGGTAAGACCCCTCTTTGAGGACTGGCTGGATAGGCGTCACGGCGTCCTGACCTACCGCATGACGCAGGTCCTCATCGGACACGGAAGTTTCGGGAGGTTCCTGTGTCTGATAGGGAGGGAAGAAACGCCTGGGTGCCACTGCGAGGATCGTCCGGAGGACACGGTGGAGCATACGGTGCAGGACTGCCCCGCTTGGGCAGAGCACCGCCGTGTCCTCACGACGGCGATAGGCGGAGACCTCTCGCGCCCGGCATTGGTCGAGGCCATGCTGCGGGGCGAGACGGATTGGGAAGCGGTCACCTTCTTCTGCGAAGCAGTCATGCTCGTGAAGGAGGAGGCGGGCCGCGTGAGGCAGAGGACAGCGTCCTCCCTCCACCCCAGCCGCAGTGGTAGACACCCACGGCGTCGGACGTCGCCAGACGATCTCCGGCCACCGTATGCGCGGACATGCAGGCAGCGAGTAATGAGCAACTCGCTGTCCGACCATGGCCCGGATCGACGGCGCTTTGTGTTCCACGCGCGCCTCAAAGAGTGTCGGCAAAGTGACGGGACCCCCTCTAGAAGGCCAAAGCCTGCCGGGGTCGCGGGACTGTACAAATTACCGTGACCCCGGAACGTAAAGGGCTATTGAAGGACACCGTGGATTTTAGTCAGTACAAGTCTGACAGTCCCTCCCGCTCTGCAGGACTCATTTGATGATTTTACCACGATAAAAAAAAAAACACTGCTCTCTAAAAACCAACCCGCACTGGGCCCGCGTGATGGCTTATGGCCCACTCCTTCTCACAGGGAGGAAGCCTGTATACCGGCAGTAGGTACATTTATAGGCATATACATCATCATCATGATGAATTACGAAAATATTAAAAGACATGATTTTTTTCGACTCGAATTTGGCCGATTTTTATTTCAGTCCTGTTGGAACCTTATATCCAGTTTATTATACTCTTACTAACGTGATCTGTTCCGAAAGTCTAGAAAGGAATCTCAATGACGACCCCGATTCAATACATAATACCGATACGGCATGGATTTGTACTTCGATTTATATTGAGCGTGCAGTCTCCCTTGATAAGCCTAAACGCTACTTTTCCGCTTTTCTTATTTCGGTTTTATTTTGTGTATTGGTGAATTAACAAAACGAGAATAAATAAACATTTGTTGTGCACATATACAAAAATATACAAATAATAGTTTAAAAGACTGTTTGAACACATGTTTTGCAAAGAGCCATTCATCTAATCAAAAATAAGGGTTAAATATGCGGCGTAACTTTTAAAAACTGTATTTGTTGAATTTGTTCGAATTACTAAGCCATATTATTAATGAAACACGCACAGATGGCTCAAGCAGCAAAGCAGTTCCTGCTGTTCCAGGCAGTCGAATTTAGAGGAGCTTAGCTGTCACCGGACATACTCTGACTGCTCAAGTAGTCCGTATATGGGCAATCTAAGTACTCAAGTTAGGGCTTCAAAGTAATATGTACAACTAAAATGATGGATGCATATTAAGAGATATTGCAATATCAATCAATTACATATTCTAGTAAATAAGAGATTTCTATAAATATTCTTAACAGCAGTATTTTTAGTCATTTAAATATTTAATAGACAGCTTTAGCATCTTTAAAAACTTGTTTTAAATGTCCTTTAGCATGCATATATCTTGTAAATAAAATTGAAGATGTGTATAATATATCTCTTTTAATTGCTATAGGAAGACAAGCAGTAATTTTATTCATATGTATATTTCTTCATCTTTACTTGTATCTTAAGACTGAAGAAAGTGTATCATGTTAGTCATGCTCTGTAGATTTTTTATTACAACTGAAAACTGATGGATGCTTCTGAAGGGGTCTTAACTCGTAGCACAGTTCTATGCCAGCTCTAAATTGAATATTGTTGACATAATAAGAATAGGCATAATCAATTTTGACAAAGGTAAATTACATCGAAACTTGAGTCTGTATGGACGTCAGAACATAACATGACAGTTATACCTACAAAAGTGAAGTATTGTGAATATTTTTTGTATGAACATTCGCAAACATCATCATAAGTGTACTTATATCAATCATGACTGTTCTTTCATGATGTTGGTTGCCCTGCAGAATTGCTCAGATGTGCATAATATGCTCAGTGTGTGCACGGATAAATAAATCTGTTATCAACCATTATTCAAATATCCTTAGCCTTGCAATATCATTAGACCATAAGAAAATGTTTTGTGACATGTTCTACAGAAATGCAAAAAAAAAATGTTGTGAAAATCCCTGTGATAAAAATTAATTCAGATTTTATTCCTCGTAGTGGTAAAAACTGGTTGTAAACTCAATGACATATTGATTGCAATGCAGACCTTGAGTGGAATTAGTACAATGTGAACTTTAAAAAATATATATGTAAAAGGCTCGCTTGTACTGGTTTTTTACCGCTAATATGGACCACACTGCACAAAGAATCCACGATAGACCTATGTTTTGTCCTACTGTGTGTTTAGTCCTATATATGTTGCTGTTGCTGCTTTAGTATAGACTAACTTAATAACTAAAACTTGGCCAATATGGCAATATACAATGTGTGTTTGTTGGTTACAACTTTTGTACTATAGTCAACACAAGTAGTGACACTGATCTTCAAGACAATCATTTAAAGATGTAAACAATTTATGTCAACTGTTTCTCATCATCATTTGTATGAATTTGAAGATTTATTAAGGACATTTGGCAGGATATGTGAGGCCATAACCTGCAAAGAAGTTTGTGCACCAGGATTTAAACCAAGCCAACGTTAGCAGTGCAAGCAAAGTATTAAAAGATTAAAAATAAAGTTTAATGACTTGATTTTAAAGTATTTGTATTAGTAGTGATCCTAAAATCAAAGTAGTTTTTCTTAGGAAGTAAAAAACAAAATGAATTTCAATTTTTTTTTTTTGTCTTTTCTGTCATTTGCTGGTCATCTCATCACTTTTTGTACCAATTTCTCAGTTTTTATGTTCAGAGGGTTATGATGCAATAATAAGGACAGTTGTATGGTAGTCTATTTTAGTTTAGATTTCTCTCAGGGAAGCATGGCACAGAAGGGGGCCTCCCAAAACTCAGAAGGGGGTAAAAGCCTATTGATGAAGATGAAGAATCCAGCCTCCTAATTTTAAGTACTCATACACGCTATTCAGCTTAAGTTGGTGAATAGTTTAGTCATGAACCACCACAAAATTTTTCCACAGGAGTGTTTTTCAACTAGTGGACACAAATAGTGGCTCAACTGAGTTAATGTAAAAGAAATCCGTCAACAAGCATCTCTTTTAGGTGGTAAAATCATCAAATGAGTCTTCCCGCCCTGGATTTTCTTTCATTGACTTGAATGACTCTGGCGGTTGAGAGTATGTCATGCTCACTCAAATGTCTCGCTGATGGTGGCGTGTGTGTCGGATCATTTAGTTCCCTTCAAAATGGTTGAGCTGAATCGTGCTGATATTTGTGTCATGTTCGTGAACGGGCGCTGTCAGTTGGGACTGGTCATCTATTAGCTGCCCCGGACTATTTTAATTAATAGTAACTTTATTTTTGAATTGATTTTTTTAATATTTACTATGGACACTATTAACTTACCACTTTGTTCTCACATAATGTACCATCTGATAATAAATGATGTAACAAAAGTTCTGTAATAATTTTGGCAATTGAAAAAGAGTGTCCATGGAGTTTTTTGCTCATTCTTCTCCATATAGATCTACGCTTTGGAATGAGCACCTACGGTACTTTCACAGTTTTTATGTCTTGTGACTGGGACTGTAGCACCATAACTATTTTTGTACTAGTTTAATTTTATGTCTTTTGACAATTCAAAAGTGCCCGTAATTGGCCTAGTTGAAATAAATGATTTGATTTTGATTTTGTATGTAGTGGAAGTGACTGTAAGACTCGTGCTGAGTTAAATTCAGCTCCTTTAATAATATATAGCAGTGATAGCCGAGTGGTACGACCGTTGGACTGCCAAGTCAAAGGTTGCAGGTTCGAACCCCGGCACGCACCAATGTCTTTTAGAATTCATGTGCGTATTATAAATTAATTATCACTTGCTAAAAACGGTGAAGGAAAACATCGTGAGGAAACCAGCACACCTGAGAGATTTTTCAACGGTGTGTGAAGCCATGTCAGAGGCCTACGGGCGGTTTAAACTCTGACACCAGGTTGTTCATCAACCATACGATAAGAAGAAGCTCCTTTAATTATCCTTACATTCCAGGGTGTCGGTAGCCTATTTAGTTTGGCCGTCTGTGAGGCCCCTTAAATTGCATTTACTGTTTGTTGCAATTTCTTACATGCAAATACAAAAAATTACATGTTTTTATGCTACAAATGCGAACTTTGATTATTTATCAATGTTTACAGCCAGTAGGTCAAATTCTAATTAAATAATTGATTTTATTATTCAAGATTCAACAAGATTAAATTTTATAAAAACTTACAGAAGAGATATCTTCAAAAACAATTATATTAAAATTATTTTTTTAAATGCAATAACCAACTCTATCAAATGTAACAAGCTTTTCCATTTTTCAATACCTTTACAGATTCACATTAAATATTTATATGCTCATGCCTAGGACCCAGTGCAGACTACAGGCTAGATTTAATCCTGAATAGAGAATATAATTTTCTGAAATAATACACAAAGACGAAGACACAGCCAAACGTTTTTCAGCACATTTTAAGCATTTCATGGTTTTATTACTATGTAAATTCACCAGTTATTTAAACCCTTTTCATAATTAAGGTTAGATAATTTAGAATTGTTTTGTTTTCGTTTTACCAAAAATAAAAATTAGAAAAACAATTATTCCAACAAGCTTTGTTTACATAATTTATTATTTAATGGATTTCCTTGTGCATTGTATGATACTAGTACCCGAGCTATAAGCAGCTAATTTCTCTAGGTGTAGCGTTTGCCAGAAAATATATAGGTTTAATTTTGACAGTAATAACATCTTGTTTTCACCAAGAAACAAGTTAAATACTAGTTTGATACACAACTTGTTAAATACTTGTCAAGATGTAATTATTTGTTTTAAACATGTATTGAGACTGTTTCAAACAATTTTCTGGAACATATTTTAGTACTTTGTCCTGATTAATTTCATATTTGCTTGTAAACCCAGTTTTATGTTCATTGACTCAGTTAAAATCTAATTATTTTGGTACCTGGAAGCATTATTTAGAATACTTAAAGAAGGTTCCTGCCTTAATACTTTTAAACAATTACAAAAAAACATAACTTACCGTTGAATTTCTATATGGGCTTCCTTGAGGATTATAAGGCGGCATAGGCCTGTGTTGCGGCCAGCCGGGGCCCGGACCATAGCCCGCCGGCGGCTGCTCATAACTATTAGGGTAGCGGTGTGGCGGCGCCCCGCTTGACTGTAATAACGAATTCAGCGTGGGTGTGGGGCCAGGTGCCTGCGACACCGCTTGCCCTCCCGGGAAAAAGCGCGGTTGCTGCGGTGGAGGCCGCGGTTTGCCGGGAAAACCTGGCCGTGGCGCGTAATAAGGATCCGCGCTTTCTGCGTATCTATACTGGCCGTATTGGTCCGTCACTGGCCTCTCTATGCCTCGGTCGTGGCCGGGCGCCTCGCCACTGTCGCGTGGCTGCCCCGGTTCGGCCGACATCGGCGATTTGCTCTTTGTGTTCACGACGCCATCGGGCGGAACGCGCCCGACGGACTTGTCGGTGCCGTTTTGCAACAAAGCGTTCCGAGATTCACTGAGCTGCTCCGATGGATTCTGCTCAACGTTCGCTTCACTACGCTGAGTCTCTGCCTGCGTCGCAGCCATGTTCGGCTGACAACGGCCGTCCCTGCTTACACTCGCTCTGGCGATCGACCGGCTCGCTTACGTTACATCGGAATCGGGCGTCGGATTGCAAAACCGCGACGCGGACACTTCCATCACTAACAAGAAGATGAACTATACACAAATAGTAACGCGAAACGGACGAATTATCGTTCACCGACGCACACACATCGATCACATATCTACTCCATTGGCGTAAACGAGGTTAGGGAAAAGGTTACATATCTAGAAGGCGATTTTGTCACGCTATAACTGAACATTTCATATCACTATCACGTTAATAACACTCCGTATACGTTCACTTATGACAAAACTCATTCCCAAACCAACAACCAAGTAAAATACTTAAAAACAGAACAATAGAATCACGAAACTTCCAAAATTATTAGCGTCCGCCATTACGGACTTGAAATTCTGCGCTTGACGACGCTTCTGCCTATGTTCACTCCGGTCACAAAAAAACATTTTTGTTAAAACTTTTACCATAGATAGCTTAAACTAACTCTAAAATATTTATCTCGATATTTTTTGAGTTTCGATTATACTAAATAATTAGCTAATTGTACACTAATTGGAGAAAAATAACCCAAAATTATCTGTGCATGTTTACATTTTTGTACTATTGCGACCACGTAGTTACTACGGCGGTACCAACATAAAACATGCTACAAAGTGACAAGTTCCGCTGGCGCCAAGGCTTTCGTTGCTAAGTTCATTTCAAGTAATTTGCAATTCTTTATTTTCACAAAGATTCAATAGATTATTTGAATTCAAGTTAATTTACGTAAATATTTTTTATGCCTATTTATTGTATTTGGGATTGGTATAGATACTTTACTTCATCTTCTATAAAAACGTGTGTGTAAAACAGATTCCATTTCCGTTTGCATACCAACGTAACAACTTTAATCTTTTAGGCATAGATTATAGAACAATTTCTATTCTATTCTATTTTTCTCTTATGGCAAGTCAAGACGATGTCGACTATTCTGCCAGTGTCAAGAGTGACTTAGAAAGACAAGTGTGCATAAATAAAACGTAAAAGTTTAGAAAAAAAAAAAATAAAGAAAAAAAGTCGGATCCTCGATTGATATGGTCGAACACGACGTAGATCTTGTTGGGTTAGTATAGGACTGAAACAAACAAAAAGATAAAATAAATATATACATTATAATTGTTAGAACATAAAATATATAATATGCCACAGTCAGACATGACAGCTTAGAGTTTAATGTTGTTGTGGCGGATGAAAATCATCAACGCCAGCAGTAGTTCTGGGGAGGAATAAGTCAATAGAGAGGGGAAATTAGTTGGGAGAGGGATCTTAAATTTGGGGAGGCGACTATATAAATCCAAAGAAGGGAGGTTGTTACTACATTCAAAGAAAATGTGGTCCAGAGTGCCTTCGTCCAAACCACACTCGCAGAGAGAGGAATCACGAACGCGAATTTTGTGCAGAAAAACAGGGGTGCAACAAAAACCTAGTCGGATACGACAGAGGACTGAGATAACCGTTTTGGAGACTTTTTTATGGGGAAAGAACCAAGGTTTAGGTTTTATGGCTGGTTGGACTGCATAATAAAACCTTCCTTTATGTCTTCCAGAGATGTTCCATTCCTCTTGCCATGCAGATTGAAGTCTGACTTTAGGAAGGTTGAGCAGGTCATAGCTCTGATGGGTATTGTGGGTGAGATCAGCTACCGCTGAAGAGCAGGCATCTTTAGCCAAAGCATCAGCGCACTCATTTCCCTTGATACCACAATGACCAGGTATCCAAACTAACTGAACCTCCTTTTGATTGCTAGCACATGAAAATAAAGATTTTTTAATTTTTAAAACTAAAGAGCTGTGCAATTTACTTTTGAAGGGATTCTGAACTAAGGCCTGCAGACAGCTAAGAGAGTCTGTGAAAATAACTGCTTTTTCGATGTTGTGGTGTGACTCTATAAAAAGGCAAGCCTCTAATAGAGCCACACACTCGCCAGTAAACACAGATGACTCCTTAGGGCACCTATATTGCAGAATAATTCTGGAGTTTTGATAATAAACTGCAGCACCAGTGTAGTCGATATCACTAACTTTTGAAGCATCAGTGAAAAACCTTTGGAAACCAGTCCATCGTTCTCCCACCACCGCGTTGAATCTCGAGTTCGCCGAAGGCGAGTTTTTGAAGATACCAATGTTGAAAAGGATTTTCGGAATAAAACATAGGACATCATATGGGAAGTTAAAGAGAGGTAATGTGGAATACTGGTCTATGGGATTTCCTAAATTTTGAATTTGGCGGAATTCTTTAATAATGAGGGGAAGTTCTTTATTTTTCCAATAGCTTGAGTTTCTGCATAGAGCATCAAGTTCAGTCAATCGTTCTAAAAGGGGATGTGAGGTTCTAGGTATTACCCTAGCCAGAAAACGGGAAGCTAAATACTGCCGTCTCAAGGCCAGGGGTGGTTCAGCACACTCGACCTGCAACGCGCTAATGGGAGAAGACTTCATACAACCAGTGATGACCCGAAGACATTTTGACTGAATCCTGTCTAACCCAGCCAAGGCACCCTTGTTGCAAGGGACTAAATGGAACGTTCCATAATCTAAAATGCTGCGAATTAAAGCGTTATAAACCAATTTCATTGTATAAGGGTGAGCACCCCACCAGACACCCGCAAGAACCTTTAAAATCGAAACTATTTTTTCACATTTTTGAATTAATAAATTTATATGCTGAGTACCTTTTAATTTTGAGTCAAGGAAAACGCCTAAGAATTTTACTTTATTAACTAAAGGGATAACATTGCCTGAAATATCCACTGATACTTGTGGGATCAGTCTTTTGCGGGAGAAAATCACTGCCGAACTTTTAGGTGCTGATAAGGTCAGACCGTGATTTAAAAGCCATTGATTCAAAGAGTCCAGGGAGAGGCAAAGAGATGACGCTGCGTCTTTAATGGAGGAATTTGACACATACAGAGCTAGGTCATCTGCATACTGTAAAATGTGACAGTTATTGTTAAGGCAGGAGCCAATATCCACAGTGTACAAATT
The DNA here is from genome assembly GCA_943136025.2 of Agrotis puta. Classification (NCBI taxonomy): domain Eukaryota; kingdom Metazoa; phylum Arthropoda; class Insecta; order Lepidoptera; family Noctuidae; genus Agrotis; species Agrotis puta. Next base: position 10,451,846 of record OW964186.2, on the reverse strand, counting down.
ATAAAGAAGGGGACTGAGGACGGAGCCTTGAGGAAGTCCCTTCCATGACTGCCTTTTCTCAAAATGTTCTCCCTGGACTCTCAGGACCAAAGAGCGTGACGAGAGCAGTCCACATATGAATTCAATCATCTTGACCGGAAGTCTCAGCTGATGCAGTTTCTGCCTGAGTACGGGAAGAAGGACATTGTCATATGCAGAGGAGATGTCGAGGAAAGCGGCAACAACGGATTCGTTCTTTGAGAACGCTAGACGGATATCCGTAACTAAAACGCCAACGCTATCCATTGTGCCGAGGCCTTTCCTAAAGCCAAATTGACAGTTCGGCAGTAAATTTCGCGATTCGATTGCCCATTCCAGTCGGTTTTTAATCAGGTGTTCCATTAGTTTAACCAAGACTGAGGACAGAGCGATTGGTCTAAAGCCATTCGGGTCATCGACGTGTTTGCCTGGCTTCAGTAAGGGAATGATGATTTGGAGTTTCCATTGGTCAGGAACCCATCCATGATTGAAACAAAAATTAATGATATTCAGGAAGTACAGTTTAGCCTTCTCTCCAGAATTAACAAGAAAAGAGTATGGTACTCCGTCAGCTCCGGGGGCTGAGTCCCGGACATGCCCGAGCACCACACTCAGTTCTCCCAAAGTAAATGGTACATCTAACGGGTCCTCTGAGGCGATTTGTATGGGTAAATTGAATAATTCAGATGACTGTGGTACGTACTGGGGAGCAATTCTGTCAAAAAAAAGTTCAGCTGTTTCCCTAGTCATTGGTGAGGAGATTGATGGCGAGCACCCTCGTCTGTACCTATTAATTTGTTTCCAGACCAATGATGCTGGAGTAGCAGGAGATAAGGAGGTACAGAAGTTAATCCAACCCATGCGTTTCTTTTTGCGGAGGAAACGTTTTGTTTTGGCATTAATTTGTAAATATGTGAGGAGATTCTCAGTACTCATATCTCTATTATAGCATCGCTCTGCGTCTTTCCTTTCTCTGATTGCAGAAGTGCACTCTGGATCCCACCAAGGAGGGGAGGGAATCTTGTTGCGGGCACTGTTCTTCAGAGGGAAGCAGGCATCCGCACTGGAGGTTACAGCTGTTACAAATTCCTCATAACAAATCTTGGCATGGTGGTGACCAGTATGATCTACAAAAACTGAATTTAAATTTGGAATTACGTCAATCTTGTCCTCCAATAGTGAAGCAAACCTATCCCAATCTGGTTTGGACAAGTTATACTTCAGGAGTGGAGGAGAATTTTTTTCTAAATATGTCTTATTAACCAAGGATATAACAATAGGGTAATGGTCACTACCATGCGACAGGGACGTACATTCCCAATTGGTTGAAGACGCCAACTCAACCGAGCAGAATGTTAAGTCAACACAACTTTTTTGTTGACCGGGAGAAGATCTGCGTGTTGGGCAACCATTATTGAGGATGCATAGGTCCAGATCATCCAAGATATCAACCAAAGCCACACCAAAGGCATCACAGCGCTCAGATCCCCATCTGTAATGGTGACAATTAAAGTCACCCATAACCAGAATTGGTCCTACAACGTTGGAAAGCATGTTTCTCAAAAAAGTTAAAAATTCATGCTTAGGGTGAGCAATGTAAACTGAAAACACTGTGATACCTTCGACCCTTCCTGCTACAATACTCATATCACCTGTGAGCGAAGGTAAGGGGAAAGGGGAAAGAGGTACCCGATTGTTGACTAGGAGAGCCGAACCTCCATAGCCATCAGATCTGTCACATCTGAGAATGTTAAAGTGTGGCATACGGAAACTAAGACTTGGGGTCAGCCAAGTCTCAGCTATTGAACAAGCCAATGGCTTGTACTTGTTTAATAGGAATATGAGGTCGTGCTTTTTATGCCACACGCTCCTCACATTCCACTGTAGAAATGTTTGGCGAGACGCCATTTTTAATATTTAAAAGTAAAGTTACAATTTGGTCGGCAACGTTGGACGGTAAATGGTTGTTAGAAGTAGAAGAAATAATTATGGGGATGAGTTTAATTAGTAAGTCAATAATAGAACTATTATTGGAAGAAACATTATTTTGAAGAGAACAGCCATTGGGCTGAGTGGGTTGGGGAGAACTAACTATCTGTTGGTGAGAAGCTTTATCATAGGATGGGGAAAGGGGGCCATGAGTCTTAGGTTTAAGAGTCACGGTTTTGCGATAGGATTGAGAAATTGGAGAAGTCGGGGTTTTTGCTGCAGTAGCATAGTTGCGGGAGACTGATGGAATAGACTTGTTAGCCTCAGCATAAGGAATGTTTTTTTCCGCCATGACAGTCTTAATTGCCCTCTGCCTGCCATACTCAGGGCATGACCTGCTATTGGCATAGTGATTACCCGAGCACAGCACACAGAAAGCCTCACCCTCAGAAATACTGCACACATCACCTGAGTGATCATGGCCGCACTTACTGCAGCGAGGTTTAGACCGGCACACATTCGCTACATGACCAAATCTGCAACATTTGCGGCATTGGATTGTCGGGTATATGTATTGCTCAACAGGGAGAGAAGTATAGCAACAGTAAACCCGTTTAGGCAGAACTTGTCCATCAAAGGTCAGGACACATGTTTCAGTCGGTTTCCACTCATTCGTACCGTCTTTTTGTATTTTCCTATTAATACGTCGTACTTTGAGTATTCGCCCACAACCTGAGGGTACAGTTAAATATGTGAGGGCTTCTTCTTCCGAAATATCAGTAGGAACACCAGTTACAACACCCATCCTGGTTATATTGAATGTTGGAATTGTTGCCGAGTACCCATGTTTAGACAACAGGTTATTAACTAGGAAGGAGTTTGCATCCTGAGGGGAAGCAAACTCTACTGAAACGCGGTTTCTGCCAACTTTGGTAACACCACCGCGAACAACGTTCGCTACGTTATTATTAAGAAGTAATTTACCAAAGATAACTGGGTGAAGGGTGGTGCCAGCATTTGGTTGGTTCTCTATACGAGAAACGTGCACAACATAAGGAGCCTTATCTAACACTGAATACTTGGAACGTCCAATTTGAGTTTTCAGTTGCTTGGTAGGAAGGGACTGTGTTAAAATGTCATCGTCTCCGAGACGTTTGCGGGAACTTTGGGGTGCGGAAACATCCATCTCTGCTACGCTACATACAACATCCGCGAATTGAGATAGCGGGTTCGGAGACAGAGGAGATGATGGGACTGGAATATCTGGAGGGTCGGGATCCGGGGGTTTATTTTTATCCATCGTGGACTTCGGACTTAAAAGCTAAACAAACACAGTACAAACCTGTTTACAAACACAAGGACAACACACTTAAACAATAACAAGACACAGAAGAGTCAACAATCACTCGAAATGACTTAAAATTCACAGAAAAATCCTAAACACACGTGTCTACCAAGAACTCGTCTGTCAGCCTATAGAACAATTTAAACATGGAAATTATTTGTTTTTGTTAATCTTTTTTTCAAGAGCTTATGCTATGTCAAACACTCATCTCCCAAATCAGTTTTGTAAATGTTTCTTAAGTTGCTTGTTGCATGTATGCCTTTAATGAGCTCTCTTCTGTAATTTTATGTAATAAAATAATAATGTCTATTCTCTATTTAAAACTATTTTGTCTATAGTTCCGATTAGAAAGTTGAAAGCTAGCATTAGTCGATTTTTAAAAGTATCGGAGTTCTTTTCTTTTACCAATCTTTTTAAGTTTATTAACTACAAGAATTCAGAAATCTTTAAAAGGTTCCCAAGCATAAAAATATAACTGTTTATAACAGGTGTTTAGGAAATGCATGTTTTCCTTTTAGATGATCTTAGGCGATTAATATCCTTACTAAGACAAATTAAAATGTGTGGCTATCTGAGTTCTGAACATCTTACAGAGCGATTTTCAAGCACGTCACCAATTCACCATGGTTTTCGGAATTTCGGGTAGAGGCACAGAGAGAGGTAACTCGTCGTCCGAATTCCGTTACGGGGCCGTGCTAGGTGCTGGGGTCAACGGCGCGGCGAGTCGTGTTCCACGCGCGCCTCAAAGAGTTGTCAGTAAATTGATGGGGTCCCATAGGGCTAAAAGCGCCTGCCGGGGTTGCGGGATCGTCTAAACAAGATACCCGGCTACCTAGTTAAGGAACACGGTGGATTTTAGTTAGTACGAATCTTGTCACGGTCTGCCAATGGATGGGTGACCAAAGTAAAGCAACGGTCGCCAAGGTATATCTTTGGATGGGTGACCAAAGTAAAGCAACGTTTGCCAAGTTCAATCTTTACATAGGTGACCATAGTAAAGTAACGCTTGCCGAGGTCTATTCTTAGATGGGTTCCTAAAGTAAAACAATGTTAGTCAAAGTCTGTTCTTAGATGGGTAGCTTAAGTAAAGCAACGTTTGCCAATCTTTGGACGGGTGACCAAAGGAACGCTCGCCGAGGTCAGTCTTTGGATGGGTGACCAAAGTACAGCAACTCTTGCTGAGGTCAGTCTTTGGATGGGCGACCAATGTAAAGCAATGCTTACCATGACCTGTATTTGACTGGGGGTGTGACCAAAGTAAAGCAACTCTTGCCGAGGCCAGTTTTTGGATGGGTGGTCACCGTAAAGCCACGATTGCAGAGGTATGTCTTGAGATGGATGACTAAAGCTTTGGTGGGACATCTTTTGTCACACATCACACACAACTACCATTTACGATCTGTAACAACTACTTGTAGATCGTGAATTGAACTCACGACGTGCACCGCAGCAGTCAATCCTCGGTTACCAACAGAGTTAATTTTGACAGGAGTTAATTAGCTTTTGCACCCTCACGTGTAGCGAATGCAATGCGTGCAGGAAAATTGACTAGCTATGTAAAAACTAACGTAACGTATAATTATGAAGTATGTAAGTCCATCGACTTACGATGCTCACTCTACAATAAAACAAAAACAAAGCGCATATTTTAAAATTTGATTTATTTTCATGTCTTCGTTATACAAGTTTTGTTAATTTGTTTGCAAAAATATCGTTATCTTCCCCAATGTTATTACACCAATTATGTTTTATTTCAATCATGTAGTACCGGTATGTTTGAACACAAGATTATTATTATTGCTACTTTACACTAGTTTCATAGTAAAATGATAAAAAGGTTCACTCAAAGAGGTGATGTTGTGGCTTCTTGAGAAAATCGTTACAATTTCTATCTAAACACCTCGCAACATAAAACACGGGAACATGCTAATTTTAATTGAGCGAAATTCTATAATATAAATGCCAAATATATATCTCATTTCATAAAATAACGTAATATAGCATTTTAATAAAAAAAAAAATATCTATAAAAGTACACATAAATTAGTTATGGCATAAATCTATTATCTAAGTATAAAACAAATCTCAAATTTAACCTAATTTAAGTACAAAGATCACGGGTCTCAATCTATAGGATAACATTTGAAATTATATGTGATGACAGATCTCGCTGGTGTAAGCTCGATTGAATGCAGTTAGTATAATAATATTAATTTAATATGTACATGGAACGAAGTATTTGTTGTGCTTTATACAATGTTTCAAGTTAATAATGATCACGATTTGTATAAATATCTCGTCTTGAAAGTTATTAATAAAATGCCAACAATTAGTAGAGTTAAACCCAGTTTCTGTGCGGTTAATCAACACAAGCTACATAAAATACTGATTTCATTGGCTGTCAATACTTCAGCCAAACAATCAAAGCAGTTTACATACATTTAGCTCATTTTTGTGTTGATTATCCAGCAGAAACCGGACGGCCTACCACGAATGCCCGTAGTCAACATAAGAACTAAATCTGAACTTTTTAAATTCGAAATATGTTATTTTGCATGTAACCTTTATTTAAAAAGGTTAATATTAATTGGGTTTATTGTACAAGTTTAGTCAAAATGCTACATGATACTTGTATTTTCTATAAAAAAAAAACTTTTGATTGGTGTCACATTTACTTCACGCGTTCGTGCTAGGATGGTGTTAGAAGCGTATTTACATTACAATTGAAAACCGGAATGTTTCACTCTACCGTGTCAATAGATGATTTCTCTTTCACTTACATAATATTATCAATTTCGATATGCCACTATCAATTTTATACTTTCCATATTAATACTGCAACAGTCTGATTGTTACTTCGTTTAACTTAAATATTTTATTACATTGAGTTTTTTATAAGGCAATTTTTCGTGTTTCTTTAGATTCTATATCAAAATGTTTGAACATTTGAGACAGAAGCTTGTGTTACATTGAACACTGGACAGTATTGTCGCGAAGTTAATGCTTTAATCAGGAGGAGCCGAACTCTGCCATCCAGGAGAGGTACTTCTGGATGTCGCCCTTTGACACGGACTTGTTGCACTTGGACAGGGCTTCCATAAAGTCCTGCTTGGTGACGGGAAGGTCCAGCTCTTCCTTGGCAAGTTGTTTGATCTGCTCGGGCTTTAGGCCAGCTATTTTGCGTCGCATCGACATCATTGATGCGTCCCTGGAAATTGAATATAGGTTTTATTATTCTTATTTCTACCAGTTGCGTTATGACATTCAAGTAATTTTTCTAAATAGATTTGGGGCAGAGGTGTGATAAATGGTCTACCAGCTGAGTTAAGTCACATATAAGATAGGGGCGATAGGGCTATTAAAATTGATATGAAAAAAATTTAACTCTGCCAGCCATGCACTAACATCTCTTAAAAATAATCATCTACTTTTTATAATCATTTTCTTAGATCAATGTGGCTGTGACACATTCACTTACTATTATAAAGTTTGCATTGATAAAAACTTCTTTGTTGGGAACAGCGGATGGGTCTTTCAGGCTCGTACTGACTAAAACCACACCAATGCTCCACACTTGCATGGGGGCAGAGGGATTTATTACAACTTCCACTGCTCAATCTTGTCTAATCTAATGCCGTTGTAAGTCAAGTTCATCTAAGAAAACTACCAACCTGCAGACATTAGTAATATCAGCTCCGGAGTATCCATCAAGCTTCTTAGCGATGGCCCTCAAGTCAACTTCGGGGTCCAGTTTCACCTCTCTCAAGTTGATCGCCAGGAGTGCCTCGCGTCCCTCTTGCGTCGGCAGCGGGATGTAGATACGCTTCTCCAGCCGCCGTCGTAACGCCTCGTCTATGTCCCAGGGGAAGTTTGTTGCTGCTAACACCATTACTACCTGGAATAATTAAATAAATAAATAAAATACCGTGATCCCGGAATGTAAAGGACTATTGAAGGACATCGTGGATTTTAGCCAGTACAATTCATTTGATAATTTTACCACACTGAAAAAAAAATGGTGCACACCATGTTTTTGTTTACCAATAAACAAAAACATGGTGTGCACTTAGGAAGTATCAATTTCCATATTTCTAGTGGTAGACTTTTTATTCCTAATTAACACACATACAGTTGGTAAGTTTTGAGATAAATACTACACGTTTCAACTAAGAATAAGATTATTATCGTGGATCGAGTTTACATACACTCCAACTTTTTGTTCACCATTTTTCACCACCATCATCAGCGTATAGCAGCCCACTGATGCACATAGGCTACCATATCAGTCGATCATCAGCTACTCTCATTGAACTGTTATCTTATCATTATCATCTTATAACTCACTTTAGCAGGCTCATCATTGGCCGAGCCGAGTCCGTCCATCTGCACTAGTAGTTCGGACTTGACGCGTCGCGACGCCTCGTGCTCGCTGTCCGAGCCGCGTCGCGAGCACAGCGAGTCTATTTCGTCTATGAATATCGTGCTTGGCGCGTAGAACCGGGCCTGGAAATAATTACAATTTTATTTTATAATCAAACCTCTGCCGTCACTGTCATAAAACGATACCGTGGTCCCAGAACCCAAAGGGCACTCGACGGAACAGGATGGTCTTTTACGACCGAAAATAATTTTCAATCCAAATCCCGTTTCATTTGTTTTTGACAACTGCTTCTGATTGGTCACCTTAAAGACTCGGATGGCCAAATTCGGTCATTGATTAGTTATAGACAAAAATCCAAATGAAGATAACAACCGTGATAGATTATTAATTTCCAGCGTGACTTAGTTTTTCAATCCATTCCAGATTTTACCAACAAAAAAAAAGTTCATGATAATACCAAACTGACACTGAATACAACTTTAGACAGAATAATAAATGGAATTATTGAAATTCGTGACTGTAAATGTTATAGAAACCTTTTTGAATTCATTTTTCGTGAACGATGAATAATTCTATCAAAAAAAAACCTATGCTTAGAATCACTGGCTAGTAGTATTCGTCCATTGACCTATAAACATTTACAAAAAATTGGTGACCTGCCTTAGATAGGTAGCAACTATACATAAATTGTTAAAACGTGGAATCATATATCCCAAGCGGCAAGCAAGATATAATAATTCTTCATGTTCTAATGCGAGGCCCAGTTTATATATTACTAACGGGGCCACCCTTAGAGGGCCAAAGCCTGCCGGGATCGCGGAACTGTTTCACCAGGTAATCCGTGATCCTGCATTGTAAAGGGCTATTGAAGGATAACAGCCCCTCTCATCCCACCCACCCTGGATGGGAGGAGTCATTTGATGATTTTACCAAGATAAAATAAAGGGACAAGCAAGATTAAATAATTCTTCATGCACTAATGCAAGGCTCAGTTTATATCTTACCATTTCAAAGAGCAATCTGACTAGTTTCTCGGACTCGCCGCGGTATTTCGAGGTGAGGGTCGAGGAGGAGACGTTGAAGAAGGTGGTGCCGCACTCGGTGGCCACTGCCTTCGCCAGCATGGTCTTCCCGGTGCCGGGTGGACCCACCATCAGCACGCCCTTCCACGGCCGTCTGATGCCCTGGAACGAGGAAAATGTATGTAGTACAGACAAAGTATAGGAAAAGCTGTGTGAAATGAAATGAAATGATATTTGAAATGATATGAAATTAAATGGCATTTATTTTTGCAAGTAGCTTATTATAAACACTTTTACACCTCGTTTTTTTACAAACTGGATGAGGCCGGTGTTTCGTACCTGACTACTCTGAGAAGAACCAGCCGAAACAAACTCAGAGGTCACTGTCTCTTTTAAAGTCCAGACATATATTCGTCATTGTGTTTTGTTGTACTTACTACCGTATTTACTTAATATATATTTTGTATTAAAACTATAAATAACCAAATTTCGGATTTATTCTTTTGTTTGTACTGTAAGTTCTCACTTCTTGCTAAATTTCAGAATTCTAGGTCAACCAGAAGTACCCTTAGGTTTTGATGTCATCGCAAAAGTAAAAATATGCGACAAAACGCAGCATCAACGGTCGTATCTTTTGTCTGCGTTGACTTAGCTGTTTTTACTCTGCTTCAGTTGATGGTAGACCTGAATGTTTGATATTAATTTCAGCTTGATACCTCCACGGTTTCATGAGAAAAATGGTCTTTGCAGACGGACAAATAAGTGATCGCTTAAAGGTTCCGTTTTTTTTTTCATTTGACGTACAATACCCTAAAAAAAGAATGATCCAATATGGTGCAGTCGTTCGGTAGTTATGCGCTCACAGACAAACTAAAGCGACCTTGTATTGCACACACCGCTACATATTAAGCTATGCAAAACCAGTATTAGCTTACTTGTATGTGCGGGGAGACACAAAGCTAGACCACGATAATCTGGTTTTGTGTAGCTCGATGTGTGGCCGTAATATGTAAAGATACTAACTTTAAAGAAGTCGGGCATCCACATGGGCAAGACTACGGCCTCCTCCAGCAGTCGCTTGGCCTCCGCCAGGTCCGCGATGTCATCCCACCGGATGTTGGGGTTCTTTTGTACTATGTCACGTTCTGGAAAATTACATAAGTAGCGTTAAAAAAGAAAGATATAAGGACACAGCATAAATCTACTTCGACATGAGTCGTTTTAAAAGTATCGACTGCAGAAATTTTTTCTTTACTTTACAACTTAGATTTTAAAATTTCCAGATTCCGTGTTCGAAACAAAACGTTTTCACTGACGCCACGTTTTTATAAATGTGTGAGTGAGCGCCACGCGCACATTTAAATGTTTTCCTTGGAGATGTTCACTTGTTTTACGTAGGAATCGAACGACGGGGTAATTTTTCTACCGTGTTATTGCCTTGACGGGGCCTGTAGAGGGCCAAAGCCTGCCGGGGTCACGGGACTAACGGATTACCGTGACCCCGGTACGTAAAGGGCTATTGAAGGACACCGTGGATTTTAGTCAGTACAAGTCTGACAGTCCCAGACAGTATTATAAAAAAAAAACGTGTTATTGCCTTCAATTCTCGGTAGCCGACTAGTTTATAAATTAAAGAAAAAGTAGATCGGGAATCGGGATGGAAATTTATTGGACAGCAACCAATCTAACGCGCTATATTGTAAATTGGTGGACGATGTATTTTAAAATAACAGTAGCATAATGTCACATCAATTGTGGGTTGAGACATTTTAAATTGTGTCTTCAGCATAATTTAAGTGTCTTTGCTGATAGCTACAAAAAAAAAATTCCGGATGAGCGCTTTCACAAAGGTTTCTAGTAGGATTCAGGGAATAGCTAAGCAAGTATTGCGAGCTCTCTAAACAGGGTATCGCGTCCTTTTAACACAAAAGGCAACCAAATAAACAGGGTTGTTTTTGGTCAGTAAGTGTCTGAAAGTTTCTTCGCTTCACACTGGGCTCCAGGACTGATTTGATAATATTTACACAAAAAAGGGGGGGCCTTACATGTAAAAATAAGCCATTTTACTAAAAAACAATATTAGTCCGTAATATAGATTATAAAAAATATTAGACCCGTATTTTTTCTTTTTTTACGTAAACCAAAATTGACGAAGATACAACGCTTCTAAAAATCACAGAACATCACTCTGTCGGTACAATGTTACAAGCGTTATGACGTCACAAGCCCCCACTCCCGGATTTGGACGCGTTTTATCTTTGTCAATATTCATTGATTAAAAAAAAAACAAAAAATACGTGTCCATTATTTTTAAACATTCGAACTGATGGACTAAAAAGATTTTCAATTTTACCCTATTGTAGAAATAATATTACGTACCGAGCATGTCGACGAGGTCGCCGTCAGCCGCCGACGGGGGCTCGAACCTCCTCTCTTCCTCTTTATGTTTCTCGTCGTCTGTGTCGCCGTTGTTGTTGTCTCTGTCCTGTTTATCTTTGCCGTGATCTTTATTGCTTGTGTCTTTTGTTTTTGCTGTGAATAATGCAGAAATGAAGTTTTAGAACATGACTTCGACAAAATAGGAGAAACGAGATTTTTGGGACTTATATGTATGTATGACGAGCAGTCTCATTTCAACCAATACTCTGTCTACTCCTTGCGATAAGGCAGTATAAATCCCCTGTTACAAATTGTGGTTAAATCCCTGTTACCACGGTACTGTGTACGTGTACTTTTTTAAGCGCGAAAGAGTAATAATAAGCGTAGCAGAATTCTTTTCCATGGAATAGATTTGTATTTCCACCAGGAGTTTCATCGTCTGAATCCCAGAGCGAGCTCTTTTTCACCCTTCTTGTCCGCTGAGTCCTTTCTGCTAGTCTTTGTGGAAGCACTTAAAAAGCAGTTCTTACTCTTGCCAGACATTAATGGGTCCACTCCGCTTACAGTGGAACCCGGGATTTAGTTTCGATCATTTAGGGAAGAGACGAGAAAAGAGCGATGAGAATTTTAAGTAATATATACTCCTGTAATATCACAGGTTACCTTACCTGCTTTTATAGTACAGGCAGCAATCAACCTAGCTCAATCAGTCAAGATTTTTTTTTCGATTTTCAACCGTATCATAAAAGAAGTTTCATGTTCTACTAGCACTTTGCCCGCGACTTCGTCCGCGTGGGTTACGTACTTTCTTAATTCCCCCTTTTCACCCCCTTAAAGGTTAAATTTCCAAAAACCCCTTCTTAGTGCTCCCCTACATTATAATAGGAAGCCGTGTGCAAAATTTCACATTCCTAGCCCCAGTAGTTTCGGCTGTACGTTGATATGTCAGTCAGTCAGTTCTCCTTTTATATATATAGATTGTGCAAAGACAGATTGGGGTAGGGTCTGTACCTACAGAGACACGTAAGCACGACATGTACTGCAAATTCAACGACAATTTTACACCTACCTTCAAGCACCTACTAAAATACATAATATAAGTACGTCATAACTTAAAAATCACGAAACAATCACAGCAAACGACTGAAAAGCACGGCTATTAACAGAATTCTCACAAATGCTAAACAATAAAATGTAACATTATTGCTAAACCTAGCTGTGAAGTACGTGAGAGATCATTTTAATATCATGTCTATGTGTAATACAAAGAAAGTCAAGTTCAGAAGGTAAGTTCGGAGGTACCTACTCGAAACTAAGGAGTACATTGTCTTATCAGGTAACCGTGACCCCGGAACGTAAAGGGCTATTGAAGGATCACCGAGAATTTTTAATCAGTACAAGTCGGGTCAGAGCCCATTCGTACCCTAAAATTCGTCCCCCAGCATAAAAGTTGTGGATTCGGCCCCTATATAGGTGCCCATTGGTCTCCTGGTAGGGGACCAGTTAATATTTTAATAAAAAATATTATTTTTAAGGTACCCATTCGTACCCTCTAATATATATACAATATTAGTTAAAGATTCGGCACCTATTCAGGTGCCTATCGGTCCCCTGAGATAAAATTAGCTATATTTTACATAAGAAACGGTTAACATAGTACACTTGTGAACAATTTATTAACGGAATTAATTTAATAAATCATAACAGGTCATTGAAAAAAGAGCTTTGATCAATGATAATCCGTCATGATAATAATATAACCTGTCAATAGGCTTACGATGTAATATTGTCTCTTTACGAATGGCCTGTTAAAAAAAAACGGGTTATAAAATAGATAAGGTGTTTTGTTTGTATGTTGTGGCTGCCTGCCTCGGTGACATATTGGTTCTTGAAAGTGACTGCGAATACGAGACTGTTCAATGTATTTTTGGTCTTTTATTAAATGAAGTTCGTCTAACGAAATAAACAGTACTGTTAATATTAGGCTTATGTTTAACTTACGACCATATAAAGTAACAATTAACAGACAAAAATAGTAAATGATCATCAAAATTAAACCCGCATTTTAAATGTAAATTTACAGCCAAAGTTTTAACATCTCGCTATCCTATTTAAGCAAAATTACTCCAAATAAATCATTGTTCGGGGTCGCGGGACCAAGGGATTACCGTTACCCCGGTACGTAAAGGGCTTCATTACTGCCCGTGGCCCGCACGCGTTAAATTTGGAGCAAAACAATTCCTCTTTCCCTATACCATGAAGATTTCCTGCTATCTTTGGAATATCTAAATTCATACACTACATTTTTACTTATTTACTTTTTAAATTTTTAACTATTTATTTTATTTTTACAACATATTACAGAATGTCTTTATAAACAACGTTCCACGCTCTTGCCGCACCGGGCGGCCGGCCGGTACCGCCGCAAACGCTACGTCCCGCAATTTTTAAATCTGTAATATCTTCGAAAATATTCACTTAAATCATACGGTGTACAGGGCCATATAGATCTTTATTAAATGAACAATGTATTCAAGGTATTTAATTGGTTAAGGATTAATGCTGTATTGGTTAAAATCATTATTTGTCGTAAAATGTAAATGACAAAAAAAAGTTATTGTGGGTTATCCATAAGAGATAGACATATACCATCACGGACTTTTCTGTAGACCTTTTCAATGTGTACAATACTTAGTACATTATTTTGATAAAACTCGTAGGGTTCAGCCTGCGTTTGCAATGTAAGCGGAAAAAATGTAATTATTTACGACATCACATTAGAAACCTCAAAAATAGCAGTGTTGTTATTATACATATAAACCTTCCTCTTGAATCACTCTATCTATTAAAAAACCGCATCAAAATCCGTTGCGTAGTTTCAAAGATTTAAGCATACAAAGGGACATAGGGACAGAGAAAGCGACTTTGTTTTATACTATGTAGTGATAAACATGATATCTACCGAATTACTATACTCGTATTTTTTTATTTTACCCTTTTCTGCGCGACTGTACCAGGACTACCAAGCTGCAGTATACACATATACATGTACTTAATAAATATTCTTCAGGGGACGAATGGGCCCCTCAAAAGTTCCAGGGTACGAGTGGGCACAGGGTGCGAATCTTAGGGTACGAATGGGCTCTGACCCTACAAGTCTGCCCTCCCGTCCTGCCCTGGGTAATAGGACTCATTTGATGATTTTATCACGATAAAAAGGTGTGCCTTTCCCAGTTTCTTTCAAGTGCAATTTGAAATGCAAATAGTATAACATATTTTATCTTCGATTAATGTAGTTAGTGTTTAATAGGTGTTTTTAGTTTAGAGTGTTAAATTCTAAACTAAAAACACCTATTAGGTATGAGATAATAAGGATATTATTAGGTATGAGATTTATTTTTAGTATGTAAAATGCTAAAAATAAATCTCATACCTAAATTCTTTTTATAATAATTGTGTATTAGTTTTGTCTGGAGTACTGAAGCGAAGTGTTAAATGCGAATTTTATTGAGCATAGATGGATGGTAGGTATTGGTGGTTACTATTTCACTCAAAAAGTTCTGCACATTTGGATGTTTTTTTTTTAAGTAAATAAATAAAAAGGAACAGATACAATTCCAAACAGGACATTAGAACACAGACAGACGTCTCAAAGGATTATTCTGAACAATTTGACGTTCTACGTCGATATGACGCATACTTCCCCCTGCTATTATTTTATGTTATGCGTCATGTTTCGCGCAAATATTTTCTTTCTTTCTTTCCATGTTAATGTACAATGTCTTGCACCTTGACCTTGAAGGTGCAGTGCAGTTTGTTTGCAATGACACATTTAACAGTGATTGTCACATGCAGTGTATTTTCTGAATCGGCACGTAATACTGGTTTTTAATGTTATTTAAATACATACATATTAAAGTGCGCTTAGTTTAATTAATCGATCATGAGTACAAAAATCTGTCTATTCCAATTTTGCTTTGATATCAGCATTTAATTTATATAATATTCGCCGGCTTTGTATGTCAAAGTTATTCCACAAGAAAGTAATATCCGGATGAAAATATTTTTTTGTGGTAATCCACCTTATGATGAGGTGAATCTCTATTCGCTGAGAATTTAATCCAAATATGTTTAGCCGTTTTTGCGTAAAAGAGTAACACACATTCATCCAACCAATTTCACGAACTTTTGCATTAATAATAGAAAAAACACTGTACGGATGTAGCCTTCTGATCTCTCAATTTCATGTATTAACTATACAGTGTTTTGTACCTGTCATATTACTTCCTTGGTACATATTTTTTTATTAAGGTCTCCGCAGCGGCAGGCACGTTTTACATCCATAGAAGTAAACACTTATCACTATTTATGTAATATTGACACAAGTAATAAGACTTGCATTTTATTTATGAGTTGGCAATTTCTGCTTTTTGTGACAAAGTTTAGTTTTTATTAAAGTTTTTCCGGAACACGTCTTGTGGCAAAAAAAATGAGGAAGAGGTGACAATAATGCAAGGCGTTGACTGACTTTCTTGTCTCCTAATAAACTATGAGACACTTTACTAATAATTGATATTATAAATGCAATTTTAGGTAGTATTATTGTTTAATGGAAAATGTGAATTATATACCTATCATTTCGTATTTCTAGTAAAATTTTTCAGTAGCACAAAATATTATTCAAAAGACCGTAATTAGACGCCTTTAGATACTAATTTAACAGATCACCCAGACAATATAGCTATTGGATAAGCTATTATAACGTAAACTGTCAAGCCAAGCGGTATATGGGTTAATATCTAAGAGCACGATTTACAAAGCCCCGTGCTTTGAATACAAAATACACGTATAATTAATTAGTAAACATTGGTTCTAAGTCATGTACTTCCATATTAGCAACTGAGACCAACCTACTTCCTTTTACAACTACCTACCTTTAGAATTTTTTCCTCTGTATAAAAAATAGCTATCGTAAAACTCGCATAGCCTTTTAAAGCCATTGAATCGTGTTATTGTTAAAACATTGTTATTATAAATCGATTGTATGAAACGTATTTAGAATCTGTATTGATTCGATCAACCGCTGCCAGTGACCACAGATCGTATTGTATTATGAAACCATCTCATTGTTGCTTCCTGTGGTTATTCATTTACGTAAAATATCATAACAATATCCACGAGGTAGGTTGCATTCTATGCATCTATATGTCCTTGTGAATCAACTCTTGTCAGAAACGCCTGTACTTAAAAAAAAAAACTCACTAACCGTCCAAGCATTTCCTAGTACCTCAAAAAGTCACAAAGGTTTTCCCTTTCATAATTAGCAGTGAAGAGGAATTTCTGAAAATTTGACAGCATCCAAATGAGTCGCATAGGTATCCCCATTGGACCCACTGATTATTTAATGAAACTGTAACGGTTTTACGTCACTTGCAAAAACACAGATTCTAAAGTCTGAATTCGAGACAAACACGAAATTTAAAACTAGCTTTTGCCAGGTGCTTCGATCGCTCACCCTTTATTACCTATGTCACTCAGGACCGAACCAGCTTTGCATGAAAGAAGTTTTTGAAATGGGCCCAGTAATTTCGGAACCTATTCAACACAAACAAACTATCAAATCTTTCCTCTTTATAATATTAGTGTAGAAAAGTAAATCAATTGTAACTTACCGCTATGTGCCTTATTTGCTGCAGTCTTAGGATTCCTAACATCTGTCTTTCGATTCGAGGAGGTGGCATTGCGGTTCCCTGGCGCGATCTTCTTGTTGTCCGTGCGAGCCGTCCGTGGGTTACCTCGTGCCGATTTCATTGTGGGGGGACCTCTGTGGACAATGTACTGTGATTTAGTTTGATTTTCCTGTAAGGAAGTTGGCTGTAATTGGTTGGGATCGAGTGTGAATGTAGATGCATGTTGTACTGGACAGTGATTGCGCCTGTGTTCATGCATACGTAAGTTTTTGGTTTCGGCATACGGATAGTGAACCTTAAGGACGACGTAAATTGTAGTGAAGATATATGCTTCATATTCGGCTATAATACGCCTCGTCTAATGGCGTACCTAAGGATCAACGTTATGGTAAGCTACGCGCGTAAGCGTACAGGAGACACAGAACCCAAAAATATGAAAAGCAGTAGATTATAAGTGAAAGCCAAGCTTTTTGTTTTTTTTTGGGTTGGAATGAAGAAACGGAATGTCAGAATTGAGTGACTAAAGACCATCCTGTAACTAACTGCCCTCTACCTTCCAAGGTTGCGGTAACTAGTTAAGGCATTCCCGCGATCCCGGCTGGCAAGCTTTTCGGTTTGTATGAACCTTTTACTACTGGTAGCATCGTATTGCCCAACTAAGGACTTACTTATGACGCGACGCGATACAGAATTACATCGATTGACGATATCGGTCTATAACCTCTATATAACCTCCAGCCGAAGAAAATGTACTGTCCATACATTTTCTTCGGCCGTAGGTTTGTGCGATATCTGACCGATATCGTCAATCGATGCAATTGTGTATGGCGACGCGTCATGAGTAAGCTCCCTAAGGTTATTCCTTCTTGCCAACAAGTTGACGTAAACATCTCTTGTTATTATATTCATTATCAGCAGAATTTATCTTGTCATAAATGACCACATTATTTATAGATCTGTATATTTCCCACATTACGTAATTAACTACCTTTATTACTTAATCGCATCAAGAACATTATGCTTTGTGTAAAAACAAGAAACAGCTGTGCGATTTTTTGTCTTATCGTCTTAAAAACTGTAGTTCGAAAAAAGTTAATGTCCTATTTAAATGCATAGATAAAAACAGTATAATTGTATTGTTTATCTCAGTTATTTTAATTATTTCCATGATGACGAAGACTATTTGTTTTGTGAATGTGAAGAATGCTATCAAATGGGAGAAACCCCGGCTGTATCCCGTAGCTAGGAAGAGGTTTATAAGTTTTCTTGTCTCTCTAACGCCAGCCATGCACGATCCAGCTTACCGTCAAAAGTTTGCTGCACGCTGGAAGAGGCTTGCAGTAAGTATGGCTACCAGTGTGCATGACAAGTCTACATCTGTTAGATATAACCGCCAAGTTTACTGGACGTCGGATC
The DNA here is from genome assembly GCA_943136025.2 of Agrotis puta. Classification (NCBI taxonomy): domain Eukaryota; kingdom Metazoa; phylum Arthropoda; class Insecta; order Lepidoptera; family Noctuidae; genus Agrotis; species Agrotis puta. The sequence continues at coordinate 10,433,666 of OW964186.2, read as the reverse complement.
CAGCGCCCTGCAAACTTGCTTTAGGCTTTCTACCATCAGAATGACTCTGCTTTATTCAATAAACAAACCGATACATCTAAGTAGGTCAATCAATTCATCAGAACATAAAAGCGAGTTTAATTCTTACACCTGTGCGTCAAAATGTCCTTTGTTACAAACAGCTGTTTCTGCACAAAAGTACACGTTTATGTTGCAAACATTAATGACCTTCGACACATCGGCGCCTACGCAACTCATTTCCGAATGATTACGAAGTGAAACGAAGATGTAACGATACAATTAGGAGTGATACTACTTTTGGAATAGGCGATGTTGTGAATTTGCTTAATCAATTTTGGGCTATGCCCAATATGAATAATAAAGGTAGATCCTTGTAGTGCGATTTACATATCTGATCGCTATTTGGTAATATTTTGTAACGTTATGGTTTTATATAAATTATTTGTAAGCAAATACATACGAGCATAATCAGCCAATCCGGCGAATTCTTCTTTATTAAAGGGTGTGGTCCACAATGTTCTCCGCGGGCTACCGTGTTTTTTTTTTTTTAATATCGTGGTAAAATCTTCAAATGAGTCCTCCTACCCCGAGGGGCGGGAGCGACTGTCAGACTTGTACCGACTAAAATCCACGGTGATCGTTCAATAGCCCTTTACGTTCCAGGGTCACGGTTACCTGATGAGACAGTCCCGCGACCCCGGCAGACTTTGGCACTCTAAGGGGGGATCCGTCAGAGGCTAATGTGACTTGGTGTGTCTCGCATGTTTATTGTGCTTTTTGGTTTTGAATCGTATCAGTTTTCACACAATGATTTCCTTCATCGTTTTGTTTGAGAATAACACAGCAAGGATGGAAGCTTTCGATCCAAAAATACATGATTGATGCTGATCGCAGCATCAATCATGAAAAAGTTAGTCATCTGAGCAGATGACTAACTTTTTCATGACTATACCAATATTGAAATTAATAATGCTCATATCATTCTATTCTATCCAAATTCAAAATCTATCTTTTAAAACATACAGCAATTCAGTTCTACAACAAAAGTTTAGCTTTCCGCAGCACGTGTTGAACGTCACAGTTAAAGTAGTTAGCACATGCACCGCGGCCACGTGCTAACTTCAACTGTTACTTTTAGCTGCACCGCGCTAAATGAAGCTAACTGCAAAGCTTAATTAACCCGCCAGGTATAAACCACAGACTAAAACAAATAGAGGGAAAGGATGTCAACAAGTTTTTAAATGTTATTGCATCTAGGATTCTTTTGGCGCTGATTCATTTATGCTAAATACCGTTGAGGACGACGTATTTCGTCGAAAAAGGCAATATGGTGCCAGTATACTGATCATAATCACACAAAATGCCAATATAATTTTCAAATTATTCTGCAGCTGAGCTGGGTTTTGCAGGTTCATGAAGGGCTTTCTTTGAAGTAACCCCAAAGATAACATCTCGACATTGATGGAAAAATCAAGTAAGCTAGCATCAAGGTACGTAATACGTACGTCTTTGGCTAACAGTGAATCTTGGATTGATTGTGACAAATATTATCCCGCTCTATACAATACTTCATTTACTGTAGAGAAAGCCTGTGTCATAACACAGTAAGAATGTTGTGGTCTGCCTTCACTGAATGGTCGTCAACTATCCCAGTTGTCTTGCAGTGAAAAGCGTTGACCGTATTAGAAGGAGACTTTAAAAAACTGTCAGGGACAAACTGGATGCAGAAGTGGGAGGAAGGGGTTTTGGGGCGCAGCGAAGGAAAGGCCTATTTCTTCAACTGAATGTAGGCCCCATCAAGCCTACTGCGTAGGCAGAGTCAATTGGGTCGTTGATAGTAGATGGTACTTACTTGTGTTCTACACTGGTGGGTGGGGGCCACGCATTGGGGTCTCTGTCGGGCGGTGGGGGCCATATGTCTGGGTCTATCTCGTGCGGCGCTGGGGCCCACATCTGGTCGCGTGTTGGTAGATCTTCGTAGTCTGCAAAAAAAGAAAGAAAATATTAATCATGCGTCGATATTCTAAATCAAGTAACTGGGGTTTGGAGAAAACCAGTTCAGCTTATGTGACTGATCTTCTCTCTAGCGTTAATAATAAATTAATATACAACCAACTTATAGTTCCACAAAACCCACGCGAATTTTGATTCCCATAAGAAGATAGTGAAAGTGAAAGCATAAATGATAGTTCACTTAATCGATCAACTTTTTTCACAACTGTATAGTTCTACTTGTAGTTGCCCGTATTAATTGCTGACTTATTTTCTGAGAAGCTAAATTAAACGCCGTTGCAGCAATTGAACACATAAATGCAAACAGCTGCACAATTCCCTTGCAATCTATTAAACTCAATTATGTATGTGCGATAAGCATTGCCCAGTGGAATGAAACAAAAGTTGAGGTAAGGTAAACCGCTTTATCATAATTAATGCTGAACGGAAATTAACCGATACTTTGGAACAGGTTAAGAGCTAAGAGCACTTACCGTTAACTATCAGATAAGGATAAACCCCAACCTTATAACTCACTGATGATAACCTTTTAGAAGAACGGTTAAATAATCATTTTTTTTTAATATTATTGACTTTAATACACGAACATGTTCTCTGGCACTATACAACAGCTGTATTGCAGGCTTGGAAACTAAAAGTTGTCGAACACCTTTCAGATATTACCTCGCACCCAAGTCGTATGTCTTTAATGGCTTTAAATTAATTAAAACGGTATAAATTACCGTCACTGAAGAGGAAAGTGAAAAGGAAATCAGTAAAATGTGAGAACAGACAGGTTTCATTGAAAAAAAAATCTTATGCGGAATTGAGAATAGCTATTTCCTTTTGCAGATATCGATTGATTTGCGATGTGCATGTATGGTGGAGGTTTCAATTTGAATAAAACGTGTTTTGTTGGGGCTGGGCTGTTTGTTCATAACTGGGACAGTTTTTAAAGTAAACCGCATGACTTGCCAGATATCGTCATTAAAATGCAAGTATGTCTTCCGCCCGCGTTACAACAAGTACCTAGTTTTAATTTAAAGGTAGGTGATAACTAAGTGTGGACATAGCAAATCGGAATATCTGAATTTTTGGAGTTCAGAAAGAAGCAACTGTAGAAGACGTTTTTTTTATTGAGTCTGGTTTTGGAAATCTGTGTACTGTTCCAGATTCCTATGATACCTAAGGTGACGCTGATCTAAGAAAAAAGAAATACATACATTCAGAAAAACAAACAACGTTCAAGGTAAGGTACGTACGACACAAGTTAAGGCCATTACACGCACGTTATTAATTCATTATCTACGAAAATCGATAGTCACCTAACAGGTTACGGTCGGCGTGTAATTGCGTTTATTGAGATTTAATGACGCCCAGGGAAAGCCGTTACTTAGTTTTATCTCTACGACACGCTCGATTACGCGGCAATCTACGCGTAAAACCGTCACCTGTGTAAACCCGGACGATATTGTGAGGCCCACTTTAATTTATTAACATTATATAGCCAAATACCCAAAAAGTATATCAAGAAAAATTTAATAATAATAATGGCGTCTGCATTTCCTGAGGTGAAACAGATGAAACACAATTCAAACAGAATGACCGTGCTATAGATGACCCGTGTTTAGGAAAGAGAGACCTTATTGACCCGGATAAAATCTGGAATCCAAGCTGCTTGATATACTGAGAATTTTTAAATAGAAGAACCCAATAACACTACTTCACCCGAGGATATAATACGTATAAGTAGTAGCAACAAGGCAGACAAAAGCTAAACAAAGGTAGTCATATTGTTCAGGGACTGGAATTAGTAAGTGGTTATAATCAGTTCGCTATCATCCCGCATGTGTCAAAAGTTAATGGAGGGCATCGGTTATCGCGGGGCCTACAAATGTGGTCTTTAAGAACGAATTGCTTTTAGTTTGAACTAATTGGTTGTTATGCCCTTGGTGGTTTATTTTGGAGAGCAAATATTTTTTTTTGTTAGCTAACTATGTTGACGATGTTTTAGTGTATCCTGTTCCTCCCCGTCCTGGAAACTTATTCCGAAAGTACAAATAATATCCCTTTAGTCCGGTGGAACTTAGTTTGGGAGCGGGACAAGGAATATTTTTATTCATTACATCAGGATTGGCATACTGCCCGAGAAAACGCGTTATGTTCATCCTTATATTCCACGTACACAAATTGGGACCTTATGCCGTCATCGATGACCTTGGAACGTCCGTTACATATCATAACGACTTTTCGAAGAGTCCCAAACACGATAATTATGTAAATGTAACGTATTAAATCAAGTTTTGGTTAACGTGGTTGTCATTTTGTATCCACTTTAAAATAAGCATGAAGATTACTTTTAAACGAATGCTATGAATATAGAACGAAGTCTAGACACCTAGAAATTATTAAAAAGATAAGAAATGGGATATTCGGTCAAACAGTCAAAAAGTATAACGATAAAGCACCAGGGGTTCCGCGTTTCAATTCATCATACTTTCTACTACAATGTTTCTAGATACGAATCAAATTTAACGGTTATGCAACTGAAACTTTTAAAAACTCATCAGAAACAAAACTGATCTGATTCACAAAGACACCGACCTCCTTTTGTACGGAACTCTTAATACGTTTTGGGGTATATTATTAGCTATTAAATTCTAAATCCGTGTATGTAATGGTTTCTGGCCAGTTTCGTCACAATACAAGAACATTTTCGTCTGCAGTTGGCTCGTAAGATGTTGTAGCTGATAATATAAGAATTGTGAATACAAAGAAGACAGGATGAGAGCCAGACTGAGTCAATTTTATGTGTCGCCTTTGATATTGTTAAAGTACAAGAGAGCTTTAAAGTGCACGTACTCCCTAAAATTCAAATAAAAGTCAAGTATAAGACTTTTATTTGAATTTTAGTATGAGGAACAAGGTGTAACGTTGCTCATCCCCCATCGTAAAGGAAGGATATGGCGCATGTTTGTGGGGTACGGCCCGACAGTTGTTATCGAATTATTTCTATACTATGTTCATGCAGGAATTTAGTTATTCAAGTGTAACATAGATGACGCTAGACTTTTTGTATTTTTATCTACAGCTTCATTGCGATAATCGATAAAATAATAAGTTACTCAATGGTAAAATAATCAATAAATCTATAACATCAATGTTATTTAATTATTTCCTAGTGAAGATAATCTCGGATATCAGATAAAATTACGAGCATATTTTTTTTATCGTTCACACTAAAAATATCGATCAATCATGAAATTGAATATAATTAATTGTCAATCTCACCTGCCGACGGCGACGATTAGATAATAGATAATTGATCCGTGATACTAAACGTTAAAATTAAACTAAATGAATTCGTTCAACCCCTTAAGTCAGTTAAAATCATAGACAGTGAAAATGGCCTAAGCCTATCCAAATGCCAAATACAAGCGGAGAGAAATGTGAGAGAGGCAAGCGAATACTCGCACTCTTTTTCTAAACCATACAGAAAAGATAGATGGATCAATCCATCGTTTTCTCTCTACAGAGCGGTCAATTTCATACAGATAATACTCAGTCTATCTTCTATGGCTATGACTGAAACACCTTTGCGCCTAATTTTCAAGAGAGCTGAAGTCTACACGAATTGCGGGAAGCTTACTACGTCAAGATTTGGGTAAATCAAGTTGAATATTGAACATAAATTGATCAGTATAATGTAGTTCTAACAGATAGATACGATTTGAGTTTTTGATCAATAGAATCACTCGCATCATTCACCAGCACCCCAAACAACAATCCAATAAACTATTCCATTCAACCAGCAGACCCACAATTTCAAACCACAAAGCATAAATCTGAAACCAAAACAAAATAAACAATGGTATCGAGTGAATACTGAACATAAGTCGCGGTATCGTCCCCTATTGTACCACCATGAATGGTGACATAATTGACGACATGGTGGCCTTTATGGGTCGTTCAATGGTTCCGTCGAAGGTCACAGACGATTACCGTCGTCTTTGGCCTCCTGACGTGGGTTAACGAACTTTTATTGCTAATTGCTTGCTCGTCCAACGTTTCACTTTTTAGTTAGAAATCAAGCGATTGGAATTGAGCGTTTTTGTAGTTTACTCATTATTACCCGCGACTTCGTTTGCCTTAAGTTTTGGCCCCCGACCCATCGACCATTTGCGTTTTTTCGTTGTCCCACTAGCTAGAAAAGAAAATTTAATTCGGCTAATATGTATGAGTGCTATAGTGCTTTAAATTTATAAATTTATTAATTTATTTTCCTGAGTGATGAAGAAGAATCAAGAATCATTATTCTAAACAGACTTTTTTTATTTAACTAATTTTATTTATTTATTTTAGTAAGATGTTTAGTTCCGGAAATTAACCCAAACATACAAATAATACCTCTGTATAATACTAGTATTAGAAATAATAGATTGCTTACTCGCCCATCTCACTTTTTAGTAATTAATCAATTGAAATTGAGCGTTTATGGTGATTACTGTTTTATGCAGTTTACTGTATGACTGTGCAGATACCCGAACAATAGCCCAGATTAGATCTGCGTGTTTTGATTTGTCTACCATTCTTCTCTGTTAAACGGTTTCGTGTTTAGTGTTCGTTTTGGTGTAAGAAATGGGTCTTCGAGTTAATTACTTTTACAAGCGGTGAAGTTGTTCTTTGTTATACGAATAGTTTGGAGTTTCTTTTAGTTCTTATTGAGGTCTGATAGAATCTTTAGTCAATACACCTGCTATCACTCTTATATCCTTTTCTGTTTATACTGACTAAACTCAAAACTTTGATTTGGCATTTCAGTCCAAAAGGAAAAAAGACTGTTTCTCCCTTGACAAATTTTCTATTATTTTAGGCTTAAGAGATTATGAAAGTTTCTTACACCAAGATATTTCTGTTTACCACGTTTTTAGTTTTGCCATCCTTTGCAAAAATATAAAGGTTTTGTGGTTTCGACACTCTTGAGCACGCAACGTAGAGTTGTCCATGGGAGAAACAGTCTTTTTCAAGATGTAGGTACCCCCGCAACTTTTAGCGTTTGCCCTTGGGCTTTATTTATGGTCATTGCAAACGCAGTTTACAGCGGAAACTGAACTCTTTTGAATTGGAATGGCAAATCAGTTGGAATGATGGGAATACGGGGTTACGGAATACGGGGGGAAAAGTTTCGCCTTTTGCCATCCCAGTCATAATAACGGCTTTAATGCCATTCCGTCCTAAATAGGTTATTTGTAACCGTATGCCGTTATATAGTCTTGGTGGATCTGGTTATATAGTTTCTCATAAGCATCACAGGAACACGAATTATACAACGGAACAAATTCAAATTTACGAAACAGGACCAGTCCACATAAACTATCATACAACCGACAATACAATTTTGAAACCAACGCCATCTATCAATCCATAGTGACAACTCGCATTATTTATCTAAACTCCGTTCGGGTATTTTCTTTGTACTAAAAGTTTTATTATTTTGAAATTATTTTTTTCATACCTTTTTACTATTTATTTACTTTTTCCGATGAATTAAAATAATAACATGATTCGAACTCGTGTAACGATCGACACCATTGCACGATCACCGCCATCTATTGACAGTTTAAGGAATTATCTATACTCCGTTAGAGCATTTCATAAATTTTATTTTTTGTTTTTATTTTTTTGTAATAAAAACTATCCTATGTCCTTTCTCAAGTTCCAAACTATGTCTGTACCAAATTTCACACAAATCGGTTCATTAGTTTAGGCGTGAAGAAAAGACAGACAGACAGACAGACAGACAGACAGACAGACAGAGTTACTTTCGCATTTATAATATTAGTTAGGATATCCCACGGTCATTTTTCACAGTTTTTTGCAACTTGAAGCACATCAAGAACTACTATTGTAGCATTCAAACCATAAATAAAGAAACAAGTGTCTGGTTCGTCTTGTTGAACCAGACCTGTCAATCTAGACCTTTAGAAAGGTATTTCTTTAATAATTCAAGGGTGGGAAATAAACTTAGTATGACCGGTTGTTCAATGAAGTTGATCGAACTGCGTAGGTTTATATGGACGACATTATAATATGTTTTATCTACTATCATGCTATTAATCCTCTATAAAAGAACCTATAACAATTAGCTTATTGCCAACATTAAAACACTCAATGATATAATGATCATTATATCATCCAAACGCGTGTTATAATGAATTTCAAAAAAAGAACATTCTCATGCAATGACATTTTCACCACCAGATCGCTAAAATTTTGAAAAAAGAACAACTCGTCTTATCGTGTTATATCCCGCCATTTTTTTACTCGAATAAGGTATGCGAATATGGTATGTTATGAGAATCTTTTATAGAGGATTCACAGCATGATTGTAGATAAAGTCTTGTATGCAACCGTTATAATTAGGTATTAAAACACTCATGTGATACTATTATCACACTCGGCTACGCCTCGTGTGATAAACCCACATTCGTGTTTTAATACCCCTGATTATACAACGGTTGCATAAATAACTATTTCCAGTCATTATCAACTGGTACTCAAATTATAATAGACGTGAAATGAAAGGTTTTCCACGAAGTGTCCATTATTTATCATTTGGGCCAAACTTTGGGCCAATCACCTCAGTTCTTGGTATGACGATGACGCCATTAAAAATTGTAGTGACGTCACTTCATTGCCCCGGGGACTGTCTTTTTTGGGCAATTCAGTTAGAATAATTGAAATAGCTGTAATTCTCCAAGGAAATATCGTGCCGTGTCAAAAGGTCAATACAGTAGTTGCTATTTTTGTTTTTCTTAGACACCAGGTCGCTTACCATGGCGTCTTAAAGCGAGAGTAGTTCTACTGTGGGAGCGAGATGGCGCTAGACGACTTCTATAGCTCTGTCTCTTTCCCACAATGGAACTACTCTCGCTTATACGTCATGTTAGGCTCCCTGGAAACTGATTGCGGAAATTATAAAAGCCAAATATCTATTATGGAAGCATAAATACTGCATTTAAGTTTCAATAATGACTAGGCTAAGTCCATTGTGTTAGGATATTGAACTGCTCTAGTTTTTTTTATTAATGCTTGCTATAGAAACATGAGTCAAAAAGTCTACGACCAGCACACGTAGCATGGCGATTCTATCTCTATTCTACCAAGAAAAGACAAAGCTCTTTCTATCCAACTCGAGATGTCTTCTGCCCGAGCATGGCGATGCTGTAGACTCGCGTTTCTATGAAGACAAAGACAGACGTTCTCTTTCCATAGCAACGGTGAATGATTGAATGTGACTGAACTACAACGTTTAGTTAACCAAAAAAACGTGTAAAAATTCATAAGTTTTCAATACAATTAAAATGATTTATTGAAATCAGACACAATTATACATAATTCTAGTAATATGTGCAATAATTAACAATTCAAAAAAGTTTTTGCACATAAATCAAAGCGACAACAAAACGCAAAAAGTATACAACCCATAGACATACAGTATGGTTCGAGTACTTCCAAGTTAAATGTTAAATAAAATTAACAAACTTTCTAGAAAGAGAGAAAAACAATTGTGAAAATGATCTATGTGTTAAAGGAGAGAGATAGATATTTAATATATGATAAATTCTAATTTAGTCAGATAATGTTTGGTCCATTCTGCATGTCTATGAGTGATGGGCAACAAGTTTCTTGCAGCCTTCTTTATACTTTAAGGCATAAAAACAGGTGCGATTGCATTGGGAGGAGCCTTAATTGTTTTTAAAACAAATTTAAGTCAATAAACACCAAGAATAGTATAAAAAGAACCATATCTAGGTCTGATATGAAGTAGACAAATTTCTTTTGTAGAGAAGAAATGTGTCTTCCCCCAAGTGTCAAAAGTAGAGAAAATATTGTCGGCATGCTTGACGTTGTAGACTTGTCTCTACGTAGAGAAGAAACATTTCTTTTCTACTTGTCAAACATCGCCATGCTTGGGACGATAGAGATCTTTCTTCAATCTGTCATTATGTCGATTCTCCCGTCGATATAACTCCTTTCTACGGTGCTCATGCTACGCATGCTGCCAGTTAGTATGGATAAACTGAAAGTTTATAAATTACTTAGCATATTGTGTGTTGATTGGGTTTATTGCAACAGTTTATTGAACTAATTTACTTTCTAGTGTCCGCTGTGGTAATTGAGGGGAGAGCTTTTTTAATTGACTAATAAATAGTCGGATGTTTTTTCGTCTGACTCTTTTACATACATTAGTTAATTCTCAGAGAATATAAGCCAGTATGTCCAAAAATAAAATACTAGGGACAATTTACTCATAATTGTGAACGGAAATACCAATCTACCTGCATTACAAAAAAGTATTTTTATCCTGCATTTATCAACAACATCCTGTGAGTCCATCCGGTTTGAGATATTTTCCTAATTTCTTTCTTCCACATAAGGATGCGTTCTCATTGCATACTTAGCGACAGGAATCCAACCAGTTCCCCGTTCAAGAATCCGCTAATTGCTAGCAGTATGAACAATCCTTAACCTTTTTTTTATCATGGTAAAATCATCAAATGAGTTCTCCTACCCAGGGCGGGATAGGAGGGACTGTCAGACTTGTACTGACTAAAATCCAAGGTGTCCTTCAATAGCGCTTTACGTTCCAGGGTCACGGTTACCTGATGACCCCGTTCGGTTTTAGCCTTCTAAGGGGGACCTCGTCAGATTGCTGATAGCTATATGAGGCGCGCGTGGAACACGACGCATCGTCGACCGGGGCATGGTCCATGATCTAACGGCGAGTCACCCATTACTTGCCGTCCGCATACCCGAGCAATGCCTAACCTTAAAGTAATAATAATAGCTCGAAATTAAATATAATTTCCAGTTTTATAAAGTGTTGACCAACGTAGTGTGATAGCTCATTTCCAGATGAACTAGTTGGAAGATAAATTCAATGTTTATGCTATTTTATCAGGCCGTGGCATTGACCTCGGTGTGGTGTTGTCTTTTATTGGTAAGCGATTAAATTATACATAATTATATAATGTTTACAACTTACATTTTTTTATAAGTAAATGAGTGAGTGAACGGCACGCACACATATAAATGTTTTCCATGGAGATGTTCACTTGTTTTATGTCTCGTAAGAATCGAACGAAGGGGATAATTTTACTTCTTTTTTTTAGCTCCAATTCTCAGTGGCCTTCCTAACCTTTACTTTCATTATATAAGCTAAGGTTATTAAGCTTTACATTTGAGTTAATGGATAGAGAGTAAGAGGAAGGCCAAATGAAAGATGGATGAATTGTCTAAGGAGTAAATGATACTATGAACTCTGATAGGGGAGAATGGATGGAAGGACCCCAAGTAAAATAGGATAAGGGTAGGAAAATGATGATTTGACGCAGCATAGGTTTGTGTTGTTTATAGAGTTAGATAGGGAAAGCGTTGACTATCCATAAAAATATAAATTGTACTTCATGATCATGATCCACCTCACATAACTGTCTAATTTAATTAAGGACACTTATGAAGCTGATAAACCACGAGTGAAAATGTTAAAAATCCTTTTTTCTGCAATTTTTGAAGCTTTCAAAAAAACTTATTCTAAAGACTTTGCTATCCAGGTGACTATCGCAAAACAAATCATAGAGGTTCGTACACAGGCACGCATCAATGGGTACTAAAGTCGTAAGGTATCGAAGTCTTGCGTAGCGTTTTGTACGAAAGGGCTAATAATCGCTTATACAGTCTGCGACACAATGTGGGTACCACTCTTAGTAAGTTACTAGGGTAACCAATTGATGAAGCCCTCAGTACCTGTTTTAAGGCAGCAGGAGGGACATGGGTTCTACTCAATAAGGAATAGATATAATTCCCCGTTCTCTGCAGACAGAGGGCTTTTAACCTGTCTACTACGGGATTCCCATAACACTTATACAAGGATGAAGATACTTACTGCCTGCAAGTGGTGTGATGGCTTTCTCTCCTTCGTGCTGGAACATCTGCAAGGTCGCCACCGTAGCCTTCAGCTGCTCGTACTCGCGTGCCATCTGCTTCTGAACCTGCGCAACCAAGAGGATAGCCCATCAGTCCATCATCAACTACCACTTTCTAGAAAGCATTGCGTGTTTTCAGTGTTACGATGGAAACAGGCTCGGAAAGAATCGACTTCATACGCATTAACAGTTCCATGGGTCTGTAAAGTACAACAGACAACAGTTTTGAAATGAAAAGGTAAATTGGAAATCTAAATGTTCTTTTATACCTTATGTTGTTGTTGCTGTCTCTGTTGATCCTATATAGCCGTATAAAGTTTAATCATTTAGAAAAATAAGATCCTAATGCGGGCGACGTTGCAGCAGTGTGGGACATCATAATTATGAACCCCCGCAAAAATGCGGTCGATATATTATATTTATTTACAAAAACATGAAATATATGTGCTAGTATGTAAGCCTATGACAGGTATCATTTCAGTAGCGTGCAGTGGTTCCAGACTAAGGGTAGGCCAGGAAAAAAAAAAAAACTACATTCTCAATACTGACGATGCGAATGGAAGAAAGCTTCGGCCCACTTCAAAACTTATAATTTAAAACACTCACCACATTCTTCACGTAAGATTAATAATCACAATATTCTGACGATTCAAATAGAAGATCTGTCACCTCAAATATCTTTCCAAGTGGGTGATAGTTACAAAACACGTCACTTGCAAGAATAACTCTCGAAGATTGAAATTGTTGGATTAATTCTCGTAACATTTAGACAAAACTTGAAATTTAAACGAAAATATTAGTAGTTCTTCATAAGAGTTGTGAAAAATAAGTTTTCACAACTATCGTAATCAGTATAAACACACATTGTCAGCACAAGTCACACAAACTAGGACCATTTTAAGTAAACAAACGAATCTTCTTTAATATTTACACTACTTTTTGTTTCAAAATGTATTACTTATAGCTAAATATGATTAAATAAAAACAAAAGTGCAAAACAACTAATTTTAGCCGGCATAAACTGACACTTGCACACGGAGTTGCCAGTATTAATTTACACAATTCCCCAAAAACCAAATTCGAAATAAAATTCTTACAGTTTTTAATTATTATAATAGGTCTTTGCTATTCCTTAAAATATAACATTTAATTTGAAATGTATAGATTTGACAATACTACTCTGTTTTTTTAATTGTCTTTATTAGTCTTTTACGAAATTGTCGTTTCTGTGTGTAATCTGTTTCCCGAATTGGCAACTCTGTTTATTTTACCCGTGCGTTTTCATTCATAAAACGCGTACTCGTGAGCTACAGCGTAAGGAGCTGCGTAGTAATTTATACATGTGTGCGGTTTCATATACACGAAAATATGAACACGGATGCACACATATGCATGAATTATTGAATGAATTTTAGAATTTTTGAGACCACAGGACCGCTTGCCTTCGGTTATAGTAATCTGGACGTGATGACGTCACACGGCGGCCGCGCGGAAATTTGCTAATGCATTATGTGAGGCGTTATGTTTTATATTTTTGTTTTATTTTATTACAAGGTTACAATAAATGCGTTTGTTTTATTTATGCGATTTTGTGGTAGGGTAGGCTTGGCCTAAATCAGTACTATGAGAGACCGCCCCTGTATCATTTACCATGAAAGTGCCAACAAAGTTATAATTTGTAGTTACAAAAACATTGGATTGGTTCAATTATATTTTTTTCTTAAAACTAAATGGGTATGTGCGGTATAAATATATATATGTATCATATTTGATAACAAGAAATAATGCCTTCATTTTGATTTTTCGAGGCAATAATTCCAAATTGCGTTTCTACCTTTAAGTACGATTTACTTTAGGATAAATACTAATTTTTATATAATTATTTCTATTTACTAAAAATCGCATATTTGATTAGATTTTTAGACGTTCAAATATCTTAGAAAGTACTGCAACCTCACCTTAAAAGTTTATATTATTCCGTTCGGTGTACACGCTCGCTCTTTAAAATTATGGTGATACCGCGAAAGTAAACAAGGCGAAACTAGAATACGATTTGTACACATAGAAGAAGGTAATATCAACAAAGATAATTTTAGCTTTGCAAAGAATCGTGTCAGAAAATCATCTAGATTAGGCTACGTCCTTATCTCTCGTTACAATAGCTCATAAATTACAAAACAAAAACTGCAATAAGTACAAAAGTTCCCAAAGTAAAGCCTAACCAACCAATTACATTGTATTAAAAGATTACTAAACAAGACACGTATGTTTTTCCCATAGTATTATTTAAAACTATCCGTTATTATTTTAATGGTACCAGGAGTGCACTAAGTTGTAGGAGCTTGGCGATTGTAACTTAATGAGGTGCTAACTACTTCAGTAGAGGTACCAGCAATAAATAATGGACATCAGCCTTTAGAAATTTGGCTATTTTCGGGTTTTTCTATTTTTAATTTTCGAGTATCGATTGAAAACAGCTAGTCAATAAAATTGCCCGTAATCTCTAAAAAGATAGAGAAAACAAAAAAAACCTGCTATCTCATTCATTTGCATTATCATAGACGACCTATGGCAATTTTAAGCAGATAATGCTCGCGGTCGCGGGACTAGCACACGAACCCCTGCCGGGGTCGCGAGACTTACGAATTACCGTGACCCCGGTACGCAAAGGGCTATTGAAGGACACCGTGGATTTTAGTCAGTACGAGTCTGACAGTCCCTCCCGCTCTGCCTTGGGTGGGAGGACTCATGTGATGATTTTACTACGTAAAAAAAAAAAGATAATGCTCGCTCGGTCCATACTCTATGTCTATGCTCTCAAGTCTCAACAAAACTAGCTAGTTATACGATACGCATTCTTTACGGCCAGTACTGTGTGTAGTTTGTATGTGGGTGTAAAATGCGATATTAATCACCATTCACCAGTCTGGTGCTACTGGCATTATGCAGAAATGCAGGTCGGTCCGTATAATGACCTGTATTTGTGCCTAATTTTATGTCTAGACTCAAAGTACACATAGAACCGCCATTGTCTGAAGAGGTCTTGTTTGAATTTCTAAATCTTATCAACGACGATGATGAATAAAGTCGGTAAACTACTTGTTATGAAGAGGGCGGACAAAAAGAGATGAATATGTGAGATGTAACGCCTTCAAGAGAAAGACAGAGCCTTGAATATCAATGTTTGTCATTGAACGGTTTGAATATTAAATATGTAACGACTTTTACGAGAACAGTTCAGGTTTAAGCAGTAAATTGCACAGACAAATTGATTGAAACTTGATAACTTCTTAATGGTATCTAAAGTTTCAATAGAAACTCATTTCATAAATAGCATATTGTGTTAAGATTAAACCAAGTTCACACATGTGAAATCTTTGCATTAGCATCAAATTACAATCTAATCCTCCAAGCGATCGCTCAGCCAGTTGAACAAGAAACACTAATATACATTAACTCAATAATGGATAAAGATGCATCATAGATACGCACATGATTTTCTTGATGTGGGCACAAAAGTGAAAATGACGCTCTCTCACTACGATTATCACACAATACTTCGCGCACAATAAAAAATATCTTAAGCACTTCCCACACAAAAAGTCCAATAAGTTGAGTAACATCCGGCGATCACACGCCACATAACGTGCTTATTTTCACCTAATTTAAGCTTAAATACCTTGACCGACTTCTATCAGGAGCCACTAATATGAACAACTTTAGTTTAAGTAGAACGGTAATTAAAACTACCCACAAACTTAACAAAATGAGCTCGTAATTGGGACAACGATATTCACAACTCAACGTAGTAATAAAACTGTCCGTCAAAATAATATATGCCGTAATTTTGTTCAGGTAAAGGTGGAAGTGGCGTGCATAATTTTGACAGATCGGCACAGTTACAGTGTTGTACAAAATTGGGCAGTCCGTACGCGTCACCGAACGACCGATATACTGCGCGGAGAAGGTTCGTCGACCCGCGTCGTCAACACCTCGCGGCCTGACGGAGGCAACAACATGCATGACAATATAAAATAAGCACGACGACAGTACGTCGACAATAGAACAAACGCTTGGCGTCCTTCCAGTCTCTAATTTAGACTAGGTGACCTAAACTCAAGTAAAAAGCCTGCAGCTCTTAGCACCATAAAGTCCTGCTGTTAATCAAGACAGTTATTGCGAATGAAGACTAATATACGAGATGAGTGGACGGTCGTATTATATTTTATTGGTTCAAGAACCAGTTCATGTTGGACGGTATAGTGCTGGGGCAATACTTGTCTCACTTGCCTGTAAAATATGTAGTCTGGAGTTGAATAAACAAGAGATTGTCTGATGTTACAAAATAAATATTCTCTCGTCTATCTACGGCTACAAAAACGTTGATGAAGAAGACAGCACCTACAACCAAAAACCTACTAAATTGAACAATTATTTTGACAACGTAATATTTACGTAACTCTAAGAACAATAGAAATGCAGACATTACTTTTTTACCATCTCTTTTGCAGACCATGGAAACAATGGGTTCAGAATCACTGGATCGGTCACTCGCCTTTCAAATAAGATAATTTATTTAAAACAAAATGACTTAATAGCAAAATCGCCTGACTCAAATCATTTAGTACGGAGTTACGTGTTCATATGCAAATGCATGGAGGTGCAAAAACCGACGCATGACGGCAAAGAAGTAAAAGTGTAACAATTTAATTACAAATGATTGGTAATAATCATTTAATCGATCGATTTACGTTCCAGTGAATTAGCATTGAATATTTCTTGTGGAGTTACGTGAAAGAAATAAAAGAAGAATATCAGACACGATAATTTTTCTCGGTGTTATTATGTCTCGATTACTGATCGATACGATATGGCGAGAGGTTGTAAGATTTATTTATCTTTTTCGATCGTGAAGCTTTGATTCTGAACAGGAAATCCGTGGGTAGATGAATCATTTGACAACATAACGAACAAATCTGTAAAAACCATGATAACATTTTTACTGTAACTAAATATGAATGCTGACATTAGAACCGTATCAATTTAATAACTATCGACTAACGTTCGTCATAAAGTACAGAAACGTATGGCCGCGATTGATTAGCTGACTGCGATCTGGCCAAAAGGATGGTTATTTTCTAGTTCTGAAGAACATGATTCTATAATATAAATTCCTCTAAGGAAATCTCTCATAAAATAATGTTTTATGTTCCATGAAACTATTGTCGTAAATGCAAAATTTAGAAAACGAGACATTGCTTGCAGTCAAGCAAGCAACAAGATAAATGTTTCGGAAACTGGTAAACAGCGCTGCGCTTAAATGGCATTCAGAAGGGGGCGTTGATGGACAAATTGTTTCCCAAAATTGTACAGAAAAACACAAGATGACCAAATTAATACACTTTTGGTCACATTTCAAAAGATCCATTTTTAAGTCTTACAGTTCTTAGGTCAAAATTCGGGTATTTAAATTGTAATTCCACCACCGAATAACAGTATAGATTCTGTATTTTGTAACGAATAACAATAACACTCGACGAAAATAAAGGTGTTTCTGGGTTACCGTTGTTTCAAATGTTTATTGGCCCTTTCAAATGCCGGCCGAAGTAAACTGGTTCACAGTCATATTGCTTCAATATTCCTTTCCCTTTATCGGTTCATAAAGAACAAAAAGGAATTTCATAGAATAGAAAGCATTACTTAACGCAAGAATATGGTTTCTCGGATTTTTACTTCATAATGATAATGTGTGTGATGATATGGAGATGACTTTTTCGAAAACTTGTAACGATCTCGATGACACTTTTATTGATTTTAAAGTGCATCAAAGTGCATTTGGGATGTTTTAGAATATTTCCTATATGCTTGCATTTTTTTTTTTTTAATACATTGCCCCATACTAGGAATTTCTCCTGTGTCGTGGGTGATTTACAGACATATAAAGTCACATACACAAACGCCCAGAACCGAAACAACTACTTGTAGATCATACAAATATTTGCTCCGTGCGGGACTCGCGAACCCGCGACACGCAGCGCAGCAGTCCAATCGCTCAGCTACTGCGCTAACCGTGAAAATATTAATATTAAAAATATCGAATAATACTAGGTGATTGTCAAAGCCATTGTCATTGCGACGGTCGATTTCTGGATTATATCAGTTACATCAACATGAATAAACTAGATCATTTACAAAATAATTTGTCGGGTTTCACTCGCCTAGCACAAAAACCGTCGCTGTATCGATCGCAAGGACGTACTGTACAACAACTTTAATGTCCATTTTGTATTTTATTAAGTGGATTATCGTGAGTGTTGTAAGTGGCTACAATTGGATTATTATAAGGTTATTAGGCTTTAGCTTATCCAGTCGTTTTCTGGTTCAGTCAATTTATTAACCTCTCATACCATTAATGCATCGGCTATGTTTTTAGAAACTCGTATAGCTCCCTTCTTTTCCTCAAAGTTTGACCACAACGACTGGTGGTTCGGTTTCCAATTCCAGTGGATTCTTTCAGAATCAGAATCATTTATTTGCGAAATATGGGTAGTTCAAGAGGTGACATTTTTATATAAGAGCTTTAGACCATATCCTGCCATGATCTTGCAACCTTCACCAGGTTCTTATTTAATAAAACGACAGTAACTTAATTTACATTTTTACCAAGTGCCTTAAAATTTATACGTTTATTAACAGCACATGTGAGGAAAATGCTCTTTACATTTTTTGTCAAAATATTGTGAATGGCAGATAAATACAGTCCCAGGTCGTTGGTCCACCGCGACTGTACAATTATTCAATTGTAGTCCAAGAGCGTCTGTTGTGGTCACTTATGACAAATCCTTCAAAAGGGCATCGGGAGGTCATAACAATTCAGCATTACATTTATAGCCCATAAAACTACACTTGCCTCCCAGTGAACGCTACCTCAAAGGTCAAGGGGCAATGGCCAGAAGCCACATATTTCACAACGCTTGGCAGACTGATTGGCGGCTGATGAAAGGTTATCAGCAGACAAGGACTTCTCTCTGACAATCATCTTCATGTCAAATGCCTTATATTTGCATTTAACGCACCTTGCGTAATTAGTCTTGCCGAAATCTCGTTATCTGGGTAAGTTTATCAAGACAAAAACCTTTGTTTTTATCTAATTCTTGTCCCATTTGCTTAGCAAAGGCCTCGCTCAAGGTTTTTTCAGAAATGTGGTAATACTTCAACTGGCGATATACGGATTGTGAACCGCATAGAAAACTAGTCATCCACGTACACATATACGAGGAACCGCTCGAGCAGTCGAACTGCTTCCAAGGGTACAGTGAAAGCATACACTGACCGCTGGAGCAATCCGTGTATATGCTGCCAGTATCAAAAAAGAAATTTACCTAACAACGCAAAAAGTTGTAAACGCACGAATAAATGGACAAATATTGAAGTCAGTAATATTCCAGTCCATTATTCACTACGTGATTCCATCAGACGCAAAATTATTCTTTTCAATCGAACAGACCCTCGCAAGATAAACAGCGTAAAGATTGAACAATAATAAAATACGTGTGTGACTTAGCAAAACGATTTGTATGCAAATAAAGCGTGGATTGAGTGTGTAAAATCCTTGTTTAATTGTATTAACTGCACGCCATACTATTTGGTCCTTGAAGGCGTGACATCGATTTATCAAGCTGGCTATAAGGAAAAGATCTTTATATCCCAAGATTTTAGTCTAGTAATTTCTGAGAATCTGAATAGTATGGTCTAATAGCAAAACATGGTTATTAAGATATTCAATAACACGAAATGAGTGATTAAAAACCGGCCAAGTGCGAGTCGGACTCGCCTTTAAAGGGTTCCGTAGCAGCAAGTAACATTATATAAAAGTTGGTTGTAACTTTGAAAGATAAATTGCGGTTTACGATTTATGACGTATTAAAAAAAATGTAAGTTGGTACGCACAATATTGAGTGATTTACCATGTTATTTTAATATCATGGACTTCTTATAGGTTTTCCTATAATCTATAAGGAGAAAACTAATTTCTGTATTTTTTTCAAAATTTTAGGTTCAGTAGTTTCGGAGATAAGGGGGGGGGGAATGGTCAATGTTCGTCTATTTTCTTGAATAACTTGGAAACTATTTATTTTAAAATTACAAAAAAATACATTTAAGATCTTCTCAACAAGACCTTTCATTTGATATGCCACACGATGCAGTTTTCAGATTTTTTTTTTTAATTTTCCCCTTCCCCCCCAAAAATGACCCCCCATATACAGATTTCATCTGCTCACGTCACACCTCTGTGTTTGGGTCACAGGAATTGATATGTGTACCAAATTTCAACTTAATCGGTCTAATAGATTCGGAGATAATTGACTGTAAGCGACGGACGGACAGACACACGAGTGATCCTATAAGGGTTCCGTTTTTGTATTCAGACGTACGGAACCCTAAAAAGAAACAACAATATTATCTCATGAGACAAGACATGGATAGAATAGATCATTAAATCTGAAGAATCTGTATTATTCATTCATTTCAATAGAACAGTTTACAGGTCCTTTAAATTGTTGAGGGTTCGCGAGAAACTTTTAGGCGAAGAAAGATGAATAGTGATTGTGGGTGGTAACAAACGTCCATATCAACAGGAATCCGCAGTATGGTGATGGCGAGTTTGAGTCCTAAGACGAATTGGTCATAGGTGTTTCATAGAGTGCAGATAAAACACATTGTAAAAGTGACGGAGAACCGCCCTTTGCTCTGAAGGGCGAAAAATCATACAATGCATATAATAGATAGTTCATCATCAGAAGACTGCTGAACATGGGCCTCCCCTCCCCAAAGACCGCCACGCCGAACGAAAATTCGCCACTAGCATCCACCTGTAGACCGCGACTCTTACGATATCGTCGGTCCACCGACCATCTAGTAGGAGGCTTGCCTACGCTGCATACAATACATAGCTATAACAACATTAACAATGAGCGGTAATCGTTTAGTAATATTGCACGTTAATTCTAAACAGTCCATTGATTGGTGAAGAACGCATGCCGTTTCATAAACTATTAGAACATTGCTTACTATGACCGACTAGTATTATGTAAACAAGTTTGTTTTCACATTTTCGGCTTCTTCTTCTTCTTATCGTATGGTTGATGAACAACCTGGTGTCAGAGTTTAAACCGCCCGTAGGCCTCTGACATGGCTTCACACACCGTTGAAAGATCTCTCAGGTGTGCTGGTTTCCTCACGATGTTTTCCTTCACCGTTTTTAGCAAGTGATAATTAATTTGTAATACGCACATGAATTCTAAAAGACATTGGTGCGTGCCGGGGTTCGAACCTACAACCTTTGACTTGGCAGTCCAACGGTCGTACCACTCGGCTATCACTGCTTCGGCTAACGAATCCCGTAAAAGCAAAGATGAGTAATTAAATAACGAAAAGATTTCTCACGAGTTTTCTTCTAAAGATAAATCACCTTATTTTGCTCTGTGAGTGTGCTAAAATGTGGGCTTTGTCCTGATCATGAAGGAAGTAAACTGATGCCGACGATCCATTCTTTGACTGTGCATGTAATCAATATTTTGAAAAAGTTGCTGAATGATAATAAAAAAGTGCGAATAAGACGCTTTTTTTATCGTGGTAAAATCATCAAATGAGTCCTCCCACCCCCAGGGCAAGGCGAAAGGGACTGTCAGACTCATACTGACTAAAATACACGGTGTCCTTCAAAAGCCCTTTACGTTCCGCGGTCACGGTAAGTCCCGCGACCCCGGCGGGGTGCGAATAAGACCCTACACTGACATTCAATATGCTATGCTAAGAAATCAGCATTTATGGAGATGTGTTCCATACAGCATCGTTAGCTATCAGTGCTAGTAATAACCACGACCTATGAAAAGAAGCTGAGCTTGGGACCTAGACAAGCGCTTTACATTGTGAAATTCATTCATCATCACTCTCTCAAAATGGTGGGGTCAAATATCGTAAACCGGCGTGTCCTAGAACCAAAAATATGTCACGTCTACAGCCTGCTTTATATTAAAGAGAGGAGACCTGGGTCCCAGCATTGACAACGTTAAAGGCTGATTATGTTGCTAGATCCGCGATCAAAGTCTCACATACATGTCTTGGTATATTCCAAGGCGTTATATCAAGTAATGATGGCGTGCATAATTTGATCATGCGATGTTTTCTACCTCAATTGTTCATAATTAACTGTTGCGGTTAACTTTATTGCTCGCTGCATTATTACTTTTTTGTTTTTAATTTAATTTTAATGCTTCAGCGGTTACGTGGTGAGGGAAAATACGTGTTCTGGGATTAACATTTCGTAATATCCTGGTTTTGGTTAATGTTCGGAGGTCCAAATTTAGGTCCGATAATAATGTTACGAGCTGGCTAGGGGATAAATTAATCAACACCAATTAAACACCAAATAATTTTTAATGACACACAAATCGCTAATTACAACAACCACTAAACGCTATTCAGCACTATTCACTAGTATTCACAACTAAAACACACTTTCAATCTTTAGTAGAATTGTCGAGAATCTTATAGCTTGGTCTCGCAATTCGATCGACGTAACAATATATTGCACTAAACATGGCCAGATATTACACTATGTAGAGAGATTTTGGAACAAAGAAAAGGAGGTTTTCGTTCGGTAATCTAAATCTCGGAACACCTCACATTCGAGTAAAAAATGTGCGGAACAAAACTTACATGCTAGTTTAAAAAAAATACTACCATTTTAGCACGTTATGAAAAATCAAGTGCTATGCAATACACACAATTTTGACGCCCTGATTGTCTCAGAACCTAGGATCAAAGAGTTAACAAAATGTTATCTCTCTATTTCAGTTTTCTTTCGGTCTCGGTAGATTTTTAAAAACCGAACGAGGATTTTCTCGTAACCTTCTTTGTTTGTTTTGTTTCCTCAGGGCTTTAATGACCAAACCGACGGATGTGGAACTAAGCTGGGATTAGGACTAACGACAGTTGTAAGTCTTCTATCAATACCAACAATAGTCACTTATGCGCGTGTTTAATCGTTAAATCCATACGTTATGGCTGTGCGTGGCTTCAGCTGAATTGTGACGTGCATTTTGATCGTTCCTTGTGTTCTTGGTAGGTTGATTAAACATTCGCTTTGTCGGAAAGAACCGCAAAAGCAAAAAGCATAATGTCAAGCATTCTGCATTTATTCTTCGAAGGGTCTTGCATATCGCATTATTTCGTCCACAATGTGAATTATAATATAATAATATAAAAAAGCAGTGATAGCCGAGTGGTACGACCGTTGGACTGCCAAGTCAGAGGTTGCAGGTTCGAACCCCGGCACGCACCAATGTCTTTTAGAATTCATGTGCGTATTATAAATTAATTATGACTAGCTAAAACCGGTGAAGGAAAACATCGTGAGGAAACCAGCACACCTGAGATTTTTCAACGGTGTGTGAAGCCATGTCAGAGGCCTACGGGCGGCTTAAACTCTGACACCAGGTTGTTCATCAACCATACGATAAGAAGAAGAAGAAGATCAAGATGACAGGAATCAAAGTTAAAATAATAATTATACTACCCTGCAATTGACTATTTTACAGTAGCTATAAATTACAAATATAATTAGTCCGTCATTTAGAGTTTAAAAAATAACGGACACGTATTTTTTCTTTTGTAAAATCAATGAATATTCATCAAAATACAACGGATCAAAACTCGAGAGTGGGGGCTCGTGACGTCAGAATTCTATAGAAATTGTAGTAAATTGTGACGTATTGCCAATTTTGAAAGCATCGTATCTCCGTCAAATTTTGGTTTACGAAACAAAATAAAAAATACGGGTCGAATATTTTTTAACAGTCTAAGTGACGGACTAATTATAATTTTTCAGTCCAATAGCCAATTGTTAGCACTCATTCTACAGGGCAAAGACCTCTCAATCCCCTTCATAAGCAACAGGAAAACCGCTAAGAATCATATACATAATGTTGCAAGGTAACAAAAGCTCAATAAATTGATAAGAACACTCACGTAATTAATTTCCAAAGTTAGTGGGATTAAAGCAGGTTGTCTCCAGCTACTAAACGGCGCGCGGACGGAACACTTAAAAGAAAGAAAAACGGGAGTGACCTTTCTTAGTCTCAAACATTTCGCCTACCTAACTTTAAGAGCAGGTAGTCCGAATTCTTGTGGTACATTTCAACCGCTATAACATAAGTTCACGCGTCTGTTTTCAACGAAAGTGTGGGCAGAAGTATAATATGTATTATGCATTTAGCCACTTTTGGATAAGTAGTATAGACCTATCTTCTTAAAGAATCGATGGCAATCTAAATTGATTCAGTTCAACTACAAACGTTTACAAGCTTAGCGCTCTCAGTAGCGTCCATCGATACAAGCAGGATAAGCAAGACGTGATATTACGTGCTTTCTTTTTTGGAGTACCGCACATTTTGTATTAAGAGGGAGTCAAAAACGTATAAATACAGACTTCGGGATGCTACTGAGAGTCTCCATAAAGATAGTTTCATGGAGATCAGAACTTCACGATGACTACTTGCACTTATTACAGCCAATGTCCAAATAAGACAGACATGGCAGGACAGTCTTAAATTAATATTTGCCAAACATTCGCTCTCATACATCAAGTACAAAGCCACTTACTCTCATATGCATCATTATACACGAGATTACGCGTGGGCTTATGATGAAGTGACTCAGAATACCATTGACCTCATCAAAAAACGTTACATGGAGCTTTCTACTGAGACAAATGACCCTCCAACGACACATTGACAACGCAAATTAGATAGGAAGGAGATTGATTGTTTTTACATGCAAAACTGCGAAATGGCGAATATTTACGTTAATGAAAATGAGATACTTGGTTGTTGTTGTGAAATATACATGCAAATCTATGCAAATGCGTTGCATGTTTAGGCAATCAAGTATTCATGAGGAGTTTTGAAATAGGCAAAGGTATTTATTATACTTGTCTGAAACACATGTTTAGGTCTGGCCGTCTAGCTCAGGAGCTGGGTGATCTAAAAGCTTACCAGATTTGGAGGAGGCGTTTATTCAAACTGGATTAAATAATTTGGTATTTTTTTAACTAGTAAGGAAGCGAGATGATCTGAACGTACACCTCGAGGGCGGTAGAAGCGAGTACCTAGAAATATTTCTATTTAGCAGGAAAATTTAGCATTAAAATAATTAAAAATAAGTTTGTGGAAAATAGATACAATTATGTATACGAAGAAAGTTAATTCGGAGATGACGACTAGGAGATGTAAATTTGCGATGTATGGAAGAAAAAGTATGCTACATCGACGCCAAATAAGGATAAGGGCAGGAAGACTGATTAGAATTATCTCCTATTGTTTCAACTGTTAATGTTTTCGGCTATCGAATTAACGAAACCTTTACGCGCAAGGACAAGGCTGTTGTAACTATAGTAAATGCTGTTGATCCGAATATGGTCATTGAAAACAAGATAAAGTGGCCCAAATGTTTCTAGGTCAAGTTTAAACCAACAGTACCTATTTCAAAACATTTCGTGGCCTTAAAGCACTCATTTTCCTTATTTTTACAAAAAGAAGTTAACTTTGCAGAATAAAGTGCTTTGTTTAAACTTTTTTTGCGAGACTTAAGTGTATTATAATGAAAAAAAACCGGCAAGGAAGATGCTTGATAGATGTACAATATTACAATAACCTTCAAAGCTAAAGAAATATATCTAATAGTCGTGCTCAATGCCAATAGTTTATTTAGTCTATAGACTTGGAGCAAAACCTGTATTGAGAGCACAATGCATGTAATGGATTATACAAAAAAATAAAAGGTTAATATAATAAAAAAGATTTTTATTTGAGATCCATTTTGATGAAACTTCAAGGTAAAATAAAAACAAATTGAGATCATTTAAGAGATAAAACTTTTTGTATTGGAGTTGCTTCCTGGCTAGTCTTCATACAAATCCCTATGAACTTATGTATTGAGCAGGAGTCCTGGATGAGTTCAATGAAAACTATTCAGATTTAAGTACTTACTGCGGATAAACTAACGACTACTCACAACAGTAGCTGTTGAAAAGCATTATTGTACGAATGAGTTACAAGTTTCTTAGAATCCCGTAAGGAAACATGAAAACAAAAAAGGTTATCAACAAAAGAGGATGTTTATACACAATTTTCCATAGACAAGCCGGAGTTTGTGATGATAAACAGAACATTGAGAGCCAGTATCAGGTGAACAGAGATCTGTTTTGCTTCTTTGTGACTTCAATTGACTCGGTTTGCAGTCTGAGTCAGCTGCACTTTCGTCCTCATAAAATGCATGATATATGATTAGGGTTTATCTTTACGCTTGAGATATGAGATGTTTAATTATGATAATGAATGTCTGCTTGTTTATGCCTGGATGTTCAATTAGATTGCTACCTTATGGTCGATCAGATGTGAACTGACGAAGTAGATGCATTTGAAGATATTAGTAAGTACAGACGCCAGCACATCAACCTACCTCAATCTGTTAAACTTCTTTAATACATTTTCTACCTTTTCACAATAGCGGATGGTTAATATTCGATTGGTATAATTTTATAGACTCGGGTAGGTTGACCTGCTTGTGTCGGTACATAATTAAATACACATAGTGCTATCTTTGTTTGTGATACATAAATTAAATATATGGCTGATACATAAATTAAATTTAAGTATGGGTCATAACATGATCCATATATGGCCTGATCCTGCAGCCAGGTTTGTCTTTTCACCAGAGAACTCCTTATAGTAAATAGTACGGTCATGAAACTTTGTGGTCAACTTCGAAAATTTTCTTCTTTAAGAGCTTTTGGCATCATTTCATTTATTTTTAAACCAGATTGCTGTGAAATATTTTTATGTTGCCTAGATTTTCAAAACATTAAATAAACCTTCAAATAAGTGTGAGTCATGCTAAAAATACACCAACGACTAACATTTAAACACATAAAAGAACAGTGTTTTTATGTCACCAGCACAAGAGTATTTACATGAGAAAAATAACAGAAACCGATTGTTTTCAAACCAATAGTTTACCGTTATCTATATGTAGAAATTTTAAGTCAATAATTTTGTATGATTATGAATGCATGAATAGTTTAACAGCCTGTTCACAATTATGGACACGGACAGGCAAAATTGCAGCATTTTATTTGTTAGATAGCTTTTAATTATCAGGTGGTGATGTTGTTTAATAAAGAATTTAATTTACTACAAGTACCGTGCATGCTATGAATGAGCCTATAATTTTGCACATGCCTACTGCAGGTGAGATGTGTGTGTACCACCCATAAATGATAACCGCTTTATAAAATCTCTACAGAATAAATGATTCCATTCTATTCTAAATAATAGAAATCAACCTTTTTGAAGACGGTCTAGTTTTGGCTTTTAAAGCCTTATCTCTGTTACACAATATGAATGGTTTTGTCATCATTTAGTGTGGTTGATTAGGGCTTTGTGCAACTAATAAAACTCTCTTCAAAGAGTGTACTAGTCTGTATCTTAATAAAAGAAAATGTGTTTTTTTTTATGGAAAGTACCTGTTCATAGTACTATTTTTTTTTGGTATTGAAACAAGTGTTATCAATTGGCAAAATAAAAATCAGTAACATTTAATGTTTGGTCATTAAATTAATTTAGGCCATACTTTGTCCATCACTGTATAAATTAATAGAAGATTTTTCTCAAGTAGGTCTTGAAACTCTTATCAAACACAATGTAAGGGCTTGAAAACACGACACTATTAAAATGTCATAAAAGATACGAAAATCAAACAAAGATAACAGATTCTCATAAGATTTTTATCAGAATGTTTTACTACTCTTAAGGCACTGATAAAAATTATTTGGCATCACTGACTTATAATTATAATATTTCTTATCATACATGTGGATTTCAAAGATTACAAAATTATTATTAAGTTCAATTACATAAATGCTAATAAGTTATTATTTGTATTCTATCAATGTGTTAAGATTTGTTTTTCTAGGAATGGTGTTAGACTAATTTGGATATGTTAATGTTGCATAGGCAGTTAGTACCTTTGTAACTGAATAACTTTGTCCATTCAGAAACTTGTTCAAGTTAGATTCTATGGCTTAGTTTAAGTGTCTTTGTTAAAAGTATTATGGGTATTGCTTTAACAAATGAGGACATCTTTTGTTAGTGCCATGATTCACACCTTTTCTTTCAAAGGTAGAATATTGAAACAATAAAAACTATGAGCTAGTATTGTTAAGATTTTATTATGAGAAATACCGCATACCACATGTACTGAAAAAAGGAAAAATGTATTGCAGTGTGCCATATGCAAATTTTTTAAAATAGTCTAAAGCCACATGTCAATGTACACAAAGACTTTTTGGTAATGCTGGTTGTTTATATGAATCCAAACCTAAAATATGCGACTTCTTGTAGTGTGGTATCCAAAGCATGGACCACAACAGACCAAGATAACCTAGATTATGAACTAAAAAGGACATAAACAAAACCTACATGGAAAGTTATGTGAACGTTGCGGGTGGCCTTCCGCCTTCCTACCGTCCGCGCCACTAATTAGCACCACAGCTTATCATAAAAGGAAACGTTAATATTCAAGGTAAGCAACGATCGAGGTACTTGGAAAACATGCAAAATAATCGCAGGTACTCACCAGTTGCCACTTGGACTTGCGTGTGGGGTCTGCGATAGTGATGAGCAGTCTGTGGATCATCTGCACCGTGCCCTCGTAGTAAACCAAAGCCGACTCATAGTTCCCCATCAGGGCCATCTCCCGTGCCAACTTCGTGTTCTCGCAAATTTCGCCAACAGAAACTGCCATTATTGTCATTCCCGCTGCGTACATGTAACTTATCCACCGTGAAAACTTTATGGTTCTTCGAGGAGACCACTTCGAAGATTACAATCGCGTGTGACATCCAATAATCCAAATGTAACACTTCGCATTTTCACAACATTATCCACACGACTTTCATTATATTTCTCCTTTATTCACTTGACGCATTGCTAATGTATGTTTACATGTGGTAGAACTTATTTCATGTTTCCGCTGAATTTATAAAACTATGACCATATTTTTGTGACAAAACAAACTTATCAATTTCGTTCGACAGTTCACAATCACAATCTCAAGTCAACTGCCAACATAAAATCAATCAGCCAATGACGAACACGAATGTTACTATCTGAAAGTTGGTATCCAGGAATAGTGAGCTTGTTTTCTTTTGCAAACGTTGTATACTTTTAGTGATGTTTAAAATTAATCGACTAAAATAGTGAAAAAAGAAAACAAAATTAACGGCTTTTCTCCTTGTTTGCCATATTATCCTAGTACCACATTCAAGAAAGCTAAAATATTAAAAAAAAACTAAGGGTTGCACTCTGGGAGTGCCGGCAGAAGTGAAAACTTGAATAGTAATAAACACACACGAACATTCGCGCAAGCGCCCTGCGCCGTCTTACGAATTTTCGATCAGGTCACGCGAATTTAACATTTTTTACCCATTCTAAAAAAAAGTGCACAACGCCGCTAAAGAAGTTTTCGCTTTAAAAATAAGTTAAAAACTAAAATCAGTTAAAAGGGGTCTAAAATCATGAAACAAGAAAATAATTCAAACAGAAGTCAAGAAATCGAATAAATGTCTTTGTCTTTATAAGACATGCATTGGTACAAATTGTTTAAGGCAGTAAAATAATAATGTTACGCGGGCGAAGCCGCAGCCTAAAATGATGCATACTAACTTGTTTGTAGTATTTCATGTGAATTCTAATATCGTGTTTAATAACATTTACCTCTTGCTTTGAATGGTGATAGTAAACAGATTCATCCATTCAATCACGAGGACCTAATAGCTTTTGCCAGTGGCTTCTACCGAGTGGAAGTCGTATATTATCCCACGGAAACGTAAAATGAGTTTTAAAGGGTGTTATTTCATAACATCTTTATCTCTATCCACTCTACATGATCTTTCAGCTGCATTGACGAGCTGTTTCCAGTAGTTTTACCGAAAATGCATACCAGTATTATTACTTCGCCCCCTTGGAGGGCCAAAGCCTGCTGGGGTCGCGGGATTGTCTCATTAGGTAACCGTGACCCTGGAACGTAAAGGGCTATTGGAGGATCACCGTGGAATTTAGTATGAGTCTGACAGTCCCTCTCGTCACGCCCTGGGCGGGAGGACTAGTATTTTGATATTTTAACCACGATTTAAAAAAAAAACAGTATTATTACTGGGAGTTTCTTTCCCAACAGACTTACTCCTCATAGTAAGACTTCGCTGGTGTTATATTTCTCTCATTAGTACTACTGCAGGTCGCAGGACTCACGAATTACCGTGATCCCGGAACGTAAAGAGCTATTGAAGGACACCGTGGGTTTTAGTCAGTGCGAGTCTGACAGCCTCTCCCGCTCTGCCCTGGGTTGAGGACTTATTTGATGATTTTAGAACGTTAAAAAAAATAGTACTTTTGCAAATTGCAATCAAACAGGCGTTCTATATAGTATTATTGCAGTCTGCAATCATATATAGAACTCGCCTGTTTGATTAACAAATTTCGCATTTTGTGACATTTTTCATTAGACGAGCAGGGATGTACTGGTTGTATAAATAAAACAATGACGCTAACAATAAACATTATATTCGTAGTTCTAGATATAATACATAGTATGAAACATAAATACAATCTGCAGTTATACAGTTTTACGTCTATTTACATTAACACCTTGCTTTGTATAGCTTTCAGCAGAAGTATGGTCAATGTTATAAGTTAACTAATAAATTATAAGAAGTTTGACATTGTGAGTTGTTAGTCAAATTAACTGGTTTCAAGTTATTTTTGAAGTACTTTTTCTTTTGTCATGGTATGTTTAACTACCGAAGCATGTCAAAATATTGATAAACATAATGATTATAAGATCCATCATACACAATTTATTTCTAAAATATTGAATTGATAGATATTTTTTTAACCCAAAAGTTGGTGCACCGCACTATTTTTAAAACCTAAATGGTCGAAAAAGGATCATTCATTATTCGCTTACAAAATTAAAATAAATACACTTTATGGAAATCTCAATAACTTAATGAGAACTAGCTAACTTTAATAATATTTACTCTAATCATGCTACAAGATAAAAAAATCTACCATTTCATTAAGTTGCAACACTGTAATGAGTCGCCTACATTTTCATTTTGCAAATTCCTGAAACGCAACAGTTAACAACGATCTTAGCTTCTTAAAAATAATAAAAATATGTCACACCTACTGAGTATACTCATTTTTTTCTTTGTCAATTTATACAAAGTCATATTTCATTGTGGAAATGTGACAAACATATTGTTTGCCACTTGCATTGTTAGTTACAGCTATAACAAATGATGGCTAGCATTAGTAACTAAAGTAACAGATTGTGTACATCAAATTATTCTTTGGATAACTTATGCTAAGGAAAGCTCATAAATATTAATGTAGACAGAATTCTAAATATGCAGGGTGTGTATTTTCTTAAAAGGAGTGAACAAATTGATTTAGGTCTGTGAAGAGTCATCAAACTTGTGCAGGCCTTTCTCGGTTTTTTCTTTATCTCATTTCCAAAAGTTTCTGGCCAGTTTCGTTCAACCTACACTGAAATATACACCCTGTATCATTTTTTTACATTTCCAAGTAAATAAACATCGTTAAACTATCTTATTTGAAAAAAAAGGAAACAAAAACAGCTCTTAATAATACGTGCACCAGTACAACTTAACTGAGATTATTGTAACAAGATATACACAGATAACTTAATAACTTGAATACTTTGGGACAATTTCACCAGAAAAACAATCTAACCTAGATTGGTTGACCAAACCTAGGTTCTAGAGCTGTCACTGTCAAAAATCAATAACAATGATGAGTGTGACAGGTCAGCTGTGATGTTCTAATCGCAATCAGTTTGGTGGAATTGGCTGTAAGAAGAATTTGGTGTTAACTCTATATAATTCTAGCACCAAATTATTGTATTTACAACTTATATGAGAAAAAAAGAGACGAGAAACAGACTAGGTAGACATAATCGTTGTGGCGAAATAAGAATGGCGACGATAGAAGTTTTTCTGAGATTTTTAAATGTAATTTCAAGCCCGATTTACATTTTCTAGAATTAATCACAATTTTTGAAAACATATTCATTTAATTCCTGTGATTTTCTTGGTTGATATTTCTGTCTTTCAAACTTAACATAGCGGATTTGCTAATAAAAACTTAATCAGGCTTTCTTTGAAATGAAAACATCTATGAACGTTACCAAGCGTCACAGGCGGAACCTTCTTACAGATGGCGCGCGGTTTTAAGGAGAACGTGCGGTCGGTGCACATACCGCAATTGAAGATAGGGTCCGCCGTGCATGGCGGGGGCCAATACCAGTTGGGAAAGCCGCGAAGGTATTCGTATCTCCAGAGCCCTAGATTTGAGTCCGACATAACCCTCTGCTCGCCCCAGTAAGAGAGCATTGAGCATTTTTGTGAAAAAAGAGGCCGAACCTTTATGGATGTATAAAAGCAAAGGCATACATCCTTATTGGTAATGTTCCTAAAAAATCGTAGGGACGTTTTTACACAAAACATTTTTTAAGATGTAATTTGTAATGAAGGCCGTTAATTTAAAAGCCGCAACGAACGAAACAACGCTTTCCGCGTAAAAACCGTGCAAAGTAACGATCACAAAATATGTCAAGTCCTTAGTTTGAACTATACATTCACCATTATAAAAAATGTAGGTATAATTCAAGTGTGTCGAGTATATACAAAATGATTGTCAGTACATTTACACTACGTTACACACATAAACTTCTAACACATAGTTAACTATTTTACTTTAGATCTAAATGTTATTGAATAAGATCTAATGTTGAATGAGGCATAAGTATTGACTTCCCTGTAGAGTGGCAGCGATAAACTTTACCATTTTAAAATTGTTTTAAGTTTATGGCACTAGATAGGAAATTAAGTTTTCAAATTCTTGGTTTGTATTGTAAACAAATAAGCTTTCGAAAGTAATAATGCAATACATAGAAATTAAACAATTATTTTTGAGCCCATTCACTGTTTTTTTTGGCTGTTATTGTAATTTTTGCAAAACCCCATTTTTATTAATTACTCGATTTATTTTTCAAGATACTTTTCGATGCCAAAGCAGTAACAGATAGTTGCAACATCTGAACGTATTATACATAGATATTTAATATAATATCATTACCTAAACACATACAACCTTACGAAGCATATGAGTTATCACATGTGGTGGTCCGATTCTTAGTCATAGAATAGAATTTCGTAAGCATTACTATCAGATATCTCGTACAGGGTGCAATTGAAATCACCACAATGGAAATTATTCTGCTGAAGATCTGAAAACGATCGAAACTAAAAATCAAAGAAGTGTGTTACGCAAATATCCCGCTTGAATGATGGTAATCATTTCAATCACATCCTGTTTCTTTCATATACAGGATAGTATTTCGTTTATCTAAAGGCTCTTTACACTACACCAGCGGCATACCTTGCCAAGCTCGGCAGTTAATGAACAAAGCATTGACAGTGTAACAGCATACCGGTGCCGCCAAACCCTCTTGCCAGCGGCATAGTGCGCAGGAGTTTTATTAGAAGCTTTTTTTCTCTTCGAGTACAATATCATTAGCAGAGTTGTTTTCAAAATATGGGGGGTATTAAAATGTGCGTAATTTTAATAAAACGAGATTTACTTGTGCGTTAAATAAACAATTTTTACAAGTGTTTTCTTTTTTATGAATACTTAAAATAACGCACATTAAAATAACACCCATTTATTATAGTATTGTATGCTAAAGATTAGTTAAAGTACTTTTAAAATACATTTAAGCATACAAATAATTCGTTTGTCTCTAACACGAAACATCAATGTATAATATCAATTTATTTATTTTTATTAATTTATCATTTATATTAGTGAATACATTGAACATAATTTATTGAGCCTGTTTAAGTTATAACATTTCAAAAAACGCAATGGACGTATTTATTTTCACAATCTGTGTATTTTTGACAACTTTGACGGGTAGTGTTGTTATTTTTCCTACGTTAGTCGATTATTGTAGTGTCATGATAAGTCGGTTTTATATATTAAATCATAAATTAGGACGTGAAACTCACAAGTATGTTTTTTATGCATGTATTATTAACATTATTATGTTACATGAACCTTGAAGTGATCTGAAGTAGTTGTAGTACTTATGTAATCATGCACTTTGGGTGTGCGTTGTCTGAGAGTTCAGTCATGGAAGCGCTTTTAAAAAAAATGTAGAAAATTCATAAGAATTTCTGAGGTATGCCACATGCTCAAGTGTCATTTCAGCGGGTGCCCACCGCTGAAATGACACTTGAGCTAATGGCACCTTAACTATTCCAAATACGGCTCCTATCAAAAATGTTCATGTGGCCAGGTGCTCAATGTGGAATACCTCGAATTTCTGACCTCAACCACCAGACAACATCACTCTCATTTAAATATCTAGTCCTTTTTTTGCAAGGCTCCTTGTAAAAATCTTACGAGTTCCACATCCTTGCCCGCATAATTACTAAGCTCATAGACTACCAGTTTAAAAATCGTGACAAAATATTCACATCACACTATCTCACTTTAAACGACTTACAGACCGCGCCACCACTCATGACCTTTTGCCGCAGCGCTAGTGTCGATGTAGTACCTCGAATTTTCCGCAGGTGAGTGGTGGCGCAGACTATACATATAAACATAGTGACGTCTCCGTCACTCCAGCGCGAGGTAACGCGACGACAAGGTTATGTCGACTTACGTTAGTTGGCTATGATATCCAGATGTTCCTTGGGCATTGGAGGTAGCACATGGACCTGCTTCGCTTTACCTGCATGGTAGACTTGTCCTGGACTGAATGGTTCTAAGCGAGGGTGGGCAGAGATGTCTTTCTTTGGATCTAGAAAATGACGTTATTTGAGTTTAAGAAGTTGCTTCATACATGGGAGCATTTTGTTTTTAACCGACTTAGAAAAAAGGAGGAGGATCTCAATTCGCCAGAGCCTTTTTTTTATTTAACATAACATAATATTACGCCTGTACCCACTAAAAAGGATAAGATAAAAACTTTTTGAAAAAAAAAACAATATCGATTCTAAAAAATACGAAAATGTTTAAAATAACTTCTCTTTCGGAAGTAGATGGCTAAAAGTCAAGGGTATTAGAAACAAAGTTTTCTGAAAGAAAAGTTATCTTCCACTCAGTTTATTTTTTTCATCAACTTTTTTGATCTGGAAAAGATATGCATAAACACTGAAGTTAGGAACTTTTAAACAGCAATAAATTAATTTATTAATTACTTGACTTTGAGCAGCGCTTACGCAGCTCCGTAATCTTTAAAGTAATAAATAAGGTCTATTTTTGCATATGACTGAGATTTTGGGATTTCTACCCTTCTATGTAAACGAGGTTTAAACCTTTCAACGCCAACGTGATAGACAAGGATAAAAAGATCAAGTAACAGATGATATTCTTTTGCTAAAGGTAATAACGTTATAAATTTACCTTTGGTATTAGCCGCGATGTATTTAGACAACCGGACGGTCGGCAGTGGAAGGTATCCAGCTACTAACGGCATAACATCGAGGGTCACATTCTGAGGTTCCGTGCTCGTACATTCCATTGTAATTACACCTAGAAAATACGATTTATTTTTTGATAATATTCACCAGTGCGATGATGCGAGAGGGCAAAGGGTAGGTCGCAAAGGGCAATTGGGTATTTGAAAGACCACTCAATTGACATACTTTTTAAGTGCTGTCAAAACGCGATTATAGCTAACTGTAAAGTCATTAATTATTTAACAAAATGATCTTACTATTGATTGATATCAGAGCAAAATCGTATTTACTAGTTTTTAAAAGTTAAGTCGGGTTTTCGGGCTCTAAATAAAGAGTGTTTTTAGAAAAATTGTGATTTGAAATGATTGATTATTAGTCTCAAATATCCAATTGAAGAAACCGGGTGGCATCTAGTCAGAACGAGTCTGATAGTCCCATCCGCATCGCCGTGATACCCTGATGAGGGAGGACTAATTTGAAGATTTCATACCTCGGAAAAAGGGATTAATCTGATAGGATTTTACCTGCAGTACGACCAAGAACCGCCCACATAGTCTGGTCAGCGAGAACTTCGTACATAAGCGATGTATATTCCGTTTCATTCACCTGTAATATAATTTACTTCACTTAGACAGAGCATTAAATGTGGATTTGGGATATAGTAGGCAAACTCTTCTTTTAAATTTCAAACGTTTTTAATAAAAATATATCGCAAAACCTTGTTAAATTATTTATCGTCTTATAAACGTCCTTTCCGTTCGCTCCCTTCTAAAAACTCCTCATCATCCTTCCGTTCTTTCTTAAATTCCTTTCATTCTTCCCTTCACTCGTTCGTCTGCGTTCCGTTCCATACTCGTAAAGAGTCTTTTGCACCAATCCTACATAAGATTTTTACATACTCCTTGTCTTGTCCATGTACGGACGCAGGTTGGGAGTATTACGCACCTGATCTTTATCAGTGTATGCCTTTCTTAATTCTAGAGCGTCTCCTGCCAGCGTTATCAATAACTCTTGTGCGTATTTTTACTCTTTTTTCGCGTATTGTCGCAACATGACCAAACCATGTAAGCATACTTTTTTCAATGTTTGTCACTACATCTTCTTTTAAAGCAATATACAAATTTTGTTGAATGTATTTCTTATTGTGCCAGAAAGTGTGCAGGTCTCTATTTCTTTTAATATATTAAATAAATAAATAAATATTCCACAACTATCACACAACGCCATCTAGCCCCAAGCTAAGTAGAGCTTGTGTTATGGGTACTAGACAACTGATAAACATATTTATATATTTCTAAATATTATAGATAAATTACACCCAGACACAGAACAAATGATCGTGCTCATCACACAAACATTTGTCCTGGGTGGGAATCGAACCCACGACCTCCGGCATAGCAGTCAGGGTCACTAACCACTAGACCAACAGGTCATCAAATTATTGGTCCACACCATAGGAATTTCTTCTTTATTGTGAGTGCATTTCCAAATAAATTAATTTCACAAACTCACTTAAGAACATAATAAAAACATAATTTCCACTTACCCTCTGCACGCTCAACTGCAAACAGCACATTTGCGAAGCCCTACAGAAGTCGGAACCCTTACTAGGCTCCAGCTTGGTCCTTATAACAAACAGCGTAGTATAATCTTGTATATCAAACGGACAACTGAAAGGCCTGTCCGGTCCCTCTGTGTCCGAGGGATGATAGTGCACGGAGAACGTGGCCTTCATTGGACCTGCTTTCACGAGGGGGTCTTTGAGGAGCTCCCACATGAAGGAGGCTGTGGTTCCATCTGATGCTACCACCTGGAACAAAGGGGGAACTTATGAAACTCGCTGAAATGTTTATTCGTGACTTATTCGAGTTATGAGTTCGGATAAGGTTAGCAAGTTAAATGCGATTCTGCCTTAAAACATAATTTAATGGCGAAAAGCATAAATTCGGCGTAAATCAGTCTTCCAGCACGCGATGCATGACACCGTAGTAAAGGGTTTTGTCGAAGGAGGAATAGAAAATTGATAAAATGTAGAAAATTGGTCCTAAGCACGGCGATGTTTGATGTAGAAAACAGGTCCACATCGTAACGCTATCGCTATACAAGTACCTCTGCGATAAGTTTTGTCCACGTTACCGTTGTGACGATTGTCATTGGTTCATCGTTTGTTGTAGTTAGTTACTACTTCGTCCGACAAAGATGCTCTACGAAGCCAAAACCCCGGGGTCGCGGGACTAACGGATTACCGTGACCCCGGTACGTAAAGGGCTATTGAAGGACACCGTGGATTTTAGTCAGTACAAGTCTGACAGACCCTCCCGCCCTGCCCTGGGTGGGAGGACTCATTTGATGATTTTACTACGATAAAAAAAAACGAAGCCAAAACTAGCCGATTATCTTTTTCAAAAGTTCTATGTGCAATATTTATCATCTGTATTTATATGAGTATGACTTTCAAAAATAAGTTTAGTACAATACTTACCATATCATCAGAATTCTTCGGATTCAAATCAGCCACTGAGTTATCAGTCCCATCGCACTCCAGCTTGGGATTGGTGAGCGAGAACTGCACCAGATGCACTACGGTAGACTTGAGGGTCACGTGGATAAACTTCCTCGCGTTGGAGGTGAGGAGGCGCCAGGAGGCCACCATGGGAGGAGTGAAGTGGAGAGGCACTTCTGTTACTGCTTCCCACCAGGGACAGGTAAGCCAGACCTGTGGCCAAAAAGGCTCTATTATTTTTCTTTTTTTTTCACTACTGACAACGACTTTTGTAAATGCCAGATGTTTTAATCATTTCTTTGTGGTATATTTTATCGCTCAACAACATCTGTTTTACTGGTCAACCAGCATCCCAGTTTATTGACGGCACGCATGGCGCAGTGGCTGAGAGCAGGACTGCTGCGCTGCGTGCCGCGGGTTCGAGTCCCGCACGGAACAAACATTTGTATGACCTAAAGATAGTTGTTCCAGGTCAAGTTGTATGCGAGTTTAAATCTTTGTAAATGTACTTACGATGCAAGTTACAGGATAAACTACTAGACGGGGGCCAATGCCTTAAAAAAACTTGCAATTCAGAAAACCACTCCATAAAACCTATCTTGTTTGAGTTTCCCGAAATATTTTATCAGAAATATCTCAGCCCAAACTCTGGATCGATGTCCGATTAAAGTTACTAGATTTGTCCCCCATTCCATATGATATGAGATTTCAACTTAACGGGCGATCTCGAGGGTATTCACAAAAGATGTTAAGCCCTGTTTAGCCATGCAAGAGTCTAAATTTGCTATTAAAGGACAATGAATTTGATCAAAGAAATACTGCCATACAGTCAAACTTGCAGATCTAAATGGGGCTTTAAGGTGACATATTTCCAACTCACCGTATGCTCAATACTCTTCTCCTTCCTCGGCTGAAGGGTCGCGAACAGTTGCAGCGGCACCCGAGTAGTCTGGAAAGGCTCCATAGCCGCCACCTTGATGGATAGCTCGCGACACATCGCCGTGTCGTTGTCGGCGAAGCGTATGAGCAGGCCTGATGATGTCTTCAGAAGGATTGTTGTGTTCTATTGAAAGAAAATAGCTATAAATTATTATCGGACTATTGTAAGGCAACATCGTCAAAATTTACGTGACGTTGAATTTGTAAGGGACTGTCTAAACATGAAACTGCGGCCCTTGAACGCAAAGGTCAGCTGAAATTAAAGTCATATTGGTGTTGCGGTTTTGAGTTCTGATTCTTATGGCAGTCATGCTTGCCGGACTCAGGACTGTTAATTCCCGTCCAGTAACACCCCTTACCGTCACACTATTACTGATTGGGAAAAATATAACATACATATAAAGTTGCCTCATCATTTTCGTAGAATTCATGCCAATAAATACAGAAAATCTACAAACCTCCTCAATATGCGAGCTGCCACTAGTCACCACCAACTCCATCGCCTGTTCCAACCCAGCAACCAGATCTTTCTTCGGTTCCACTTTATTTAAGAACACATTGACCCCCTGAGTCACCACTTCACAACCCATCTTGGTACCAATTAGAATGTTTGACAAGAACTCTAACTTTCCTTCAACAACCAAAGAAACCTGTAATAAAATTAACTTAGTTGAATGTACATAATAAATAGTCAGGTTTTTTTAAGCTTTTAAAAGAATTCTCTCAAACTAGAAAGCATGGTAGTACACTCCATTATAGGTGTAGATTTATACCCTTCTAATCCATATAACAAATTAATTTATAACTGTCAAGCAATAATGGTCCGTCGTTAATATTTTTTTACTGAATTACATATTTCTAAAGATTATGCATCAATATCAGAATAAGAAAATCTTGAAAATCTAAGATACAAACTCACTTGTACCGCAAGTCACTAATCAGATTTAATGCATACAAAATGGAAACATTATGTGTCGTCGAAATATACTCATTTATTTTGCTAGCAGGCTTTACTTCCCTGCCGGGGTCGCGGAACTTATCGATTTACCGTAATCCTAGAACGTAAAGGGCTATTGAAGGTCACCGTGGCTTTTAGTCAGTCCGAGTCTGACAGTCCCTCCCGCCGTACCCTGGGTGGGAAGACTCATTCGATGATTTTACCACGATAAAAATATGCAGGCTCTATTTAAATAAAGATATCAAAAAACAATTCATCACTAACCTGACCAAGTTTGAAGACCCCACATTTACTCGTCACAAAATCTAGTAACAGCTCATTCGATCCCGGTTTTAAAACAACCGATTCAACAGAAAAGCAGTTCTCGTAACTATTCCTCATCGTCGCGGACGGTTTTCGGTATTTACAGCTGTCGGAGCGTTTGAGCGTTACTTTAGGGTTCTGGCATTCAACAGTGACTTTCTGCAAGGATCTATCTTCTTTGTAATGAAGTTGTGACGTAATGTGCAAAGGATTTAGTAAAGGGTTCTTGGGTTTTAAGTCGTCCAGTCTTATGCTGAAATGGAAAAACCATAGTAATGTGACAGTCTATTGACGCGTAACACATTTACACCATATATTAGCGAAAAAGATGGTGGATGTGTGAATAGAGACGCTGCAACTATTTGCAATTGCATTGTGGTATTGGTAAAATTTAGCTGTTTTTATGTTGCGATGTTGCCGGCCACTAGTACGCAGTGTCGCTGGTAGCTGCGACGTAGCCGCGATGTAGTCAGTATTACACACGCGGTCAGTTTAAGTCAGTAATGACGGCAAAATGTGTTTCATGTAAAGTCTACTATTATTTTCAATGTAAAATATATGCTCACCCACTTTGTGTGGTGATTTTTTCTTCTTGAGGGCGTTGATTGCTAAATTCAAAACTTTACAGAATAGACAAAAACACTCAATTGTCTAGCGCTCAATTTTCATGATAATTAAAACTACAACCAAAAAAGTTTTCCAAAAATACTTAATAGATGGCCAAATAGCAAGATATACTTACGAGTCCCTAGTTCGATTTTTATGACTGCACTAGTGTTAAGTCGGAATGAAACACTCAATAGTATATGAATAAAAGTTTGTACATAGCATACAGATATATTATACCAGTCTTACCTTGTAATTAAGTTAGTTGTCTCACACTCAGGCTCTACGGGCCCCCGTCTCGGCGAGCCCACACTACCACTAACACTTAAATCAGTCTTATAACTTTTAACAGGCGTCCTCTTCTCCGCCTTCTCGTCCTTACATCTCTCTATACTTATTGCTGCCCTGGTACACGTCACATCTTTAGGCAAGTAACTAATCACTGTCATGCGACATTGGACCTTATTGTCAGTTATATAAACACCACGTTCTGATGGTACTAACGTCACCGATACGATTTTAAAACATTCGTTTAGTTCGGTCAGGACCGTTTCGGTCTTTTTGGATAGTTCCTCTCGGATTGCTTTCATCATTTCCTCGAAATAGAAGTTTCTGACTAGGATTTCTAACTCGGCTGTACTTGCTATTGTTGCTGAGAGTTTTGTATATCTGAAAAGAAAAAAAAATAATGACTTCTTTCTTATAAACTGTGAAGATTTGCTGTTTCTGGAAAACACTTTTTGGCGATGTAAGATGATTTTTTGCTTGTCTTCTTCCACCTTTCCTAGAGTTTTTAACCATTTTATTGTTTCAGTCAGCTTGAAAAAACGTCTACCCTTTTTTCAGCAGGTTCTAATACACAAATTACCCCTTCGATATTTTGCAACGTGAGAAGACTGTGTCAAATTCTACGTCAGTTTCCATCATGTTTTTCTATCTTCTTCTCCAGAGTTCAAAACTATAGGAAAATAAAATAACCCACCTATCCATATCTTCCATCTTCTTGGCAGCTGCCACGAGCTCTAGCCTGGTCTGAGCGGCCAGGTCTTTCCATCCCTGCTCCTCATAAGACCTGAGGGCATCCATGAGGAACACCACCGCTTTACCAGTTTCGCCGAGCTCAGAGTAGAAGGCGGCTAGGTCCCGGCCTATAAGACGGGCAAACCTGAAGAGTTGCACAAGGTCTGTAGTAGAGCAGCACATTTTTATTCCTAATGAAAGTTATCATTGCATGAAATAGATTAGTAAGATCTTGAATCATTGTAAAATGAACCTAAATCAGCTTCACTTACGAGCTTGACTAACATTTACATGCATCTAACTCTCAAGTTATTGGTTGCTAAAAGTTACAGAAACCAGTTATTGATTTTAACATGAAAGGCTTTCCGGAGTACCGTAGATAGTGGAATAGTATGTTAGACTCAAAAAATTAAATTGGTCCGTCGGTTAGAATAACAAAAAATGTTTGACGTATTTTTGCGTTTGTTACGTAAACCAAAATGACGAAGATAAGACCCTTTTAAAATTGCCAATACGTCACAAGCCCCCACTCTCGTATTTTGATGAGTTATATCTTTGTAAATATGCATTCATTTAACAAATGAAAAAATAAATGTGCATTAGTTTTCAAAACTCTAGCCGACAGACTAATTAAATTTGCAATTCAATGATAGTATAAACATGCCTATTACAGCCTGTCACCATTTCTATGGAGTACAAAGTTTCGCTACGGTCTGCCATAGTGTTTGGGCGTTGACACTTTTAGGTTAACCAAACTCGGATTAGGTGTTTGTTTAAGCTGTTATGCTAAATTACCTTAGCCGTCCAATATGCTTATAAGTCCCCATAGCCAACTCCGCCAACTCCAGATAATACTGTTGAAAGCAAGTCTTGCTACATAACGCCTCCTTCAACCGATCTGTGGGCGTCGGATGTTGGTTGTTGGTCTCATTGTCACCCATGCCGGCTGACAACATCACTACTAGGT
The DNA here is from genome assembly GCA_943136025.2 of Agrotis puta. Classification (NCBI taxonomy): domain Eukaryota; kingdom Metazoa; phylum Arthropoda; class Insecta; order Lepidoptera; family Noctuidae; genus Agrotis; species Agrotis puta. Next base: position 10,390,715 of record OW964186.2, on the reverse strand, counting down.
GCAGTTGTTCTGATGAAGGGTCTGGAGAGCCCGGGAGTAGACCGCAGAGCTTGCCTAGTTCGTGGAGCTGAAACAAGGGGTAACATTTTAGGTATTTTATTCATCCGTTTGCTTTCCTTAAAACAATTTGGGAAAATGTCCGAGCGATTAATTGATGCGCTGCGTGTGGCGGATGGTATGAGTAGTTGTTTCTGGTTTGGGTTTATGTGAGTTTAAATGTATATAAACGCGCCCAAGAGGCAGAAGAAATGCGGGAAGTAGCGCCGACAGATGGGCGTAATTTTTTTATGTACCATTGCGACACACAAAAATACGGTCGGCCTGATGGAAAGCATCTCCCGTAATCCATGAACGCCAGCAACACCAGAAGTATTGCCTGCGCGTTGCCGATCCTGCAGAAACTTTTACGCGCCCTTTTTCAAAAGCCCTATGCTGTAGTTTATCTGAGAAAACGTTTTTATTACAGTTTTTAGTTCTGGCTTCTGTTTATTATTATTTTTAAATTTGGACCTGGACAAAACAAAATCAATTATGATTACAAGAAGTAATGTTAAGTTTTTTGCTTCTAGAATTATTCGAAAAACTGTCCCGTTGTGTTAATTCAGACATTCGTAATGGAATACAAGGATACATCATTCAACAGAGCAATTGTCATTTGTTTTCAACAGTTTTGGCCCGAATCCAACTTTGAAAACAACAACAGTGTAGCCAAGGGCGTGTCAGAGGGGCTCGGCTGTCTTTAATCGATTTTAAGTTGTGTAACAAAAAAAAAAAATACCAGAGGTTTATGTCATACAACATATCGATTTTATAAGAATTATTATACTCCATGTTTCGCCCTCGAGATTAGCGGTATTATAATTATTCGTAATTCTTTTTACTTGTAGTATCGCGTTATTGACTTCCACTTCATCACTAAAGTTAAGAAAAGGTGTCGCCACTAGCGACACCAAACTCAATTTAATTAATTTTTTCCGTTTCCTGTCATCTGTCACCTGTCATCCGCACTTGCGAGGTCTCAACAATTTCCTCTCCATTCGTGTTTTAGTGCTCATCCACTTCGGTTCACTACTTCGCACAAAGAATAAAAAATCATGCCGAAGCGCCGTCATGATAATGATTTTAACTATTTGATTAGTAAAATTCGAAAATTAGAAAAACATATTAAAAAATCGCGTCACGAAAATGTTTTTTCTCGATCGAGCCCATCAAGCCTATCTTCGTCAGGATCATCTTCGAGGTCTTCGAGAGATCCCTCACCAATTCCTGCTGAAAATCTAACAAGTAAGTACCCTCATTTTTTATAATTTTGTGAAAAAGAGAAAATTACAAAGGATGGCCCAGGGCCGATCCGAAACTTAGACCTAGGGTCTAAAACGATGCGCCAGGACGACCTGGGGTCTGTCTACACCAAATGGCTAGCATTCGTTGCACCAGGATGACCTAGGGTCGATCCGAAACTTAGACCTAGGGTCTAACACAATGCACCAAGACTACCTAGGGTGGTCATATGGTTGCATTTATTGCATCTGATCTCAGATGACAGGGTTTATATGAATCCTAGTCCTAGGGACCTAGGTTTTCACTAAAAGCTGACTTATATCAGTTTTACCCTTAATGTTGGAAATACCTAAAGATTCATGGGAATTTGTGATTTTATACAGTGCTACCCTCTGATTAACAATAATCTAGTGCGGAAGAATGCAGTGTTGCTGTTTATCATTACAGTTCACGTAGATGCATCAAACCCGGTCATTAATAATGTGGTCACAGAACCGCCTGCATCACCAGAGCAGGAGACCACCCCTACAATAGTCATACCGGATACTCCGGTTGAAGTACCAAACCTCAGCAGTTTTGAGGAAGCTGCTACCTCTGTAGACATCATAGAGATCCTAGGCGATGATCCTTCAGCCTCTCAGGATTACGGGCCGGATATCAACAAGGAAGTGGCATCCAGATTTGTGCACTTCACAACATCCGGTTTGGACAAAGAGTTGCGTAAAGAACTCATAAAGAAACATTTGGTCCCTGGCAATTGCACAAATGTAGCTGCACCGCAGCTTAATACAGAAATCAAGGCTGCCCTTCCTGAATACGAGATCAAAAGGGACAAGGCTATGGAGGCCAGGCAAAAGCAAATAGCAGCCGGCATTACATTCTTGGCGAAAATAATTTCCGACCAGCTAAGTAAAACAGATAAAGATGGTGACCTAATAAAAAGCTTGATGGAAATAGGTCGGCTGTTTTGTGACGTCCAACATTCCGAGTCTGAAGCGAGACGCCACCTGGTGCTTAACAACGTCAAAAAGGATCTTAAAGATCAGTTGGCACTAACCAAAATTGACAAATTTCTCTTTGGAGACAACTTTGCAGAAACCCTTAAAACGGCCAAGGTGGTTTCGAAATCATCATCTGACTTGAAGCTGGAGGCAGCTAAGAAACCTAAATATTTAAACCAGAATAAAGGCTCTTCAAGCAAGAACAATTTAAACTGGAAAGCGAGGACACCGGCCCGCAGGCAGACGATGGCCCCGCAGCAACGTTACCAGCCGCCTGCACAGCAGAACGCGAGGCAGCAGTCAACCTCGTCGCAGAGCTACACGCAGCGGTCCAAGCAGACCCGCCGCCAGTAGACAAGGTACGTCATGCAGGTAGACTTGCACTTTTTTATAGTCAATGGTCCCGCATAACTAAGGATCAATCCATTTTGTCATGGATAAAGGGATACCGAATCAGATTTGATTGCCCGGTTAATCAGCCCTGCTTACCTAAATCAGTTTTTTCGGATTTCGAAAGAAAAAATATTGCTGAAGCTGTTCATAGCTTAATGTCTATTGGGGCTGTTTCTGAATGTGAATCTAGCCCTGACCAATATGTGTCACGAGTGTTTACTGTACCTAAGCCAAAAGGGAAGACGAGATTTATCTTAAATTTAAAGGGATTAAATAAATTCATAAATACACGACATTTTAAGTTAGAAGACATTCGAACTGCTCTAAAGCTAATATCTAAAGATTGCTATGTAGCTACTTTAGATTTAAAAGATGCATATTTTTTAATTAAAGTCCATCCAAATTCTCGGAAATATTTGAGATTTTTCTTTGATGGTAAACTGTACGAGTTTAATGTTGTCCCATTTGGCCTTTGTACATCTCCGTTCATATTTACTAAACTTATGAAACCGGTCGTAAAATTATTACGAGCTTGTGGCTATCTGTCATCAATTTACTTAGATGATTTCTTTCTAACTGGATATACCTATCAGGAATGCCTACAAAATATAGAGATTACTCGAAAATTACTAGAATCATTAGGATTCATTATCAATTATGAAAAAAGCATTTTGATACCGTCTCAATCTTGCAAGTACTTAGGGTATATTGTAGATACCCACAAGTGGCAGTTAAGTTTACCTGCAGACAAAAGAGCTCGTATTAAAGACGAGCTAGTAAAGATTAAAAAACTGAAACGTTGCAAGATAAGACAATTCGCACAGTTAATAGGTTTATTAGTATCCGCATGTCCCGCAATAGAATACGGACTGCTATACACCAAAGAATTAGAACGTTGTAAGTTCTTAAACTTGAGAGACAATGACAACTACGACAAGTACATGTTATTACCGTCTAATTTATTGCCGGATATAAATTGGTGGTTAGGGGCTATTGATCATTCTGTTCATAGAATCCGAGATGATAATTTTATTTTAGAGATATATTCTGACGCTTCAACGACTGGGTGGGGAGCTGCTTGTGGGGAACAAACAGCTAGTGGTCAGTGGTCCCATACTGAAAAAATATTGCATATAAATCAATTGGAACTTATTGCGGCCTTTTTCGCTCTTAAGATCTTTGCAAAAAACTATTTTGACTGTCAAATACTTTTACGCATTGATAACACTACCGCAGTTAGTTATATAAATCGAATGGGAGGTGTTCAATACCCTCATTTGACCAGGGTCACGAAAGACATATGGCAGTGGTGCGAATCACGAAAGATTTTAGTAGTAGCTTCATACATAAAATCGCAGGATAATTTCACTGCAGACAGAGAATCTAGACGAACCCATCCAGATGTAGAATGGGAACTTTCTAACAGGGGCTTCGAAAAAATTATAAAACGTTTATTAACCCCAGAGATAGATTTGTTTGCCAACCGTATAAACAAAAAATGCGATATATTCGTATCTTGGCATAGGGATCCAGAAGCTTATGCTATTGACGCCTTTACTTTGGATTGGTCAAATCATTTGTTTTATGCTTTTCCGCCTGTGGCGGTAATACTAAAATCTTTGCGAAAAATAATATCCGACAAAGCCCAAGGTATCATGGTTATTCCTCGCTGGCCCTCTCAGCCATGGTACCCACTTTTTATGAGACTGCTCTCATCTGACCTTGTGGAACTGAATTCTGAGGATGTTTTTATTCCTGATTCCAGCAACCGCAACATACAAGCCAGCACTACCCTGGTGGCCGGGATTTTGTCAGGAAAGCGTTGCTTAAACGTCTAGTTCCACCTCCGGCAGTAGACATCATGATGGCTTCCTTTTCGGATAATACACTCAGGCAATATGACGTATGCTTGAAAAGATGGTATTTATTTTGCATTGAAAATAAGGTGAACATGTACGAGCCGTCCATTTCAATAATTTTGGAATTTCTCACTGATATTTTTAATGATGGTGGCCAATACGGTACGATAAATTCCCATCGCTCCGCAATTTCGTTAATCGTAGGAAACATATCAGATGACGATAGGATATCTAGGTTTTGTAAGGGTGTCTATAGGTTACGACCTCCGCTACCCCGTTATAACACTACTTGGGATGTAAGTGTAGTCCTGAACTTTTTAGACTCATTATATCCTAATGAAACTCTAACCTTTGAACGATTATCGAAAAAATGTGTAACATTGCTAGCTCTTGTAACTGCTCATAGAATACAAACACTTTCTAAAATTAAGACTGACCAAATAGTAATTCTAAATAACCAAATTATAATAAAAATTAGCGATTTGATTAAAACATCTAGAGTTGGTAACAAACAACCAACTTTACATCTGCCTTTCTTTGAAGACCGGCCTGGGATTTGTCCTGCAAAGACACTCTTGTCATATTTAGAAGAAACGAAAAATTTAAGAAAATCTGATAACTTGTTTATTAGTGCTCGCAAGCCTTACAAACCGGTTACTTCGCAGACGCTCAGTAGATGGGTTAAGGCCATGTTAAAAGAGAGTGGAATTGACGTCTCTGTCTTTTCCTCGCACAGTACTCGTCACGCTGCAACATCCAAAGCTCATAGTCTAGGAGTCAGCTTAGATATAATAAGACAGACAGCTGGATGGAGTGGCAACTCTTCCACCTTTGCGAAATTTTACAATAGGCCAGTCTTCAATTCGGAAGATAGTACAACTTTAGCGCGAACGATCTGCTCTCGTTGATAACGTATAGGTATATGTTTGATTGCGTATATCCAGTTACATATCTAGACTGATTATATATATAATAATATTGTGACTTGGATCCGATATGTGGTTAAGTTTTGATTTTGTTACTTAACTACGGCTATTAATAAAAGTAATAATTAAATTACTTAGTTTATTATTTTTAGGGTTATGGATATTTCCTCCACGTGCTCTCAATATCTACAAGTAAAAAGAATTACGAATAATTATAATACCGCTAATCTCGAGGGCGAAACATGGAGTATAATTAATGATTAAACGAACTTACCTGTACGTGAAGTTCTATCATAATTATACGAGATGTTTCGCCCGAAGAGATTAGCGGGAGAGACCCGCCCTCCCTAAGTAGCCCCAGACGTTACGGAAATATAAATCTCTCAACGTAATGAAGAGGAAATTGTTGAGACCTCGCAAGTGCGGATGACAGGTGACAGATGACAGGAAACGGAAAAAATTAATTAAATTGAGTTTGGTGTCGCTAGTGGCGACACCTTTTCTTAACTTTAGTGATGAAGTGGAAGTCAATAACGCGATACTACAAGTAAAAAGAATTACGAATAATTATAATACCGCTAATCTCTTCGGGCGAAACATCTCGTATAATTATGATAGAACTTCACGTACAGGTAAGTTCGTTTAATCATTAATTGTGTATTGTTATTAATGCTTCTGAATTTCTGACTTCGAAAAACTAACTGTGTTGTAGTCTAGTACATAAGTAAATTTACCTACGCATATTTTATTTTTTAACGGGACCAGTAGATATTGTGAAGAGCTACGATATCTAAAAAAAAACTGCCAAATTATTTTTTATATTCGCTTATCGTGCCTGTGCATACCAGTTGCGGCAAACAAGCGGCGGCGCCTAGGATTTTCTATTAGTTCAATATAATACATAGTTAATATTCTTAGCAGTACACATAACCAACGAGTTATTGTTAGCTGCCAGTCCTTCACATGCACGCAACGTCTCCGCGCATCCCAGTTGCGGCCAACAATAGGCCGCGCCAAGCAGCTTATGTTAGTTGAATTTAATAGTTATATTCTTTCCTTTTCCTTCGCATTATGTAGCAATGGAGCCTCGTAGTACACATGTCCAAGTTGTTGTTAGTTGCCAATCTTTCGCATGCGAAGAAAGCCTTCATGCGTGCCAGCTGCGGCCAATAAGCGGTCGTACCTAGGATCCAATAACAGTTATATTCTTACCTTGTTTTTCGTATAATGTAGCATAGGAGCTTGCGTCGCAGTACACATATCTAACGCGTTTTTTTTAATGCCAATCTCTCGCATGCGCGCAAGGGGTCCGTGCATGCCAATTGCGGCCAAAAAGCGGCTTCGCCTAGCAGCTTATTTTAGTTGAATTAAATAGTTATATTCTTACCTTATCCTTCGCATTATGTAGAAGAGGAGCTTGCGTTGCAGTACACATATCCAACGCGTTGTTGTTAGCTGCCAGTCTTTCACATGCGCGCAAAGTCTCCGCGCATGCCAGTTGCGCCCAACATGCGGCCGCGCCTTCCACTGCGGTTGCGCCGAGGAGGGATAACTCGACTAGGGTATTGTGGACGGTGGATAGACATCGGGAGGCGATCTAGAAAGAAAATATAGAGGGTATTGAATAACTATATTACGTAGTTTTATTAAGAGGTAGCATTTGTTTTCACTTAGGAGGCAACCTCTAAAACTTCTGACCGATTTTGTTTTTTTATCTGTATGTAGCTGCATTATCCCTGAGTGTTACAGGCTATAAATCTTCTTTATAAAAACCGTATTAACCGAACTATCACGATTTTTGTCCAGCAACGTCGGAAAAAATAATAGCGCGTGGAGGCGATGTGTCGAGGGCCTAAACTTCAAGCGCACGGAGACGCGGGCAGAGGCTGACTATAAAAGAAATACATTCTTTCGTGTGATTTGTCATTAATATAAGCTTTACTATAAAAATGTAGACCGACATAAAATTCATTACTTCGTATTACTCTCACAATAACCAAAATGATAAACATCAACAGTTAACATATTAACCGCTCATCCGCTCTATTATTATACCATCACGGTGTAATGACTTATTTCCTGATGAATGACATAATTCCACCGTTAGTTACCATGTGCACATATATTCAGTATATCAACTAGAAAAAGAGCTTGTAAATAAATTCTGAATCGGAAACACACAGATACAAAGCCCTTACTCGAATATTCTAAGCATGTGTCGTTGGTCGCGGGACTTATGATTTACCGTGACCCCGGAACGTAAAGGGCTATTGAAGGACACCGTGGATTTTAGTCAGTATGAGTCTGACCGTCCCTCCCGCTCTGCCTTGGGTGGGAGGACTCATTTGATGATTTTACCAAGTTAAAAAAAAAAGCATGTGTCGTTACGTCAGAAGCAAGTAAACTGTACTTGCTTGTGACGTTTTGCCAATTTTAAAAGTGTCGTATCTTCGTCAATTTTGGTTAACGTAACAAAAGAAAAATACATATCAAATATTTCTTGATAATCTAACTGATAACTGACTTATAAAGATTTTTAACCCTTTAACCGCCAGAGTCGTATATATCCGACAAACATTTCCGTGCCCCTATCGCCTGTGTCGTATTTATCCGACAGAGAATATTCACGATTTTTGTTGTTTTGTTCGATTTTATTGCATCTATTCTATATCTCTCTATTTATGTAGATAGACAGATAGAATAATTTTTATTGTACACCATGATATTTTACAAATCGGAGCTTAAAAGGTGCAGAAAGAGAGGAGAAGAGGAAAGCACGATTCGTAGCCGGGCGCTAGGGGCACGGCAATTGATATTTAGACAAGCGCTTAAAGGGTTAAAGTCAAATACCCCTTTAGGAAAAGTCTAGACAGATTAGTTGGTTTACTGATTATTTTATACTGTGGTTTTCATCTGCACTTGACCTACCTCAACAGTCAATATACGAACGAATAACAGAGCTTCAGTAATAACAAGGTGTCTGCGTTATACATGGCTGGTCATGGGGAAACTATTGGCTTGAAATACACAGGTGGACATGGATATCAAAGTGGGGTATTACTGTTGTACCGTGACCGAAATGAAATGAAATGTCTCTTGGACGTTTTTTTTACGTCAGATATTAGCTGTATGATATAGTTAACGTGACAATACTTCCCGCTTTTGGCGGGACAGTTCCAATTTCAGGCAGTCTGTCCCGCCCGGTGTCCCCCGCGAGGCCGAAATTGTTCCGCATTTGCAAACAGATCAAACGAAGATAAATATAAATATATCATGTACTGAGTTCCACACTTATCCAAAAAGAAGACCCGTTATTTTAATGCAAATTTGTTCAGCCGATAAATATAACAATACGAACTAGAATACAATACACGCCACTTCTGATTTGGAAGTAAAAATAACCGCTTGTATCATTATAGTTTCTACTGTATGTGTATTCTTTGTTCGTACGTAGCGCAGTGGGCGAGTGAATTGGCTGTTGCGGTGCGTGTTGTGGGTTCGATTCCTGCATGGAACTCATATGTGTATGGCCTACAGAAAGTTATTAGGTTGGTGCATTAAATTCACAAACTGGAAAAACTCCTAGAGTGGAGTTAAGTACATTTTTTTTTCGGTCTGTCAGCAATATGACGGGGCGTCCCTTAGAGGGCCAAAGTCTGCCGGGGTCGCAGGACTATCGAGTAACCGAGGATTTTAGTCAGTACAAGTCTAACAGTCCCTCCTGTCCTGCCCTGGGTGAAAAGATAAAGGGTGTTTTTATTATTGGATTTCATAGCTTTCAGAGTTTAGTAGTTGTTCTTAGCAAAAACACGCAAGGTTCACATAATAGCCAAAGTACACGTGATGCCAATATACGAAGAAAAACGAAATTTACTGGTAATTTTTTGCTCAATTCTGGCGAACTTGTCATTTCTAATGAAACTCGCGCACGAAGGATTCCGTACTATTATCTATATAAACGCAAAAAAACAAGTTTGTCGTTTGGGACCCTCCTTAAATATTTATTTTAATCTGGTTTCTAGTATTTTTTGTCATAGCGGCAACAGAAATACATCATCTGTGATATTTTTTTCTGTCTGACTATCATACTTCTTGAGACAGACGGAGAACGGAGTCTTAGTTTTACCTTTTGGGTACGTAACCCTAAAAAAAACCAACTACACGTCCCTTATTTAGGGTTCATCTCTAAAATTTGGATACTAGAACAAGACGTGTGAAATTCCCGGATTTAAGAGTTCAGAACCCGGACATGAGACGAAATGCGCACCGTGGCAACTGCGTCGGGAGGAGGGCGGGACGGTGAAGCGCGCGTGTGTCGCGGGCGGCCTAAGACTTTAAATTTTTAAACTCGGACTACAAATGAAGCCGCTCTCAGGATGCCCTCAAAACTAGGACAAAGCCGGGGAAACACGTACGGATGGCAACCCTACCCTTACAGCTCAATTCTGACGCCATTTGTCAGTTCTAATGAGTAAAAACAATTATTCCATCAGTCCACCTATGGAATCTTTACCAAGAACCACTCTACGAACAATTCGTATCAAACATTCGACGTTATAAATAATTCACTGTTGCAACACTTTATTGGACAGTAATTGGTTCGTAATTATCTTCAATGCTCGCGTTTGATTGTTTGCACATACACGTAAACTGTATAACATTAGTTGAAATGGCTGGTTATTTTGTTTTATGACTTAGGCGTTCATTGGAGAGAATTTGAAATTTGAGAAGTTTTTTTAGGCACTTAGGTTTTATTTTGCAGTGAACCTTAGCCCACATTGCTGGGTGTTTTTTTTTTAAAACACTGAAAGGGTGAAAAACCCTGTTTATTTATGGTAGCAATGTAGCATGCTAAACAGTGCTTTTGGTAGCGTGCAGCTCTACCGTGGACGTGGAGGTAATAAAACTCAAGTTATTCATTGCATGTTCTCTGTGAAAAAAAAAAAACCCAAAAAGATTGACCTTCTCTAACAGACAATTAAAATCGCAAAGACAGGAAGCACCAAAGATCGTCGGCATATTTAAATTTCTTCGTTAATTTGCCTGAAATAGACTATTGTTTCCCTCCCGAGTTTCATCGTATCTAATATCATGTCCACTAATTGCCTACAGGCATCATTAAGCAAAGTAAAACCAGCAGATATTAATCTAATAAATCAGAAAACGCGGCCGTGTGTTCATAATTGCAGTATTCTACGTGTGTGGGTAAGAGGCTTGCCACACGAAATGATGCGTTGGCGGAGCACTTACACTGCGTTGTATGCGGATCTTATAAATCGAAACGACCGGCCTATCCTTTAATATTTTAATGCTGAAGAGTTCGTTTGTTTGGTTGAAAGCGCTAACCTAAGGAAGTATTGGTTCGAATTGAAAATGTCTTTGTGTGTTGAATAGTCTATGTATCGAGGAATGGGCTATAACATATCACGCTACGCCGCAGGTCATGAAGCCAGGGACAAAAGCTAGTATGCTTTACGGCACGATGATACAACACGCAAGCCGGAGAAAGGAGCAGAGAGACTAAACGAAACGCGAAAGCTGGTTGTAGTGTACACCGGAATGGCCTTGCAAAAACAACAATTAATATTCATAGTTTTTGGGAACGCTGCGATACAGTGGCGTCGCTATGACATTGCATTGTGACTCTAGTGACCCCACTAGTACGTTGCGTTTCTCGTGTGGTACTCAGTGCATTGAAATCAAAGCGTTGCGCCGACGCAACGCAACCGCAACCCCCGTGTGGCTTCACTCTAACAATCCGTCAGAACGGGGTTATATTTCATGTAACGCATGAAGTATTAGTTTCAAGATGCATGTTAGTATCATAGATACTGTAACAGATTTAAAAACAGGCGATATTTGTAGTACCTTTTTTAAGAATCGCTGTAATAGCTTGAAGCGTAAACAAATTATATTTCACGCACAAACTAGCTGGCTGAATGTGGAACACAGCATTAATTGCATGAAGGGATTGTAGTACGTCCGATAGGGGAGAAAGGCGCCGGGGTCGCGGGACTCAAGGCCGGGGTCGCGGAACTTACGGCCAGGTTCGCGGGACTCACGAATTACCGGCGATAAGTGACCCCGGTACGTAAAGGGCTATTGAAGGACACCGTGAATTTTAGTCAGTACGAGTCTGACAGTCCCTCCAGGGAGAAAGGCAGAATAAAAGGCGTTGCGTCAACCCCAATTCAAATGGGATGAGAGCAAGAAAATGATGATGATATGGGCGACGGTAGCATAAATTATGACGCGAGGCAGGAAGACTTCGTGCCTGTCAGTAAGGTATCGTATGTAAGTGCGACCACACATTGAAACTCGTCGAATAAAACGTTGTGATCGTTTGGCAAAGTTTTGGTTAGGACTTGTTCAGATGCGGCTAGAAGTTTTGCCTTATCATAATGGTCCGATGCATTTATAAAAACTCATTTGGCTCACCCATATTTTACGTCGTAATGACATAAAGATGATTGTAGACAATAACGACTGTTAGTGGTTCCGCAATCTGGAGTCACGCAAAACTATTTTTAAACACATTCATATTTGAAAGTGAAAGGCTTAGGTTACAAAACGGTTTAAAAGTCAGTGAAACAGGCAACTAGTGTCGAACCGAAGCCGACTAATCTGTTTTATCGGTTATTTTTTTTTTTAGCGTGGTAAAATCTTCAAATGAGTCCTCAACCCAGGGCAGAGCGGGAGGGACTGTCAGACTCGTACTGATTTAAGTCCACGGTGTCCTTCAATAGCCCTTTACGTTCCGGGGTCAAGGTAATTCGTGAGTCCAGCGACCCCGGCAGGCTTTGGCCCTCTACAGGGGCCCCGTCACTATGCAGACACTTTTTGAGGCGCGCGTGGAACACAACGCGCCGTCGACCTGGGCATAGTCTATGGTCGGACAGCGAGTTGCCCATTACTTGCTGCCCGCATGCCAGCGGTAAATCAGTGGTAGACGCCTACGGCGACGGACGTCGGCAGACGATCTCCGCCACCGTAGGCGCCTACCACTGATTTTACCGGGTATTACAAAAACTTTTTGTTTGATGAACCGTCGGTTGGGCCCCAGTTATCATTTTATTAAACCTTCTCCTTCGGATTGGGTCAACAGCAGCCGATTGATCGGCTTTGGCTTCGTCGAACACTATAAGCAGAATAATCATTTCAACAAATGATTCCTCCCATCCCAGGTTAAGCGGAAAGGACTGTCAGATTCGTGACTGACTAAAATTAACTGCGTTCTCTCAGTAATTCAGTTGCCAATTGCGTTCCAGGTTCACGGTAACTTGCTTAGACAGTCCCGCGGCCCGGCAGAAAATATATCCAGCGGTGTGCAAAATGGCAAGCTCATAAAACAAAGACACAGTTAAAAAACCTTCAAGTTATGAAAACTAGTAGGTTGTAAGGATTTAGGACCTTGTTTTAACATATCACAACTACTTTCATGCGCACAGGCGCGCTGTGTTCCACGCGCGCCTCAAAGAGTGTCAGCAAAGTTTCGGGGCCCCCCTCTAGAGGGTCAAAGCCTGCCGGGGTCGCGGGACTGTACGAATTACCGTGACCCCGGAACGTAAAGGGCTATTGAAGGACACCGTGGATTTTAGTCAGTACGAGTCTGACAGTCCCTCCCGCTCTGCCTTGGGTGGGAGGACTCATTTGATGATTTTACCACCCAATCCGAAGGAGAAGGTTTAATAAAATGATAACTGGGGCCCAACCGACGGTTCATCAAACAAAAAGTTTTTGTAATACCCGGTAAAATCAGTGGTAGGCGCCTACGGTGGCGGAGATCGTCTGCCGACGTCCGTCGCCGTAGGCGTCTACCACTGATTTACCGCTGGCATGCGGGCAGCAAGTAATGGGCAACTCGCTGTCCGACCATAGACTATGCCCAGGTCGACGGCGCGTTGTGTTCCACGCGCGCCTCAAAAAGTGTCTGCATAGTGACGGGGCCCCTGTAGAGGGCCAAAGCCTGCCGGGGTCGCTGGACTCACGAATTACCTTGACCCCGGAACGTAAAGGGCTATTGAAGGACACCGTGGATTTTAGTCAGTACGAGTCTGACAGTCCCTCCCGCTCTGCCTTGGGTGGGAGGACTCATTTGATGATTTTACCACGATAAAAAAAAAGGTTGTAAGGATTTAGGACCTTGTTTTAACATATCACAACTACTTTCATAATATCTTTCATAATTATTCATCCATACAAGATCATATTACATACAATCATTAATACAATTTAATATTATTTTGAACAAATACAACATGCATTGTTTATTTATAAACAATGCATGTTGTTTATTTATGTTTATTTATAAAATGCAAAAAAAGAGAAGTGACTTATCCCATAATAAAGTCAGTGTTGCAAAATGATAAGTTAAATACCTATTTTTATCTAGTCTGTTTATGTACATAAATACTCCATGTTTTACCTCATACTCTCGTGGGAAAATAGCTCGATAAAATAGTAGTAAGGAAAATTATGTAAAATAAATAGTTATTGCAGGGTCAATTCACACTAATCGAAGGCATCGCAGCGTCTATCTGAAACTTAAGAGGCCTCTTACAGTCCACTAGCGCCGCCAATCGAAAAAATGTCATAACTCGTAAATAGAATCAAAAATACAAAATGTGGTCTGTAATTACTGTAGAAAAGGCAATAACGTAATTTTATAACACATTGTCAACACTTGAAATATAGCTGTTTAGCTAAATCGTGCATTTGTAACAAAAACGGCCGTTTATTTTTTTTTCGATTGGCGGCGCTAGTGGACTGTAAAAGGCCCCTTAACATAAAAAATAATCCTTACCTTATTAATTCCTTCTGAGATAATCGTGAGGATTTCGTGATCAGACGCGCAATTCTGACGAATGTCTTTTTTTCAACTTAGTAGAAATATGTGCATTACATTTTGGAAATAAGGGTGATTTCGCTATGTTAAGTTTTAGATTGACGGTTCGATGCGCTTCTACTATGCGCTAGTATGAATTGACCCTAATACTGACTATACATACCTCCCAAGGTTTTGATGAAGGTAGTAACATGGCACTTTGTCGTTGAAACAAATAGCTTCTAAAATCCAACAGCGAAGCTTTCTTCTTTATAATCAGCTCTCTAAGATGTTGGGGAACCAAGGCAGTCAACCTCACTGCCTGCCAAGACGTCACTGGTTGCTTGAATGTCTCAAGCCATTTTGGACTCTCCGTCACATTAGAATTAAGCACAAATTGGGAAAACAGAGCATCTAATTCGTCGTACTGGACTAACGCCTCGTCATACAAGCCTAGCATTTCTAATACAAATGCTAGTTGTTCCTGAAAATACATAAAAAAATTAATATGTTATTGTTATCAAAACTAATAAAAAAATTGTATGTTAAACAAATTTTTTATCAACATTTTTTGGCATATCTGTTGTACATCCCATAGGTTTAAAAAGACAAAAATTATCATGTTGTTGGAAATTTAGCTACAAATTCCTTACCTGCAGTATAAAATATTTACAAAAATCCCAATCTGGATCATTTCGTTTCTCCCTCTGTTCTCTCATATACTCTTCAAATTTAATAAGGGCCTTATTATATGCCACAAGGATAAAATGTCTAATCTTTGCTACCAGTGCCCGCCATGACTCAGCACTCCTCGCTTCAGATTTAATAGGATTTATAACAGATATAAATCTATCCTCTGTTTGCTTCACGCCAAAATCACCCTTAATTTTGTCTAAGACTGTGGTTCTGGGTAATAATTTGTTTGTTTTTCGTATGTCATAAGTTTCTACTAGCACTATCATCCAGTCTGTAATGCCGTTCTTTTCGAGTTGCTTCAGCCATGCCTCTATGTCTTCTCTTAGAGTTGTCTTGTAATATTCTATGTCCTGTTAAAAAAGATTGAAGTATGAATTTCAAATAAGTTACGATAAAAATTATATATATATATATTTTTATAATCGACCTATTTTTCAACTGCTATTTACCAGTTCAATAAATAAAATAAGAAATTTTTGAAAATAGATGATAAAAATGAAACTGTGACGATAAATAATTTTAAGAGCATGGTGGTGCAGTACATAATTGCTCTATGGGTCATCAACAACCAGCTTTCTGTTTGAAACTAACTATGAAAATTTGCCAGGAATGCTAATTAAAAATTCAGGAAACCTATAGTTTGATAAAAATTTAAATTATACTGAGTGTATTAGGCAAAAGTAAACACAACAGTTTAATTATTGCTTTTATTATCAACAATATTTTTAAATATAAACAATGAAAGCTATCAAATATGAACTTCAGTTATAAATAAAAACCAATAAGTAATCCTTATCAGCAGAACACAACAAAACCACGTCATGAATCTATGTTTTATTATTACTTGACTATTATTGTGTGCTTTTGAAATCAGTGAGCATTGATGTGAATAAAAGCCATTGGCTTACCAATACAGGTAGGCTGGCAATAATCCTATAAAGCACAGAAAAAAAACAAGTCTTGTTGTCTCTACTTAATACAGCAGCAGCTTGCAGAGCAGATTGCATGTTCAGAAAACAATAGGAGGGATTTTTATAAATTTTAATGAATGGTATGAATAATGGCAAATGAATACAGATATATTTTTCTCCTTCAAAACAAATAACTGAAATAGGGTAAAATGCAACAGACACTTGCACTTGATTTGGTTTTAATAAAAATATACAAACCACACAGTCTGTCCAATAAATATGGAATATTGGCTTCTTCAATAAGTTCAGCTCGGGCTGCACCCTGTCTTTATTATACTTTGTGAATGAAGCCTCCAAATACACAGACTTGGTGGCCCGTCCATATGACCGTCGCCATTCACATGAGTCTTGTGGTATGGCGGCCACTAGGGGCGCCTCTAGAGTACAGAACAAGTTCCAGTCTCCCGCACCTAACATCAACAAAAAATATTTATTTATCCAAATAAAAATATTCAAAGATTTGCATAAACATAAGGTGAAAACTTACATGTAACAATAGGTTTATGTGTCATGCCTTCTCGGTCACCTGCTGAACTATCGACTCCCTTCATTTTTCATCTGCTTTTCATCATCAGCACAATCAGTTGATTTTGCGGGCATGACACAAATAACACTCCGATTATTAGTCCAAACGGAATCCACCCACTTTATTCGCGAATATTAATTTACGTCGAACATATGGATACAACAATTTTACAATAACTGCTAATTAACTACGGTGGATATTTTCATAAATTCTCATTATTTTTGACTTGTTCTGACTTTTTTGAAGAAATTAAAAACGAGAATTTGTCAAAACTCGCTGTCATCACCCAACTCGACATGTAATTGCGTTTCGTTTCATGTTATTGTTGTCTTGTTTTACAAAATAATACAGACATTAGAATTTTGTTTTGATTTAATGAGGTTTTGAGGCAACCAAATATACTTCATGGATATAATATTAATACAAGATTTTGAATGTATTTTACAACTATTTATTGATTTTATTGAAAAAATTATTATGGTTGTGCTGGTTTGGAAGCGAAGCCGACGAGATAATAGCTGTGCCTCTTCATGCCAGTTCAACGAGTTCAATAATAAATCAGGCGATAAAATGATGATGACTTCTACGCACCTTCTACGGAAATATGGGATGGGATGATTGCTGTTAATTTATTTGCAAAACTACTACTAGGTTTTACATGTCTACAGTTTCTACAAGAATTTATATTACTTTACTCTTTGAAGAATAATGATTTTATGAAAAGACCGCTGACTGGTAACATTCTTCACTCTATGTGTCTATGGACCGCCAAAATGTCGCATTCTGTTTTGGTAAATTAATTTTGGATAATTTACTCATTACTCTAGTGAATAAAAGCAAAGTGAATAAATGCTTTCATTTATAAATATTTAAAGCAAATCTGGTGCAACAATCAGGTAATTTCCTAACTCCTAGATATCCTAGAACAGATAATTTCGTTATGTGAATAATTCCTTCTATTTTCAGTTTTATTATGACTTATTTTTGTGAATTTCATGTCGAATTTGTGTTCCTATCCGTATCTCAAAGACCCTAAATTTAAGTTAACGAGTATATATTACACAATATTGACTTTCACTATTATTTTGCTTTGGTACTTTAATATTCTGATTTGAAATCAAATAGAGCCTGATTACTGTGTTTAATTATTTAATTTACGGAATCGTTGCATTTAATTAATACTTATCATGCCAAGTAGACTACTACTTCATTTAATATTGTCAAGACTAGTATTTTATCCAAGATTTCTTGCTTTTGTAACCTAGAATTCTGTAAATTGTATTCTCAGTCATGAATACCACGGCTCCAACGTCGGCGGATGCATGCCTGAGCATCGTGCACTCGCTGATGTGCCATAGACAGGGAGGAGAAAGTGAGGGTTTCTCCAAACGTGCCATTGAGTCACTTGTGAAGAAACTGAAGGAGAAGCGAGATGAGTTAGACTCTCTGATAACAGCAATAACTACCAATGGAGCTCACCCAAGTAAATGTGTAACGATACAGAGGACACTTGATGGCAGATTACAGGTATTTAAACAACCAAGTATTCGGTCCAATCAGACTATTCCCTTATACTGAAATTTTAAATAAATCTTTTGTTTTAAATATTTAGCGTGTTTGTGCCAGTATCATGTTAATATCTTCAATACACTTTTGAGAACGAATGAGTTTTTTCTACTGTCAATCCCATGATCAGAAGTGAAATACACCTCCAAAATACTAATTTTCCATCATAAACCCTGCCTTAGTAAACCTTTTGTTTATTAGAAAATATATATTTTTTATCTTTTCTTAAAATTCTGTTTAACCTGTTGTTGGTGTATCAGAGTTCTATCCTACAACAATAGTTATTTTGCATGCATGATTAAACTATGAGTCACCATAATTTAGGGGCTAGAAGGATACTAAGGATGACTAATCCACCTGGCCTTTGTATTTCCCATTAAAACTATAATAAATGTTCTGAATAAAACCTGTAAGATTACACGGTGAAAATTAAAACAAGTATTGGTTAATAATTCTCCAAAATATTGGTCAATGGTGGTACTTTTACTATCTAATGAGTATTTTGACTAAACAATATTCTGCACTTTTTAAATATGTCCCTCTTAGAAGGAATGTGGTTTCTTGTTAAATAATAACAGCTACACCTGACAAGAACAGTGATGCCCCAGTGGTAACAGTCCTGATTTACGAGTTGTAGGTTGTGAGTTTGAACCCAGCCAGGCACATTTTTTTATTTGTAATTCATTTTATTATTTTGTTACTACAGCTCTCAAAACAGTGAAGGATAACATTGTGTCGAAACCAGCCGTTGCTATACCAAAATTTCAAACATTATTTATTAAATGTTGCATTGCACTAGGAATTTTTTCCTGTATCGTGGGTGCGTTTACAAACATCCAGACCCAGAACAACTACTTGCAGATCATACGAATATTTGTTCCGTGCGTGGATCGAACCTGTGACACTGCACACAGCAGTCCATCTCTCAGCCACTGCGCCAACCATGTTGTCATATTATAAGTGAAATCTACCAACATGGACTTTGCCCATCTGGTGGATTTTACAGAGAGGAGGCATGCGCCCCAGCAATAAATTTAGATGGTTTTGATTATACTTTTATAGTCATTCAGGTTTTTTATTAGGTTTTTGTCAGATCAGTGGCCTGCAAGTCTGACAACTTTTTGTTTTTCTAGAGGTTAGGAATACCCAGCGTGCAGTTTCTCCATTCCAGTGCATCTGGTTAGACTAGAAGCCAACTCCAACATAATTCATAGTTAAATCAATTATTATATTTATTGCTAGCATTTATGCCGAGTTACCACACTTTTATCAGAAAAAGTATTACCGCGGCTTCAGGCTATGCTTTGGGTCGGGGATCAGAACTTCATAAAATTGATGGTTTTATAGATACTTAGGTGTACTATGGCCTTCTCCTTATCAATCAGACTAGGCCTCAGTATTACAATTAATTAAACTATTGTTTCAGGTGGCCGGTCGTAAAGGTTTCCCACACGTAATTTATGCACGCATATGGCGGTGGCCAGATTTACACAAAAATGAGTTAAAACACGTCAAATTCTGCCAGTTTGCTTTCGACCTAAAATGTGACTCTGTGTGCGTGAACCCTTACCATTATGAGAGGGTGGTCTCCCCAGGAATCGGTCAGTATTAGTAATAATGTCTTCTTTTACAGGTATGCCTTCTTCCTGAAGTGTAAAATCACGTTTATATGCCCAGATCAGCATTTTTTAGGCTGCCTCGTAGGATGCCGGTGGTGGTCATGTTATTTAATTTGGAATTTCTTAGTAACAGTAATGGAGTCTGGATTTGTGCCCGGTGGATGGCAATAGGTTTACTCTCAATAACATGGGACTAATACACTAGCGAGCAAAAGAATGGAATAATTTGGAATACATCCAGGATTAATGCATTTAAAGTTAACAGTTAAACCTTTAAAAAGGTACCATTTTGAAGTTTCTCCTTAAACTATTTAGTAAGTACACTAGATCGCGCGGAATCGGAGTAAGCGATTCTATACTTTTGCAAGCGAGTGTAGTGTGGATCGACGGCGCGTTGTGTTCCACGCGTGCCTCAAGGAGTGTCAGCATAGTGACGTGGCCTGTAGAGGGCCAAAGCCTGCCGGGATCGCGGGACTTACCCATTACCATGACCCCGGTACGTAAAGGGCTAGTGAAGGACACCGTGGATTTTAATCAGTACAAGTCTGACAGTCCCTCCCGCCCTGCCCTGGGTGGAAATACTCATTTGATGATTTTACCACTAAAAAAAAAAAGCGAGTGTAGTGTAACAGGTGAAATGCGGGTTGTAATATTATAGGTACACCTTTGCCTAACCCATCAGACGTGATGATATTATGTCAGAATTTTCTTGCATTATTTTTTTTTCTCACTTATAATTGCAATTATTTGTATTATTTGAAGTGAGAAGTCTAATCACAGGTTAAAGCGCTCCCGCTGTCAGAAAATGCGGTTGCGACCAGACTTCTCGCTCCACTAAATGGCATCTTCATGTGACAGAATGAGATAGATATACTCGAAATCCAGATCTGTGCAAGTAACTGCGAATGCTGCAAGGGTGGACCCTTAAACACACGAACACGCGCGACTTCCATAGACAACGTGTCAGTTTTAGGCCTGTAGTTAGGTCTATTGTGTGTAAAACCGGTTTTAGGCTAGGACTATACAATGACCTGTCTAGACAGTACCCTTACTATAGTAAAAGTTTCTATTATTATTTACAAACCCTAAAGTTTTACTCAAAACTTTCACTTCAGTTGCATCACGACCTTTCACAGTGATATCTTCCATAGAGACTTGGTTTCTTGCTAGGTATACAGTGTATGTGTGTTTATCTGTTCCAATGAAGAAAACAATTTCAGATTTATCAGGTCTAACCCTGCAGTCAGGTCCCAGTAGATTAGTAAAGGATGAATATACGGCCGGCCTGAGTGGAAATGGTATGGACATGGATACTGGGGAGATGGTGACCATCCAGCACCATGCAACAAGTCCTCGGCATCATCATACGCCGATGCCACATCATCATCAGCAGTTCCAGACCACAAATATTATAATAAACCAGGGACAAAGTAAGTGGGTTTTATTGTTGAAGTTTTATTTTGTGATGTGAAGTTGAAGGAAGTAAACTTATTTGAATGGAATGGGCTGTAAGGATTTATTAAGAGATTGGTTCAGTAAATACTAAATTAATTAAAATTGAAAAAATATCAGAGAGATTCAAAAAGTATTTATCCCAAGTTGAAAATGCTTTCACCTATAAAAAGCATGTGTTGCCAGCAAGTATGGACTGTTTTTTATTTTAAAAAGCTACTCGTCCGAAGTTGGGATCTGGTGCTCCGTGGTATCATTTCTAAGGAAAGGGCAAGAAATAACGAAGTGCAAAATCAGTCCTACTGCATTTCACATTTAGGCTCATATTAATTTGTATTGATTGTCATCCATCCAGCCTATCCCATCCAAAGTGTTAATTCCATTAGTATCTGTGTAAAATTTTATTTTCGCTGCATGCTAAATATTATTTTGCGTTATGTGGTTACTAGCGCCTGAAGGCGTTCCGAACATGTTTTCGCCGACGCACGCGCCGCGCACGCCGCTGCGCGCGCCCGCGCCGCCGCACGCGCCGCTAGCGCCGCCGCTGGGGCACGCGGCCCCCGCGCCGCAGATGTGTGGGCCGCACCCCGGGCCCATGTCGGGGCCACAAATGGTTGGAGCTCAGTCACCGCTGGGAGGAGGGATGGGTCAAGGACAGATGTCGTCTCCTCGTCTCGCAGCTGCCCCTACAATGTCTCCAGCGACGCCTCAGATGCCCTCAATGAACAGACCGATGTCTCTGCCCAGCCCGCAACAGATGGTCATGGCTCAGCAGCGCGCGGTGGCTCCCAAACTTGAGCCCCCCGATACGATGGACGCTCGCGCTATGTGGCTGCCTAAACGAATGAACCATTGTAAGCTTTTTTCTTTTTGATTTGCACTGTATTATCATTTCGATTCACTTCGATCTTTTTTTAAGTGTTTGTTATTGTTTTTGGACATTATAAGGCTCTTCGAAAGTTTATATTTGTCTGGTCTTCAAATAAGTATAAGTGTTGTATGAGTGCGTGTGTTCTAGCTGCCATGCCAGTGACTATGTCTCCGGGCGCCACCACTCCGCTCATTGATGGCTCGACCACCACTTTCTTCACTTCGGATCAAACCTCCAATGATTCTCCTCAGCTTACGCAAACTTTGTCTAGTAAGTTCAATTACAATATTTAAATAATAATATATTTTGTAGCGATTATTTTCCAACTTTTATTACTTAGAAGTTATACTTACTATTTCTCTCCGATATCTAATCATTAAAAGACTGTATTGTTTTTGCCAAAGTTATAACTGGGGGAGGAGGAGGTGAAGACAGAAAACATAATCGGCAAATCACAATTCTTCTTCTCTCTTAGAACTTGTAAATATGTACCACATTGGCAAGTGAAGAATGAGAACGACTATCTTTATGATCCGATCCATTGAATTAAACCTACAAGCTACACTTTATGTATTTGAGTATATTTTATAAAGAAGTAGTCAAACTCTACTTATCTCACACCTCCTACATAATTCAATCCTTACATAAGTAGTTTGTCAAATCCTAAACTTTAATTACTCAATCGTAAACAAGAAAAAACTTGGAAAAGGTCTTGTTGCTACTGATTATTTTTTTCACCTATAACTTACGTCATTAGATACGCACGCAGCTGGCGCGGTGTCACCGGGGTCTGGCGAAGGTTCGCAACAGAACGGGTTCACAAATGACGGCAGTCCTGCTCCACAACCCAGTCCTTTGCCGCATCGCACGCAACATCAGCAGCAACAAGGTATACTATATTTGAATTTATTGTCCAAGATTATAAAGAACATGCACTTTGCAACCTTGTTTTACAGCCGTTTCATTGAATCCCTGTAGTCTCCCCCTTAGCAGCGAGAAACAGAATCCGAGCGATCCTCAATGTTTATTTCCCCAATTCAGTGTATCTTCGTCTTCATATGAAACCGAAACTTTAGAACACGGTTGTTGGACGTGCCTTACAAATTATTTCTTTCTTTAGGCACTTGGACAGGCAACAACACGTTAACATACACACAAAGCCTGGCGCCTCCGCCCGCGGCGCCACCTGTACCTCTGGACGCACCTCCTCACCATCATTATTGTAAGTTGAACATAAATAGATAAGTATGGTCGTAGAACTGATGACGAAATGAACCGAACGGCAAGGCGTTGCAAGACTTCATAAGGATCTCAGGACCCCAGGAATAAATGGAATGAGAGAAACATAGGATCAGTTTATGTGGCAATTGTCGGGGCAGACTTGGGGGGTATTATTGTACAGTTTTGACTTCAAACAACTCGATTGGTGCAAAATACTTTCTATCTTAAACATACGTGGTCGCGGGACTAACGAATTACCGTGACCCGGGGTCACGGTAATTCATACGTAAAGGGCTATTAAAGGACACCGTGGATTTTAGTCAGTACAAGTCTGACAGTCCCTCCCGCTCTGTCCTGGGTGGGAGGACTCATTTGATGATTCTACCACGCAAAAAAAAAACTTAAACATACGCAGTGACTGGGCCCGAATAATTCGTCACCGGTTGCAGTTGCGCACTCGCCGTAGCTTAGCGTCAAAACTATAAACTCGCTTCTCGCCAACTCGCTCCTCGCTTATTGTCACCAGTCGGACAGATACCTCAGCAAGCGTCTGCCAATCATAAATCGCCAGATCACCGTTAATCAAACCAAATCAATAGACTGAGACTGAAAACAATCTCAATATAAAATTATGTGTGTTTAAAATGACAAAGTATTGTTATTCTGAAGTTTATTGTTTCGGCCTAGACTTTGTTATCATAACAAAGCCAATACGAGAAAGTTAATAATAAGCTTTACTCCATACGTCTTTATAGTACGGTATTATGAAAAGTTTAAACGAGAAACTTCGATGGCTGGTACGTTCGGGTGTTCGGAAGACGAAGCAGCGGGACAAGCCGGTAAATTTTGACGTAGTTCCATAGACGATAGATTTTATGGGGTCCCTTAACAACGCATGTGGGGTGCAAAACGTCCAAGCCAAATGAAAAGTCAGACTGAAGACTTTATTGTTTTCCTGGCATTTTGATTGCTTCTATCCATTGCTGCCATGCTATTCGTCCATCGATGGCGCGGTGATGCCCGCCGTGTGCGTCCTTGAGAAATCAGTATAATTGTCATCCACATTGCCTCCCTTTTTTTCCGCCATTGTCTCACTAGTGACAGACATAAAAAAGAAATTAAGTTGAAATTGGCCGCCCCCTAAAATCTACCGCCCTGGGCTCCAGACTGCTCGGCCTATTGGTAATTCTGCTACTGCTTACCGGGGGCCTGAAAAGCTAAGGGCAATGAAGGTAGAGGGTGGGTTTGAGGCAGTAGTCAGTACGAGTCTGACTGTCCCTTCTGTTCCTCTGGATGGAATGATCATTAGTTTGATTATTTGATGATTACCCAAACCAAAAAAGGCTTTTCTTTCCTTGTGCATATCTCTACATTCATGTACCAACTTTTTTCAGATTACACCAGGTTTTAAGACTTCAGTATAGAGAAGGCTTGTTGATACTAAATAGAGGATCTTCTATTTCAGACAACGGCAACCCAGGCGGTCTCCTCTCAAGCCAGCCGGCGCCGGAGTACTGGTGTTCGGTGGCGTACTTCGAGCTGGACACTCAAGTAGGGGAGACCTTCAAGGTGCCCTCCAGCCGGCCCAACGTTACCGTGAGTATGATATCTACAGATAAACGTTTTTGTTTTTATTTTGCAAGTTACTCCAGGTTTCTGAAAAGTTATTAGTCTTGTTAGGAAATGTGATAATCTGTCGATTTACTGCATTTAACATCAAGAATGAATTAAAGTGAAATATGTACTCTTCTGGATCTTTGGAGATACATACTAAAATTACTTTGGGGTTTTGTCAAGTGATATTGCGCTGCAAAACTAAGTGGGATAGGGTCCCGTCATCTTGACGTTCATGATGTTTTGGCGTTCACGGGCAAAATGTCCAAGTCTCTAAATTTCCATCTCCCGAAATATCCATTCCTAGAGAATGTGATAGATTGGTCCAATAACTGACCCCCTGAACGTGTTTTGGGTTAGTTTATTTCTGACCCAGCAGCTAGTTCATGTAATTTATATTTCCAGGTGGATGGTTATGTGGATCCTTCAGGCGGCAACAGATTCTGTTTGGGAGCTCTCAGTAACGTGCACAGGACGGAGCAGAGTGAGCGCGCGAGGTAAGAATAAACATCATTGTTCCAGTTTTTTCCGTTCGCCCGTAAAGTCTACAAAAATCGGTCAGAATTCGATCTAATGGTTGGAACTGCGACTAATGAGCGTGAGTTCCTGGGTTTGATTAACTGGTTGGGCAAAGTGTTGTCGAGTTAATCGATCAGAAAGGGTATGCAACTTCTTGGCATCAAAATTTTTTTTTCTTTCGCCAGTAATGAAATGTTGGTCATTAGTAGACCACAACCTAAAAACTTCGTAAAAAATAATAAAAAAATTCTAAACCGTAACCAACCAGAGATATGACGGATTTTATTTTGTTCTAATCAGTAGTATTTTTTGTAGGAATCCATAGATTTATTGATGTGCTAGCTTTTGCCCTTGGCTTTGCCCACTCCAACCACTTTTATGTATATCCTATAACCGTCTCTAGAGTCCCATCTATCTCTGTACCAAAATTCATCAACATCTATTCAGCTGTTTTGACGTCAGACGTAACATACCTAAATACTTATTTTCGTATTTGTAATACTAGTAGGTTTACGAGGAATAATGAGTGGTTTGTTTATAACAATGTTAAGATCTTTTTAACCGACTTCAAAAAAGGAGGAGGTTCACAATTCGACGGAACTGTATGTTCCATTATTTCTCAATGACGCCTGCACCAATTTGGGAAATTCTTCTTTTGTTTGAAAGGGTATCTTAACACATGGTCCCATGGTTACTAGGTCAGGATCTCATGACGGAATCTTGGAGAAATCGAGGGAACTCTTTAATAAATGACAGCACCTGTACTCACTAAAATACACTACTACAAACACGAAAATAAGTATTTAGGTATGTTCCGTTTTTACGTCATAATGGCTGAACCGATGTTGTTGAATTTTGGCACAGAGATAGATGGGACTCTAGAGACGGTTATAGGCTATACCACAGAATATATAATAGTACCTAAAGGTACAGAAGTGTTACTCCCAAAAAGAAAACAAACAAATGTAAAATCTATGCACGAAAGAATAGAGTCCATTTTTACTTGCACCCGCATCACCCACCTACTTTTATAATAGCCTAAACTTCCCGTGCGCAAGCAAAAATGAACTGAATAGTGACGCGCGAGAGTTCATTTTAGTTTATCTGACGCCAACGACATTAAAAGGTTACTGTCGGTCAAGCTCAATAGGGTTGCGACTCGCGAGTTTGGGCACAGTTAGGTAGGAATACGTATTTTATGCATTGTTTAATTACATTATTAATTAACATAAATATACATCACTCCTCATTACCTCCTTATTTTTTTTTCTCTTATTACGTTAGTTTTGTGGCACAATAATAAAACTAACAAACCTGCGGTCTTTGTTTACATCAAATATCAAAGATTGTAAAACGTTGTCAGAAACAAAAAGATTAGTTCCGTTTCAATCCGTTCTGGCCAAGTTGTAGTCATAACTTTAAAGATCGATTGTTATCGTTTACGGCAAAATAGGTAACTAGTCCTTATCATTTCATTCATTTCATTGTCACAGGCCCGTATTGCGTGTCTTTGTAGGTAAGTAGGTAAAAAAGTCGCGAAGAGAAATACGATCGCTGACCTTGAATGCATAGTGTAGCCATTTTCTGAGTTTGAACGTGTCTAAACAATAACGTAAACATCTTCCTACTTTCTACCGATCATAATTCGACCTACCTACGTATTCAGCTTAGGTGAGTGAGAGTGATGTCAGGTTTGATATTCGTCTATTTTATTTATCTTGGTCGTCTTGTAGGCCAAATTTGTAACCTACCTAATCATACTGATCATGATTACTAGCCGGTACTTGAATGACATTAATTAGCACACCACAAGCAGGTAGATAGTTTTTTGATCATTATTAAATATGTACTACATAGATAAATATTCATTTTTTTCCTTACCTTTCGAAATCACGCGGTAGTGTGTGAAACGTGAGGCTCCTATCACTGTCATTATTTAAACAACCAAACGTTATGCAGTATTTTCTTTTCTTCATCATATATATATTTTTTAACTTATTCGTAAATACAACCAAACACCAAACTTAAATATTATTTAAGTAAGCGCGTGCGTAGTGGGCGGCGCGCGGCAACCGACTAAATGGCCACTACGAAGTGGCCCCCGCACGTACTTGCAGTTTTATACCTACACCGCGGAGTGAGCCAAGCCTGGCTATACATAAAAGTGGTTGGGGTGGGCAAAGCCAAGAGCAAAAGATAGTACATCAATAAATCTATGGATTTCTACAAAAAATAACTCCTGATTAGAACAAAATAAAATCCGTCATATCTCTGGTTGGTTACGGTTTAGAAAATTAATTTTTATTGATCTTCTTAGGTAGTAGTCTAATTGTGCCCAAAATTTAATCACTGGCGAAAGAAAAAAAAATTGATGCCAAGGTCCCTAGTAAAAGTTGCAAACCCCTTTGTCAGTGGCAGCAACCTTGGAAGTTCAGCCGTCTTGATCTCAAAAAATCTTCTATGTGGCTCTCCTGCATTCTGCACCCGGACATACGCGATTTTAAGGTGTTTACATTAATTAAAATATTTGTCTCATTTCCAGACTACACATCGGCAAGGGCGTGCAACTAGATCTACGCGGCGAGGGCGACGTGTGGCTACGTTGTCTCTCAGACCATTCTGTGTTCGTACAGTCGTACTATCTCGACCGAGAGGCCGGCCGCGCGCCCGGGGATGCTGTACATAAGATATATCCCTCTGCTTGCATCAAGGTAAGATAACTAGAAGAATCAGAACACTACTCTTGACTTGTTTAGTATTTTATCGTATATTCATGCCTGTTCCGGGTCAACGGCGCGTTGTGTTCCACGCCCGCCTCAAAGAGTGTCAGCAAAATGACGGGGCCCCCCTCTTGAGGGCCAAAGCCTGCCGGGGTTGCGGGACTGTACGAATTACCGTGACCCCGGAACCTAAAGGGCTATTGAAGGACACCGTGGATTTTAGTCAGTACGAGTCTGACAGTCCCTCTCGCTCTGCTCTGGGTGGGAGGACTCATTCGATGATTTTACCACGATAAAAAAAAACATGCCTGTCGTAAATCGATATTTGTAAACATCTGGGCAGTTTTTTGTATTTGTTGCATGTGACATTTTTTACAGACAAAGTTTTGCCTTTATTATTGTTTTATATTTAAACTTAGTTGCCTGAAATAAAGGAAATAAGTAAATGTTTGTCGTCCGTAGGTATTCGACCTCCGTCAGTGTCACCGTCAGATGCAGTCGCAGGCCGCCACGGCGCAGGCCGCGGCCGCCGCGCAGGCCGCAGCCGTGGCGGGACACATCCAGCCGCAGCACCCCACCATGAACAAGTGTACGTGTTGCCTTCATACGACTTCAACACCGCTCTGACTAGTAGATTATCATTTAGACTAATAGTGACATTTAACTCTTATTCATTATTATTTTCGTATGAGAATGAAACCCTTTTGTGTCAGTTTTAATTAAGCCGCCTCTGAAAACACCACCCTGTATAGCGAGAAGTGACTACGCTTATAGACTCAGGATCATCTTGAACCGGTCAGAAAATAATAAATAAATAAATATTCCACAACTATCACACAACGCCATCTAGTCCCAATCTAAGCAGAGCTTGTGTTATGGGTACTAGACAACTGATAAACATACTTATGTATATTTCTAAATACATTATATGTGACGGGGCCTGTAGAGGGCCAAAGCCTGCCGGGGTCGCGGGACCAAGGGATTACCGTGACCCCGGTTCGTAAAGGGCTATTGAAGGACACCGTGGATTTTAGTCAGTACAAGTCTGACAGTCCCTCCCGCCCTGCCCTGGGTGGGAGGACTCATTTGATGATTTTACCACGATAAAAAAAAATACATTATATATTATACATACATTATACATTATATTCATATTATAGATAAATTACACCCAGACACAGAACAAATAATCGTGCTCATCACACAAACATTTGTCCTGGGTGGGAATCGAACCCACGACCTCCGGTATAGCAGTCAGGGTCACTAACCACTAGACCAACAGGCTATAAATTCATTCCAAGAGAGTCAACATAGACCCTGCGATGGGCCCCTGTGGTGGTAGCAGCCTCGACTAACGAGTTACACGTCGTGTCTTCGAACCCAGACAGGCGCATTACTTTGTGTAATTTATTTCATCACCACTGCTCTCAAAACTATGAAGGAAAACATCGTGAAGAAACCGGCATGATCCTAGAACCAACAATTCAATGACATGTGACATATACTAACCCGCACTGGGCTTGCGTGGTTGATTATGGCTTATGGTCCACTCCTTCTCACAGAGAAGAAGTCTGTGTCCCACAACGGGAACATTACAGGCTGAATGTTTTTTTTCATAAATAAAAAAAAAAATTGCTCCACACCAGGAATTTCTTCCTGTATCACGGGTGCGTTTACAAACATAGAACCTCACATACACAAACACCCAGACCCGGAATAACTTATGCAGATCATACAAATATTAGTTCCGTGCGGGGATCGAACACGCGACACGCTGCGCAGCAGTCGATCACCCAACCATGAGCTATTTCAGTATTTCATTTTGATGGCAAGAAAATAAAGCTTTTATTAATTAGTGGCATTAGTATTCATTCAGTGCTAAGTTCAGAGCGGTCAAGAATTTAGTGCCCGTTAGTTGTATCAATAGTAGACTGTAGTTTGTTAGTTAGATCTTTTAGCTATTTTCAGTTGCCTATTTTTATTGGCATTTTTAATGATATGGACAAAATCGATCCATACTTTTAATTTATTTCTGCATTAAGCGCAGTTTCCACTAAAGCCGAGATGTGGGAGAATTAATCAACCATAATGGTTTAAATTCATATCGTGTCTCTACTGTGTTTGGTTTGAATGTTGCATTTCGTCTCTGCTTTCGTGTTTACTGGGCCTTTCCACCAATATTTTGCTTTGTAGTTATTCTAACTTATTAAAATTAAGGGATTTTTCGAAAGGCTGCGGCCCTGCAACGCAAAAGACAATGGAGGAACAGGGTGGGCTCAGGGACTCAGTAAAAGTCGAACCATCTTCATTCAGAGCGAGCGAGAGAATCCATTACGACACTCCTCAAAAAAAAAGCTTATTCAATTTCAAATAAGATCTTTCGAACCTTACCTTTAAAAAAAAAACGGTAGGTAAAGTAAAGAGTAAATAAACCTCCAACCAGACTTCAGGGCCATGTAGAAAGTGCCCGATCCATGATAACCGTGTCCAGTCCATGTGTGTCTGAAGTGTGGACCTGTGCAGGTCTGTCGGCAGCCGCGGGCATCGGGGTCGACGACCTCCGGCGACTGTGCATCGTGCGACTCTCCTTCGTCAAGGGCTGGGGACCTGACTACCCCAGGACTTCCATCAAGGAGACGCCGTGCTGGGTTGAGGTGCATCTGCATCGGTGAGGAAACTTCCATGTATTTTATTTTCAGAATAAAAACTGAACTTCATAACCCGACTTTTAGAGAGATGAGACTTGTGTGTGTTTCTACAGGGGACGAAGAAAAAAAAGTTTGGGGAATTTTCAGGCAGCCACATAAAATTGTTTAAGGGAGCTTCGGCATGACGCGATGCGACGCAATTCGACCGATTCCAACTACAAGTGAAAATCATCCTTAACACAACGACATATGACATTAAACGTGCGGTTATGTACGGGTAGATGAAAAACAAAACACGCTTGCCACGACGACGTCAAGTCAATCGAATTGCATCATTATTTCGTAGTAGCAAGGACGATTTTCATTTTTAGTTAGTAGAAATTGCAAATCGCACGAATCGCTTCATGGATAAACTCCCTAACTTTCCCACTTTTCGTCAGAGCACTTCAACTCCTGGACGAGGTCCTGCACACAATGCCAATCGACGGTCCTCGGAGCACCATCGAGTAGGAGTTGATCGGCTTCTTTTGAGGCCTTCGAGCGACCGCGCGCGTCGCATCCCTAGCGACCCCCACACTAGTGCGAGAACAGGACGACAGTGTCGATAGTGCGATGATGAGTGTGCCGTACTACTTGTGTGACATTTAAGCGGCAAAATGGTGGTTTAGCATCGTTGGATTCTATGTGTTGTAGCTTTATGTTGTCCCAGTAGTATGCCATACTTTTCATTCTACTAGAGTAAGATGCCATATGAATAGCATTTATTTAAGTCATTATTTTTAATCAAAATTGTGATCACAAACGTATTTGGCCTATGTCTTCCAAATTTATTAGTTGTCTTCCGGCACTTAAATTGTTTAGTTCATTTGGTTTTGGTAAAGAAATTGTTGGTTATAGAAACATGTTTGCACCAGTCGTGGATGTGCATCGCTCGTTAAAATGAGGTGAACTTATCATTTATGTCTTGTGTCTATTTATACTAAAATGTAAGTAGTTGCAGTAAATAAGTTAAATATAATAGATATGTATGTAACAGTATTGAGACGGAACAAACTAAAGAACATATAAGAGATCTCAGTAAAATATTTTTCACAAATCCTAAACGAAGTTATAATAAAGTAAGATATTAGTATTTATAAAGACGAATACAAACATTGTCATTGCTCAATCGAGATGAAATGAGTTCGTGATTATTTGTATAAACTATAAACAAACGAATTTTAGTAACAGCTATACCAAATTAAGGCATTTTTTTATATTAAATCCTAGTGTAGATGATATAAAACAAGACATAAATATGGTTCAACTTGAAAGAAGCCAAATGGGAATTAGCTTTCGATAAAGTTAAGCTATCGTATTGTTATAAGGTAGATTTAGAGTAATTTATGATATTTGTAACGTTTAGGCGCGAAGGCCGAGGCGTGCGAAAGGAAAGGCTGTATTTTTGTTAGCGTGAAGTGTGCCTCATTAGAGGAATTGCATGGACACTGATTAACCCTGCACACACTATACATCCTTACATTCTGGGTAAGTTTGTATATTGTGTGCGAGGACCCTATTTCGTTATTTATTTAGTTCTAAAGTTACATACGTTCATGCAATTTCGCTAAGTCTCTAGATGATCTGTGATCTGCTAACAAAACGTGTATAGTATGCGTGTGCGCACCCGAAGTCGGCGAGTGTCTAGTTCTCACTAAAAAATGTGACTATTATTTTCGGTGTATGTCTACACTAGATTTATAAGCTAAGAATAAAATGACATATTTTGTGTACGAAAAACGTAAACAGTTATAGTTATTAAGGTTAGTAATGGTTTTAAAAAAGTATATGAGATTTTTTGTCGTTTGCTTAAGATTTGCTTTAATTATTATTACTTGGCAGATTAATAATTATCTTGTGTTGAATGATTTTATACAGTTACTGTTAGTGAACGTTAGTGTTTTCGATCTTTTTTTATCATAATTATTTTTTATTAAAATGAATACGATCGAACTTGTCGATGATAAACTAATATAGTGTTTATTATTTTAACTCTAACAGAGAGAATATTATGCTTGCAGTTTTCTTTTTTACATAATCAGTTTTTTTTATATAATTGTTCAATTTTACGAGTGATCATCACAAAATATTATATTATTTTTGTTATTGCTTATAACGGTTTAGTTTATGCATCGGAATTTTACAATTTACAATTATTAATATTGTTACCAATGTCTTTGTAAAGATTCGGATTATGCAAGTTTTGTAAATAGTACAATTTATTGAGAATATTTTTACTATAATGTGAAGTGTGGTAGCGCTCCCAGATTACAAAGCTAACAAATCGCGAGACGGTACTTAGTATAAACTATATTCATTAATAATTCTCTTAGAAGCTTCTCACAAAAATCGTGTATCAAAAATACCTCTTTATAGTGATGACAAGGATTCAAAGGGTTTAGATGATATTAAATACGTGGTAAGTTTTTTAAATGATGTTGAAGTTTTGAAATACTAAAGTTATTTGTCAAATTCTACATAGGACAGTTTATAGAGGGCCTGTTTCACCTCTCGCGTACAATTATATTGTAAACCATTGACTAACAGTTATTGGAGATATACCGAAGAAGAAAAATATATATATAGAAGAAGTTTGGTTCCGATACCGAAGAAGTTTGGTTCCGATACCGAAGAAGTTTGGTTCCTGTTAATAGTGAAAATAAAACGCGTGGACGTGGAGGAGAATTTCCTGCGGTCTTGGCGGAGGGCCTGGAGGATTGTTGAAGAATTTATTCGGCACTATACATCAGGGCTTCATCTGCTGGCTTGCGGGGCCTTCAATTGTCAAGCGGGGAATCAAAAAATTTATCATCGTATATAACAACCAAAAATTGGTTAATAAGGTATTTATTCATATTGTACCGTGCGAGAAAGAGACGGCAGCAAAAGCAAGAATAAGATCAAAGTTTCGTTTTTGTTTGGAGCTGGAACGCAAACCAAGTGAAGGCATAGTAAAGGTGGCGCGGTATTCAAAAGGTCCAATCAGGAGAAGAAAAAATTCGACCGTGCAAGTTGTACCAACCTCACCAGCGTGGCGGAGCATCATGATTAGTCAGCATCGCATGTCGTCAGGTTGCCTGTGTGGAAAAACGCGTCGTGTCGTACGCGACGATTTGGTCAATTCATCAATAGCTACGCCATTTTGTATTGATTTTATGATATTTCCGGTGTTTGTGCGCAACGAAGTTGAACAAAGACATTAAGTTACTATTGTACAAATTACAAGTGACACGATAAAGGCGAAGAGTATTTGTTATTTAAACGATCGGTACAATGGCCGATTTACAAGAACTTTTAGCTCAGAGGGGCTATGTTAAAGGTAGTATTACTCGACTATATAAGTATTCACAAAACAATCTCTCTGAAATACATGAAGAGTTGCTCAAAGAGAAGTGTAAGAAATTGTCAGAAGCATTTAAGGAGTACGAAACTTTAAATAAAAAAATATTGTATTTATGTCCTAACGATAAGGAAGATTATTGTGAAGTAGAAGATAAATATTACACTGCAGTTTCCACTTTAAATAAAACAATTAATACATTATCTATTCACAAAGATGTTAACCCTCCTAAAGGTGAATTTAAAAAGTTACCTGTAGTAAACATAGCTTCATTTAATGGCAAAAATGTAGTGGATTTTCCACCATTCATTAACATGTTTAAATCAGTTATTGATGCAGATAGTAGGCTGAGTTTATGTGAAAAACTACATTATTTACGCTCATTCTTGGCTGGGGAGGCTCTAGATCTGATAAAAAATTTAATGTTGACTGATGAAAATTATAATGTTGCATTGGAGCTGCTAAACAATAGATTTAACAATAAATTACTCATAGTTAATCATCATGTTAACAACATTCTGGAGTTGCCCATAGTCACAAAATGCACTGCTCAAGGTTTGAGGTCTCTTGTTTCAGTGATAAACTTAAACATTGCTGCACTAAAGAATTTGAAGGAGCCGGTGGAGCACTGGGATACCTTACTGGTTAATATAGTGTCCAAAAAGGTAGATAATTACACTAACAGAGGGTTCCATCAAGAACGGCTCAGCAAGGAGGTACCCAAGTTGTCTGAATTTCTAGATTTTCTGGAACGGAGGGCTATTGCAATGGAAAACACCACTGATGATAAGTCGTCCCATTCCCAAAGGCCGGTTAAGGTAATGAGCGGTCTAAGCACATCCAAGAATACATCATGTAAGTATTGTCAGCAGACACACAAGCTTTATGAGTGTTCAAAATTTAAATTAGCTCCTGAGAAGGAAAGAATATCCTTTGTTAATGACAATAAGCTTTGTAAGGTATGCCTAAATAGCCATAAGGGAAAGTGCTTACTAAAAATAAAATGTCAGACTTGTGGGAAAAGTCATAATACGCTTTTGCACGACAATGCATGTAGTAATACGGCAGTGCTGGATAAACCAGAAAATAGTGCAGAAGTCAATAGGGTGGCATTATCGAGTGCTACAGCTTACACAGATGTTTTATTGCCCACAGCTATGGTGCGTTTGGCAAAGGCTGATGGTACGTTTATCACTGCTAGGGCTCTACTTGACTCGGGGAGCCAAGTATCATTTATCACTGAAGGCTTGGCCGATGAAATTAAATGTAAATTAAGAAAGAATGATCAGCTTATCATAGGTGTGTGTCAAGGTGAACAAAATGTATCACATAGGGCTGAGTTCACTGTTTACTCAACCACAAACGACAACAGTATTGCAGTTTCATGCTGTGTTGTTAAAAACATTGCATGTCCATTACCGCAGCGGTCTTTTGACATTTCACAATTTACTTTTCCTTCTTATGTTCAGCTGGCTGACAAAAACTTCAATAAAACTGGTGAACTGTCTTTGCTATTGGGGTGTGACGTATTTTTCCAGGTGCTGCTCCGTGAGTCCCTACCAGTCACTCCATCAGGACCTTACCTGATAAACACTATTTTTGGATATGTTGTGGCGGGCAGTCTACCTATCAGCTCAGGAGGGATAAGTTCTTCTAATCTTTGTTTGATAGTAAATCCATATAACTGTAAAAAGGTATGTAATACATGCATTACTAATAAAGATAGTCAGCTTGAACAAACAATGTTAAAATTTTGGGAATGTGAAAATGTCACCACGGTATTCAAAGAAGATACCTCTGAACATGAGCAAGCTGAAAAAGTTTTTCAGGATTCTGTAACATTGGAAAACAACAGGTTCAGGGTTGCTTTACCTTTAAAAGTTGATTTGGATAATACAGGGTTAGGTCATTCATTTCCCATGGCTTTGAGTAGATTGCACAACTTAGAAAAGAGATTTGCTAAGGATGATAACTTGTTTCAACAATATAAAAAGTTTATATCAGATTATATACAGCAAGGTCATGCCAAATGCTTAGATACTAAAAGCAAAGAGCTAGATATGGCCAAGTTAAACTTTATTCCTCATCATCCTGTTTTGAATCCTAATAGCAAAACAACACCAGTCAGGGCTGTGTTTGATGGAAGTGCAAAAACAAAAAATGGTTTAGCATTAAATGATATTTTGTTGAATGGACCTGTTGTCCAAAGTGATTTGTTTGACATTTTGACTTTGTTGAGAACCTACAGATATGTATTGCTCTGTGATGTTAAGGCTATGTACAGACAAGTATTTCTGGATGAAAAATATTGTGGGTTGCAAAATATTCTTTGGCGTGAAAACAGGGAAAGTCCTGTACAATGTGTTCAATTACAGACTGTAACATATGGTTTAAGAAGTTCTGCCTTCCTTGCCACTCGCTGCTTAGTTGAACTAGCGCAAAGATTTAAGGAGCAGTTTCCATTGGCTGCATTTTGTTTACAGAACTCTAGTTACGTCGATGATATACAATTTGGCAGTGATGATATCTATGAGCTAAACCAGACAAAGAATGAGCTTTGCAAACTATTAAGTATGGGTGGATTTGAATTACATAAATGGTGTTCAAATGATATTAGCTTACTAAAAGACATTCCTGTTAATTTGCATCAATTAGATAATAAGGATTTTGATAAAAACTGTTTGTATGTTAAAACATTAGGGTTAATCTACAATGTCAAAACTGATAGTTTGGAAATACAATGTCCTGTAAAAGAGTTAAGGCTTGAATATACTAAGAGGGAAATGCTTAGTTTTATAAGTAAATTTTTTGACCCACTTGGTCTTGTAGGACCTATATTGGTCTCAGCAAAACTTCTAATGCAAGAAGTGTGGTTTCATGACATAAGATGGGATCAGCCTTTACCCTCAAATATTAATAAAAAATGGGTTGAATTTGCCAAAGATTTGATAAATATGCCATGTATTGCTGTTCCTAGGAATGTAAAAAGTATTGCATGTAATAGCTTTGAACTAGTTGGATTTTGTGATGCATCTGGAGTTGCCTATGGCTGTTGCTTATATTTAAGAGTAATAGGTCCTGATAAATGTGTAAATATTAATTTATTTTGTTCTAAGTCACGCATCAATCCTAAAAACAAAACATTAACAATACCTCGACTTGAGCTGGAAGGCGCATTATTATTAGCCAAATTGGCAACCAAAGTTAATACTAAATTATCTCTAAAATATAATGTGCATACCTACTTATATTCAGACGCGAAGATTGTACTTGCGTGGCTTAAAACCGAACCTGTAAAGTTAAACATGTATGTTGCTAATAGAGTTAAGAAAATACTTCAGTTAACTCCCTCAAGTAAATGGTTTTATGTCAACACAGGAGATAACCCGGCAGACTATCTATCGCGAGGTGTAAGCCCTTCTTCCTTGAAGGATAATTTATTGTGGTGGCATGGACCCAAGTACATGGGGCAGGCTGAATTTGTGCATGGCTCAATTCCACTGCTAATGTCCATAGAAGATATACCCGAAATAAAAGAAATAAATCCTGTATCAAAATCAAGCAATGTATGTGTTAAAGACAATACATTATTAATGATGTTGGACAAATATTCAGATATAGAAAAAACTACTAGAATAATGGCATATGTGTTAAGATTTGTAAACATTTGTAGGGCACAACCTTTTGAACGTGTGAAAAAATTTAGTCCTATTGAGCTGGATGCTGCCCTGCAGACAATAATTAGATTAGATCAGGGTAAACACTTTCAAAGTGAGATTCAATGTATACAAGCTGGTAACAGTTTAAAATCCAGTTTGAGTAATCTTAATCCTTTTCTTGATTCTGGTAAATTATTAAGAGTAGGTGGTCGATTGCACAATGCTGACTTACCTTATGCAGAGAAGCACCCAATAATCTTAGCTAAAAAATCGAATGTTACTAAGGGGATTATATGGAGGCAACATATTAAATTAAAACATGCAG
The DNA here is from genome assembly GCA_943136025.2 of Agrotis puta. Lineage (NCBI taxonomy): Eukaryota > Metazoa > Arthropoda > Insecta > Lepidoptera > Noctuidae > Agrotis > Agrotis puta. Next base: position 10,352,645 of record OW964186.2, on the reverse strand, counting down.
GTCAAGGTTTAGTTCTTAGTAGTTTGAGTGAAAAATACTGGATTCTTAATGCTTTACGCGAAATAAAATCTGTCTTATATAAATGCATTATTTGCTTTAAATTAAAGGCTAAGAATGCTACCCAATTAATGGGATCCTTACCTTTGGATAGAGTAAATATGACGAGGCCATTTCAGATAGTTGGCACCGATTATGGTGGCCCTTTTAGTGTCAAGCAAACTCGTATTCGCAATCCAGTAATAACAAAGGCCTATATTGTAGTATTCGTTTGTTTCGTAACTAAAGCCATACACATAGAATTAGCATCTGATATGTCAACAAAGACTTTTATGGGTTGCTTAAAAAGATTTATATCCAGAAGGAACAAGCCCACTAAAATTTATTGTGATAATGGTGCCTGTTATAAAGGGGCTGCTAATGTTTTAAAGGAATTGTATGAGTTGCACGCTTCCACAAGTCACCAAGACACTGTAATAGAATTCTGCAATGCGGAGAGAATATCCTTTCATTTCATACCAAGTTACTCCCCAGTGTTTGGTGGTTTGTGGGAGGCAGGCATTAAAAGTGTCAAGTATCATATGAAACGGGTAATAGGCAATTCAGTGTTAACCTATGAGGAATTGTATACTGTTATTGTGCAGATTGAAGGCATTCTTAACTCACGGCCGTTGACGCCTCTATCTAGAGACCCAGATGATATGTCTTATTTAACACCTGGGCATTTCTTAACAGGATCACCATTGTCTTCTTATCCTGAATTAAATCTAAGTAATGTGAATGTTGGAAGGTTATCCTTTTGGAAACAGTGTGAACAAATGCAACAATTATTTTGGAAAAAATGGCATAAATATTATTTGGTGCTTTTACAAAACCGACCAAAATGGAAAAATATCCAACCAAACTTAAAACCAGGTGACATGGTAATTTTAAAGTATGATAACATAAAACCCCTTGACTGGCCGGTAGGTAGAATTTTAAATGTAATGCCTGGTAAAGATGGATGTGTTCGTGCCTTAGAGGTCAAGACATCAAGGGGATCTGTCATCCGAACTAGTGTTTTGAAAGTATGTCCTTTTCCTATTGATTGAGATAATTGTTTAATTAAGTTTAAGAATAGTTTAAGTTTTTGGGTTCCACTGTTTTGGGTAAAAGGCCAGAGGCGCCCCCAGTATGTTCGTATCCGAACATGGATTCTAAATATTTTATTTTTTATTATGCTGGCTACATGCCATTTTTGGGTTTTGTTACTGGCAACAATGAAAAAAGTAGTTCCGCTAAAAAATGATCATGGAAAACTAACGCTGAATGTGAAAGGTTGCTTTTGTAAAAGATAGATCATATCTAATAAAGTGGTTCTTTTTGATCTCACGAACTAATTTTTATTTATGTTTTCGCCACGAACAAAGTTATCCAAAGTTTGAAGGTTAATGTTTGTTGTTCATATGAACATTAATAAACTATGGCTTTTGTAAATAATTGCGTCGTATTCTTGTTTAAAACAAGTTGATTGAACGTTGTTTCGGTAACATCGTTGTGGTCCTATATCCCGTTGGAATTATTTTTGAGTAACTACAAGCGATTTTAGACGTTATTGTGTTTAGTGTAAGGTCTGCCAAGTTAGAACAAGATTGGTGGCACCTAAGGCAATATTAAGCGTTAGTATTGATTGAATGGTGAATTTTCAGCTTGTCAGTTTGTAAGTTTCCTTAATGCAAAGACAGATATTTTTCTTGGACACTTTATTTCTGTTTTTTTTTTTGGCAAAATGTATGGTAAGGGTGTTACGCGTTCCAACCTACATAAAATATGATTTTATAAAGGCAGGCTGAAGTCATGAAATAATGACATTTAATATTAAAAAAAAAATATTCAGTTTGACGACTAAATAGGGTAAAAATCTTGTCATAATTGTTGTAAAAAGCAATATCCTCGCAATTTATTATAGGAATTTTGTGAATTCTAGTACTATTAAGAAACTGCCATGTATTTTTCACATTACACTGTTGTTTTCACGTTAAAACCAGGTGTTTGTTAACAGAGGGATGTAGAATGCACATCGTGTAACATAGCCTTAAGCGCATAGTTAAGAGTGAAACTATGAAACAAATGAATATAAAGGTTATTCCTCTAATAATCGTTTTATTTACCTTTGTGCAGACGCCAGCCGGTCAAACTACCCGAATCTGTCAAATTCTACCAATTGAATATTAACCTTCCACTATTGTGATAAGGTTGAAAATCGATTAAAGAAATTTGACATATCGTGGTAGCTTGATGCGCTAGCGACCTCATAATTAGACTTAGTATTTCTTCTTCTTCGTGTCGCTGGCACGACGGTATTTATGTTTTATTGGCCCAAAACTCCGTCATCTCCACCTAGTACTAATTACTCATCATATAATTTGCATTCCCATTGAGAGATCACACTGAATTTTGAACGTTTGTGGATAAATGCGTCACAGCCTTTTTTTTACGTTGTAAAATCATCAAATGAGTCCTCCCACCCAGGACAGAGCGGGAGGGACTGTCAGACTCGTAATGACTTAAATTCACGGTGTCCTTCAATAGCCCTTTACGGTAATTCGTGAGTCCCGCGTCTACAGCCTTTAGTAAAAGTTTTCAAACAATTGTAAATTCAGCTTCTAATTTGTGAAAGTAGCCACTCAAAAGTTACAATCGGTTAATGGTGGTTCCTCAATCGTGACAGACACAGACAAATTGGTCCTTCAATTGCTCCTTCTTCAGACTTGCCCGTAACCTCGGGTTGTACTTAACTAGCTTTTGAGGTAAGGTTTTTGTCGAAGTTTTTTAATATTCCTTGTTCAGCCAGACTACGCGGCACTGTAAAGAAAGGAACTCAATAGTGCATTTGAGGAATTGCCCGTGGGAATTAGTCTTATCTATCATTGAAAATAAATCTTATCTACCATGCCAGAAAGCAATGCCTATTTCGAAGGGTTGCCTAAGTCGTACTTTAGGGAAGGGATTGAAAAGTTTGAGAAACGCTGGATGAAGTGTATTGTTGAGTTAGATGGAAATTACGTTGAAAAATAAATCATAATTTTTAGGCTGACCCCACATTTGGCGTGCGCGATCCTCGGGCGAGCGAGAAGCGCGAGCGCCGCGTGCGCGTCGCGCGCGCGGCGCTCGCGCTACTCGCTCGCCCGAGGATCGCGCACGCCAAATGTGGGGTCAGCCTTAAATAAAGTTGTCTCCTTGTTTAATTTTTACCAGACTTACCACTCCGCCCTCGTACCATCTATACTTATAATAAATCTGTAGAAGGGTCAATTCTGTACATTGAAAATATTGAAAAAATAAATAGCGGGGGGTGTTGCTGGATCGATATCAAACCCAAATATATGATTAAAAATTTTTTTGTCTGTCTGTCTGTCTGTCTGTTTGTGCAGGCATCAAGTGAAAACTAACGGTTCGATTTCGATGAAACTTGGTATAATTATTCCTTATTATCCTGGGCATAACATAGGACACTTTTTATCCTGGAAAAATACGTAGAAAAAAAATCTTATTTTTCAGTTTTATTCATAGACGTTGTTCTGTAGAACCGTGAACACACGTTGCATTACCCGCAGTGGATTCAGCGCCGTAATATTTATAAGATGTCATTGTCAGAGTTACTCAAAATGGGGAAATAAACCATCCACGCGAAGACCGACATCCGCGCGGACGGAGTCGCGGGCGGTAGCTAGTTGAAAATAAATCTTATCTACCATGCTAAAACGCAAGTTCTGGGAATGTGTTCAACCCTTAGCGTTTGTATATCCTTTATCTTTCTGAGAAAGTACGAAACATCTTTTATGATGGTAAAGTCTATGTACCGGAACCGATAAATATTTTTATCTTTGGAAAGTGACCAAATTATCTAGTTTTAACTCGCAACACAAAGATGTTATAAGTAACGCCATAGCGTGCATAGATTCATGCGTATAGTCGAAGCGAAGTCACTCTAAAAACTTAACATTGCAAATTCACGCCTATCTCTACAATGTAATGCACATACTGCCGCGCTAGCGATATTAGCAGTAAGTGAAATTTTTGACAAAATGAGTTAAATATTGATCCCGAATCAGCGAAATGAGTCCTACCAGATGTGCTGACACCTGTTTTGATAGCTTATCGGGAACCAGTACATTTCGTTTAAGATAAAGGCAGTAAGTCCAATAAATTACAAATTTTCCTTAACATAACAACAGTAAGTATAATTACCCCAGGTTACCATCAGGTGAAACAGGCTTTACAAAGAAAAAAATAAGGTTTATGATTTTAACCACTTCGTTGATGCAGTGCAGTAAGCGAACTCAAGAAAAACCATTGTAAAAATAATGGAAATCGATAATTTTTACAATTATATCGACCTGTCTTCGCAACATAAAATGAAGAAAGTACAACCTAGAGTGTACCTTAATGATATGGTTTTAGTCGCAAATCGAGGCGAGTTCACCCTGCAATACAAAACTAACCGTGCTGACGAACAAGTACAAAGTTTAGACTTTTTACAGTTCAAGTACCTGAAATCAAGAACATTTCCTGAATTCAGTTCAAAATTGACACCCAGAGGAATTCCAGAATATACGAAGACTGAGATTGTTAAAAAACTATTAGAATTAATGCCAGATCACAGAAAGGGGTTTTGGTTAAATTTACCGGTTTCAGATAAAGTCAGTGATATAGATTAAGTTTTGCTAGATAGTTTTATGTGTTTTGTGATATAATGCACACCAAAAAAAGGTTTTGGTATTTTACTTTTTACATTATGTTTGTTTTTTTTTTGTTCTAGTATTTTAACTTAAGAGTTTGATCTCAAATAGTGAACGTAGAAAGGCTGATTTTTTTGTTTGTTACTTTTAAATATGGCTAACTTGCCAATGTTTATATATTTTTTTAAGTTTTTTGTAATAATATACGAGAATACTACTTTTCTTTATTTATGTATTATAAAAATACGTAAGTAAAGAAAGAGAGATTAATAAACATTAACGTTTTTTATCTAACACTTTGTTTTTATTCCTTAGTTAGAACCTAAACCTAGTATGAGTTGCTTATAATAACAGCAGTAACTTACGATTTACTGCTTTTATTCTAAGCAAGTGATATTTCAGTGGCTTCAACTAACACTAGATATAAAAGGATTTTCGTCATTTAAAACTATTCTAATATATATACAATTATATTGAGTGAAGAATATAAAAGCGCTTTACTTGGGCTACACGTTTCAACCATCACAATTAATATAACTTAAAAAAAGAAGTCCGGATAAACAAAATTGTAACAAAAACATTGCACGCCGATTACTCAAAACTACGCAAAACATACTTACTGCTCTTATCGCTAGCGCGGCAGCATATTTCTACTGAGATAAAAAGAAAGTCGCGCGCATTCGCTAGTATGTATTGACTTTATGTGATTGTCTGTATATATAGTGAGCACCGTAGCGTACCGGAGATGAGGAATGCGCACTTTGTTTATTTGAAAGCTGGTTTTTGCGAAGGTTCTTAGACATTTTCTGGCTTTATCAAAATCGGTTTAGCCGTTTCAAGGACAAGCTTCTTTTCTATGCATCGAAAATTTTATTTTAAGATTAACTTATGGCTGTCGCGGGACTACGAATTACCGTGACCCCGGAACGTAAACGGCTATTGAAGGACACCGTGGATTTTAGTCAATACGAGTCTGACAGTCCCTCCCGCTCTGCCCAGGGTGGGAGGACTCATTTGATGATTTTACCACGTAAAAAAAAAGATTAACTTATGGCGTCTGTTGAGCTTTATTTCCTTTAACTATATACTACCTAAGTGACGTATGTCGTTGGTTCTTCGTGTTTGGTTTGTTGGTGCTTTGTGCGAAAGAGATAGCGCTTAGCTAGGCGCGAAGCCTAAAACTAGCAAAATAGCTATCTATTTCTACACGTACCTTTATGTCGCAGGACTGTATTTTTGTATAGTAACATTTCTCACAGGTTCTGCAGCCATTAATACTAAGCTAATTATAACTGTGATTATTCATAGTGAAATCTGTATTTCAAACTTTATTGTCCTTCCAAATAAAAATCGTAAGTCATAAGAGGAAGCGATCTATTGTCAGATTAGGGTATAAACAATGCTTATGCAAATAAAGCCCCAATGCGTGACTACCTGTAGGTAGGCAGGCTGCATTTGGACGGATGTCTCCAAAAACTATTTTGAGAACATTTGGAGGTAAAACCCGCCCGGGTTGCGGGGTGGGTTTTTCCAAACAGATGACACAGGATTTTGATATTACAGTGAAGTTCAACAAACATAGATCAATTTGATTATCGGGTAACAGCTAGCTAGTCAAGGGTAGACCAAGCGGTAACAAACCATTTCTTGGTCAGGGACTTGATTTTGATTTTGAGTATTCTTCTTTACAGGTGCTTTAATAAAGAAGCAGGTTGTCGGTACAGGTGGGTACTGGTCGCCTCAGGCATAATACCAGTTATTTTCTTAGCTCTCGCACTTATGACACAGGTTGAGCAGGCAGATTTGCAACGGTACCGACCTGTACGACCATGTCCTGGGGTCTAGTCTCTTCGTTCGACAAAGAAAACGGGCTTCTACGAAAGTAAGGCGAAAATTTTGATTGAACTCTATTAGTTCGGAGTTCACATCCAATCATGTTGTCGCCAAATTTTAAAACTGGTGCCCTGAGACAGTAAGACCAGGTCGTGCCTGGCCACGAGATGGCGGGCCTAGGAGATGGCGGGACGAACTGGACAGGTTTCGTCCAACCTGGAAGGATTGTATTGTGTACGGTATTGTGAACGGTGGAAGGAGTGGAGCGAGGCCTTTGCCCAGGAGTGGGACAGAGCAGGCTCTTAAAAAAAGTCGTAGGGGTCGTAGTAGCCGCAACTAGAGTTCTATTACTCATAAACGCAGATCTCTCGTCTCTTATCCCACACCTCAACATTGGTCACTCCACTATAAATACAGCGCGACTCACTCCCGCTCATCGGCACCATTCCAATCCACCGCACAGCGTCTTTCCAACAACGCACACACTGCGACACGGTGTCATTTCGCAATAGTTATTAGCAATGATGGTGTATATTGTTGGAGACACAGTTTTTCGTGTATGTAGGTGGAATTGTGTTTTCAAGCGCTATTTTCGTGAGTGACCTGTGGTACTGGCCCTCAGATTTTTTGACGCTTTCATTGCTATTCTTCATTGTCAGAAGGAAGTAATTTTGAGTTTTTGGAATGTAAGGTCTCCTCCGCTGTTACACATTTTTTAGCGTGGTAAAATCATCAAATAAGTCCTCCCACCCAGGGCAGAGCGGGAGGGACTGTCAGACTCGTACTGAATAAAATCCACGGTGTCCTTCAATAGCCCGGGGTCACGGTAAAACGTGAGTCCCGCGACCCCGGCAGGCTTTAGCCCAGACAGGGGGGCCCCGTCACTATGCTGACACTCCTTGAGGTGCGCGTGGAATACAACGCGCCGTCGACCCGGGAATGGTCCCTGGTCGGATAGCGAGTCGCCTATTACTCGCCGCCCGCATGCCCGCGCTTACAGTGGCCGGAGATCGTCTTGCGACGTCTGTCGCTGTTGCACATAGATTTAAAAATACAGCCGAGCTGGTAGATGTATCAATCTATCTTTTTTTTACTGTCAAACTCGTACTGAGTAAAACTTACACTTTTCCTGTTCCATAATTATGACATACTCATAGTTACACCGAGTATCCCAGAAAGTGTGATTCAAATTAAACAGGGGTATGGTCATTGGGAGGGCAAACTTTTTACGTCTGAGGCACTCTTTACGGTTCGAAAGTTATGACCACTTTTTGTGTTCAGATACGCAACAAACGGCTAGAGAATGCTATTAAATTAAATTCTCTAACTTTAAAACTTATTGGAATATCCGAATGATTAAAACCTTTGTAGTATCTCCGAAATGACTTCGCCCTGTTTAGTTTGAGCTACACTTCCCGGGACTTCCTGTATATCTACGTGTAGGGGCCTGGTAGATCAACCTACTTTTATATAAAACAAATGACGGATTTATATTATTGAGGGATGCAAAAGTGTAAGATGAAGTAGGTACTAATCTACTTATTGTTGTCTTGTTATTACTTGTCTTGAAGTGTAACCTTTGATTCCAGTTAAAACATTTCAGCACAGTAAGACAAAGTTTAAATATTTACAAGATAAGTGTAGTCTGTGGAATGGCATGAGGCAGGAATATTCCGAAATATTAGTTTTATTTTTAGCACGCGAGGCCGGCCCTGTTTACATGTTTTTCTCTTTACGATCGAGTTATTTCTCAGCTTCCCAAAAGATTTTCGCCGAATTTAATTCTTTGTTGATTTTAAAATTAAACACTTTATTTGAGGGTTTCCAATTATTGTCCCACTCGAGAGCAGTGGTATCGGTCCCGACTTATGAATTGGTTCGGGGTTCGAACCCCGCCAGGCGCATTACTTTGTATAATTTAATTCATCACCACTGCTCTTAAAACGGTGAATGAAAACATCGTGAAGAAACCGGCCTGTCCTAGTCCGGCTATGTCCTAGAACCAACAATTCGAAGACATGTGACATCTACCAACCTGCACTGGGGCCGCGTGGTGGATTATGTTTATGGCCCACTCCTTCTCACAGAGACGAGGCCTGTGCTCCAGCAGTAGGAACATTATAGGCTGATCATGATGAATTGTCCCACAAATACTAATGTTGTCAGCGCGTGGTTTTATAAAAGCACTAGCAGTTCCCTGTGGTTTCACCCCTACTGCTCGGCTTCTAGAAGAAACCAGTATTTCACGAGAAAATCACGTTTGAATTTTGTTAAGTGTATACATCTTATTGCTTGTGACTGTACTAGTAGCCCATCCCGGTTTCGCACGGGTGGCCTATGTTACTCTGGGTGAATGTAGCTCTCTAATGGTTAAAATTTTTGAGTTTATTCATTACAAACACACACACACACAAAAATACAAATCCTTCCTCTTTATAACATTAGTGTAAGTAGATGTAGATTTAACTATATTTTCCTGGAGGCTTAGGTCAGCTTTTTTTTTAACTTAGTAAAATCATCAAATGAGTCCTCCCACCCAGGGCAGAGCGGGAGGGACTGACAGACTCGTACTGACTAAAATCCACGGTGTCCTTCAATAGCCCTTTATGTTCCGGGGTCACGGTAATTCGTGAGTCCCGCGACCGGCTTAGGTCAGCATACGTTATTAAAGTATCCATTAGGTAGGTCTGTACCGTTAAAAAAGATCAAATTGCGGAGAAGGATCTGTTTCCGAACTAATGAGTCTATGGCTGGATCAATTATAAAAAAATTAGACTTGGCATAACGCCGGGAACCAATAACATAATGAAGACATTGAAGTTTTTTTAACACATTCATAATGTGTCTCTCAAACTTTTTGTTGTCCATCACCATCGAGAAATGTATTTTTTTACTTCGCTCCAATGCAAAATGCATTTTCTTGAGCCTGAAATATTGTTGGAATTGTTATCATTTTCGTAATTGATGATGTTCGAATAGTATTGATCTGCTATACCTACTATACTCTACAAGACTCCGCCGCAGCAGCGATGAAGCTAGCTAAGGTTTGTCTTTAATAGATTTTCAACCGTAGTTCTTTCATCATAAAGTTGAAAATCTTTTAGACACAAACCGTAGCTTCAGTACTACCGCGGCATTGAGTCTTGTAGAGAAAATTACCTACGTATGTTATGCGGCAATGCAACTCATTCTTCGCAGTATAGACACGTATAGTTTCTTTTTCAGGAGCCTATGGATTCTAATTTCCAGAAATCGCGGCATAAACATTATAAAATGACGACACAGAAAAGCACTTTCGTCCAAAAACAACATTTGATCTTGAAATGTTTTCGAGTTCAACCTTCAAATGCGTCTCGTTATTTTCGTTTATGTCCTTGCCAGTTTGAAACCTCGAGTGTGAATAGATCGATACAGTACAGGTTTGCGCATGATTCACCAGGTCACTGCGATATTGGCACACGGCATTTCCGATCCGTTTATACCGCAAATGAGCTTGTATTTATTAATTGAAGGCTTTTGGTAGTTCTTATGCAAAGCTTGAGTCATCTTTATTTATCTATATATATAAAAGGAGAACTGACTGACTGACATATCAACGTACAGCCGAAACTACTGGGGCTAGGAATGTGAAATTTTGCACACGGCTTCCTATTATAATGTAGGGGAGCACTAAGAAGGGGTTTTTGGAAATTTAACCTTTAAGGGGGTGAAAAGGGGGAATTAGGAAAGTACGTAACTCACGCGGACGAAGTCGCGGGCAAAGTGCTAGTGGAAATATAAGTTAAAAATCTCTGGCACGAATTATTTTTGTTTTTGGTAACTACGAGAAACGGGTTTCTTGAAAGTTCTTCAGTTCAGTTTTACTCATACTTCTGTTAGCCAGCGTCATCTCACTGCTGGGAAAAGACTCATGACTTCCAGGTCTTCTGACCCAGGACCAATATCGACCAGCGATCGTCGATATCGTCCAGCTCGTTCTGCCATCTTCTACGAATTCTGCCGTGTCGCCTTCTGGCTGTATCAGGGTTTCATATAATTTTTACTTTGTCTTCGTCTTTGATAATACTATTTACTAGATTTTCGCGGGATTTCTGGACTATGCAAAATTCCATCAACAAATAAGTTTTTCCCGAAGTGGTACACCCGTATTTTGGTATTTAGTTACAATGTACCAACTTAGATATAGGTTATTTATTACCTGTAAAGCTTACTTGAGCAAAGTAAATAAAATCTCTTCTTCTCTAAAATTCTACTATTTATGCAAAGGTGCGTCAGCTAATTACTGTAACACACTGTAAGTAAAAATGTGGGAACACATTTTGTTGTTGAAATTATGTAGATGACATGCCATGACAACAGTCTCAAATTGATACTGATTTGTGTTTTAGATTGGTTTTAGACTATTTGATTAATGCAGTAATTTGACAGATTCATTTTTTTCATAAAATTCGGATCAGACCAGATAGTTAAACAGACGCCTACATTTCATCACAGAACCTATTTATAAATAACTCTCAGCGATACTTTTAGAAATATGATTAATAAAAATACGTGAGTAACTAGCCTAATTATAATGTGTGAATTGTAAAACATTGGTAAGTGCGCGAGACGTCGACTGAAGCGAGTCTACGGGCGGGCGGGTACTGGGAAACTTTTCGTGACTGTAGTGATGGGCTTAAGTTTCAAAAAAATTGTCGATAAGATGAAGAAAATCTTTATTAAAATGAACCATACTGTTTAAAAACATTCAAAGAATGTACATAACTAGCTTTAAATATCTATTTTTTCTTTGATAGGGGTAGTGAGACGCTCTGAAATCATATACTATTTTTTAGCGTGGTAAATCATCAAATGAGTCCTCCCACCCAGGGCAGAACGGGAGGGGCTATCAGACTCGTACTCGCTAAAATCCATGGTGTCCTTCAATAGCCCTTTACGTTCCGGGGTCACGGTAAATCATAAGTCCCGCGACCCCGGCAGGCTGAAATCATACTTAGAAAATTATTTCAAAAATAACAATTTGAAAAATAACTAATTACAAATTGCTAAAGTTCTTTATTTCTATCAATACGTATTACAAATTACCATGCTATACCTACTTCTGATGTTTGCTTTTAAATGACTCTTTGTTTTGTAATGAACATGTTCAAACATGAAACTGCTAATTACCAATATTCTTGTTAATACTTAATCTCGATCTTTGTCCAAGCTTCTTAACAATAGGGTAAAAATACGGGTGGGGCAAAACCCGCCACCCAACGACCGCCAACAACAATAACAGAAGTTCAGAACTATTTTGTCCGTTCCCGTGTCGTTACGTTCGCTTGCCCTTACTTTAAGTTTGTAAGCTCAGTTGTTAACTTTATTGTGCTTTCTGTGGTCTCCTACAAGTGAAAGATAACACTTACTTAATACTTAAGAAAAAAAAGTTACCATTCAGAAGTTTCTTTTGTATCGTGGGTGAATTTAATACTTTACATGATCTTGTTCACACGTTTTTGATATCAGAATAAATAAAAAATCTTGCCACACCTAACCGCTCATCGATATCGATACTCGCTCGATCCCATCACTATTCTACCGCGAGCAGATCGCGCGGGCGGCGTTCCCTACTGGCCAAGCGGCCGGCATCACATCCGAACGAACGAACTGTCCCACTCGTGTGCCGTGTTTGCGAACCCTGCACTATCCTGTTACAACCCTATTTAAAAAAATATTCTCTAACCTTATACAAATTTTTGGTCATATTTTTTTTTGTGCTGTGCCCACGGAGTTTGGATTTTTTTATCTGAAAGCAGAAATATTCAGGTGAGTCTTAAAATTAAATTATTTTTAAATGCCGTGTTTATTATTTGTGTAATTAAACGTAACTAAGTCTCAGAAAATAATTAAAATGCTTTTGGAAACTGGAACAATTAGGTTTAAAAGGAAAAAGTATTATGCATTTTAATCGGAAAGAGCTTTTTGCAATGAATACTGAGCCGTTTCAAAGAATTCAAGGTTTTTCCTCAAATACCTAAACGGGTAACGAGCGATAAAATTGATCAGACGATAAACGAGAATGATTCAGGTATTAATAATATTTTTAATTTCAGCTGAAAACGTTTTTATGTGTCCTGAAAATGAAACAAAGCCAATACCATACTTACCCACTGAATTTAAAAAATGAATTTATTAAACTGTAACAGAATGTTTAGGAAAATCGTGCGTTTTCATTCCATGCAACTTTTAGAGTAAGCAGAAAACTTCAAGTCACTTTAACCTTCGCAAACTTTTCTGAATCAACGCGAATTACACTGATGAAGCATTTCCTTGAATTCTATATTAGTTTTCTATAAATACAGCTCAATAAAATGTATAAATACTTCGTGTAGACATGCGATTTAGTTGTCTACGTCACTATTGGCGTTTACGCTTTAGAAGAAGTATCGTAATGTGAAGTGTTACATACTAACATTGGTATAAAATAATATGAATTTATTTGGCTTTTATATGCTTACAAATAATTAGAAAAAAAGAACAGGCTCTTCCGACGTAGTTACTGTTTATTACCATCCGTGCTTAGTTACCATTCCACCTAATTCGCACTAAGGCCTTTGTCAAACAGACAGGCGAGTCCGAAGCGATAACGAACCGATACGAGACATCAGTCCGATAGTTCTGTCACGCTATCGGATCGCTTTCGCGTTTCTATGTGACTGGATTCAAACAATTCCATACATTGCAAATAAAAACGCCTCGCTTCGCATTCGTCACGCCTGTCTGTTTGACAAAGGCTTAAGCGATATATCTACGCTTAGCAAAAGAGTGGAACACACTACCTGCATCTGTATTCCCGAATGCATACAAGCCGAATCTCTTCAAAGTTCGAAGGAACAGGCTTCAGGTGAAATGCGCAATCTATCGTAGACTTTGTCTCTTCCACTTATGATCTAGATTATAATCAAGAGCAGATCCGTCTCAAATGAAAAAAGGAGTTGAGTTTTTGTCTTGATTATTATGTGGAGTAGACCACTCGTGACAAAATTTATCCACAGCGAAGACATTACACTAAACTAACATTACATTACACTAAAGTAAGGACCAAGGTTGACAGGCCTGTTGGTCTAGTGGTAAGTGACCCTGACTGCTATGCCGGAGGTCGTGGGTTCGATTCCCACCCAGGACAAATGTTTGTGTGATGAGCACGATCATTTGTTCTGTGTCTGGGTGTAATTTAGAAATATATAAGTATGTGTATCAGTTGTCTAGTACCCATAACACAAGCTCTGCTTAGCTTGGGACTAGATGGCGTTGTGTGAAAGTTGTGGAAGATTAAAAAAAAAATAAGGTGTTAGGTCTCACCGAACAAAAAACGTGTACTGTTGATCAAGAACTTCCGCTATCGTAACGATTAGGGAAATCGACATAATCGGAACGCTTTGCACACGGGTTATTGCCACAGTTCGTTTGTTTTAAACTGTCCCATATCTTAATTTACGAGTATCTCCGTTTTATGGACTGAGCAAAACGTTTGAAATATTATATTTTATTATTTTGTCTTCCTCTTTAGATTATCCAATGCCTTTTTCCTCCCATCATTCGTTGCTTGATACTCAATATTCCACCAAATGTTGTCAAACCGATCGTCTTGATGTCCATGCGTTTTGATATATGTTTCTTTCAATAATCTATCGAATCTTAATCATCAATTAATGAGTCCCACCCTGAGTGGAGCGTGCTGTCAGACCGTTACTGACTAAAAATGTATCCCGATCCTTTAGTTGCCCTTTGCGTTCCAGGGTCACGGTTTCCTTCACAGACGGTCCCGAGACCCCGGCAGGGGTTTAGCGTGTTTTATAGGCCTCCAGTGAGAGATAAATTAATGAATAAAATCTAATAGCAATCTGACAAGAGATTTTCAGTTTTAGTACCTCGACAAAACTATGTACTTTAAAATGTTTTTATTAATAAATACTTATGTGTAGGGAACCTACTATTTAACTATGAGTACGTGGTTGACCTTCCACCATTGATAATGTATGCGTGTAATTATGTATGCGTGTGCGCATCTACGTAAGCTTTACGATGAGTAATAGACTGGTTGAAACATCGTAGAACAAAGCTCTGACTTCGATGTAAATAAATAATGACAAATCAAGGAGTAGGTAGAAACAGGTGACAGGTGTTATGTCTCGTCTTTGATGCCAATTGCATATCTAGATTAAAGTGTGACGGGGCCTGTAGAGGGCCAAAGCCTGCTGGGGTCGCGGGACCAAGGGATTACCGTGACCCTAGTACGTAAAGGGCTATTGAAGGACACCGTGGATTTTAGTCAGTACAAGTCTGACAGTCCCTCCCGCCCTGCCCTGGGTGGGAGGACTCATTTGATGATTTTACCACGATAAAAAAAAAAAGATTAAAGTAGCCTATGACAGCAGGCACTTTGTGCAAATTATTCCATTACCACTACACTCAATGGTCGCGGGACTGAACGAATTACCGTGACCCCGGAATGTAAAGGGTTATTGAAGGAGACCGTGGATTTTAGTCAGTACGAGTCTGACAGTCCCGCGCGCTCTGCCCTGGGTGGGAGGACTCATTTGATGATTATACCACGTTGAAAAAAAGTACAAATGAGTACCAAGTTCTTTGTTTTGATAACCGTTGTAGTTGAGAAAGCACTTAAGTAAATAGGCTTCGTATACAACATAGTATACGTATAATTAAAGTTCGTTAAAGACCAACGAAGTCCCTAATTAGAACTCCGTCAATGGCACTTTATGAATAATTAAATAATCGGACAATTAGCCAATTACAAACAAAAAACTGTTGGTTTATGACAGTTTAAAACTTATAATGAAGTAGGACTTTTTGACAGGAATTACGTTAATTACAAAAATATGATGTTCGCTTCAAAATATTGTATTCGATGATAAATACTGATTGTATAATGTACTAGCTGTACCCTGCCCCGCTTCGCTGTGGCACAAAAAAAAAAACAAAAAAAAAATAGATAAAAACCATCCTTGATGCGCATTATATATCATGCTAAAATTTCAGCTCAATCGGTGCAGAACTTTTTGAGTTTTTAAAGCATACACAAACCAACATAACATTTTTATATATATAGATAGATTACACATTAACGCGTCATGTCAGATAGGACAGTCATAAGCACAAGACGAATAAGCTTAGCAACTTCTAAAACTGATTTCTCCTTCTGTTATGTAGCTTTGCGAATTTAGAACCTCTACATATTGGGAAACTTTTTTTTCTGAAGTCAGTTAAAAATAAGTTTTGTCTATTATTCGTAATTGCAGGAAAAATCGCTTTTGACCTTTACTTATTGTTTACGTATTTGTGTTTGTGTACCTAAATGTGACGTCACATCGATTCACATTAAGATGCGCGTGCGCAAACAGATATTAAAAACAGATTTCCGGAAAGTTTACCGATCAGCGAGCACTGTTGAAAGTTTTGTGGTGTAGGATGAACATGTGAAAAATTTAATTTTTAATTATTTTAGTTAAAATAACTTTTTTATACATATTTATCATTTAGATTTGTACTATTATACTTATTAATGGTTTAACACCGTTTAAAAAAAGTTATCGTTACATTTTGCAATTTTTATTTTCATTACTATACCATTACTAAAAGTTAGTTAGGTTAGTCCTTTGTGTGCCTATAATGAGTTAATGACACATTAACGCGTCATGTAAGCTCGGTAAGTGTGACGTCACAGCACCTCGGATTTAGATGCGCGCGCGCAAACAGACATAAACAACAGTTTCCTAGAAACTTTACTGATCACTGTATAGGGAGTCAGGTACTTGGATTTGATGTAATGGATCTGGTAATTGATGCTACGGGTGAAACCGATTGGAATTAGGAACGAATTGAAATTCCTTAATGTTTTGTTCTGATGTAGCCACACCGCTCGCTTGTAGAACTGATCTTCTAATTTAGCTTCATAATAATAGCATTTGGGTGACAAAACTGTCTTCCTTCCACTAAACCCGTCTGTTAAGAGCTCTTGGCACAGGTGCATGTAATTAATAAGTCGGCCATCTTGCGCCTGTAATAACCCTTCGCACCTGAAGTTTCAGCTGTATTCGCGGCCAAACCACTGATGATATTATTACGATATTTCCTGTCGTAAAGAGTTCGTATGTTTCATTTTCGCGATGAGATTAATTCGGGGAATTAATGTTATTTTTATTCTTCCATATTTTTTATTTTTTGGTATGAAAATACTGGTCGTGATCTGAATATCTCTTTTTTATTTGTAACATTTTAATTTGCCTCTGTAATCATAATATTTTTTTTATTTATACATTGTTTCTGTGCTGTTTCAGTAACTTTTTGGTCGAATGGATGTCCTTCTGGACGTCTCGTTCCCTGGGTCAGTTTCTCTTACAGACTAAAAATGTACCCTGTTCTTTCAGTTGTCCTTTGCAGTCCAAGGCCCAGATGTCCTGCTTAGACAGTCTCGCAATCACGCCACGTCATCTGTCCTGGGTTGTGGGAAAGGGTCTGTCAGACTCATAACTAATCCTTCTTTGATTGTCTTGGGCCGGGGTGATGGAGTACTAGCGTCCTATACTTAGTAAAAGTTTTCATTTAAATATTGACGAGATGTCGCTCCCCTGGGACAATGACTTCAAAAAAGAAAGAAAGTATTGAATTTCGATAAACCAAAGTTTTTTATCGTAAAAAATATTACATAAAATGTTAGAATATAAAAAAGCAGAAATAAAAGATATTTATTTTACGCGTTTCTGTAATTTTATTACCTTTCACGGTGCAAGGGGTAGGCAACGAAAGAAAGCAGGTCAATGAACGTATACTCGTAAATAAATAATTACAAGATTTTGACTTACCTCTGATTACCTGAAGTTTTGATCCTGGAACGACAAACAGAAAGCAATTAGCATACAAATTGCTAGAAAAAAATGGTTAAAGCTTTACCTACATACAAAGAATTCTGTCGTGTGATTCTTTGTTTCTGAAAATAATTGAGGTATTGATTATTTTCAGAATGAAAACGAAATCCCGATCGATTCGATCTCGAATCGAAAAAAAAAACAATCTAATTGACTTCTAAAAAATTGATACACAAATGACTCGAGGTCGACTTATTAAACAGGTAATAATTGTGTAAATACCGGTTTCGACGAAATTCTTTAAATATTTATGTGGGTGAGAAATTGATCTAGCTTGGTCTCATATCTAGGAAAATTCATCTAGCTAGGTATCATATAAGGAAAAATTGATGTAGCTTGGTCTCATATCTGCGAAAATTGATCTAGCTAGGTGTGATATCTGGGAATATTCGTATTTTTTTTAGCCTGTGGAATGAGTTTCATTTTTTTAAATATCTAGATTCTCTAAGGGCAATTAATATAGCCTGCCGGGGTGTCGCGGGACTAACGAATTACCGTGACCACGGTAAGTAAAGGGCTATCGAAGGACACCGTGGATTTTAGTCAGTCAAGTCAGATGATTTTACCACGCTAAAAAAAAAAAACAAAAAAGGTCAATTAATAGTGATTCAAGTGAAAGATTCAGTCTAAAAAATCGATGTATTTATATCAAAAATTGATAATTTGATTAATCAATCTCAGGCCAATAGCGTCTGGCCAAAAAGTAAGCTGCTCTTTATTTCTTGCCGTTTCATCAGTTGGCTATCACTTGCATTGAATACAGTTCATCGTCACTCATTGAACATGCACAAATAAACTTGATGACACACGTATGTGATTGATATGATTGAAGATTGGGAGCAAAGGTATAAATATAGAAATTAGTATTAAAATAGCCAGAAGTATTACAAGCATGTATAATAAAAATAGATCAGTTGAGACCTTTGATTGTACATATTTGTTTGATATTTTAATATTTGTATGTATTTGTAGTTGTTCTGGGTCGGGGTGTGTGTTTGTGCATGTGAGTTTCAATATTTGTTAATGCACCCACGGTACAGGAGGAAATCCTAAAACGAGGGAACGTCTAAAAAAATTACCTTAGTTGTGTCATGTTATTAATTCTAGAGAATTGTTTTTACCATAAACCTTTACTTCTACTTATGTCGAATTCATTTCGATACACGATTAAATTCCATTTTTAAAGATTCATCAGTTTAACTTTTCAGTTTTCAGCATCTACATTTTAAGATTCTACTTTAATCTACTATAAGCATCTACTTTTCATGTTTTGGTAATAGTTACATATTCCTAACTATTATAAATGAGAAAGTGAGTATTAAATTAATTACCTCTCGGTCAAAAAGATTAAAAAAATGAAGCTATAATGACATCTCATTTCATAGCAGGAAATTTTTCTTTTGATTTTACAATGTTATCGTTCAGAAAGCTCCTCGTTTCTCACCTGCGCGTGCGCACGGTGGCACGGCCCAGTTGCACGTCCTCGGCTAACAATAGTCCACAAACGTGCGCTGCCAGCGTTATCATAAGTTTCATAACAGTGCATAGTGCGAAGTGTTCCGATGAAAAGGAATGTATAAATATTCTTTTTTTTTTATAAATATTCCACAACTATCACACAGTTACCATGGAGTTTCTTGCCGGTTCTTCTCCATGGAATCGACCAACCCGAACCGTGCACCTGCTGTCGACGTTTTATAAGTGCCCTCATGGGCCTATGTGAAATAAAAACTTTTGATTTTGATTTTGATTTCAACTCCATCTAGTCCCAAGCTAAGCAGAGCTTGTGTTATGGGTACTAGACAACTGATAAACATACTTATATATTTCTAAATACATACATATTATAGATAAATTACAACTAGACACAGAACAAATGATCGTGCTCATCACACAAACATTTGTCCTGGGTGGGAATCGAACCCACGACCTCCGGCATAGCAGTCAGGGTCACTAACCACTAGACCAACAGGCCTGTCGTATGTATGAATGTAGTACTCTTCTTTTCATCTCAGATTAATTCATTATTGCAGACTTATTTTATCGTAATTAGAATATGATCATTATCTTCCTGTTCTTAGTCCATTTTCTGATACGAGAGAACGAAAGAAGAAAAAGTGTAGAGTCCGCGCCACGACTGAAGTTTTGCAGAAAATTCGTGGTATGACATTTTTTAATGCAATTTGGTGTATTGACAAAGACAATAGCGCCGCGTCAAAAGTATTTCAGTGGTGGCGCGAACTCTGTACGTTTTCTTCTTCTGTTCTCCTCTGCCAGACTTCACAAATTTAAATATGTTATTAAAAGTGTTTTTTTTTTTTAAATCAGCGTCCTCGCAACGCTCCTTCTCGATTACTTCCTAGTGTTTTAAACTTTCCAGCATCACATTGGTCTCTAATCAATTAAAAAAATACATAAATTTCTTTAATATTGTTCTGATATCGTAATATACCAATTGTAACATTTACGTATCACAAGGCATTAAAGACTTTACATAATGATTTATAAAAATTATGCAAAATAGTTCTGTGAAGTCTATTTGCATGTCATTTACCAAAACTATCTACCTATTATTATTTACTAGTGGATCTTTATCCAAAGTTTTTCATGTCGAACACTTTTGGCAAAAGACACTTCTGTCTGGATAATACCTATCTAGAGTAGCTATACTTCTTATGTTTACGAGTGTGTCACGCGGCCCTGGAACATAATAATAACTCCAATATGTTTTATTGCTACAGCATGAGCCATCTTTTCTTGTTGTACGCGACACCCACTGTCTGTCACGTTGCATTACAACTAAAATAATGCCAACATGATATTTTATGATTGTCTTGCCCTAAATAGTTCTGTTTGTACCTATTATCAATATCGTCCATATTTTAATAACATAAAGGGTGAATATTCAACTGGGCGTGGATGGCTATATCCGAAACTATGAGGAATATCGAAAAACGTTGAAAGGAGTCTCGAAGCCGATTTTGACGAAAAGTAAAACTGCATCATTGGATTTTAGAAAAATCAATAATGCTAGCCAGGAATCGAACCTCCTGATTTTAGAAAAAAGTCACACCCTGTATTATTACACCATTCGATAGTGTTGCTAATAAGCATCAAAGTCTGAGAAGTAATTTACTTTAATTTTATTTACATTATACAGCAAAGTAGTTTCTTATACGAGTAATACAAGTTCTACATGGATCATTGGCGAGTGACGTTTAGGTAAACATTCCCCGAAATTGGTAGAGATGTAAGAAAAACAAAATGGCTGCCATAAGTCAAAACACCCTTGTTGAGTTGTAATGACGAAGTTGTGACTGACGAAAATATAAAAAAAGGTTTTCAATGAACAAATGAACAACTACAATTAAAAAATAATTGACAATCAGTAAAACAATATTTCGACGGGTTCCACATTGGACAATCGTTGAAATTTCACCAAAGAGAATGGCACCTGAGGTATTCTATATACGGCACCTATCAATATTTTGCTGGTGCCATTAGTAGAATCGACGCTAGGTAGTAAGTACTCAAAAGAACTATGAAGATTATGCACACGTAGCAATGGGAAGGCGCAGTTAGAAATCTAAATATAATTTTGGCTGTAAGCCATGCACTATAATTATAGAAAGAGTGCCAAAATTCTATAAGCATTACATGCCTTGTCTGGCATCAATACTT
Source organism: Agrotis puta (assembly GCA_943136025.2). Classification (NCBI taxonomy): domain Eukaryota; kingdom Metazoa; phylum Arthropoda; class Insecta; order Lepidoptera; family Noctuidae; genus Agrotis; species Agrotis puta. Next base: position 10,331,485 of record OW964186.2, on the reverse strand, counting down.
TATGGACATTACAGTCCTGGACTGTGACTAATTACCCACTGATTTGAGACGTAAATATTTGTGACAATCATTCTGAATATTTGGCCGGTGAGACCACTTTGTATTTTGCCTGAAAGGATGACTATTATATGTTTATTACAGAGATAGAAGTAGTTTTAGTTGCCAAAATATGATAAAAATCAAAACATGTTAAACGGTAAAAACCTGAAAATTAAAAAAAAAATGAAGAATGCTCTGTCTCCGCAAACTATTTTAAAACAATTTATTGGCAAAACATCGCAGAACAACTGAAACTTAAGATTAAAAATAAGTCAAAAGAAACCGTGATTCATAGGTTACTCTAAACTGCAATAAACAGATACATATTTTATTTATCGTTTATAAAAAACTCTTTTACAACGCGGTTATCTATTGATGTTAATCAGTGATTCGGTATTCGAGCTTAACTAAACTGTAATTGTGTCTATAACTTAGTCAGGTTCGCGGGACTGTTTATATACGTAACCATGAACCTGGAAAGTAAAGTGCATTTGAAAAAACACGATGGATTTTACTCAGCACAAGACTGACATTCCCTTCCGCAGCACTCAGGGCGGGAGAACTCATTTAACGATTTTACCACCTAAAAAGACAAAAAATACTTTGTTAAAACAATATTTTGCGGAATATGTAGAAACCTTTAACATACTTCTCAATGTACCAAAATATTTTAAGAAAATAAAGATTATTCTTATTGTACCAAAACATACAAAAATACCGAAGACGCAAAAGGTTTAAATTGAGCTGCATAACATGACTGTTCCAGTTTCCACAAATAGACTTTCACCTAGCTTACGACCTTGAACAAATGGAGCATGTGGTACACATCATGAGGCGAAGCTTTGTGAAAAACTTGTGTTTACACGATTACAAGACGTGATCTCATTTCACAGGAACGAGAGCCGTGTTTGTATGGACTGTTGACTGCATCTGAAATAGAAGATAATGGCTGAAAACGGGTAAGAAAATGTTCCCGTTTACATTTATCATAATGAACATTATTCACTTTGAACATTTTTGTTGGCTCCAGAAATACTAAAGTTTGACTTAGAAGTTATGATTGACATAAATATTACTCAAGAAATAGCAGACTTAAATAACTGTTGTATTATTGTTTCAAATTCCGAAATGAATGTGATCGTTTACGATTGCAGACATTATGCAAAACCATGCTCGATCTCATAAATTTTTAACAAAACCATTCCAAATCGGAATGAAGAATGGGAACACCAATACCACGATTAATAAATGTATTCTATTTTAATTTTTCAACAACGGTTTCCGGATAACTGGCTTAAAAGTGGAACAGGTCACAGCAGTCCCCTCGTCGGGCAGTGTGAAGTGTCCACGGTCCACGATGTCAGTCCATGTAAAAATAACGCGAATCTTGGCCGGTTTCCAGGTACGGCCCAGCTACTGGACACATCGGCAGAATTCCCAACTACGGAAAAACTCATGTTAACGTAAGTTTTCAGTTTTAATACTTTCTGGTGATGGATGATAAATTGTATACTGTATGATATTATGGAGAGAGTGCTAGATCTTGATATAGTGATCTTTGTATGAAACAAAAGCAATTTTCCTCGAGTTCTTCTTGGTATTATGTAATGTTAGTAGTCTACATATTTTCATAGCTCAATGACGCTTATAATTCTAGCAAAATGTAGTTTTTTTTGTTAATTCTTGGTATTAACGACATGTTTTCTGTAATTTCCAGCCAATGGGTGCCGTCGAACCACCAGCATGTATTCAAAACGCCATGATGACGAAGGACAAGAAACCTTTCACATACACACCAGGTGGCCTTGACCTGTCCCAAATTAAAACTCCCAGCATGGCGCGAAGAATGGCCAGGCAACGTTCTTGGGAAGACCATGAACAACAGCAGCAAAATGCTCAACAGCCAACCAATGGTAGCTACCACCCTCAAGGAGGACCAGCTCCACCGCCTCCCCCACCAAAAATGCCCGTTCCTCCCCCACCTCCACCACCAATAGTCATCCAAGCTCCTAACTCCAAATCCCCTAAACCCATTGCACCCGGCGAACGCCCCGAAATTGTAATCCCCGAAAATCCAATTGGAATGTTACGAAAAACGAACAGCCCGTACCACTGGGAGGTTGAAAAACAAGAGCTGCAGAAGTTGGGTAATACTCCTAAGTATGTGGAGAAAGTCCCTAGTCCTCTGACGGTGAAAATGCCGCCTTCTTCGTTCACCCAGCAACAGCCCCAGACCTACACACCGCCATCACAGAATAACTTCCAACGTGGTCCCTATGGCAATAATCAACGTAACCCTGAAAGCCCTATCTATAAGCCCGAGGCTCAGTATGGTAATCAACATTCTGCTTCCCCACAAGGGTCACCACCAACGAGAGAAGTCTTGCAACGCCAGGACTCTCAGTTCAACAAAAGTCCTCAGCCATTTAGTGGCGTGCCTTCCTCAAACAACTCACCCTATTCACCTAGCCCTAATAACAACTGGAGGCAACCGGAGAAGAGAGACTCTCCTGCTCACAATGTTCACAACAGTCCACAATCCGTAAATCGTAGTCCATTTTCACCAAACGTACAACAGTACTCGCCTAATAATCAGCAGTATTCGCCCAATAATCAGCAATATTCGCCCAGTAATCAGCAATATTTACCAAATAACCAACAGTATTCTAACAACCAAAACCAAAATCCTCAAACCAACTCTGGTCCAGTATTCCATACCCTACCTAGAGCTGGTCAAAGAAACACAGAACCGCAGAACAATAATGTGGTATACAACAATACGAAAGCAAGTCCTGCTAATGAGTCTAACGCTGCGCCTTGGAGGACAGCTACTCTCAACAGAAATCCTAGGGAACAAGAGAATCAACAACCTATTTATAATAACACCAACTCGAATCAAGAGTACATCCCTCCATGGAAAGTTAACCAAAACAATAACACGGCAAATAACGAGAACACACAAGTTCCTGCTTGGAAACAAGAAAATAAACCTCAACAGCAGCAGTACGTCCCACCATGGGTTAATTCACAGGACTCTAACAACAACAGGGTTCAAGAGAATAACTCTGCACCTTGGAGATCTCACGAGGCTCCCTCATCACCGCCAAGGAATCAGCAAGAACAACCTCGTTACCAATCGACGATGTCTATTCCTGTGACACCTAGAAGGCCGAACCCTCAGCCAGAATACAATAATGCACCTCAAAAGGAGGTGGTATACGTGAATGAGGAGCCAGTTTACTTCTGTCCCGAGAGTCCAAAATCTATGCCTCCATGGGTCAAATCGCAGAAGGAAAAGACGAAAACTCCTCCCCCTACCTGGGTTCAAAGGCCTTTGGATGGCAGGAAGAGTCTTTCTAGGGAGTTAAATACACCACCTCGTGAAACAAACCAAGAACCAGAATGGGTAAGAAAGAGTAATGAAATGCAACGAGGTGCTCGCGAAGTTGTGAGTCCTCCTAAATACCAGCAGCCTGCACAACCATCATGGTCGACCAGGCCTTCAGAAAACCGTAAAAGCTTGCCAAGGGATAATGCACCAGGTTCCCCGGGCGCAAGGGTGATTCCTATTCAGATGGAGGTGTCTACAACGGAGACGAGGGACTCCAGGCATGGTGGTCATCCACAGCCTGGACTGAGGATTACGATTGGTATGTATCAGAACCCAGAAGCTCGTGCACCATTCTCACCACCTACCCAACGTATCATGAGGGTGTTGTCACCACAGCTGGTGAGGTTAGAGGAGTCAAACCAGCAGCCTGATCTGCCGACCCTGAACAGAAGTTTCCAAGACAATCAGCCGAAGACGAGGATAATTCCTATTCAGATTGAAGGTGGAAATGGCGGAGCTAACAAGAGGTAAATATTTTAAATTCTATATTTAAGACAATGAAATGGTAAATCTTTTTCCAACTTATACACTTCTAAGCCTTTGTCAAACAGACAGGCATGATGAATGCGAAGCGTGACGTTTTTATTTGTAATGTACGGAATTGTTTGAATCCAGTCACATAGAAAAGCGAAAGCGATCCGAAGCGTGACAGAACTATAGGACTGACGTCTCGCTTCGGTTCGGTATCGCTTCGGAAACGCTTTGCTTTCGCCTGTAGGTTTGACAAAGGCATTAGCGAGCTAATGCCACAATATAGGCACAAAAACACACATGCACAATTACGCACATCAAACACTCGTCAGATTTTTAAGGTGTTTTTGACCTATTATATCCATGTTTTATCGAATATAATATTTACAATGCTCATGCCTTCTCTTCATGAAAAGTGGCCTTTGCCCAACTGTGGGACAGTAATAGGGCGGTGTTATTATTTTCAAATATGAATACTTTATGCTATGAATTGGGTAAGTATGCATACTCATGACCTTAATACCTTTGGGAGATGTAGAGTCAAATCCAACATATTCTCAAAAAAAATCGTATAATACGACCAAATAAATTTAAAGGACAACAAATTACGTAACTACCATTATAATCTGCGTCTCCAAAATCAAGGATTACCCAAATATCGTTAACTATATCACATTACAATATTTTATGTCCTCGTTTCAGCTTTGGTGGGCGGTATTAAAGGAGCTACTGGTTAGCTGGTCCAAAGTAAACAGTTTTTACTGCACCGCTTTTAATGAATCAGTGTTACGCTTGCTTTATATTTAGCGCTCTTCAACACGTTCTAATTATATTTTCGACTAATCGAATCATTTTCTAACGCTCTTGCCGTAATTATTAATTGGCTATTCAGGTTCATCACGATCTTTTATAATTCATCGACCAGGTCAAGGCTATTTTTTCTAATTAATATTAGGTTAAGTTATTGCTCAATTTGAGTAATTTTCGTGCTTTTTTAACTGCGTTGTATTTTGTTTAAAATAGTGTTATACTTTGTTTTTTCTTGAATTTGTAATTACAATAAAAATAGAACTAAAATTATTATATACTTTAAAGCAAATTTTCATACTTACATGAAAGAAAAACTAAACAAATTCATCTACCATCTTTCTGATGCTGTATATTAGCAGTTTTGTAACAAAAACTGTCGATCATTTGAATCAGTATCATAAAAATATTAATGTGAAACATTTTAAAATTAAATATAAGAAAGAAATATCTGTATAAACCACATCATTCTGACAAAACATCATGCTGCAACTAAAACTTATACATTTTATATTATAAAAATAAATAATCATTATATTTTATACATTTCCAGTGTCTACTACCATAAGTTCACACAAGAGGGACCTCCACGGCAATCAAAGGCATTCAGGGTTCTACAGATCATCACAGGTACCGAGGATCTGGACGACATCCAAGTTATCGAAAAACATCATGGATTCACCGATTTATAAAATATATATGTAAATATAATATATCATATAATTTTACTAATAATTGTTATATATATTTTGGTGTTAGTCATAATAAATGTAATAAGGCAATCCACGTGAGTACATACTTTTAAAGTTAGAATTTTTAAATATTTGAAAATGTTTTCTGTGAATTGTTTCTAATATCAATTTGATAGTGTTACTAATATAATTTAAAGTAAGTTCGCAGATATTATGATATTTTTGTTTAAATTATTTAATTTGGAACCAAGTTCCTATAATTTTCTAGAATATATTATATTTTTTCTTAGCGTCGGATTGATGATAATTATTTTTATTATAACTTTAAAAACAAAATTAGCTTTTATCTATATTTTCATAAATAAACTTTACATTTTTTTATATATGTAGAAGTACAGAAATATACATGTATTATTATTTTAATTAACGATATTACTACTTTATTTAATGTTTTAATTTTACGAATAAATATACGTTTTGTATATAAATCGAATAATAATGGCGAACCGAAATATTATGCTTTATTTTCGGTATTTTACTAATGCTCATGAACACAGTTAGCTTACCAAAGAATTCTTAGATTTAAATATAATAAATTATTCTTAGATATATCGGAATAATGATTAAATTATAGTTTCTAAATGTATTACATAGATATAAGTGTAGGTATTCTAATTTTAGCTATTATAATTGTTATAAAAGTTACCAAATCTATTATTTACTATTCTGAATTTAGAATTAGTAAATAATTAATTTATATTTCCTATTATTAATGGACCCTTTTATATATTTATATTATATTTATGGCTTGTATTTTATATATTTTAATATTATACATATTTATTTCTTGCTCACTATTCAATTTATAATCCCTACTAATCGTTAATACTTCTCAATATTTATATTTATTTTATTATTTATATTTGGTTTTGGACCGGATTAACGAGGTTATGGGTACTAACAAATTAATTCAGGAAGATTCGTGTTTTCATAACGATGTTGGCATTTCCGAAGTTCCCGAAAAAAAATTGTTTTATGTATTGTGATTAACTAAAAATTATTGTTTAGTACTGTAGTGATGTGACTGGTTATATAACTTTATATATTGTATTATTTACCTATATTAATTATAGTTTTTATAAATTATCTTTAACAGTTATTATATACGTGTAATTTATGGATTTCTGTGTATAGAAATCGATTATATTATTGTAATGTATGGTTTAATTATTTATATCATTTAAATGAAAAAATGGCGTCATTATAATTTAAATATAAACAATTATGTATCAAATCGATTGTTACGTATAACATGCCAGTTATCATCACTATATATTTTAAACATATTGAAAACAGACGAGGGGTGTGGCAATCTAGTCAGTGTGATCTTTCTTAAGTATATTACGTATATTATTATACATATACGCCTAGGTATTATACAATTTATTTTATATTAAAATTATTATAGATTTTATATTTTGCTTAATCCTATTAAATAGTGTGTAAGTATAATTTAATTTTATAATAAAACGTTATAAAATTGAATTTGTCTTTTATTTTTCTGTTAGCTTGATAATTGATTTTCAAATAGAACCCATCTTAACCCAGTCGTTTCTTAGAAATCCACACCACATACGTATATACACCTAAGTTCATTACAAAAACATGATATAATTATTTGTCATAAATATTGTATTGGTATACTCGTAAATTCAAGTAAACCTTTTAAGCCATTTATAAAATTGTAAGACTAGTCTCCACGACACAGGAATTTGAATTTGTATTACTATACTGAACAATTTTTTTATTTTTATTAAAAAAAATATAGAAATTAGTGCCTTCACTCTAAAAATAAAATAAAAATAACAAATTGAATGTTAGAATTGCTAAATAAGTATTTACTATTTAAAAGGAGTTAGGGATATTCCTGTTTCAAGTGAACCTATCTGATATTAAGTAGGTCGAAAAAGAACAGTGAGGAACTTCACTTTTTTCTTCATAGAATTATATTTGATTAAAAACTTGTATAGAAGTTTATTCTGAAACATTCCAGTGGCTCCATCTGTAGTTTTCAACAGTAATCTCTTACGTGATCGTCACTTGCCACTGTAGTTTTGCACATTGCGATCACCGTGAATGGTTTTAAGTGCTGCCATCTGTCCACAGTTATTGGAAAGAGCCATTTAAAAACTAAGTCAGTTTTAAGATGGCTCTTTATTAAAGACGTAAAAATATATTAATTCTTTAAAATCTGTAATAACTTTAAATCTACACCTTCTATTCTGATGAGTGCGTCACTATTTTTTTTTTGTTTTTATCGTGGTAAAACCATCTAACAATCATCATGAGTCCTCCCAGGGCAGGGCGGGAGGGACTGTCAGACTTGACTGACTAAAATCCACGGTGTCGTTCAATAGCCCTTTACGTACCGGGGTCACGGTAATTTGTCCGCAACCCCGGCAGGCGACTGCGTCGCTAGTGGAGAATTTTGTTGACATTAAGAGCCACGACAAAGCTATATGAGGCCGGTGTTTCGTACCCGACTACTCTCAGAAGAAACATCCGAAACAAACTCAGAGGTTACTGCCTCTTTTAAAGTCCAGAAATTATACTGTTTAAGCCATACGAAGACTAAGCAGGTGTCTGAAACGGTCTTGTAAGGAAAGAACCACACAGATTTGAGTGGACCTGTCCAGTCAGTGCAAGCATTTGTCAGTTATCGTGTAGCTCGATTCATAACTCAAGGAGCTCATAACGATGAACAATACCAAAGAAAGGACATTTGGGTAGCATTATATTGGCCTGGTATCATCTCCATGATAAGGCCTCATCCCATGACTTTTATCTTTTTCAAACTCGAATCACTGATCGTTGGTTTTAGTCCAGCTCGTCCCGCCACCAAGTTTATATGGTATAATTATTATATTATACGAATAGTCTTTAAACATACTGTAGATATTTTGCTGAGCACAAGCTACGACCGCTACGACGGCTACGCTTGCTACGAGCTACGAAATTGCGTAGCAGGACTTAAGAGGCAAACGGACCTTCGAAAAATCCTTTTTAGTGCACACAGTCCAGTCATGCTCGAGAAGGAGGAGGCGGGCCGCGTGAGGGAGAGGACAGCGTCCTCCTTCCACCCCAGCCGCAGTGGTAGACACCCACGGCGACGAAGTTTCTGCCTACGAAAAAGTATGAGTTTCTGTATTTTTGTTATTTATTTATAGAAATTAATTGGCTCCTAAAAATAAAAAGTATTTAAAAAAGACGCATAAACATTACCCTCCACGAGGCTCCTGTATCGTGTGTGGGTTTATATTTAAATTACTTTTCTGTCTATCAGTTATTTAGAAATTCATATTTTTCCTGAGACAACAGGGTCATGAGAACATAACTAATCAGTTTTATCAGCGCGTGTCATCCCTGATTTCGTCTAATGGATATTTACGATGTCCGTGAAGGTAGTAAAAAACACATATAAAACTTCTTTTATTTAACATATGTACGAGTGAGAACGGCGGTGGGTAACAAAAACACTTTTATAGCTTGATGTACGCACGTATTAGATTATGTGATGAACTTGCGTTTTGTTGTGTCTATGGTTTTTTTACCCAGGGCGGGGCGGAAGAGACTGTCAGACTTGTACTGACTAAAAACCACGGTGATCCTTCAATACCCCTTTACGTTCCAGGGTCACGGATACCTGATGAGGTAGGTGACCCCGGTTTTTATGTAAGTGCCGCTGGCCGGTCGCGGGACTCACGAATTACCGTGAAAAAAAGGAACCTACTGAAGGACACCGTGGATTTTAGTCAGTACGAGTCTGACAGTCCTTCCCGCTCTGCCCTGGGTGGGAGGACTCATGTGATGATTATACCACGTAAAAAAAAAGTGTTGCCGGCTCAGTGTGGGTTGATAGATGTCACATGTAATGTGTTCAATTTTTTGGTTCTAGGACAAGGCGGTGATGAAGTATATAACACAAAGTAATGCGCCTGGCTGGGTTTAAACCCGCTACCTAAAGCTCGTAAGTCGAGGCCGATACCACTGGGCCACCACTATTCTCAAACGTCAAACGACTTAGCTGTTTTTTAGGGTTCCGTAGTTAACTAGGAACCCTTATAGTTTCGCCATGTCTGTCTGTCTGTCTGTCCGTCCTCGCTTAATCTCTGTGACCGTTAGCACTAGAAAGCTGAATTTTGGTACCAATATGTATATCAATCACGCCGACAAAGTGCAAAAATAAAAATTGGAAAAAAATGTTTTTTTAGGGTAGCCCCCCTATATGTAAAATAGAAAGTGATTTTTTTTTTAATTTCAACCCTAACGTGTGATATATCGTTGGATAGGTATTTAAAAATGAATAGGGGTTTACTCAGATCATTTTTTGATGATGTCAATAGTTTCGGAAATAATCGCTCCTAAAGTCAAAAACAATGTGTCCCCCCCCCTCTAACTTTTGAACCATAAGTTTAGAAAATATGAAAAAAATCTGGAAAGTAGAACTTTATAAGGACTTTCTAGGAAAATTATTTTGAACTTGATGGAAAGAACAGTTTTTGTGCAAAAAAAACAAGAAGGTGGTACAAAATTCCTGGACTAAGTTTGTAGTATAATCAATTATTTAATCATATATACAAGCATTTTTTTTAACTTCGTTTACGTATTTCATTATTCTGAACGTATCTTCTTTCAAACAAAAAAAGAATTATTGAAATCGGTTCGCGCATTCCAAAGTTTTCAAACGCATAAAATGTTAAGGTAAAAACCAGTTCATAAATGGTTCGATAGATGGCGTTGCGTAATGACGTCAATTTTAAAAGTCGATGTCTTCGTGCTTTCATGACCTACCTGTGGTAAAAATTTGCTACTACTTAAAATATATGTTCTTAGAGTGCATAATCGCTACCTGAACTACTTACTCTTTTCGATTAAAATAAAATAGCTATTTGATAAAGGTTTGTGGGAAATTGTTATTGTGTCTTTTCAAATTTATATTGAGGGTTTTATTTTTTAACTTGTACGGGGACAAAAGTGGTTGATAGTCGTCGAAGTTTTGGTTATAAATTAGGTTTTGGGTAAAATTAACTTCTTTTGGGGATATTGATCATATTTATTTTGTATGTCCTTTGTGGGCCCGTTTTTAGGGTTCCCTTTTTATCAAAGTTCAAAATGTCAACGTAACAAATAACCTTTTTTTAACACACAAGTTTAAAAAAAGGCTATTTGTTAACACTTATTGTAACGGACGGGAAACTACGGAACCCTACACTGAGCGTGGCCTGACACGCTCTTGGCCGGTTTTTTGTCTATTTGTTAGGCATTAGAGTAGGTCGTAAAGTATGTTTCACCCACCTAATCGGAAATCCCCAAACCACATTAAAAAGTGGTTTTCTTGTTTACATTATTATAGAAACGTTGATCTACTAATTTCTCCTGAATGATGGGTGCATTTACGTACACTAAAACTCACATACACAAATAACCAGAAAAGAAAATCAATTTATAGATCATACAATATTGCCTTTGTCAAACAGACAGGCGAGTCCGAAGCGATACCGAGCCGAAGCGAGACGTCAGTCCGATAGTTTGTCACGCTTTCGAATCGCTTTCGCTTTTCTATGTGACTGGATTCGAAAAATTTCATACATGTCAAATAAAAACGTCACGCTTCGCATTCGCGATGCCTATTTGACAAAGGCTTATGAGTGTGTGTAGCTAATATCTTTCTTTCTATAGATAACCAGCTGCAGTAAAATTTTTGTAAATATAAAATGTTGGGTGTCAACTGACACGTTTACTAAAAACGTGGAGTATTACGTAGGTTTTGCACGCGGACACACTCAATAAAAGCTACATTTACCATCAAAAGTTAATAGTTGTTTTTATTTTGTCGTACATCCATATCAAAGCGTTCCGAGACTTGGCACTGATATCTCTCGTTCATCTAGAAAGAAGGGTGTTTACTTCGAAAGTAGTTCTATTTTTACTAATTTGAAAAATGGTTTCAAGGCCATTTAAGTATCATAAATAAACAAGATTTCTTACCATTCATGTGGGTTAAGTCTGTCAATAAATTTATTAAATTAAAAAACTGTGACGATGTGCTGAATAGTCGGCTAAAAAGCCGACTAGTCGGCTTAGTTGATTAGAATGAAATAATAACCTTTTTTGTTAGTATTGCTTACTTATTATCAGCCTTTCAGTTAATATGCAATTAATATATGAATCGATTTGAGCTTTAGTATTGAATATTTTAACTTAATTGAATTAATAACAACAGCAAAACTGTTTAAATTTTCATGACCACACAGCAAATGTGATCAAATGCATTATTTTTAAAGTGAACTCAATGTAAGAGACTTAGTTAGATGAGTGAGTTCTGGCCGAATAGCCGACTAGTCGGCTACAAGAATTTTCGGCCAACAGGCCAAAACGGTCAAAATCACAGTCGGCCCATTTCTATAAAAAAAAGAAATAAATAATGTCGTATTTTCGATCAGAAACATTGAGACGTAAGTGGGATGGTACATGTCATTTCAGGATTCTCAACATGTGTAAGATAAATCTTAATAGACGTATCTTCTAGCGGGTGGAGCGGAGAGACATAATGTTGACGCTGTAATACTGGCAAAGGAAAACATGAAGTTCTAAATAACTACTGATCTCGTTAACTTTAATGCTGAGGATTTTAACTTACTTTTAACTTTTTTTTATCGTGGTAAAATCTTCAAACGAGTCCTCCCACCCAGGGCAGAGCGGGAGGGAATGTCAGACTCGTATTGACTAAAATCCATGGTGTCCTTCAATAGCCCTTTACGTTCCGGGGTCACGGTAATTCGTACAGCCCCGTGACCATACAGTCCCGCGACCCAGACAAATATCTAGAACAAGTAGTTGTTCTGGTCCGTGCGAGAATCAAACCCCCAACGTACAGCGCAGTAATCAATTGCGCGACACTGCGTCAACCACCATACCATCATCATCATCATCTTCCTGCCCTTATCCCATTTATCTTGTGGTCGTCGCAACACGTTTTTTCTTCTATTCTCCTGTATCAAACGTCACAGTATCATTTATTCCTTTTTCTTCCATATCATTCCTTAGACAATCCATCCATCTTTTCTTTGGCCTTCCTCTTCCTCTCCATCCATTAACATTCATACTCATCACTCTCTTAGTCACATGAGTGTCATCCCTCTTCATCACATGTCCATACCAAGTCATACGATACCCTTTAATTTTTTCTGTAACAGACGCCACTTTCAAACTTCCCCTTATAAACTCATTCCTTACTTTATCCATTCTTGTCACTCCACACATCCAACCATACCATACCATAAAAATTCTCCACACACAAGGGTGTTAATCTTTACTGGACCAACTACCTAGTAATAACATATCTCCCTTGTTTCAATAATCTTCGGTCACGTTACATAGCCGGACAACATATACATAGTCGGGCATCATATATAATATCTATGACGGTACAAACGGCCAATTATTCCTTCGCCCACATTCTATCACAAGCAGGTTAGGAGTGGACATGTTTATTTTCGACGTCGACGTTTATTCGCGGGACGATAACATGACGTCAAGATGACGTCTGGTTTTTTTGTCATTTAGAATTTCTTGAGTTCGTGTCCTGTGCGTGATAAAGTGCAGTTGGATGTTGGAAATATTGCTGGATGTGTCAAGACATAATAATTTTGAAAAAAATGTTTGAGGATGGAGTCTAATTGACCCAAGATACTGATAGGTTTTTCATACCCAAAGGCTTAAATAGCAGCAGAGTCTCAGTAATATAGGGTCCCGCTATTACTAAGACTCTGCTATCCGTCTGTCTGTCCATCTGTCACCAGGCTGTATCTCGTAAACCGTTATGGTTAGACAGTTGAATTTTTACAGTTAATTTATTTCTGTTGCCGCTCTGAACTGACTCTTATGGTTTATTGTGTATTATGTGTCCTTTATATTATATTTAGAAGGGACACTGGCTTCTAAAATACAGGTACACGTATACGTACCTAGTTTAGAAGTCAGGGTTTTTCTTGCTAGACTATAATCTTTTAAGACGTATTTTTAGATTTAATAATGTAAATGTGTTTTAACTGCCGTCCACTAACTAAAAGGCCGTTAAGTGCAAAAAGTAGTTTTCGAGAAAACGCTAAAATTGTGAATTGATGTCTTTTGAAAAATATGCTATCTAGGAACAAGGCTGCAAATTATATATGTAGGCATAGTGTTATTGCACAATATGTTATATGCTGATTGCTGCACAGCAATCTTCCTGTACCTTCTAAACTATTAATAATAGAAAAATGACTCTTAGACCAAAACATAGAGCATCAAAAGTTGTATAAGACTACATTAAAAAGTGAAAAACGAGCAACTGTGGCTTAACGGCCTTTTAGTTAGTGGACGGCAGTTAAGAGAAATAAAGATTTATTACACACACTTTTTTTTAGACACATTACTTTTATTTTAAATACTTAAAAACAGAATAAAATAAATAGTTAAGAAAATATTTTAGACATGTTTTTTTTTCCAATTTTTTTTTGTGTGTTGTTTTTGTTATATTACATTTGAGCGTAAATTCGTGTGCAAAAAGTTGAAATTGTTTACTTTCTTATGCATGTCACATCTAGTAGTTCTACGTCATCACACAATCCAATCATCCCCGGCTTGCCAGCGGAACTGTCACGGATATTGTCTTGTAGCTCTTATCTGATATCAGTTGCAATTTGAAACCGACTCCATCGTGTGTTAATAGAAATGATATAGGAAGCTGGAGTTGGAGGGTTTATCTGTGGCAATTGAGATTGCGTTGGATGAGCACAAATTGTATTATAATATCAGTTCTTTAGTTTACGTCGCGGGAGACACCAAGGGCCTCGGACATTGCGTGGACATTTTTGATTACCGATGGACGCGAGCTTGCCGCGCTTGGCGGTGATTGAGCCCACCGCCCGATAAGGATCAGCTATGCTATTCCTACGATGTGCTCTTCGTCCAATCGCTAAGCGCTAGCGCTCACCGTTTGTGCCGCACGATTGGTTAGTGTCGCTGTCAGTAGCTTAGGGCATAGTAAACTTTAGTCCCAGTATGACCAGAAGGCTGTGTTAATCAAATCATTTATTTTAAGTAGGCCAATTTCAGGCACTTTAGCATAATACAGAATAGTACTGTAGGACCGGATTAACAGCCAATAGTGTCCCACACGCGTCTCACGGAGCTGTCGGCAAACCGACGGAGTCCCCGTTCGTCCAAACGGATCTTTATGAAAATTGGTACAGATATAGATGTGGTCCTATGGTATAATTATCGGCATAGACACGAGTGAAGCCGGTATCAACAGCTAGTTTACAATGAATGCGATTTCGGGTCCAATTAGATAAATCTTCATCAGTAATAAACTATATCACGAATGCCTTTGTCAAACAGACAGGCGAAAGCGAAGCGTTTTCGAAGCGATACCGAACCGAAGCGAGACGTCCGTCAGTCCGATAGTTCTGTCACGCTATCGGATCGCTTTCGCATTTCTATGTGACTGGATTCAAACAATTCCATACACTACAAATAAAATGTCACGCTTCGCATTCGTCACGCCTGTCTATTTGACAAAGGCTTAAATGTTTGTTCTTGACAGCCCTTCAAAATCTTATACAGATGGAAACTAATGCGCGCCTGAACGAGATGACTGCTAATAAAAATTACTCGATGATTGACGATCAATATCTGCTAGAATATTATATTGATGTTACTTTTATACTTTCAATGTTGTTTATGAGATTAATGTCGTCGAAATCGCTACGGGGCTATAAGAAAAATGTTTAATAATTCAACATTTTAGTTTAAAATAAACATTTAGAACGAACGGTCATTGTTCTAGGTCATGTCGTCTCTTGGGTTCGGCAATTATTATGACAATAAATCTGTGTTTTAAACTTAGTTTGAAAGTATATATCTAATGGGAGACAATGAAGGACACGAATAAGAAAACTCATCGCTAAAAAACAAAGAAAGAAAAATTATTCATCATTTTTTTTCAATTATACTGAGATTAACGCTGAAAATTATTAATCCATCTTGATCGAAATCTTAATTCTAATTTTTGTCTTTAACTAATTAGCGAAAGTATTTATATATATAGATTATTATATATATATGTAGAATAAATATTAAATTCGTGTGTTCGTTAGTGCATCGATGTACAGACAGAAATTTTTCATCACCGTTAATTAATCCTTAGTTTTGTGATTAAGTTGAAACTCTATTTGACGGATTGATGTTCTGGTGTTAATACTTTATGACGTATGTACATATGCAGTATGGTCCCATAACAAAGATCGCTCCTTAAATATTTATAAAAGACATACCAAAACTTTCTTTGTTTGCCAGTACATTCCAAGGGGTACGCAAAGTCGTTTCCACATAACTTTACACATCCCCATAGGAAATTCACTTGACGACAGCATCACATAACCACATCTACTTGAACCGTTAAATGAATACGACTCACCTCAAGACTCGGCCATAACCTCTTAGATTAATCAGGAAACTTTAACTGTCTTAATTCCGGCGAGACAAACTCAATTACTGGCAACACCGGTCACATTTAATGGTTGTCTTCAGTGATCCGTAACACTGGGTATAAAACGGCGGCCATATTGGCTATGGATCGTCGTCAAAGTTTTGTTATCCTTCGATGACGTTTTGTTACCCTTCGATTGGATTTGTAGGGTAATACTTGGAAAGGGTAAGTTTAAGGTGAGGAATTGACGGTAATGCGAAGTCGTGAAACTAAAGTGTATTAAAAATACTCGGACCCGGAATAATAACAATTTTTGTTCAAAATGGGAATCTTATCCGCGTCACGCAGTGCAGTAGGCAATCACTAGACCACTGCGTCAACTATGTCGTCGAAATTTGAAGTTACTAATCCTAAAAAGTCTACTAATATGTATTATAAAAATTAAAGTTTGTTTGGATGATTGAACACTGACACTGAACGGATTTGAATAAAATGTGGTACACAGATTGTTTATAATCTAGATTAACACATAGTATCTTTTTATCCCGATTTTAGGTTCCCGTAGAATAAATTTCGAGTTGTACCGCGGGTGCGGGTGGAACCGCTGGCAATAGCTTTTTTGTTTTTTACGTGGTAAAATCATCAAATGAGTCCTCCCACCCAGGGCCGAGCGGGAGGGACTGTTAGACTCGTACTGACTTAAATCCAAGGTGTCCTTCAATAGCCCTTTACGTTCCGGGGTCACGGTTATTCGTACAGTCCCGAGACCCCGGCAGGCTTTGGCCCTCTAGAGGGAGGCCTCGTCATTTTGCTGACACTCTTTGAGGCGCGCGTGGAACACAACGCGCCGTCGATGGGCGATCGCCGGGCATGGTCCATGGTCGGACAGTGAGTTGCCCATTACTCGCCTACGGTGGCCGGAGATCTTTTGCCGACGTCCGTCACCGTGGTCGTCTACCACTGCGGCTGGGGTGGAGGGAGGACGCTGTTCTCTCTCTCACTCGGACCGCCTCCTCCTTCACGAGCATGACTGCTTCGCAGATGGAGGCGTCTTACTCGGTCTCGCCCCGCAGCATGGCCTCGACTAATGCCGGGCGCGAGAGATCTCCGCCTACCACCGTCGTGAGGACACGGCGGTGCTCTGCCCACGCGGGGCAGTTCTGCAGCTGGCAAAATAATTATAAACAAACAGATATTAGTTATACGATTTCACCTTCTTTCCCATTTGTAGAAGTCGTTTGTATTCTTTATTTGTTATTCTTGTTGTTGTTTGTATTTTTCAGGTTTTGCACTATTCTCTTTGTTATCCTTTACTGATACAAGAGAAGACGACCAAACAGAAACACTGTCTTATAATTTTGGGATATTTGGAGCGATAATAATAAACTTCCTTGAGAATGAGGGCAGGTGGTGCACTTGTCGTGTACCGACGGATTATCTTTGTAACGGCAATGCCAAATTAATTAATAACGAACATAATACAACCCTATTTAAAATGATACATGGTCTCCTGAAATAATTCAGAAACTATTTCGTAAATCAACCGTACTGCACTACGTTTTTCCTACTAGGTACCTATTACGTGGTTACCTTAGTACATCTGCGAATGGGACCAACCACGAATGGGACCAACTGTAAATGGGATGTACCGTGATTGGGACCAACTGTGAATGGGTTGTACCGCGAATGGGAAAAAGTGCGAACGCGGGACTTAGTGCGAATGGGAAGAAGTGCGCATAACCCATAATAATCACACATACCATACACACACCTAATTTCAGTTTTTACTATTCAATCTGTTTCTCTATTCCGAGTAAAGTTAAGAAGAGTTAGTAATTTAGAGTTTTTTTTTATTTGTCTGTACTGTCCCACTGTTGGGCCACCCCATTCCCATTCCTTTTCAACCCACCCTGTGTCTGAAGATGGTCGTCGTCAAAGACGCAGGCCTATGTAACGCTGGCCTGATCATTTGGAATAGTTCTTAGTAAGTAAGAGAGTAAGAGAGTAAGACGGCGCGTTGTGTTCCACGCGCGCCTCAAGGAGTGTCAGCATAGTGACGGGGCCTGTAGAGGGCCAGAGCCTGCCGGGGTCGCGGGACTTACGAATTACTGTGACCTCGGAGCGTAAAGGGCTATTGAAGGACACCGTGGATTTAGGTCAGTACGAGTCTGACAGTTCCTGCCGCTCTGCCCTGGGTGGGAGGACTCATTTGATGATTTTACGTAAAAAAAAAGAAAAAAAGTCACAATATATATATAGGTACACAGTATAAAGTCAAGTTATCACTTCACAAATACTGGTGTCTGTTGTAGGTAAAACCTGTATTCCTTACTGTAACATTGTACAGGATTTTGCAGTGTGAAATCATAAAATGAATGTTCTCGCCCTGGGTGGAGTGAAAAAAAACTGACTAAAACCTACCTTGTTTCTTCAATTACCGTTTGTATTCCAGAGCAGCGGTAACCTCTCAAAACATTAGACATTCCCGAAAGTTTTTGTATTGCCTAAGACCGATTCTAATACTACAACCATTTATAAGAGAGAGATTTAAATGTAAGATTTAAATCTAACAGAAACGTACGTAATTCACCGAAAAAAATAATAAAAATATCAATAAAAGCTATGAAACTTGTATTCAATAAAATAGTGATGTCCCTAGCGATCCCGTGTCCGTTGATGAACAGTTTCATGACGAACATCGCGGGATTATGATGCCCAACACTATTACCTATGTTGATGGCAAATAGATCCCTATAAAATGGCCGGGGTCTTTATTGGGGATCTTAACCTGTAACTTGGGGGTGTTAGGATATAATTACTTTGTGCGTGGGAAGGATTAGGACGTCTTTTATTGTATTGGCAGGTAGTTATTAAAGGGTTGACGTCGAGGAGGAATTTTGGGGGTTGTAGTCTCAAATCGTGGTGTGCAAGAATGGTGACCTTGAGCAATGAATAAAATGTGTTAGGGACAGCAAAAATTACCTTACTATCTAACAATCAATCATCCATGGGGTCCATGGGCGCCATGGGCTTCTAAACGATTAGTCGACTCTTCGCGTGGTCAGGCTGGGCTATTTCTTGGTCAACGAATCAGCATTTTGCCATATTCAATGTGGTTCTAGGCACCTTTCACGTTGACGGCAAAGTTGAAGAATTTTGTGACGCTCTGTATTTTTTATGTTCTATTGTGTTTTTATTTAATTACTAGCTTCCGCCCGCGACTCCGTCCGCGCGGATGTCGGTCTTCGCGTGGATGGTTTATTTCTCCATTTTGAGTAACTCTGACAATGATATCTTATAAATATCTATTGGACCCAAATACGGCTAAGCCACATAATTAAGGAGATCCCTCTATTGAGCTACTGCTGTCGAGCTCGCGTTCTGTACTGAAAAATAAGTTTTTTTTTCTACGTATTTTTCCAGGATAAAAAGTATCCTATTTTATGCCCAGGATAATAAGGTATAATTATACCAAGTTTCATCGAAATCGAACCGTTAGTTTTCACGTGATGCCTGCACAGACAGACAGACAGACAGACAAAAATTTTTTTAATCACATTTTTGAGTTTGGTATCGATCCAGCAACACCCCCCGCTATTTATTTTTTCAATATTTTCAATGTACAGAATTGACCCTTCTACAGATTTATTATATGTATATATAGATTTATTTAAGTTTTTTAGGTATAATGTAGAATAAATTCTTTTAAATTTATTGAAAATTAAAAGTGTTCATTCGTTTAACTTAGAGACGATTCATCTACTGTTTGTTTTATATCAATAACCTGTTTTTTTGCCTGCTTTTGAACGAGAGACTCAGGTTTCGTTAGGTTCCTTTTGTCAAACAGACAGGCGTGACGAATGCGAAGCGTGACGTTTTTATTTAGCGTGACAGAACTATCGGACTGGCGTCTCGCTTCGGTTCGGTATCGCTTCGGAAACGCTTCGCTTTCGCCTGTCTGTTTGACAAAGGCATTAAACCTTGCAGACGGAAATAGCACAGTGCAGCGAGGCTCCAATACATACATACATAAACTCACGCCTTCTTCCCTTGGGGGTAGGCAGAAACAACAGAGCGCCACCTGTTACGATCTTTACAATCATACTCTTTTCGCCTCATCCACATTCATACACCTGGTCATACAAGCACGCCGAATGCGAGTACTACGCACCCAGCCTTTCTGAAGGCTCATTTATTCCTATTTAATAATAAAACAAAAGCCTGAACTCCCGGCTAGTTCGAATTAATTGAATGGTGGGGATTTTCTGAATAAAATGTACCAATCCCCACTGGTGGGGATTTTTAAAATAAACCTAATATAATAATGGTTACTAGTACGATAACAGGGTTAGGTATAAAACTATCGTTACGGAGTAATATCACAAACTCAATTAAGTATTATTCTGAACTTATAAGTAGTACTAGCTTCAGGTAATCTGAAAAGATTACACTTGAGCTAAGCAATTAAACTTAGTTTTCTAAGTTTTCTCATGAGTTAGTTCTAACACCTTCTCGAGTACCTATGTATGGGTGTTTGTTTAATGTTTATAACTTATATACAGCAATTAAAGTTAATTGCTTGTGATTATGGGTAAAAAGAAAAAAAAACTTGGAAACGATTATCTTTAAAAGTTACAAATGATTGAGCGATTCAGTTTATTGTAAATTCTTGGTTTTATTGTGCGATGTTGATTATATAAATGGTTTTGTTATAACAAACTTTTTACATGTCTTATTAGATAAAGCAGGACTAGTAATGACGTTAAATAATAAGATTTATTAGTACCAAAAAAAGGTGACTGAGACAGAAATATAATGGAAATTCCCAAATCCCAATACCAATAGCCCACACTTCCTATCACCATATCTAATAACACCAGCAGGTATACAAATTGACGAGGAAACAATCAAACTGATCGGATTTTGTCGCCGAAGCTCAATTAACTCGCTAGTGCCGGCGTTTGCGCCGATAGCTCCCGAGTTCAGCCGAACGCGCACGACGAGTGCCGATTGACGCATTGTCACTCCGCTTTGAAATAGGAACACTGAAAATGGATTTAAGCCCCATAGTTTTTATAATGTAACTGAAAACTGCATTGCTTGTGATATCGATGTGGATTTAAAAAAAGCTGCTTCGTAATTGGTTTGGGCAATTGTTGGATGAAATTTTAAATAGGTAGAGTTTTAAAAGTGAACACTGTGGAAGGTAAACTTAAATAATCACACTCAAAATTTATTTATTTATTTCATAATTAGTTTATTGAGCCAACAATTGTTACTTTTTTCTTTAAATACAGACAAAAAAATACCTATATATACAAACTATATTTAAAAACTAAAATGAAAAGTAAAATATTTACAAAAATGACTATATTAAAACTAAAATTAAAAATTTATAGGGCGTCAAAAAATTCGTCCACATCGCTGTCAATGGGGAAAGTGCCCAGAACGCTGGAAGCATTGCCACGTTGGCTGGCCTTTGGACAAGAAATAGGCCAGCCCTCTGCCAGTCATACGAGGCGTCGAAAATACGCCTGGCGATGTTAAAAAAAAAAAAAAACATTTAAATAATCCATTAGCAGTGTAGCTCACTATTCCTGACTCACTGAAGTGTCTGAAAAGACGCAAAATCCTGGACCTGGGTAGCATATAATGAGCTAGGGAGCACAAAGAGTCAACCCTAGTGGGAAAATGACCCTACATGACACCTGATCTGGCAACACATTATGTTCATAGTACAAAATACAAAAAAAAAAAAATACAAAATCTTTATTTCTGTATCAAAAAGTTTTACATAAGTTGGTGATTGGAGCCTCCTTTTAAGCAAGTAATGCCTGTATTAGGACACTCCGCTCTTCTACATCAATATACATCATAGTACAATAAATAAAAAACTTAGATTTAACAGCGTGTGTGAGTATTTGTGAGAGTTTAAATGTGTTAGTGTGAGGGTGAGTACATGTGTCTGTGTATGTGTGTTAGTGTGAGAGTGTATGCATGTGTGTGAATGCGTGTGTATGTATGTGTGTTTTATTGCGTGTGTTGTAATAATGCCTCAGTGTCTGCATAATTTAGTGACTTTATCCAACTGGTTAGAACTTTTTTACACTCGTGTAATTGTTTATTGTGTATATATATCTTCTTATTAATTCTATTATAAAGTTGACAAGCTAGTGTACTGTACTGAATGGCGGCAAATTTAGTTTTAGTTTGTGGAACCTGTGCTATGAGATCTTTTCTTCTTCTTGTTGTTGTGCTTGGATCATATGGTAGTTCTTTATGTTTTTTTAGAACGGTATTTATGATATATAGCTTTCTAACAGAGAGGAGTCCACTGTCCTGATACAGAATTTCGGTAGGGCAACACATCCTTTTGAAATACATGATTTTTATTACGGCACGTTGTCCTCGTTCAACATGTATAAAGCTAGATTTTGCCGCACCGCCCCATATTGTGATGCAGTAGGATATTACTGATTGTGCTATAGAAACATATATTTCATTTAACACATTCCTGTGAGAGCCTGAGTTCGTCTTAACATTTGTAGGCACTATATGTCTCAGTGTTTTAAAAATCCATCCCAACTTCCTCATCCTCCCAGTGACATGTTCAACGTGAGAGTACCACGATAATCTATGGTCAATAATTACCCCAAGATATTTTGTTTCTAGAACTTTACTAATAGAGGGACAAGCGCAATTATTAGATGTAGTATTATCACATGAGTGTACTCTAACGTTGAACAACTCATCAGGTTGTGAATTTTTATAGATGGAGAAACATATGTAGTTGGTTTTAGCGGTATTTAACGTGAGAAGGTTGTTATCGAGCCAAGCCGCAATTTGGAACATACCTTTCTCTGTCTTACTTTTGACATCCGACCAACTGTGCCCATGAAAGACAACGGCAGTGTCATCGGCGTAGGAGAATATATTTGCATTTTCAACTTTTAGATTACAGAGATCGTTAATGTAGGCTAAAAATAGTGTGGGGCCCAATACACTGCCCTGCGGGACACCGTATAACACATCAACATCATCACTAATATATCGTCCAATCTTTACCCTCTGTTTCCGGTTTGTGAGATAGTCTGTAAGAAAATTGAGAGGCGTTCCCCTTATTCCAACTTTTTCCAGTTTGTTCACCAAGGTGGGAACGGAAACGGTGTCAAAAGCTTTTTTTAGGTCTAAAAATACGGTCAGGCATTTTCTCCCTCTGTCTAAATAGTTAGAAACTAATGAGGTGAGGGCCTCAACCGCATCCTCGGTGGAGACACCCCGCCTAAAGCCGAATTGTGTTGAAGATAAAATTTTAAACTTATTTAAATAATCTGTTAGTCTAGAGTTGGTTAATTTTTCTATAACTTTAGACAGGGCTGGCAACACCGAGATAGGTCTATAGTTATTGACATCGCTTCCGCTCCCTCCCTTGTGGACTGGGGTAATAACAGATTGTTTCAGGGGGCCTGGGAATACTCCGTCCCTGAAACAGAGGTTAACCAAATGGGCAATAACAGGCGCGAGTTCTTGAACAGAGTATTTTAGGAATCTCGTTGAGATGCCATCCCAGCCAGGGGCACTATCAGACTTTAAGTTCCTTATGATTTCTTCCACTTCCTTTGTGTCAGTATCCAAAAGCACGAATGAATTTATTTGTGTATTTAAATTATTTTGTTGGTGATCAGGACTGGTATTAATTCTAGGCTGTATCTGTTGAGCTAATGCTTTTCCGATATTCGCGAAGTAGTGATTTACGTAATTGACTGATTCGGACGGAGTAGGTTGGATGTTTAATAATTCTGCACTTTGATTTTTAGATTTTTTGTTATAAGTAATTGATTTTATATTTTTCCATAATAACTTTGTGTTCGTGACTGAGTCTGCTAGCAATTCTCTTTCATATTTTCTTTTAATTTTTTTGATGAGGCTATTATAATAATTTCTGTATCGAGTGTATGTAATTTTTTGAATTTCATTATATGGATCAGCACGTGAGTTTAATTGTAGTTTGTTACGATTCTTTATACAGCGAAGTAATCCCGGTGTAATCCACGGTTTGATGAGACGTTTACTGTTGGGGATATTTCTTATATTATATATGTTGGGGATATTTCGTATTATTTTGGATAGTTTCAGTAAGTTTTTCTATGAGTAGATTAGTTAGTATATTAGGGTCATTACAGTTCAACAAATCGTTTATATTTTTTTCTTTTAGATAGTTAAATGCTTGTTCAAAGTTCAATGAAGTAGCGCTTTTATGTTTAATTCCATTTTTTTTTGTTTCCGATATTGACAGGAATGCAGTGAAGTGATCAGTGATAGAAGTCTGTAAGATAGCAATTGATGCACATATTTTATTTAAGTTGAAACGTACCATTATGTGGTCTAGGCAATTTTGTTCTCTGGTTGGTAGTATATGACCAGGTAATATGGCATAGGTTGAAAGGGTGTTAAGGTAATGTAACCGGTTATTTTTCTCAGTAGATCCCTCTGTCTCTTTTGGTCTAATATTAATATTTATGTCCCCTACTATGACTAAGTTTTGTCTTGAGTCTATACATTCTAAATGTGAGCTGAGTGAGTCTAGGAAACTACTAATATTTGTATTTGCCGGGGATCTATATATGCATAGCACCGTAGTATATAATGTATCTACTTGAAGACATGAGGCCTGAGATAATTTTATTTCCTTAATTTTTGGTTTTAGTGTATTTTTTGCGTACACAACAACCCCATCATTTTGATTGTATTGGCGACATGTGACATAAGACTGATAATTGTCTAATTGTGGTATAGGTTTATTAATATTTAATCTACATTCTGTTAAGACGATCAAATCTGTTTCGAATTTAAGTGAAGATAACGTAGTAATAAAATCATCAAAATTGCGGTAAATACTCCTTATGTTCTGTGAAATTATAGTAAAATCATTTTTCTTAACACAAATATGATGAGAAAGGTTCGAAGGATGACATTCAATAGAACTTAAGAATTCAATTGAATCTAGTTCATTAACTGTTTGGAGTGTATTACTCATAATGAAAGCTTTTAAGTAAAATTATAGTTGTAGCTTGAGCGCAGTAAATATCACTGATAGCCAGACGAGTGCAGTCTATTATTATTGTGTCAAAAAGTAATTGTTTATGTATAATAAGTGTTATGTGTAATAATATGTCGATAAATTTATAGAATATATAATGATTATTCATACTTTTTTGAGGCAAGTATATATGCTTAGTGATCTGTGTTTGAGTTTTGTGTGAGATTATGTATGATTTGGTGTAAAAAGGGGTGAGAATATTTTGGGTGTGTAAGTGAATGACTGTGAGAGTACTTATGTAAAAAGCAACAAAATGTCTTAAAACTAGAAAATTAATATTAAATGGTGTGAAGCGATAGTAAGCTACGGATCTGATTTTTTTCAATTTATATTCAATTTTGAATTTATAGGGTAAAATTGTTACGAGTTCTGGTATAGCACATAAGCTAGGATTGTATACTATGTGTGAGAAAGTAACCAAAGGGTAATTATTTATACAATTTGTAAAGAATTCTAAGAACTTACGTTTTAATGTTTGAGTGTTACATTCATCCACAAAATAGTATTGGTAATTAGCAGTTAGGTATATAAGTGTAGTATACAGTCATTGGTTTATATTTAGTTGTAGATTGCGCAGAGTTTGCTCGGAGGTCACAAGAATTTGTTTTGCTCCCTCAATTTTTCGCAAGAAAATGTTGCCATTCGCCGTCCAGCAGAACTTGTATTCTTTTTGTTTCGCAAATTCTCTAGCAGCATAAAAGAGTTTCCTGGAGCTAGCGGGTAGATATTCTGCAACATATACTGGACGTTGATCGCCGGGTAAACCAATGCAAGTTGTATTCAGTCGACCCTCGTTTGGGTGGATTTTATTGAAGTCGCGTACACTTGTGATGACTTTGTTTTTCATTTGAACATTTATGAACTCCGCAATGATAGGTCTCACGGTGCCTGGTTTCCCGGGTAAACGGTATACATCGCGTAGGTCGCTGGTTTTGAGCGTAACGTCAACTGCTGTACCGACTTTGCTAATTATACTCGATAAATCTGACGCTGACTCATTCTCCATAGCAGGGACATTGCGGATCTCGACGCAGGAAGACCTGGAAAGTTGTTGGATGTCCTGAATCTTTGTTTCCAAGTTGGTTATGAGGTCCTTGTGTAGCTGGTTTTCTTTTTGCAGTGCATCAATTTTTTTAACCATGACATCGTACTGCGCAGAGATAAATGAAATAGATTTTTCTATTTTGCCGTTTATTTCTTGCATAGCCAAATTTTGCAATTTTAGTTCGGTTATTTCCGAGACCAGCTTAGAGAGGGAGGTATTTTGATCGTCAGAGATTTTTGTAAGACGTTCCTCTTGTTCTTTCTTCCAGGTCGACAGCATTTGCAGTATTTCCCGTTTAACATCTTGAAGTTCATTACCAGGTGAAAATTCTGGGCAAGGACGTTTGAATCGCGGGCCGATGTTGACATTATCGGCTGGGCTGTCCAATACCGCTGTGGGTATATCCGAGTCTGACTTTGCTTGCAGTACACTGGAGTTCACTGAAGGCGAAGCCGTAGGCGAGCGTTGGACGCGAGGCATTGTACACAGTCCAGTGTCGATTCACACGCACGTCGATGGTTTTAAGGCTATTTGATGCGATCGCGCAGTACACAGAGCACTCAGGCGCGCGCGTAAGCGGGAGAGCAATTATGGATACTGTCCTGCTCCTGCGTGTGGGCGGGGCTAAACCGACTACTTGTCGCTTCGGTGCATGAGTACTGCGGCGGCCCGTCAGAAAAAACAATTTATATATTTTTTTTTATTATGTTTAAGCAAAACTGATCACTTTAACTTTACTGTCACGGGCTAAAGTCTCGTATGCGATATTTACGGATTTATGCGCAAACCGAACACACGTTCGCTCTCAGGTGCGATAACGGGCGAAGAGGAATAGTCAATAATAATAATAATAAAATAATTTATTTCCCACAAAAAAATACAAAGTTTGTCTTAATAATATTGGCTAGAAGAAAACAATGTGGTTCAAATATATAATAGCATCCGCTGCCGAGCTAGGTCAGGACCTGTATTTCAGCAAACGGCGCCACTCCCCATAACATCAGAATTTTAACTAGCTTATTACTATTTCACACAAACAAAAAAAAAAAAATCAAACATCAAAACAGAAATAAAGTGGAATAAATGGTGTGTGAGAGTACCTCTCTTTGTATATAGGTGTAGTGTACGTGTGTGTATGTGAGAGGGTGTGTATTGTTTGCATTATCAGACTTATGAATACTGCCAAACAAAGATTTGTCTGGCTTGTTGTTATTTACTACGTATTTTAATGTATTTATTTTATATATTATTATTACTTGTTATTTTATTTGGCCATATATATTATTATTTGTTATACAAAAATTATTGAATTAACTTTAAACGTTTAAATTAGCGTGAAACCGCCAAAAGCTCCTCAGTATCTTTGTATTGTAAAGTTAGTAACCAAGCTTCAACAGTTTTTTTGCATTTGTTTTTATTTAATGGATAGATTGTAAGAATATTATTGATCTTATTATACAAATAAGGACCTAACTCACAAAAGAACTTCCTGATGAAAGCTGTGTGAAACTGCTTTGTATATTCACATACTCTATTTTTGCGTCGTTGCGTATTGTTTTGGGGATTAAATGGCAATTTCTGATGTTGCTTCAATATTAGGGCAGAAACAAACAATTGTCTGACTGTAAGCACCGCGCAGTCTTTATAAAGTAGTGCTGTAGGGTACAAGAACGGGCGAAAAATGCTAACCTTAAGTACAGCACGTTGTGCGATTTCGAGGCGCTTTATAATTGTAGCCGGAGCACCACCCCAAACGGTGATACAATACGAAAGCAATGACTGGCAAAGTGCGAAATACACTTGTTTTACAAGTTTGGGCTCCGCAACATATCTTAATGTTTTAAAGACTATTATAAGCTTGCGGATTCGACCAGTTAAAACCTCAATATGTTTAGCAAAATTTAAATTTTTGTCTAAAGTTAAACCGAGATATTTAATATGCTCAGTTTGTTTTACTTTGGGGCAAGAACAGTTCTGGGTATTAGAATTAGGTTCCACGCAACTATGAGCTACCAAAACATGATCTGAAGATCCACTTTGGTTTCGAATAGTAAAAGTCATGTACTTCGTCTTATCAGCATTTAACGTCAAGACATTATCGGCGAGCCATGTATTTATAACGTTTAATGCATTTTGAGCAGCTTCGTATGTCTCTTTCCAGGTATTTGCTGAAAGTAAGATTACCATATCAATACACTGATCGCATGATGAAAATTGGATGGGTTTAAATTTTTTCACTTAGGTCTCTCTTATTGTCTACCATTAAAATGGTGATTGTTGTTGAGTTTCGGTTGATTGAAAGCTCTTGGAAAAACTTTTTGAAGGCCTTTCCCAGAAGTGGGTAAGCATAAAAAAATAGTTTTGAGCTGTGTAAAGAGAGAACAGCAAGAAATTCCTCAAGTCTCGCTAACTTCTAAAACCAGAGTATCTTAAAATAATGTCTGTATTGTAAATAATGATCTCAACATTCTCAACTATTGGTTTCCTCTTGCAAGCTGGTCTGGACCATGAATCATGTCGTATTGTTTATGGTAACGCAGTGGAAATACTGTACTACAGGGTGCTGCTATAATGATCAACACAATATAAGTTTAGTTTTAAAATAGGTCATTTTCTGTTTAAACACAAGCCGTTTAAAATAAAGAAGGAAATTAAATAATAAGACTTCCTCTATCCCTCACATATTGGTTCGACGGCGCGTTGTGTTCCACGTGCGCCTCAAAGAGTGTCAGCATAGTGACGGGGCCTATAGTGGGTCAAAACCTGCCGAGGTCGCGGGACTAACGGATTACCGTGACCCCGGTACGTAAAGGGCTATTGAAGGTCACCGTGGATTTTAGTCAGTACGAGTCTGACAGTCCCTCCCGCCCTGCCCTGGGTGGGAGGACTCATTTGATGATTTAACACGATTAAAAAAAAAACCCTCACATATTTGTGTCAGTCTGTCTTTAAAATATCCTGTACATACTATAGTTTCAGAATTAATGTTGATATACATCATTATTGCCTCCAACGTTGATACGAGTACATGGCTATTAAAAGGCTCCCTAGATCTGCAGCAGGTTTAACTGAAAACTGAAACAGTTGGGAACTGAAATATGGGAGATAGGTACAACAATGGATATCCTTTGTAATGGAAAATAATGGGTTTCCTTTTAACTTTGATTTTTTTTCGTACAACAAACCATTTAGCTGTAAAATGTAAAGGGGGTTGGTAAAGGGGCTGGTAAAGGAGGGATGCACTCGAGTGTAATAAACATTTGCACTTAAAAAACGTTTAATAATTATATTCCACCAGATACCATAATCGAAAAATTGTTTTCGCAAATCAATATATATTTTAAAGACCTATACGTTATGCAAGAAAAAAAAACGAAGTGTACCCTAATTTTTTTACAAGGTTTTATTTTACTTACTCGATCATTTATATGATCTGTATATCCACGCCATATTACAGCTTTCTGGTACTAAGCGTGTCTAAGATAAGCTGCGCACGGAAGGACTAATGCGACTAATATAAAAATAATATAGTAATGTATGTTTCTACAAATGTATAGAATTTAGGGTTTTAGGGTTCGATTCCCGCACGGAGCAAATATTTGTATGATCTACAAGTAGTTGTTTCGGGAGTGGACGTTTGTGTATGTGAGTTTATATGTTTGTAAACGCACCCACTACACAGGAGAAATTCCTAGTGTGGAGCAAAGTTTAAAAAAAAAAGAAAAATGTATGTATGTGTACTGCATTTCTTTACATTTGTTAAGGGCGCAAGGCGACTTCCCGTGCCCACTGAGTGAATTTTCGTTGCAGCGATTGTCCCTTGGCCAGGTGAGATTTCCTTGTAAAAATTATAGATAGGATTACTGTATGTACAGAATGCCGCCGCCGCGTCACCGCACCGCCGCACCGCCACCGCTCCGCCACCGCTCCGCCACCGCTCCGCCACCGCTCCGCCACCGCTCCGCCACCGCTCCGCCACCGCTCCGCCACCGCTCCGCCACCGCTCCGCCACCGCTCCGCCACCGCACCGTTTTTATGATTGAGTTGAAAAAGTTTGGGAAACCCTGGCTTAGAGGATAAAGTTCAAAATCTATTGGGAACAGGTTGTGGTATCAATGATGCGCGCAGAACTCTAAGAAAATAGCATTGCAAAATGAAAGTGGGTGAAGCAAAATAAACATAACATCTAATTATGCTGATAGAAACAGGTGGGATTCTGCAGTTTTCGCCATGAAAAAAAAAGCGTCAGTTTATATTACATGATTAAAATAATCGACCCAATATCCAACACAGTATGGACAGCTGTAACTCTGATATTACCAGTACTCGAGGTTGTTCGTAGTCGTAACCATTCGGTAATAGTACTTTAAAACCTGGCCTTGTAGATCAAACTGCCAACAAAACAATGTGGTTTTATTGTGTTGATTTTTCAAGACCATTCATTAAAGTGGTTTAGGGAAACCCAATAGGCAAGAAGTTTCCAGCTTCGAAGCTGGAAATTTGCAAATCTGATTAGTCCATCAGTTAGATTTTTGTAAAATAATGCACACGTCTTTTCTCTTTTGCGAAATCAATGAATGTTCACAAAGATAAAACTTATTAAAACTCTAGAGTGGGGGCTTGTGACGTCAAGATGCATGGGTTTATTCCCGTAATGAGACCACGGCATGACGTATTCTAAATTTTAAAAGCGTCCTAACTTCGTCAATTTTGACTGACGTAACAAAAGAAAAAATACGTGTCAAATGTTTTTTGATAATATAACAGACGGACTTTCTTTTTTTTCGTGGTAAAGCCATCAAATGAGTCTTCCCACCCAGGGCAGGGCGGGAGGGACTGTCAGACTTGACTGTCTAAAATCACGGTATCCTTCAATAGCCTTTTATGTACCGCGGTTACGGTAATTTCTGAGTCCCGCGACCCCGGCTGGCTTTGGCCCTTTACAGGCCCCGTCACTGTGCTGACACTCCTTGAGGCGCGCGTGAAACACAACGCGCCGTCGACCCGGTCATGGTCCATGGTCGGACAGCGAGTCGCCCATTACTCGCCGCCCACATGCCCAATAACAGATGGACTAGTTAGATTTTACTAGTACCTACGCAAGCCTACTCTTTTTAATTATTTAGCTATGCGTTTTCTCTTGAAAACTCTCTTGAGAGCTCGTGGCTAAATAATTACAGCCGCACATGCCGATCTTCCGGTTTAAGCCGCGCATGCCGAAGTTGGTCTGTGGATGAGTGACCATCTGTCCTAGCGAGTTTCCTCCGTGTCTCGGAAAGCACGTAAAGCCGTTGGCCCCGGCTGTCATTTGTAAATGTTTGACAGTCGTTACTATTAGTGAGAAGTTCTAAAAGTCTGACAACCAGTCTTTCCATGGGGCAGCGTATCCCGTTGGTCGTTGGTCGTTGGTCTGACAGGCAGTCGCTCCATGTAAAATACTGACATCCAGTTGAATCTGGTTCGACTGGAAGCCGACCACAATATAGTTGGGGAAAGGCTAAGGAGATGATGATGATATGGGTTCTCTCTTGGTTTCCGTCTAACTAAGAAGGAAAGACGAGACCAAAGCTGGAGTGAGCTCACTAAGAAGGAACTTTAACTCCTGCGCACGCCCGGAGCACAGAAAAAACTCTTTGGATGATGAAAGAAAACTGACAGGATGATGGTCGTCAGCCAGGCAGTCCTGGTGAGGCCTAACATCGCCAGTGGGATCGCTGGTAGCCTGTGGTGCCTTTGCCCGATGTTTTCTCCTAGAAAGAGCTGACAGTCTGACATCATACAATAATTCTATCACGTCAGTCCTGACGGGGCCCCGCTTAGAGGGTCGAAGCCTGCCGGGGTCGAGGGACTCACAAATTACCGTGACCCAGGAACGTAAAGGACTGTTGAAGGACACCGTGGATTTTAGTCAGTACAAGTCTGACAGTCCCTCTCGTCCTGCTCCGGGTTCAGGACTCACTTGATGATTGTACTACATTAAAAAAGTAATGTCAGTCTATTTATGAACGAAAAATAAAAACACGTCGCATTAATTTAATGAAGGGCCAAAGTTAGCACTCATGCTTGTGATGTCATCATGCGCATGGGCACCTAGCGAGCTGAATAACGCTGTAGTTTTCGTTATCAATTCACACTGAATAAAGTAAGTGGTTATCAAAGGGTTGCAAAGAAGAATTTTAGTGGGAATAATGAATTTCAAAAATTTCAAATTAATTCCTTATCTTGGATACTTTTTGAGGATGCATATGTATGTGGCTGAATTGACGAATGAATGAATTTTTAATATTTTTTCATACAGAAACGGCTGAACAGATTTGGATACACACATTTTACATATAGAATTGAGTTTTTATTCCCATATTACGTTCCCAGGGGACTTTCGACAATTCGCAAAAACTATTCAAAAATAAGTGTCGATGATAAGACCACAGCCACTAGAAGGCGATGAGTTATCATCCGTTCGTAATTTTGCACATTTCATCTGCCATTTTCCAAGTTCCTTGGATTGTGTTCCACGTTCACTGAAAATGACTTTATATACTAAATTTACCTGATGCGAGTTCCAACTGACCTTCGGAACTCAATTATTTGGGGCAAATCCGATATCCGTTTGCACAAAATACTTTTTATCGGGATAAATAAATTATACTACCCCTGCAAAGCGACTGTACCAGGGAGAATAAACTAGCATTTGATAAAAGTCAATGACCTGACGACATCCAGAATTTTAGATAGACTCAAATAGCTCGAAAAACGTCTAAAAAAGATGTTTACACGTTATAAAAGTCGAGCACTCTTCAATGGGCGTCAAGAATTTGCGTCTTTCAAACATCTGTGAATTAATGCATCAAAAAATAATATAATGTCATTTAAAATAGTGTTTATTAGGTACGCGTGGAAACGACTTAGTTTTGATAAGTAAATTAAATTTTTAAATAGAAGCCCGTGATTTTGGATATTTCATTTTTACGATTAAAATATCAAGGTTTATGCCTATAACGGGGGTTTTGTCCAGCACGTACCGCCATTTTCTTTATTAGAATTTAATTTCCAATCATAATCAAAGCATTGATTTCAAGTGGGTCATTACAGGCACTTTTTAATTATCAAAAGACAAAAAAAAAACTATAATTTAAAAGAATTATAGTGCTACAGTCCCAGTCACAAGACATAACAATTGTGAAAATACTGTAGGTGCCCATTCCAAAGCTTAAATCTCTATGGAGAAGAACGGGCAAGAAACTCCATGGACACTCTTTTTCAATCGCCAAAACTATTACAGAATCTTTGTTACATCATTCATCATCACTACAAAGTCGTTTCCCGCTGTCTGTCTGTCTGTCCCTATGTATGCTTCAATTTATAATTGACTAGCGACCCGTCCCGGCTCCGCACGGGTGAAATCTCTACTATATTATAACTGTTATGTACATATAAACCTTCATCTTGAATCACTACTTATTAAAAAAAATCGCATCAAAAT
The DNA here is from genome assembly GCA_943136025.2 of Agrotis puta. NCBI lineage: Eukaryota > Metazoa > Arthropoda > Insecta > Lepidoptera > Noctuidae > Agrotis > Agrotis puta. The sequence goes on along the minus strand of OW964186.2, from coordinate 10,297,923 downwards.
CCGTTGCGTAGTTTTTATGATCTAAGCATACATAGGGACAGACAGACACCGGGAAGCGACTTTGTTTTATACTATGTATTATATAATAATGATCCCTCGTTATCAAATAAAGCTAAGAAAATAAGCTCATCAAATGCAGTTCCACTCACTATTATCAAATCAACAAAGCCAGACCAAATAATAAGAAAAAGAAAATCATAGAAAGAAAAATCTCAGCACTCTCTTTGAACTGTTTTCATATCTCGAGTGTTTCAGCATTCCTTCATTCTTTCAGCAAGCTGCTGTAACAATGTTTTATAAGAAATACTTGGGTTACCTATATACAATTTCGAGGGAAACCTTATATTATTATTGAGGCTTAGTGGCTTTTTTTTACGTGGTAAAATCATCACATGAGTCCTCCCACCCAGGGCAGAGCGGGAGGGACTGTCAGACTCGTACTGACTAAAATCCACGGTGTCCTTCAATAGCCCTTTACGTACCGGGCTCACGGTAATTCGTGAGTCTTAGTGAGGCTTAGTGGCTGTTGTAAAATTATATTTTAAGGCAGGTTTTCATTTTTTTAGGAAGGTAAAGGTTATTACTACATCGATGATTATTTGATGTAAGTGGGGAAAACTTATAAGTGCACGGCTCCATAACACCCTCGCCTACGGCTCGGCTGAGAATTCTGCCTCGAAAGCGATAAAAAACTTTCCCCACCGATATTATAATGTATTATTTTTTTAATCTATACTTTCTTAAAGGTGTTAAATGTATAGTTTGTTATTATGAGTGACTGATGAACATGAGATTCCGGGTTCAATTCCTAGTTCGGCCAAAATGTATGCCTTTTCCATGAACAGCCATATTGTCTGGATTTGTTCCTGGTTGATGGCAATAGGCTGTTCCCCTATTACCTACATGTAACTTGTAAACAATATGGGGGTACTATTAAGTACACTACTGCCTAAGCTCTCGGGAATCGCAGGCGTGATGTTATGTTATGATATAATCTAAAAATACACGTCGACCTTACCACTAAAATTATTTAGTTGTACGTATGCATTTTATTCTTAGCGCCGTCATAAGTTGCGCACGCGCCGTGTCGTGGTTCGCGGCTAATTTAGCTAAGAACCGACATTATTTATTGTTGACACGTCTGCAACGGTTGTACAGGACATTAGAGCTGTTTTATTATTATTTGGGACGTACTGCAACTAATTGTATGGTTAAGTAGCTGTTAAAATTGTTGCAATGAGGTTTTTAGCAACCATCACGCTTGCAATCTTCTTTGACTGAGGCTACATTAGGCAGCGATTAGCGGTGTGATTTGAAGAGCGATACCAGTTACACGTGGTATCGTTAATGGGGTATTTTACTGCACAAATAAAATAAACATTTGTTTAGTCCGTCCGTCAGTTAGAGTATTGAAAAATAATGGACACGTACTTTTTTGTATTTTATATCTATGAATATTGACAAAGATAAAAGGCTTAGAAATTCGGGAGTGAGGGCTTGTGACGTCATAACGCCTGTAAAATTGTACCAATCGCGTGACGTTTTGTGATTTTTAGAAGCGTTGTTTCTTTGTCAGTTTCGGTTTACGTACTAAAAGAAAAAATACGAGTCGAATATTTTTCGGACTAATTACTTAATGCCTATTAATGGTGTGCCATACACGTGAGCATTAGTTTAAATAGATCGAATAAACTTGACGGTAAACTGGATCATGTATGGCTGTCGTTGGCCGAACTCTTTTACAAGGACTACAGCAAAATACGCAATAACAGATAAACAACGTCAAATTATTATCATTATCCTGTCTCGTCGCACAAAACAAAGACATAAAACTGCCAAATACTATAGTTTACGACATTCAGAACATTTATAAAATAATCATAATTCGTAAAGTTCTCTTGTGTTTAGTAGGATTTGCTAATATTAAACCGCGGTTTTGCTAGTGTTATTATAATGGGAAAATAGTGATAATATTTTTAGAGCTCCGTAGCCTGCAGGTAAAACGGTACCCTATTACCACAGTATAAAAATAATTATGGTACGGAACCTTTCGGGTGCGAGTCGGACTCGTCCTTGGCCGGTTTATAAATTAAATATTTTTTAATATATATGCTAGATTGATGTATTGTTTATATTTGTGTTCCTACTAATTTTCGGAATCGGATCAATAGGTTCTTCAGAGCTATTGATATTGACTCATGTCCTTTCATCTCACCCTGAGTGGAGAGCAATCGCTCATCGCATGCGCAATGTGCATCGCACAATCACATTTAGTGCAGAATAACACATTAAACGTTTATGATCTCACTTTTACGGCAGTAACTGGAACTGCAGTTAGTAGCTAATTGTGGCTGTATTTTTGTGAGAAAATGGGTCATGTAAAATCAGACCACGTGAGTGGAAAAAAGGGTAATATCATATTTAAGGAAAAACTTCTTGAAAAAATGCAGTGGTCCTTAAAGTTTGAGGATGGCCTGAATATTAGAAGGTATTGGAATAGGTGGAATCTAGCTCTCGGTCAACGACACCACAGGCTAAAGCCTTTGTCAAACAGACAGGCGTGGCGAATGTGAAGCGAGGCGTTTTTATTTGTAATGTATGGCATTGTTTGAGTCCGGTCATATAGAAAAGTTAAAGCGATCCGATAGCGCGACTGAACCGATGCGAAGACGCGGCGAAGGCGTATTTGCTCTGTTTGACGTCGTTCATAAAAAGCCAGCTAATACAACTGCCACGCCTCGGTTTGCTGTACCCAGTTTGACGTCTCGTATCGGTTCGTTATCGCCTCGGATTCGGTCCGGTTCCCTTCCGCCTGTCTGTTTGACAAGGGCTTAACTGAAACCTGCGAAGACGGCTGAGCGATAGCACAGCACGCTTAGCAAGACCAATTCTATCTCTATTCTACGAAGAATAGATTTTTTTTTTATCGTTATTTCTATACAATTGGACTGGTTTATTGCACTAGTGTGACATGATCCGATACCTTTGATGAATAGAAACATTTATTTTCTACATTTTTAACATTACCATGCTTACAACGGTAATAATCTTTCTCCGTTCTGTCATTTTGTCTTTTGTTCCGTCGACAAAACCCGTTTTTACGGTGACATGCTACGCATGGTGACAAGACCGCCTGGCTTACGACCATCATTCTGTCAGAGTCCGGCCCCAAACAGTTTTTACTGTGCTCCGTTGATGCGCAGGAGTTCTCGCTCCTTCTGGATGTACTCTCTCCACTATAGGTCTCATATTTGCTTGTAGGCTAGATAGAGGCCAAGATTCAAAGAAAACATTTTATAAATTCCTTTGCTATTTTAAATTCGAAAAAGGTTAAACTGCATTTCAAATGGAAATGAATTAAAAAAATATTAAACTGGTCTCAACATGGCAAAGGAAAATTTCGCGTGGTGAAAATATTGACATGTTCTTGAACTAAAATCATTAGAAATCGCAAGTAGTCGAAATATATGACGTGTACGGATTTACACCGTGCCTGCGTAGTGGATTACATACTCACAACCCACTCCTACTCATAGAGAGGCATATGTCATGATAATCTGGCCATGCTGTCAGGCGAGTCAATAATATTTTCTTATTTACTAGATATTTGAGACTGAAAATGACCACGTATAATTTAATAGAGAGTAAGAAAGATCTGTTGTTTAAGAATCTAGGTTGATCTCAGTTATAAATCTATCCCCGACAATATTACAGTCCGAATTGCAACCACATTAAAATACATTGGCAAATAAATGTGCTGTACGATAAAAACGTTGGCGAATTGCGTGGAATTTTCTATACACGCATGCATATATTATGTATGAATATCAGCAAGCTATATGTGTGTACGTGCGGGTGGCACTAGTATGCGAGTGATGCGAGATCATTGACATGCAGCTCCATCACCCACGTGTAGTCTACGTGCTGCCAACAAAACCATTAAGAAGAGGAACGAATAAAAAATTGTACCCGGCTGTAAAGACCAATACTTACATGTCAAAATCAATGACAGATCATAAAAAAGAATTTCCGACGATGTAAAAAGTTTAAAAATAAAAATAGATTCCAATGTTGTTTATGACGAAATTCAAATAACGTTATAGAGAAACATTCGAATTTAAAAAGCAACGGAAATGAAGAACATTTACTTTTTTTTTCTAAAATTTCAAAAGCGACGATGACGCGTGAAAGCGGAAGAATCGATGCTAATTAGCGACGAAAACTTTTCACAGTTAGAAAATCGAAAAGTCGGGGCACGCGTTGCGCAATTCAGTTCTCAAAATACCGTCGTTGTTTCGTCGTGCGTCCGACTGGCGACCTTGGTGACGACACTGATAGATCGTGCTTGCCCACGCGCAGGGATGGACTTTCTTTACGAAAACAGAGTGCGGATTAAAACATCCATTAGTTATGTTGTCAAAATGACATTGTTGTACAACGTAAATTGAAATGCATGAAAATTGTCGCAATTTACGACTTTGTCAGTTATAATAACTGAGTTATTTATTTTTAATTTGTAAGTTAATAGCCATAATGCCAATATTGTTTGGTCAGACAAAACAAAAAGTTTTTATTATGTTTTTGTAATATTTGCGCCGACAGCCCTACCTTTAATATAATATTTAACATGTTGAATTAGTTATAAATAAAACGGAACAGACATATTGTTGCAGGCTGGATTTTATTTATAAACTGCAATATTTTGTAGTGAAAAGTAATTATCTTGCCACTCTGGAGGCCATTGCGAACATACATATTTTGTAAATTAATTTGTTATTTTTGTTAGCTCTGCAATTTTAGTGCGAAGCTGAATGAAAATATGATTGAATTCGGTTGATTGGTTAAATAAATTGTGGATTGGTTTACCGACAAGTAATGATCAAGTGATCATCAATGATTAATAGTCGCTTCATTTTAACAGGCAACTTATCGTTTTATTCTTTTAGGCTTTTATAATTTGATTCTACAGCTGGATACTAATATGTACTCGTATTTATGTAAGGTTTATAATACCTACTTTTCTTCTTTTATGGTGATAAAATCATCAAATGAGTCCTCCCACCCAGAGCAGAGCGAGAGGTACTGTCAAACTTGTACTGACTAAAATCCACGGTGTCCTTCAATAGCCGTTTACATTCCGGGGTCACGGTAATTCGTAAGTTCCGTGACCCCGGCAGGCTTTGGCCCTCTAGAGGTCATTTTGCTGATACTCTTTCGTTTTTCAGGAAATGTTATCATTAGCCTAATACTTTTACAAAATACCATGCTACCACGGTTAGCTTCCTATCTAACCGGCTGAACATAACGTTTCTCTCTACGCCAAAACGCCCAAGAAAATATCTCAAGTAAACAACGAATGAGTTCAAACGTTTACCTAAATCTGGCTTTATGATTTAAACGCAGCATAACACTCAAGTATTACATATAAAGAATTGGGTCGGAACATGTAACAACATGAAAACAGATGGACAAACATAGAAGCGCAACTTCTGAGTCATTTATTCTTGAAGGAAAATATGTATTGCACTAAGACATAGAATTAGAATTTTAGAAGGTCCAAATCAAAAACAATGTAATGAAAATAAAAAAAATACGTTCATTTGACACGGGCAAGGCTTACAACATCATGAAAAAAAAAAGAATAAAAAAGGTTCTGTGTCCTCTCATGGCTGTACCAAATAGCCACAGTTCAGGAAAAAAAAAAACCAGGCCACTATGATGTTTCTTAGGGCCTACCCAATATTTGCTCAACTCCTACTCAGTGCCGAAAATAGGGGTGACCTGCGGCCGTATTATGACGTCTTAAAACCAGGCTTGTTCCAGTGAGTGAAAGAGACAGAGCTATACAAGTCGTCTAGCGCCACCTCGTTCACTCACTGGAAAAAGCCTGGTTTTAAGACGTCATAATACGGCCCCAGGGCGCAGTTAAAGAAACTCGCACTTGTAGCATAGAATGTTTGCGTAATCTAGCCTAACATAATTGCCGGGGTCACGGGACCAAGGTATTACCGTGACCCCGGTACGTAAAGGGCTATTGAAGGACACCGTGGATTTTAGTCAGTACAAGTCTGACAGTCCCTCCCGCCCTGCCCTGGGTGGGAGGACTCATTTGATGATTTTACCACGATAAAAAAAAGCCTACCATACTACGTGTGTATGTGCGAGCTGCACACACTGTACTGGTCACACTTTGGGAAATGCTGGCCCCCGGCCGCTTTACCCTGCTTAGACCAGCGTTTGCGGCGGAGTCACCCGGCCCAGGGGACTCCGCCGCGGCGGTTTTAGTCCGTTAGAAGTCTGAAAGTCCCACCCAAGGCGGGAGGACTCATGTGATGATTTTTACACTCAAAAAGTTAAAGCCTAAGACGAAAGTAATATTTTTTTGGGAGCGATTGGACCTTCTGATTTTTTTTATATTTTAACCGTGCAGAGAGCAAGCTAGGGTAAACAATAAGTGGAGTGTACTACAGTTTACCGGAATTTTCATAGTGTACCACACATCCATACACAAATATTTCAACAATGTAACAATACGAGATGGTATTTTTAGTATGAGTGAATATTCTCTTTGAAACTAAATCGTAACGTTGTAAATTGATATTTTGATCTCCCATTTGCTTTATTTTATTTCTTTTTTAGTACTCCCAACATACTTTGCAGGAGTTCTTATCCTGTGCCTCCTCGAACCATTTCCTTTATTGTGTCAAATTATGATTATTACTGAACAAGAACTGTTATTCTGAGGTTAAGGTGCATTCGTACTTCGAGTTTTCGTTATCTTCAAAAGTAAGCGTGATGACTGAAGTATATTCCACCGATTTTGATATAAAACCCGTTTTCACGAGCCATATTATGCATAAACAAGTTTTAATATCCTGATTTACGTCAAACTGATTTCAACAGCAACATTTATTGTCATCTCAGCTTTTGTCCAAATATAGCGGTCTCTTCATCTTCTAATAAACCAAATATAATTAAATATTTTATAAATCAATTAATAGTATGTTTAAAACACCACGACGGCAAAAATGATGACAGTGACAGTTGTACCCGCGGTTTTTGCTTACTGGACGCTATGCAATTAAAATAGGAAACATAAATTCAATTAAAAACTCGGTTTCCGTTGACGAAATCGCGTTCTTATTCATCGGTGGATACCCTAAGCAATAAAGCCTTTGTCAAACAGACAGGCGTCGCGAATGCGAAGCGTGACGTTTTTATTTGTAATGTATGGAATTGTTTGAATCCAGTCACATAGAAAAGCGAAAGCGATCCGATAGCATGACCGAACTATCGGACTGACGTCTCGTATCGCTTCGGACTCGCCTGTCTGTTTGACAAAGGCTTTAAGGCTAGCTCGCTATATTGGTTCTACCGAACCACTCCTTGAATACGTAAAACCTGCGAATATTATAGCAGATATTGTAAACACGCCTTGAAAAATCAATGTAACAAAACAAATTAATAAAGATTTTAATCGTCAATCAATAGCATTTACTCTAGGAGCCGAGCCAACGATTCTGATCAGACAGTTTGGCTCTGTCAAAAGAGTCATTATCGTTTGTCGGAAACCAGAGACAAATTAGTTTAGAGTAATGAGTGCTAACTGTCTATGGCAAAGATCAATCGAGTTATGGTTGTTATGGCGTGTGATGAATGGTCGTTTGTGGCGCATTCTGATCCATCAAGTTATGATGCGCTATTTTATGTTATGCACGTTTTTCTTACACTTCTTCACTACAGAATCGGAAAACCGAAAACGAAGAAATTGGGTTTTCATTATTTGTACAACGTATTTTTTTTGGTAAATGTACATTTCAAGTGGCACATGGAGGTGATTGCTATTTTTGTTCTTATTGTAATCTTGTAGTCAATCAATTTAGCGTGTATCTGTATTTATGCATCCATAGATTAGGCTATAATTGCAGGCATTGTTGAACACTTATTTCTAATTCAAATATTTTAAACCACTTAGTAACTTCGTACCAGCCAATAGTTCAAACAAGGGCAACTTATGCCCGAGATAACATTCATCTCAAGCCAAATCCTGATTCGTTTTCTGTGACCCACTGACCGACAGCTGTTGTGATTGGGCATTTTATAGACTCTGATAAGCAAATTCTGACGTTGATTGGTTACAAAGACCGCGATCAAGATTGTAATCGAGATACTAACGGTGACAAGTTTAAACATCACCATATATTTGTGCAAAAAAATGTTGTAGGGCAGGGCGGGAGGGACTGTCAGACTTGTACTGACCAAAATCCACGGTGTCCTTCAATAGCCCTTTACGTTCTGGGGTCACGGTAATTCGTGAGTCCCACGACCCCGGCAGGCTTTGGTCCTCTAAAGGCGCGCGTGGAACACAACGTCGTCGACCCGGGCATGGTCCTGATTTTTATATTTAAAATACATCAAAACAGAATGGCTGAATAAAAATCGTGTAGTTTTCTAAGTTGAATTGTAGCTCAAAACTCTGTGTTGCTAGCTATAGTCGTCAGCGGCCATGCCAATAACTATTGTTGTCTATTTGTGTTGCCAGCGCTGTCAAAGTTTTTTGCTTTTTATCGGCAATTGTTAAGGTATTTTCAATGTACGTCGATGAATTTGTTAGTATTTTAGATTGGCTTATTGGTTTTGAATCTAGTTTCTGATTTTGAAGTTTTATTAATGGATTATATTTTTATCGGGTGACGTTGGCGCAATTGATTTCTCTTTGGTGTATGATTTATTAGGTTCCTAATAATAATCATACTTTTTCGTTATGGCAATTCTTCGGGGAGGTTTTCCTTTGTCCAGGTGTGGACGTCTTTTGACTGAAATTATGATGAGACTTACCCATGTGTTGACGTTTTTATGTATTGTTGTCGGTCGCCTCCTTCTGCGAAGTAGTCATGCTCGTGAAGGAGGAGGCGGGCCGCGTGAGGGAGAGGATAGCGTCCTCCCTCCACCCCAGCCGCAGTGGTAGACGCCCACGGCGTCGGATCTCCGGCCACCACAGGCGCGGGCATGCGGGCAGCGAGTAATGGGCAACTCGCTGTCCGACCATGGACCATGCCCGGGTCGACGGCGCGTTGTGTCCCACGCGTGCCTCAAAGAGTGTCAGTATAGTGACGGGGGCTGTAGAAGGCCAAAGCCTGCCGGGGTCGCGGGGCTAACGAATTACCGTGACCCCGATACGTAAAAGGCTATTGAAGGACACCGTGGATTTTAGTTAGTACGAGTCTGACAGTCCCTCCTGCTCTGCCCTGGGTGGGAGGACTCATTTGATAATTTTACCACGTAAAAAAAATGGTAATTCTTCGGGGAGGTTTTCCTTTGTCCAGCTGTGGACGTCTTTTGACTGAAATTATGATGAGCTTATATACCCATGTGTCAATTGACGTTTTTATGTATTGTTGTCATGTCACAAATTTTGTTGTAACTATCCTAATATTACACAAGTGGGAAAGTTTGTTTATGTATTTGTAACGCTTTCATGCCTTAATTACTGGACCGGTTTGATGATTTTGATCTAATCTTGTACAAATATCAATTCCCCCCCCCTCAGCGTGTGGACACTTAGTTTGTAGTATTTTAGTTGTACGAGTAACCTCCTGCCTGGAGGCCTTGGATTCATTTAAGGCATGCACAGAAAAGTCCGGGTGGAACTGCAGGATGCCACTCAAAAAAAATCTTAGTTCAAGTACAGTTCTTACTCTGTACCATGGAATTCTGGTACTACCGACTAGCTAGATTCGTTTCGGAATCTATCTATCGGATTGACTGGGCTCATTTCATTTCTGTTGTTCAATTAGACGCTTGGCAATTCCGATATCCCAAAGTTTGATAGACTGTCAGAATTCTAGACCATTCCTGTTACAAATGTGATTGATGAATTACGATGTCAAAGGACTGATATTTCTAGATGTCAATGGAATTACTGATTGATCTAAGATCTATAAGATGACAACGACAATAGCGAGACTTTATAGTTTAAATGTTAATTTCATAAAAATACATGAATGGTCTCATGTTTACCGGGGTCATGGCACTGTCTAAACAGGTAACCGTGATCCTGGAACGTAAGACTAGTTAAGGAACACCATATATTTTAGTAAGTACGAGTCTGACAGTATCTTCCTCTCCACCCAGAGTGGCAGGATTCACTCATATTGGAGTCCTGAGTCTACTTCCAACTAGCTCTGATGTAAGATAATCTTCAAAACTATGCATCCCTGATTTAAATATTGTAATTTTATTTACCCAAAACACTATCTATCCTGGGTTTAAGAGCCATTATAAATTAAAGTTAATAGTGGAGCAGTTCGCGAGGAATGCTAAGAATTTTTAAAGTAAGATGCATTGTTATTGTGCACAAAGCTCTGAGTAAAAGATACAAAGTTTAGGATTCATATTCTATGTAAGATAATTTTGAAAATCTGATTGCAGTTTTTAAAAATCTAGCATAGAAACGAAGAAGGCTGTCTCGTATTGAGTATAATGAATGCCCGTTAACTTTTTGATTTTTGCTTTTTTTCTGTGACTCCGCCGGAAGGAGGGTTGAGGGATGTTTTTCGAGTATATGTATGTATGCATACTATGCATGTATGGATATTTCTTTGACACGCTGTCTATCCTAAACGGTTTCATGGATTTATCATCATCATCATATCAGCAGTAAGACGTCCACTGCTGGACATGGGCCTCCCCTTTAGACTTCCAATAGGACCGGTTGGAAGCGGCTTGCATCCAGCGTGATCCTGTGGCCTTCATAAGATCGTCTGTCCACCTTGTGGGTGGACGTCCTACGCTGCGCTTGCCGGTGCTTAGAACATTCGAGAATTTTACGGCCCCATTGGCCATCAGTTCTGCGTGCTGTATGGCCTGCCCACTGCCATTTCAACGTGCTAATTCTTGGGCTATGTCAGTAACTTTGGTTCGTCTAATAATCTCCTCATTTCAGAGTCGATCACGCAGAGAGACTCCGAGCATAGCCCTCTCCATAGCTCGTTAGACTATATTTGGCTTAAGGAGGCCGGCGGCGAGATGGGTTGACGACATTGTTGCCATCGCGGGAGTGTCCTGGATGAGGCTGGCGCGAGATCGTGGAGCTTGGCCCAAGCAAAGAGAGGCCTATACCCAGCAGTGGGTGAAGACGGGCTGTGGATGATGATGATGAACGAGGCCTATAGTAAAGGACCACGTTTCGTCGCCATACGTCATCACTGGTAATGCACATGTTGAAAACTTTCGACTTGAGGCACTGAGGTATTCTCGACGAGAAAACGTTACGCAGTTTCCCGAACGCTGCCCAGCTGAGTTGGATTCGGCGGTTGGCCTGTTTCTTGAAGTTGGACCTACCGTACGAGTCAACAACTTCAAGAACCGTGTTCCCAACTGACAATGGGGTGGGCACAACATGTCCATTGCACATTACCTTTGTCTTGTCCATGTTCATTTTAAGACCCACCTGTTGGGAAACTCGATTGAGGTCGCCGAGCATCGTGCTGAGATCTTCCATCGATTTTGCCATGACAACAATATCGTCGGCAAATCGGAGGTGGGTGATGTACTCACCATTAATATTGATGCCGAGTCCTTGCCATTCCTGGAGCTTGAGGAATTTCATGGATTATAGGTTGTGAAATGTCGTCAAATTCGTCTGAATTGTGAGTGACACTGGGTACATGAAATTTTGATAAAACCAAAATGGCGAATTTTGAGCGCCGTATTATAATGTTGTTTCCATCTTTTTAGTTCGCATTTTATGCAGTCGGGTTATTGATTATTAATTTTATCTTGCTAGGTACATAATAAAACTTTATATATATTTCCTAAACGTTTATTTATGCTTAGTTTTAACTATAAAAGAGCAAACATATTTATATTTCTCTAAGACAAAGCTAAATACTTTGAGATATGCGTTCGTAGACCGTTCCCAGCATCACAAAGGAGGAATGTTTCTTCTAAAGCACAAATACGACTTTATACAACTCTTTATTAAATACCTGGTACTGCAAACGGAACACAGACATCTACATAATATAATAGAGTATGCCGCGTATTTCATGTATGCTGGCGATTGCAATAAGACAACCGAATTCTAGTATGTATTATTTTCATTGTTACCGTACTTGTATGGGAAGGAGTTACCTCCTTTTGCGACGCAGTCATGCTAGCTAAGGAGGAGACCGGACGACGAAGGGAGAGGACTGCCTCCACGATTCCCGTCCACTATAGGGCATGAGGACGACGAGTAATAGGTGACTTGCCGTCCGATCTTGGACCATGCCCGGGTCAGCAATCTGACGGGGCCTCCCTTAGAGGGCCAAAGCCTGCCGAAGTCGCGGGACTGTGCCTTCAGGTAACAGCGACCCTGGAAATGTAGAGGGCTATTTTCGTTCGTAAATTTTGTCATACTGTTAATATTCGTAAACGCGTGAACGGAATAAAGAGAAATGTAAGGAACTAGCACTTTGCCCGCGACTTCGTCCGCGTGGGTTACGTACTTTCTTAATTCCCCCTTTTCACCCCCTTAAAGGTTAAATTTCCAAAAACCCCTTCTTAGTGCTCCCCTACATTATAATAGAAAGCCGTGTGTAAAATTTCACATTCCTAGCCCCAGTAGTTTTGGCTGTACGTTGATATGTCAGTCAGTCAGTTCTCCTTTTATATATATAGATATAGAACAATTGTTTTTTATTTACCTCAAAAATACCTGTTTCCTGAATTTGTTTATTTTGGTCAAGGTAGAGAAAAATACAATTAACAGAGCTATTCTTTTGGCTAACAATAAAATTGAAACTAAATTCTGTTGCAAATTGAAATTCCACTGCTGTCATGTTGTAAACAAATGATTCTTGTTGATCTTAATGTGCGATTTTGTCTTAATTGTCATTAATAGAAATAAACCGTCGTATCTTTGCCAATATTAAAAAAGTGACCTATTTGATTGTTACCGAGGTAACACAAGAGAAATGCATGTCTGTCTTAAAGTACTGAGGCATTTTTTTTTAGCGTGGTTAAATCATCAAATGAGTCCTCCCACCCAGGGCAGGGTGGGAGGGACTGTCAGACTTGACTGACTAAAATCCACGGTGTCCTTCAATAGCCCTTTACGTACCGGGATTACGGTAATTCGTGAGTCCCGCGACCCCGGTAGGCTTTGGTCCTCTGCAGGCCCCGTCACTATGCTGACACTCCTTGAGGCGCGCGTGGAACACAACGCGCTGTCGACCCGGGCATGGTCCATGGTCGGACAGTGAGTCGCCGATTACTCGCCGCCCGCATGCCCGTGCCTATGGTGGCCGGAGATCGTCTGCCTACGTCCGTACTACCACTGCGGCTGGGGTGGAGGGAGGACGCTGTCCTCTCCCTCACGCGGCCCGTTACTGAGGCCTTAGCATGAATTCTACATATTTGACCGTACAGCGTAGGTACATGAAGTATCATGAAAAAAGTTGTATGAAAAATGAAAAAGCGCCTCTAGTGTACGTAATATTTTTCTTTCTTCAAATTAACTTACAGAACCCCATTTACATAGTAAAAACGTGAAAAATCGTAATAAGGCCTTTGGTTTCTTACTTACAGAGTCTGGAAGGCAGATATATTGAAACTAATAACACAACCTTGGATGACCGTTTAAAACTGTCTGGATATCTAACTATTTTGTTGATTGTACTTACTGACTGGGTTCAAAAAAAGTGTTATTGCTAACTTTTTGAACTGAGAAATATCCACCTCTTAAGAACATCGAAACCTGATTATGCGCTAGGGGAACAGTGTATAAAACGGGGACGCGAGGTATGATGGGAAATCACACACTTAGAACAAACTTAACACAACACTAACGTAGCGCAAGCGCCAACAGGACGCCATTTGTTAATGGTAGCTTGCAAATGACGACTTGCCGCTTGCGCTATGTTAGTGTTGTGTTAAGTATGCCTAAAGAGTGTATGTATATTCAGAAAATGGTGGAATTCGACCCCACCTATCGACATCCACGAACAAAATAAGCTTGACCCGAAGCCTTCTCTCTGATGGAGGTAGTCGGCTATAATCCACCACGAGGGTTCATTGAGGGTTGCTAGATGTCTCAAGTCTTCGAATGGTTCTATATTCTAGGACATGCTGGTTTCGTCACTATTATTCCTGAATGTTTTGAGAGCAAAAATATACTAAAATTATTACTATCTTCAACTTAACGTCTCCTTTAAAGTTTTGATAACGTGGTACTAGTGATAGTTGGTACATCATGAATATGCACACAATCTGCGTGGCACAACACTTAGCCTTTCGTGAACTTTGCAGAAATCGCTCAAGAAGCGATATTACTTAACTTAAAGTTACGTCGAGTCGCTGAGTAAGCCCCGTGCAGACTGCAGGCAGGAGTAGAGACATAGAATATTGAACAGATGGAGTGTTGATGTGTGACAGGTTGACGCTGTTGACGCAGACTGATACTCTGGTTCTACCGTGAAAGTGAACAGGTACTGTTTTGAACTACCCGTGACACAATATCAGAGCAGTTCGTGATGTATTGCGGTGTGTATCTACATTGGCATCCCTTTATATCTACACTGTTCTGCATCTAGGAATGGTTTTGTGAACAGATCTGTTTCACGAAAAAACTAGTCAACTCATTTTGATGAAACTTAAAAGTTATATAGTTAAAAAACATCAACATTTTAAAGTCATGGGTGTAACTGGTAAATTCTATTCCCTCGTAAAGTGCGACGTATAATTTGATGACTTTTACAAGTTGGATGCGTTTACTTTAGAATGCAATTTTAAGAACACTCCGTTTGTTCCTTACTCTATTGTAAAACATACTACTTCACGCTATGTATCGTAATCGATACATAAGCCTGCTAGCCTGCCAGTGTGGCTTGAACATTATAGTGTTATGTTACCAATTTGGAACTACGGAACTCACTGCCGGCGTGCGGAGTGTTAATCTTTAGTACCTGGAGTTGTCGATGCTATCGTAGGTGAATACATACTCGTAGTTATCATCTTCCTAGCTTTTTTCGAACTACACTACCAAGCAAAAGTGGAGGAGCTCGTGGCTAAATAAATACAGCCGCACAGGTCGATCTTCCGAGTTAAGCCGCGCTTGCCGAGGTTAGTCTGTGGATGGGTGACCATCTGTCATAGCGAGTTTCCTCTGTGCCTCGGAAAGTACGTAAAGCCGTTACGTACAATAACTCTTGGTAATATTTGTTGTAAGACTTTCGAGTTTCTGATTAACAGTAACCGACTATCAATGGTTTACAAATGACCAGAGTCAACGGGGCCAACGGTTTTAAGAGCGACTGCACGTATCGAAGGTAAGTTTGTCCCCAAATGCTCGCGCGTCGGTACGCTTTTTTTTTTTTTTTTTTTTTTATCGTGGTAAAATCATCAAATGAGTCCTCCCACCCAGGGCAGGGCGGGAGGGACTGTCAGACTTGTACTGACTAAAATCCACGGTGTCCTTCAGTAGCCCTTTACGTACCGGGGTCACGGTAATCTGTGAGTCCCGCGACCCCGGCAGGCTTTGGCCCTCTACAGGCCCCGTCACTATGCTGACACTCCTTGAGGCGCGCGTGGAACACAACGCGCCGTCGACCCGGGCATGGTCCATGGTCGGACAGCGAGTCGCCCATTACTCGCTGCCCGCATGCCCGCGCCTACGGTGGCCGGAGATCGTCTTGCGACGTCCGTCGCCGCGGGCGTCTACCACTGCGGCTGGGGTGGAGGGAGGACGCTGTCCTCTCCCTCACGCGGCCCGCCTCCTCCTTCGCGAGCATGACTGCTTCGCAGAAGGAGGCGACCGCTTCCCACTCCATCTCGCCCCGCAGCATGGCCTCGACCAATGCCGGGCGCGAGAGGTCTCCGCCTATCGCCGTCGTGAGGACACGGCGGTGCTCTGCCCAAGCGGGGCAGTCCTGCACCGTATGCTCCACCGTGTCCTCCGGACGATCCTCGCAGTGGTGACACCCAGGCGTTTCTTCCCTCCTTATCAGGAACCTCCCGAAACTTCCGTGTCCGGTGAGGACCTGCGTCATGCGGTAGGTCAGGACGCCGTGACGCCTATCCAGCCACTCCTCAAAGAGGGGTCTTACCGCCGCGATTGCGGCGTGCCCGGACCTCGGTTGCGACAGTCGCTCCCTCCATACTGCCCTGAGATCGCGCCGGAGCTCTTCCCGCCGCGCCTCGACTTGTCGAGGCAGCGGGGATTCGCCCCGGCGCTGCGCCTCCACGCGCCACTCATAGACGCGCTGGAGAGCAGTCGCCTCCAGATCCCAGGGCAGCAATCCGGCAAGGAGGTTGGCCGATTCGCCGGCGATCGTGCGGTATCCTCGGACCATACGGATAGCCATGACCCTCTGGCATGCGACCAGCTTTAGTGGTCGCGTCCGGATGCTCAGGGCCCACACGGGGGCCCCGTAGAGGGCCATGGACCGCACGACACCGGCGTATAGCCTCCGGCAGGAGGCGTTTGGCCCGCTGAGATTGGGCAGGAGTCGCCTGAGAGCGGCTGCTGCCCGGTTCAGCTTTGGGGCCAAACGTAGGAAATGCTCCCTAAAGTTCCACCGGCTGTCGAGGACGAGTCCCAGGTACTTCATCGTCTTCCCGACGCCGATGCGAACCCCCTCCACCGTTATGTGGGACTCTGACCGTGGCGCATTCAGACGGCCATGAAAACACATGGCCTCTGTCTTGTGCAGCGCCACGTCGAGTCCCAACTGCCGGATCCTACAAGCGACTGTCGCTACCGCCTGCGTCGCCAGGTCGGCCGCCGCCTGGTGCGACTCTCCCTCCGCCAGGACGAGCGTGTCGTCGGCGTAACATATTACGCCGACGCCGTCAGGGAGGTCGCCGCGCAGCACCCAGTCGTAACCGATGTTCCACAGGAGCGGCCCCAGGACCGATCCCTGTGGAACACCGCACGACATCTCTGCCGCGCAATTTATAAACGCAGTAAAGAACATGTGAATGGTTTCGAGAAAAACGCGGTCAAAGTTGTCATTTTATTTTTGGTTGCATGCAATTTGTTACTCAATTATTAGTAAAAATATATATATGGGCTCAAAGAGCAATTTTAGAAGATGAAGTTGATATTGGATTTCTGCTTTTTATTTAATATTTTGTGTGTAAAATATTAAAAAAACTGTTTCTGTTATGGCTTCACTTAGTTTACACTCGATACTCAACTACTCATGAATGCCGTATAAGTGTTGCTTACTGCATTTATCTGTAGTTTCCTGTTTTTACGGCACATATGTTAGATGATTCAATGTAATGATAGATCCTACAACATAATATATGCACCGTATTTTTACAGGTTACTGCATTTATGTGTAGAAACACGAAACGAAATAACTCTTCAAAACTTTTACTGCGCAGTAGTATTACAATTATACTGCGTTTATCTTATGTCAATACCACTTCCACATTGAACTTTACCAAATGAACAATCAGTAAATGAAACAAGGATAATAATAATTGCTGGAATTTCCTATTTTTCCAAGAAAATAATTGTTTAAAACGTACATAACTGGACAATAAATATGTTGTTAACAACAATCAACACCAAAACTAAAGTTAAAACTAAAAATATATCATCATAAAAGGGATTCTGATACTTAAGAACAAACAGAAATAAGGAACATGAAATGTCAAAAATTACGGTTCTGAATGCTGACTAGAAGCGGGACACAAAGACTACAAGCACACCTACCATCTCCGGGCTCGTCGCTGAGCTCCGCCTCGCAGCCGCCGGGACGCGCCACCCCCGTGAACGTCGTGTCACCGGTAGTTGAAGCCGCGTCGAGCTCAAGCGACGAGTTTTACTCCCCGCCGTCGACGCCTCCACAAGCAAGACTACAAGGAAGAGCACGGCCACCAGCGGGCTTGGGACCTCGAGGCCAAAAGGCCCCGAACAGGGTCCCCGCTTCCGGTGGAAATGTGTCGCGCATGCGATGGACTCAGTCCATTAATGAAAATGTCATGCGTGCATATTATGGGGCTACTGAGGGGGGAAGCAATTTGACTGCGTACCGTGGTCGGATGCTGTCTCTGTTTCAGGTGCTGGAGCCAGATGTCAGCGTAACGGCGCAACGATTGTCGGATCAGGTACGGGTCATTCAACGTAACCGTATGTTGAATGACACTGTACTTGATCGACTACGCTCTGAATCACGGAGTAACCTAGTTACTGATCCTGCTTTGCCATTGATTGCGGTGCAACTACAAAACATATCCAGTGTGCCGCCGCGGTCTGACCACGTTGGTGAAGAGGATCATGACGAAGTTATATCCGTGAGTGCTCAGTGCAACGTACAATTGAGGAGCGCTTTGGTGTGCGTTTCGGGAGTACCGTTCAACACCTCCTGAACTTAGACCACGTTTACCTCGTTTGCCTATGCACAATAAAAACAAGGCGCTGGTGTGTGCTCTAGACTCGGAGTTGTCAAATTATTTTGATAACAGCAAAGACCTCGCTGATACCCACTCAATATTGTACTGTGGCTACACGACACGCCGCTACAGCTGTAGCGGCGTGTCGTGTAGCTTATGTCAAATTCCTTGATAGTGACAGACCTACGCGACCAAAATCAGCTGCTCCAGCTTGGCAGTGCAGGATTGAGCGGTGTATCGGTGAGGCTAGAGCACTCATTGGTAAGTAGATCTGCTTCAGGGAGGGTAATACTCGCCCTAGAGTGATGCGCTTTGTGAGGCGGGCGTTCTCGGGGATTGATATTAGTCCACGTGAATATTTGGCCCGCGTCACAGAGCGTATCGACTTCCTGAAGTAGAAGATTTGTGCATGGGCAAACCGTATTCGTCGGTACAAGCGACGAGTGGAGCGATACACTTTGAATCGCACATTCCAAAGCGACGAAAGGTGGGTTTATAGAGCTTGGGAGCGACCGGACCAAGGTGTTGCTGACACGCCCCTGCCGGATGATGACGCCATGACTTCATTTTGGCGTAGCATCTGGTCGGTGCCTGTCAGTCACACTGAGGGCGATTGGACCCGGGAGATTGAACGAGCGTGTGATCAGATTACCGAAATGGAGGCAATTACCATCAGCCCCCAAGACGTAGCTTGTGCAGTCCATCCGTTGCCTAACTGGAAAGCACCAGGGCCGGATGGGCTGCACAAATTCTGGATAAAATGGTTTAAAAGATCACACGTTCGCTTGGCATCCCAGTTCCAATTAGCCTTAGAGTCAGGGTCGCTGCCCCAATTTTTGACAACAGGAGTAACCCACCTGCTCCATAAATCGGGTAGTACTGCGGAACCCAAAAATTATAGACTGATTACTTGTCTACCAACGGTCTATAAAGTTCTTACATCCATTTTGAGAGTTAAAATAACTCAACATATTGTGACTAATTCTATCATGTCTGCCTCTCAGAATGGATGTAGGTACGGGTCCCGCGGTACCTAAGGAGCTCCTCCTCATTGATATGGCCATTAGCCAACAGGTTCGTCGCTCCCGAAAAGATCTGTCCGCATGTTGGATAGATTACAAGGCCTATGATTCGGTACCCCATACATGGCTCATGAGGGTACTAGAGTTGTATAAAGTTGATATAAAATAAATAAATAAATAAATAAATATTCCACAACTATCACACAACGCCATCTAGTCCCAAGCTAAGCAGAGCTTGTGTTATGGGTACTAGACAACTGATAAGCATACTTATATATTTCTAAATACATACATATTATAGATAAATTACACCCAGACACAGAACAAATGATCGTGCTCATCACACAAACATTTGTCCTGGGTGGGAATCGAACCCACGACCTCCGGCATAGCAGTCAGGGTCACTAACCACTAGACCAACAGGCCTGTCAACTCACTATATAACTCTACGTACCTTCCTGTTCTCGTGTATGGGAACCTGGAGAACAGTCCTTCGCTATCCAAGATGTCGACAGATCCGAGGTAGCAGCGAACCGATAAGGATAGAGCGTGGCATATTCCAGGGTGATAGTCTGAGTCCTTTATGGTTCTGCCTGGCCTTGAACCGGCTCAGCACATTGCTGGAGGGTTCGGGGTTAGGATATCGGTTGAAGAGAGGTGGTCAGGTCATATCTCACCTTCTTTACATGGATGATCTGAAACTCGTTGCCCCCAACAGCTTGCAACTGATGAAGTTACTGAAGGTAACAGAAACTTTCAGTAACGCCATCAGGATGGAATTTGGTGTGAACAAATGTGCAGTCATGGAATCCATACACCTTAGATCTCTCTCTTCAACAGAGACCTACAAATATTTGGGTATGTCGGAAGCATTGGGCATCAATAATACTGACATGAAACAATCGTTGAGGGAGCGCTTCTTTGGCCGCCTGAATAAAGTACTTAACAGTCTTTTGTCGGGTGGCAATAAGTGCGCGCTTTCAACGGTTGGGTCATGCCGTATTGATGTATTCTTTTGGCATACTCAAATGGACTCAGACGGAACTTGACGCCCTGGATAGGAGAGTCCGTTCACTGCTGACTGCAAATCGGATGCATCATCCACGGTCGTCGGTGATGAGACTGTATATCCCGCGGAAGTGCGGGGGTCGTGGCTTCTTAAATGCTAAGACCCTGCACAACCGTGAGGTATGCAGTCTTAGGGAATATTTCCTAGAAACCGACGTGGGGATGCACCGAAATGTGGTCACAGTGGACAAGGGTCTTACTCCGCTCTCCTTGGCTAACGAGAACTGGCGCAAACCTAAAGTATTAGGCACTAATGATCGTAAGGAGGTATGGCAGAGCAAGGAGCTTCACGGACGCTTTTACCGGGCATTACATGGTCCCGATGTAGACTTTTTAGCGTCCGTATCCTGGCTACGCTTCAGTGACCTGTTTGGGGAAACCGAAAGTTTTTTATGTGCAATTATGGACGAAGTTATGATGACGAATAACTACCGGAAATACATTGTGAAGGATGGCACGGTTGACATATGTCGGGCATGCCACTGCGTTTGTAACATGTTGCAGTTATACAACACTCCGGTGAACCTTAATATATACGCAGTATAATTGTAATTACTGCATTAATATTAAGTACGAGTCATCTGTTTTTACTATAGAAACATATCCATATGTGATTAAGTGAACTTACTGCGCATATACTATGTGCAAATTAAATTAATAATTGTAGAAACGTAACAAGAGAGACGCAATTGGCACATACTGCATAATTATTATGTTGCACGTTCAGTAAGCATGAGTTTTCACGTAATATTAAGTTATTAAGTACTCTTACTGTGATTATACTAAGTACATAAATCTTAAATCTGCTCTTTACTGCATTTATGTTAATATGTTTTGGCCTTTCTAATAGAGATAGAAAAAAATGGGTTTTTGATTCTTATAGATTTTAATGTCAGCATCTTGAATATCTAAAACAACCATAAATGCAGTAAGTGGTACTTACTGCGTTTATAAATTGTGCGGCAGATCTCTCGCCGGTTCCATTCTCCCCGGTGACCGGGGTAGATGACGGCTCTGTCCGTCAGGTAGCGTCGGTACGCTACGCTCCTTCTAGACGCAACAGTCACGCACGAATCGCGGCGATTTCGTCCCTTCTGGACACGCTCTAAGAGCTTTCCGAGACACAGAGGAAACTCGCTATGATAATTGGTCACCCATCTAAGATCAACCATAGCAAGCGTGGCTTAAAATTGAAGATTGCCTGTGCGGCTATTATTACTTAATCAAAAGCTACCCTGCGAGCTGACTACACTAGCTGGTGAATATATAGTGAACGAGAAATATCCAGATACATTATTCAAACGGTTATGCTAATATTGCTATCCAAACTAGTCCAAATCCAAACTAATATTATAAATGCGAAAGTAACTCTGTCTGTCTGTCTGTCTGTCTGTCTGTCTTTTCTTCACGCTTAAACTACTGAACCGATTTGTGTGAAATTTGGTACAGACATAGTTTGGAACTTGAGAAAGGACATAGGATAGTTTTTAACCGACTTCAAAAAAAGGAGGAGGTTATCAATTTTATGTTTGTTACCGCATTACGACCGACTGGGTGAACCGATTTTCATGATTCTATTTTTGTTTGAAAGCTGGTGCTTCCCGTGGGACCACCATTGTCACCAAATCAGGATCTGATGATTGGATCTTGGAGAAATCGAGGGCAACCCTCAAATTTTATAGGCTCACCCATCGTTTTTCGTAAATCTTATGAAGTAATTTAAGTATTTGCGTATGGTAATCATCATCTTATGTAGCTGAGCTGATGATGGAAGGTACAACTCCTTAACAGTAGTTTGTTATCGAATAACGACCGACTGGGTGAACCGATTTTCATGATTCTTTTTTTTTTGAAAGCTGGTGCTTCCCGTGTGGTCCCATTGTCACCAAATCAGGATCTGATGATTGGATCTTGGAGAAATCGAGGGCAACCCTCAAATTTTATAGGCCCACGCATCATTTTTCGTAAATTTTATGAAGTAATTTAAGTACTTGCGTATGGTAATCATCATCTTATGTAGCTGAGCTGATGATGGAAGGTACAACTCCTTAGCAGTAAGGAGTAGGCATAGACTGATTCATTGTTCGCATATCTCAGGAACTTCACGTCCGATTTAATTTTTTTTTTGTGCTAGGTATCGTTCAACTTAGGGAATACTGCCAGTTTCAACAAAATCGGTTCAGTAGTTTTTGAGATAGGGAATTTTATTAGCTTATTGTGTACATGAGGGATGTTATTACCAGTGCTACGGTTTACGTACCGAGGTCACGGTAATTCGTAAGTCCCGCGGGACTTACGAATACGGGGGCCAAAGCGGGGTCGCGACCCCGGCAGGCTTTGGCCCTCTAAAATAATGAGCACTTAGAAAGGAATTCAAATAATTCCAACCTCAAGAGATTCCTTCTAAATATTAGGTATAGGTGTTCAAAGATTGTATGGAAACTAATTTTGAAGTTAGAAATCTGGGATGTACGATGTGAAGTTACATAAAAAAATATAAGTATTAAAAAAATGTCACGTAACTTAATGAGGCAGACCAAATTCTACGCGAGCGAAGCCGCGGGCAAAAGCTAGTTGGCTATAAAATAATAACGATTATTTAATCACTTATTATACTGATCGTGGGCGTTAATTACATAAATATAGTGTAGATTGATCGCTGCACAATTTCAGTCGAATTTTATAGCTTTGTAATGCTTAGTAAGCTTCATAAAAAATATGTTTTCTTAATAAAACTTCTCTTTTTTTTTGGAAATTTTTGTAGAGATGAGTGAGTGACGGTATGGTTACTTGTATCCTAATTTCCTATTGGTCGCGGGACTCACGAATTACCGCGACTCCGGTATGTAATGGCTATTGAAGGACACCGTGGACTTTAGTCAGTACGAGTCTGATAGTCCCTCCCGCTCTGCCCTGGGTGGGAGGGCACATTTGATGATTTTACCACGTAAAAAAAAAGAGATAGTGAGTGACGGTATGGTTACCTGTATCCTAATTTCCTAACATCTATAATTGCAAAATTAAGTTTTTTTGTTACCTTTTCACGCCCAAACTACTAAACAGATCATCCTAAAATTATGCATATACGCTCTCAGGTGTATAAACACGGATATAAGGTACCCTACATCCCGAAAAACCACGTCAACACAGTTAACATACGGTTGACGGCAAGGTTAGCGCAGTGGCTGAGCGATTGGACTGCTGCGCCGCGTGTCGCGGGTTCGATTCCCGCATAGAGCAAATATTTGTATGATCTACAAGTAGTTGTTTCGGGTCTGGGCGTTTGTGTATGTGAGTTTATATGTTTGTAAACGCACCCATGACACAGGAGAAATTCCTAGTGTGGGGCAACGTTTATTTTATATAAAAAAAACTACTATTTCCCAGGAAAAGCACTAAAACATTTCTATGATATTAGTTTTTTTTAGCTTGGTAAAATCATCAAATGAGTCCTCCCACCCAGGGCAGGGCGGGAGGGACTGTCAGACTTGTATTGACTAAAATCCACGGTGTCCTTAAATTTACGTATCGAGGTCACGGTAATTCGTTAGTCCCGCTACCCCTGCAGGCTTTGGCCCTCTACAGGCCCCGTCACTATATGATACTAGATGGCGCCACTGTTAGTCGAATCCTATATTAATGAGAGTGTAAGCTGGTATAACACGGTATACTAAACAAATCTAACAAGTCTGTCACTTAGATTATCAAAAATATATTTAATCATCATCATAGTACTCGATGAGGATATAAAAAGTCACCGCGACAAAGACACCAGAGCGCAGCGCAGCGCAGGGTTGAGTGATTGACTGCTGCGCTGTGTCACAGGTTCGATCCCTGCTTTGTATGATCTATGAGTTGTGCCGGGTCTTGGTGTTTAAATATGTGAATTTCTATGTGTGTAAACGCTGACACGACGCAGGAGAAATTCCTAGTGTGGGGGCAACGTTTATTTTTTAAATATAGGGCTGTATCTTATTTATAGTCTAAATAAATCACCAGTAAATTAAAAGGTCAAAAATTACTCTTTGTATTTAACGTATAAAAATAATCTTCTCTATTATATACCAATGTTTATTATCTACTCAACATAATGAGCAACTTATAAACATGTTTAGTGATATAATAATTAGTGGCTGGCAGGCCGATGGATGGTCGCGTGTGATGAATTAGTGCGCAGGTGCCACTGCTTATCACTCTGATAATAATGATAATGTCCACTTACTCAGACGTAATTGGGTGGACGAATAGAGATGGCTTTATTATCATTGCTGCAATATTGTATTATGACTTTGAAATATGTAAAGAAAGACTGACCAGAGCTGTCTAAAAAGCTAACAGTGATCCTGTAACATAAAAGGGTTATTGAAAAAACACCGTGGAGTCAGTACTTTTTTATGTTTTTTTTTTAAACGTGGTAAAATCGTCTTATGAGTCCTCCCACCCAGGGCAGAGCGGAAGGGACTGTCAGACTTGTACTGACTAAAATACACGGTGTCCTTCAATAGCCCTTTACGTACCGGGGTCACGGTAATCCCTTGGTCCAGCAACCCCGGCAGGCTTTGGCCCTCTACAGGCCCCGTCACTATGCTGACACTCCTTGAGGCGCGCGCGGAACACAACGCGCCGTCGACCCGGGCATGATCCATGGTCGGACAGCGAGTCGCTCATTACTCGCCGCCCGCATGCAAGCGCCTACGGTGGCCGGAGATCGTCTGCCGAGTGGAGTCAGTACTAGTTTGACAATCTCTTCCCCTTGACCCAGGCGGGAGGACTCATTTGATGATTTTACCACGTAAAAAAGGGTATTACGCAGAGGGCAACTGATGGAACAGGGTGATTTTTGGTCAGTAAGGATCTGAAAATCGCTTCTCCTCCACCCAGGGGCGAATAAACGGGAAGGATTAAACTCAATTAAAAAAAAACACCTTTTTTATGATTTTAGAGATGTAGAGACCTGGAAGTTATATCCTATTTCTTTTTTCGTAACACTTGAAATAACAAATATAGTGGGCTGGGGCGGGGTGGCGGACCCGCGGTTCAAATATATTGTGTTTTAAATTTACACACACTGCCGTTACGAGTATGAGGCAACTTACTTTTCCAAAGAAATTCATCAGTAGAACAGGTTTTGTTTTAAAAACTTTGTCCCAAACTAGGAATTCATCCTGTATACTGGGTGCGTTTACAAACATTTAAAGTAACAAACACAAATACCCAGATCCTGAACAACTATTATACTTGTTGATCACACTTCCCTGCAAGAGTCGAACCCACGACGCTCCGGAAAGATGATGATCATAGAGATTGTTAAGATGGACGATAATTACTTTTTTTTGTCTAATTTTTTTTTTGTTGTTTTTGTTTTCATGTTAGAATGGGACAAATTTTTAAAATAAGGCTGGTATGGTGTATGTCTAAGTACAAAAGTACTAGTTTTACCAAAGTAACTATTAGCACTGTGCATCCACACTGATTTATTGTGGAAAGAAAACATTTTAACAGTAATAGCTGAGAGATAAATCCCTTGGGTTATAAAGAAAAACTCTGAATGCAGAGTATGTAGCAGCGAATAAATAATGTGCAACAATGGAGAGAACTTTGTTGCTGTAGCACAGATATATTAGATCTATTATGAAAAGGAGAGCTCGGGCTAAATAAAAACAGCCTTCAAGGATAAGCCGTGCTTGCCAAGGACCGTCTGTGGATAGGTGATCATTCTGTTCAAACTGAGCTTACGTCGTGCCTCAGAGATCGTGGTAAGTCATTGGTTTCGGCTGACATTTGTAGATTTTTGGCAGTCGTCTGGAAGTTTGACTGACAACCAGTCTTTCCAAGGTATCGTAGTCACCAGTAGACACTGGGTTGTGGAGATCAGATAGGCAGTCGCTCTATGTCAAATACTGGTATCCAGCTGCATCTGGGTAGATTGGAAGCTGAGCCCAACATAGTTGAGAAAGGACTAGGCACATGATGATGAGTTTCTGTTGGTAAGTTTGTTTGATAAGATTTAGGAGGATATAAAAAAAAGGCCCTAAGTTATCATTATTTATTAGGATTATTATCTTGTTACTGTATTTTTATTTTCATACAATTATAGTATATTTAAGTAGCTCGTGGCTAAATAAATACAGCCGCACAGGCCGAGCTTCCGGGTTAAGCCGCGCTTGCCGAAGTTGGTCTCTTCCGTGCTTCGGAAAGCACGTACAGCCGTTGGTCTCGGCTGTCATTTATAGATATTTGACAGTCGTTACTGTAAGTTAGAAGCTCTAAAGTCTGTCAACCAGTCTCACCATGGGGTATCGTATTACCCAGTTACTGGGTTGTGGAGGTCCGACAGGCAGTCGCTCCATGTAAAATACTGATAACTGCATCTGGATTGACTGGAAGCCGACCCCAATATAGTTGGGAAAAGGCCAGGCAGATGATGATGATTATTAAAGTATATTTATGAGCGTGGTATCCAAGGTATCAAGTGTCAGAAAAGCGTGCATTACTTCACAATATGTTGCCGTTACAGCATCTTAGTTGCATAGTGTGTCCTTTTCGGGCGTCCCCTCTCGGTGACATTCCGGGGGCAAATGCCTTATCAGTTTTATACTAATTGAAACCAGCATTCAATAACAGTTGCAAATATTGCAATACTATTGTTTGTGACAGGAACGATTATATTCATTTAAAATAATCGTGTTGAAAACTACCTCTAATTTTATTTGTTTTGATATTCGTGTTTCGTAATTATATTTTGTAAAATGAATTTAAATGCTTTAAATATTAAAGTTCCAGTTTGAACAATTAGGCTTTTGTTTTATAGCTCAATGTTTAAATCGCCAGATTTCGGGCTTTTATTTCAAAATTTCTTGCTTATAAAGGTCAATAATATCGAATACATTGGCCAATATTCATTCATAATATCCTTGCTGAAAAACCTACTGAAAATTCATAGTATCAGTTTTCGACATATTGTCTTGAGTAAATACAAAATGATGATTAGATATTAGATGATTATATACAAATCAATATACGTGTTGCAATGTTAATTAAACGTAGACAGAAGAACCCGACAAATTTTCACCACAATCTTATCAACAGTGTGGCAACGTACAGAATAAACATATACATACATTATTTTTATTATTTCACAAATAACAATACGCCAAAATATTCGCAGACGCACGTACGCCAAACTATTATACAATACACCGCAAAATGCCGGCAAAATACCGGATTACTGCCAAAATCGACGCCCCGTCAACCAGACGTTCAGAAATTCAACGCCAGTCGAAGTTTGACATTGTTAAGTCACAGGAAATTTCGGAATAGTTCCCAAATCTGGAACTGCCAAAGAACTAACGAGTTGCCAAATTCTAGCTAAGCACGTGAGCTAAACGGTAATATCAAGGTTATATTGGAAATTACTATGCAGTTCAACTACTTATGATACCCGTAGTTAATGACGCTATATTGTGACGTCATACATCGCATATTAACACGATTTCAAATAAACAATTTGTCATAAGAAAATAATTATACTTTTATATGTCCTACCCGCATTATTGTCAATAAACGCTTCTTATGATTTACTGACTGTTATTTTTCTAATACATTATGTGTGTTATCGACTTAACTTATCGAAATACATTTTTGGATCTCGTTACGAATATTTAATTTGATGAACCGATTTTTATGTTTTTAACTAGGTTTGACTTTCCTACCTGCCATTTTTACTAGCAGTCTATTCGTCCAGAAATTCGCTTTGGCGCTCCTTGGGGGAGGCTTGGCTTGTCCAGCAGTGGATTGTTATAGGCTGAAATGATTATGTCGATGATTCGTCCAGATATTGGGCTCATATCGTGTACTAATAACCGTTATATTCTATGGTAAAATTCTAGAATTCAACATAATTAAAAATTAGTTATTCCTGGTTCTTTCGCTACCTAATTTCTTCATCTCGTCTATCAACTAACTTACCTTGCAAGTTGCAGAAAACTAGGTTTGTCCTCGAAAATTATTATACAATATGCAACGTTTTCATATTTTATAACAAAAGTAACATTCAATGCACGCCAACAAATCTGTCAAAGAGCTTTCATAATCGTTTGTGTGTGTTTCAGGAGCTTTTTAAAGTGTTACATACTTTTCTATTGCCAGTATTAAAACAAAACGCATGTGTTAGCAGGTTAAAATAATAACAGATACTGAAATAAAGTCTTTCCATGATCACCCGATTTGCCTTTTGCGCATTTTCAAACGATCGCTAAAGGTTAAGATCGAGATGTCAGTCCCAAACAAAATAATTTATCAATATTTTACTGTCTACAAAATTCAAAACTTTCAATGGACTGCGAATATTTCAGCACCTTTTAAAATATTCAAAAGCACAGTCTAAAAGTCGCCGCACGTACTCTGTAATGTTTTAGTCAAAATCAATAGTATGAAACGCGAACTCTTTTTCAATTTCATCTCGAAGTGAAGTATGGCAGTTTTGTAACTTTTCACTAGAACTCCGCCGTGTTCTAAAATTTATGCTCGAATCCTTT
The DNA here is from genome assembly GCA_943136025.2 of Agrotis puta. Classification (NCBI taxonomy): domain Eukaryota; kingdom Metazoa; phylum Arthropoda; class Insecta; order Lepidoptera; family Noctuidae; genus Agrotis; species Agrotis puta. The sequence continues at coordinate 10,268,909 of OW964186.2, read as the reverse complement.
TTACTTTCATTTTGACTTTAGTCTGTTGACCTACAACGTTAGGTTGGCCAACATTGATCGCGACAACCGCTCGCGGTCGGATGAGAACGAAAGAAAAGACTGGAGGGAAGTTCATAGAAGACTTGGAGACCTTTAAATCCTCTTTTATATCACAACTGCTGGAATTATCAGTGTAGCACGTAGGGAACGCCGTGAAACTGGAAACATTCGAGTTGGCATTAGTGTTACGACCGCCGCGCGTACTTGTCGCGTTCTGGCTTTTCGCTCAAACAATAAAATTATAAGCGATACGTTTATAAATAGCCGTTTCGGTCTCGCGGGCGAGTGTCGAGAGGGAGCTGCGTAGTTCTGCTCTGGAGGTCTGGAGGCGTGTGGTGCGCAGGCGCTGTCACTCGAGACTGCTCACAGGTACACCTGTCTCACCTAACGCAATGTCATTATCACTATCATAATAGATAACAAAGCTCAAAACTCACCGGCCATTCACCGCTGTGTCGTTGGCACGGAAAAAACTCGAGTTAATCTCGAAAACACGAGTTAATTTTCGCTGTTAAAATGTAGGAAGTAATTATGGAGTGGGAAATATGTTAACGAGTGGGGAAGTGGGGAACTGGTGACTGGTGGGTTCAGAGAAAACAGTGTTTGTTTAACTTGCAACGATTGAGCTTTGTGTTTAATTTAAACTGTCAACTCTTTATCTAGGTAATGTTTTAACCTTTTAACGTGTAGTTTATTAAGTTACGTGACTGGATACAGTTTTTGTTGGTTATTTTTAAGGTTTTTTTTTGTGAAAACGTCCAGTGAATGTTGTATTTCATTGGCATAAGAAGTCTTATCTAATTTTGAAACTGTTCAAGGTTAAATTGTTTTAATAACATTTTCAACCGGTGAAATTGTGATTTTATTTTTAAATCTATTCTAAAAACGGTATTAATTTTAAGATAAATTTATTTTTGTAATACAAAAACTATTTCATATTCTCTAAAAATAATTTAATTACCTCGATTGACCTATTAATTATAGAAATTTTAAGTTTTCCAAGTTCAAAAGGCCAAACATTCAAGAAAATTCTTCAACTAATATAATTATACAGTGTTATTCGTTAGTTACGAGAAATGATAGGATATTTTTAATAGTTAGCGTGGGAGGAGACATTTTGTAACATTTTCCGTTGGCGCACTACATTCTATATCAAATCTATTTCTATTCTGAACATAAATCTTTCTGGCTCAATGAGCTTCTCGCTTTTAAAAACAAAATGTTTATAATTTTAATATGACAGCTTGTATGATGGACAGTGATATTTTTGAATCAGATAAACAGTTAAAACTTCAAAGTTCATTAATTGACTGTTAGTTAAGTTGCAACAGATGTTGCAACAGAAAGGAGATCAGATATCTGAGTCGTGTTAACGGATTTATTTTGTATCAGTTACTTAACTAATGTTACTAAAAACAAACATTTCATAGAAACCACATTTGACGACGTCGTTTCGCGCAGTGGCAGAGTGATCGACTGCTACGCTGTAACGTGGGTTCGATTTCATTTGTAACAAATATTTTTATAACCTACAAGTAGTTGTCCCGGGTCTGGGTGTTTGTGTACGTGAGTTTCAATGTTTGTAAACGCATCCATGATACAGGATAAATTCCTAGAATGGGTCAACGGTTTAAAGGAAATCATTGTCGACCCCACCATTAAAATATATCATTTTCAGGACGATTAGAATTACTTCTAGTTCTGTCATACATTAAACATACCTACAAAAATCTCATAAAAACACTAGTCTAGGTCAACCAAACATTAATGAATTATCCATGAATCAAACCCACGACCCTGGACACTGAAGGTCGTCCCCAACTACTGGATATCCGACAGTTATAAAACTTTTCGGATATTTAGATGATCCGGTTAGGGTTGCCTCACGTCTGAAATTTTAGCTTCTATCCATGGAAGTAGGCAGAAACTATAGTACGCCACTTGCTATGATCCTTACATACTTTGTTTTCGCTTCCTCCACGTTCATACATCCAGGTCATACCAGAATGCCGTTAGCAATAACTACGTATTTAGAAACTATTTTACTTTATAAAGTTTTATTTTATTAATAAACAAAAAAAGGAGTAAACGGTACTGTGCGTTTGATAGGAAAGAATGGAAGAAAAAAACTTGTTGCGCGCATCACAGGTAAAATGGGATAAGGGCAGGAAGACGACAATATTTATTTCAATATAAATAATTTATACCATATAATTCGAAAACATGAAATATTTCGGAGTTTTCATTATATGTCTGTTTTTTATTCCGGCGACTTAGAGTTGGGTGGGAACCCTAATCCCGCCAGTTATATCAAAAATATTTTTAACCCGTTTTATGTAGTTTTCAGCCTTGCATTTCGACGTGTATGATATCATGTATTATTGAGACGCTAATAGGTTACGTCTTCGTCTGAAAATGAATGAATGGATCCTTTGAAATGCAGTTTTTTTTTCAGAATATGTGCTAAAACTTCTATAAACTTGTTTTTAAGCCTGCTTTTTTCTTTCTCATAGCTGTGTTAAGACAAAGTTGACTACTTAATACGTCTTTTTTTAGCGTGGTAAAACCCTCCCACCCAGGAGCAGGGTGGGAGGGACTGTCAGACTTGTACTGACTAAAATCCACGGTGTCCTTCAAAAGCCTTCATGTTCCGGGGTCACGGTAGCTTAGTGCTGCGATCCTGGCAGGCCGTGGCCCTCTAAGGGGGGGGGCCTCGTCATTGTGCTGACATCCTTTAAGCGCGCGTGGAACACAACGCAATGTAGGCTATTTTTAGTGAATTTTCAACTTTATGCTCTAAACATAATAGTTGAATATCTATTGTGTACAGCGCGCTTGGCTGCGTTCTTAGAGTATTGCTGTTCTCTTAGCCCCTTCGCACAAAAGGCGACGCAAATCTCCGACACCTTATGACTTTACCATCCATTAACGCGTGTCTGTGTATGAACCTCTAATGATTTGTATTGCGATGGAATACAAATAATATCGCCTGGATACCAAAGTCCTAAGGCATCGAAAACTTGGCATTGTTTACGAAGGGGCTTACTATTACGAATTTCTGAAGGAAAATTTGCTAAGATTAATATCAATGTATCTGCAACCTGTTAAATCTTATTTAAACACTTCAAGATGCACATGTTGTTTGACTGTTCAATTTTTGTTTATATCCTTGGAGTGTAATAGAAAAATACAGTTTTTCGGCTCAATGCCATGAACTAAACAGAGAATGATCTCACCGCGTGGTTGCTGTGCTAACAATATTCCTAAACTTTGTTTTCACAATTTGTGGATTATTTATTTTTTGGAAAAACCAGACTTTGTGATGGTGCAATAAACAGGTTAAGGTCATATGAGACTAGCTGTTGCTAGCGGTTTTACACGCGTGTATCTTGAAAATTATTTCACAGATACGGTTGGTTCAGTGGATAAGCGATCGGCTGCTGCGTAGCGTGTCGCGGATTCGATCCCCGCACGGAACAAATATTTGTATGATCTACAAGTTGTTTGGCAGTATTTGTGTTTCCGATTTTTAAACGTAACACGTAAATTTGTAACAAAAAACAACATCCATCTATCTATCAATACATATCAGTTAGATAAGAATATAGACAAGTTGATAACTTAGTAATTATTACATTTACGGGGGCTCTTAGAAGGCCAAAGTCTGCCGCGGCCGCGGGACTATCTTATCAGATAGTCCCGCGAGTCAGATGCACTGTGGATTTTAGTCACCTTCCTCCCGTCCTGCTCTGGGTGGGAGGATATTTTTGGTGATTTGACCACATAAAAAAGTAATGAAAATAATTATTACATTTATTATAGTATGTAATTACTAAGTTATCAACGAGTAATACAGAAACATACAGGGGCTTTATCATAAGATTTCCGTATTTTATCGTGCAGCATCCTTAAATAATTATAACTTTAATTGTACGGAAAATGAAAAAGCCCCTCTTGTGTCCCTTACGAATGAGGAAATTTTCTATGAAATTAACGTCAAAGTCTCCGTTCCCCCCGAAAAACGTGAAAACTCGTGATAAACCCTTAGATAGAGTAGAGTACGTTGATAGTAAAGATAACTTTTTTTTTTTTTATCGTGGTAAAATCATCAAATGAGTCCTCCCACCCAGGGCAGGGCGGGAGGGACGGTCAGACTTGTACTGACTAAAATCCACGGTGTCCTTCACTAGTGTTACGTACCGGGGTCACGGTAATCTGTGAGTCCCGCGACCCCGGCAGGCTTTGGCCCTCTACAGGCCCCGTCACTATGCTGACACTCCTTGAGGCACGCGTGGAAGACAACGCGCCGTCGACCAACGTTAGATTGGTTAGGACCGAACTGTCATAAAGAACATTATGTAGATTCCTATCTCAAATTTCCATTTGCTATGCAAATAGATACTTCCTCATCGGCATATATCTCAGTTTTGCACACGTATTCAATCACAATAAAACTAGTCCGCATTGCCAAAAGTCTTACTAGTAAATCAACATTAGGGAACCGATTGCATGAAGATTTATAACTGATCTATCGCTACATCGCTACTTTTCAATCTGGTTACGTCACAAAACTAGTGTGGTTTTAGTTGAATGAGAAATGGTTTCAAACGAGAATTCGTTTTGTTTTCGTCTAGAAGCTAGAAAGTTTCGGGTAAAGATATAACCGCATAATCCTTGTCTGGGCATCACTAGAAGGGAGATGGGTAGACAATAGACCTTTTTGTTTTTAAACAAGGTAAATCCGTGTTACGTTTTAAAATTAGATGGATTTAAAAAAGCTTTGTCTACTGTCCTTGAGCCAGGTATTAAGATTCTTAAACAATTAGTAGAGGCACGTGTATAATTATAATTGTCTTTAGAATGAAGTTATTAGAAAATAGATTGTCTTAGGAAATGTTCTTGTTAGTTTTCTTAATTAAATACTTAATTTTATTGAAATCTTGCCTAATTTTGGCTTTTTGAGACAATGATCTGATCATCTTCCTCAGGAATATATTTTTAGATGTTCTCTCGAATTTAAACGTAGTTTAGCAGAAAGGACTCAAGCCACAAAGTATGCATCGCTTGTTTTAAGGAGTCGGTAAAAAATATCCGTGTTCTTTTTTGAACTTACTCTTGTTTACTAATTGATGATGAAATTTTTTTTAGAAGAAGTACTATACGCCAGGATTTCTTTGGTACAAACGTATTGTATATTGCTAAGTGACACTTTTACACCCCTTTCGGATCTAAAACGGCCACTTAGCAAAATCCTAAATGATTCACTTCATGAATAAATAGCCAATGATAGAGCTGGAAATACACGCAGTGAATGATTGGGAGTATTGCTTAAAGTGGCCGTTTTAGACCAGGAGATCATCCTTGACCACAATGTGGCTTTTTGCTAAACTACGGCCATTTATTCTTGAGTATATAATTATGTATTTTTGCTAAAACGTTACACGAGGACCATAATAGTTATTAAAACAAATAGTGCCTCAATACGCAGATTCGTGGTTCTGGCCATTTTCCTAATGGCCTTTTAGAAGCAGTTTCCTAAAATAAGAGCCAAGCATACATGGCGGATTACAGCAGATGTATGGACATAAAATCTTGTTCATAATTGCTTTACACCACAGCAATTTTAGTAGGTGTCAGAATACGATGTTCAAGTACAAGAGTTTGGCATAAATATGAAATAGTTAATCGTTTGTAAAATACGTAAGTTTACTGTATAAATAAATTGAAAATCTTTATAGTCCTTCAGTTATGCCTTTGTCAAACAGACAGGCGAAACCGAAGCGTTTCCGAAGCGATACCGAACCGAAGCGAGACGTCAGTCCGATAGTTCTGTCACGCTATCGGATCGGTTTCGCTTTTCTATGTGACTGGATTCAAACAATTTCATAGATTACAAATAAAAAAGCCTCGCTTCGCATTCGTCACGCCAGTCTGTTTGACAAAGGCTTTAGAGTATTGATTTTTAAATCAATGTATATTGAAAAATAAAATAAAACGCTTCGAAATTTGGGAGTGGGGGCTTGTGATATCATAACGCCTGTAATACTGTGATTTTTAAAAACGTTATATCTTAGTCAATTTTGGTTTACGTAACAAAAGAAAATACGAGTCAAATATTTTTTGATAATCTATTTGCCAACATTGAAGCCTTTGTCAAACAGACAGGCGTCGCGAATGCGAAGCGTGACGTTTTTATTTGTAATGTATGGAATTGCTTGAATCCAGTCACAGAACAGCGAAAGCGATCCGATAGCGTGACAGAACTATTGGACTGACGCGGACGTCTCGCTTCGGTTCGGTATCGCTTCGGAAACGCTTCGCTTTCGCCAGTCTGTTTGACAAAGGCATGAAAGCATAATGTAAATTAATCTAGAAATAAATGACTGTCGTTTTAAGACGTAAAGGAATAATGGAACTTAAGATAACATTTCGTGTGCCGTCATTTAAATGTCAGAAAATACTAATTATTGCAACGAGTTTGTCAAAGAGAATGATATCATCATTCATCGAACATCTGTCATAACTGTGAACGTTATCAATACTCTAATCAGATAATGAACCTATTGTCCAATCTGTAATTAATTGCCCTTTGTTACTGGTAGACCAATATCACACCTTCCGTAGTACAATTAAGACAGTGGATCAATGACTCTTGGGCACTTGAATCATTTATGTTAAAGGCTATATATTGACACAAAGCACACATAAACAAGCAAGCAAGCGCAGCGTAGGACGTCCACCAACAAAATGGACAGACGACCTTGTAAAGGTCGCCGGAAGACACTGGATGCATAATCAAAAACATTAAGGGTGAAGAAACATATCGTGAGAATCCTACAACCAAAAATTCGAAGACATGTAACAACTACCAACCCGCACTGAGCCCGAATGGTGAACTAAAGCTCACTAGTTCTCACAGATACGAGGCTTGTGCAAAGTGTTATGCATTCAAACTCACACGTATTTTAGATGAGGGCAGGCCCTATATAGGTACAAAACGCCATCTACATTTTTTAAATTGCACTTTACTCTTAAACAAAAAGGAGTCGCATAAGCGGCCACATTTGCACATACGTAAACATCTACACTTCATAAAAAAAATGTTCAATAAGTAGTATTAACAACTTCAGTTTATAATAAACCTTAACTCACACATACAGTTTAATTACCATTGCAAAAAAACAGTACAAAAGTACTAATTCTAATGATGCTTAAGGTCTATGCAACAAGGATTCTAAATACCGTCACAAAAGCGTTTGGGGCGTTATTTTTCGGGCCGTTTTTGAAGCGCTCATCAGCAATCTAGTACTATTATTGATCGAAGACTTTACTAGTAATCAGCTACTCCAGTATCATGTGTGGGTTGTAAAAACTTTTAAACTCATACACAAATATTTGTCTCTTTTAGGAACGGAACCCGTGACACGCGACGCTTTGTCCTCATTCATAGATGTACAAATATCTGTTAATACAACAAAAATATCACCGGGGTATTAAACCTTTAGGGCTAAAATAGCTTTAGCTAGGTTCTCTACGTCACAACATCAAAGGTGTCGCGTCTACGTGTACTATAAATCTTCGATGACGTCACGTGCGCCGGCGCCGCCAGACAGGTGAACTTCGCTACGTCACACGCCGTCTGAATGATACTCACCGGGGTATCACATTTATTGTTGTTTTTATTTATCTACGCTTTCTTGCCACCTGTTTACTATATTTCTTCATATTTGTCACGTTGTTTCTTTTGTGTTTATGTAGCTGCAAATGTGTTTATCACTACAGAATAACTGAGATTACAAATCGTCTGAGAAACATTATGAGTACTTATAGCCAATTAGCTGTAGGAGCTTTGAATCAATATATAATGAATTAATTCATAAGTAGGTTTTTTTTTATCGTGGTAAAATCATTAAATGAGTCCTCCCACCCAGGGCAAAGCGGGAGGGACTGTCAGACTCGTACTGACTAAAATCCACGGTGTCCTTCAATAGCCCTTTACGTTCCGGGGTCACGGTAATTCGTACAGTCCCGCGACCAGATTCATAAGTAGGTGCTCTAAAAATTTCGCATAAACTGTATGCTACGCTTATATTTTTCAAGGATTACTTGTAAAAATGCACAAGCAGCTATGAACTCGGAAGCAATACATTTTGAGTTCAAATAATTCAATGTATGGTTTCTTGCCAGTCTTCTTTAAGCTACCAAATATATAACACATTTAAGTTTAAAAGCAGAATATAACCCTAAAACTGTTTCGGAAATTAGTGTTATTAGCCCACAAGATTGGGTTCATCAGTATTAATTTAAATGAGTTCTATTAAACTTTGGCTGGCCTCCAACGAATTCCCTCCTCTCTAGTTTTTATTGATATATTTTTCGTTGAAGCATCTCTGATTATTATTCTTACTGTGTTGATGGTTAATCTGCTAGAAAAACTACGAAAATGGATTGTACGCAGCTGTTTTTCATTGAGCGAAATATGATCTGTGATTGTCTGTAATGTTTTCTTTTGAGATGAATTTTGTGTAGTTTCCGCGGTTTATTTTTATCTTTGTTGTTGGGTTTGTATAAAATAGCGTTCATTTTTATTTTTGACTCGTCTTTAGCCCTAAAAAGTTTGTTGTAAGGAAGTTGTCTTGCGATTGTTTTCTGTAAAGAAAGAAGAATGGTAGAAGAAAAAAAAAAGATTGAAGTAAGAGAATTGTAAACGCATAAAGTATCCAATAACAATCAGAAGTTTCCAAAAAGTCTTCAATATTAGTTAGAAGAGAATTTTCAAATAAAATAAGTTACTAATCTATTGTGTTTATGTCTCTTTGTTTCTTTTTGTGTGTGATATTTAAACATTTTTTTTGGGTGTATTAAATCATCAAATTAGTACTGGGTGGAGTGGAAGAACTAACTAAAAACCACCCTGTTCCTTCACATTCCCTTTGCTTTGCTTCGCCGCGGAATTATGCGTTGGCAGAGTCATTACATGTTGTCCATTTCATACACCTTACCAGTAGGTTTGTAGCAGAACAATTTCCCTTTAAACAAAAATTCTCAGTTAATAATTCCAAGAAAACTTCAAACTAAAATCTAGAACATCTACGTTTACAAATTAAACAAAGTTTGCTTGTAAGAACCATGCAGTCTTCACCTCGTAATATATCTCAAGTTATAACGTTATCAGAATTATGTTGAGCAACAAAACAGTGTGTTTTATCTCACATCACGGCCGCGGATCTTGTGTAAGTTTTCGTACCATTTCTGCAAAGATTTAAACCTATGGAAGTGCTCTCACCGTACAAATTGAGCAACGAGCTTTGCTACAAGCTCAAGTGTGTCTTGTAACAGATTGTACAAATAAAACAAGTAGAAGACGTTCTTTAAGCTAATCAAGCTAAATGCTTAATTAGCTAATTGTCATTAACATGTGTCGACTCCTTGCTGGTGCGGCTGCTGCAAGTGCTGAAAACCTCAAACGGCGTTAATACAATGGCTTGATTAGCAGCTATGTATTTGAGCCGTTTGGGGTTGCACACTAAGGACATAGGGTCCGAGTGCTTGCCAAGTTTCTAAAGAACTTGCTAAACGTATAGTCGTCTCTTCGCATGACCAGAGGGTTGGCCTATTTCTTGGTCAAAGAATTAGTATTGCCATCCAACGTGGCAATGCTGAAAGCGTTCTGTGCACTTATCCCGTTGACAGCTATGTGGATGAATTTTTTGATGATCTTTGTTAGTTATTTAAACTTTTATTAGGTTAGTTAATTCAGTATTTAAATAAATTTAGATATTCATTTTAATAATTAGCTAATGAAGTAAATATCACTAATAACCAGGACAGTACCCGACTGGTGATGTTACTCTCTCAAAGAATCAGCACAACGTGCTGTCGCTTAGTCTCGTCCCAAATCATGTTGCGAGTGTCATTGCAAGTTCCGAGTTTGCGCAAAAGGCAACAGGTTAGTTTTTTATTAGCCAATTAAGTCTACAATCTCTTCTACTTCAACCAAGGGTCCCCACCCCGAGTAGAATATTTTCTTTCAGTCTCTCTTTTTTTTAAAAACGTTGCCCCACACTAGGATTTTTTCCTGTATCGTGGATAAATATATATAAACACACATACACAAACGCCCGGAACAACTACTTGTAGATCATACAAATATTTGTTCCGTCCGGGAATCGAACCCGCGACATGCCTAGAATGGACTAATTTTGATAATATTCCCACTTCAAAAAAGGTTGCCTAAAAGATATTGGCACTACATTACGATTTTCAGTATGTATGAGCAAGATAGTAGGTACTATTCAAATATCAACGTCACCAAAATAGCACATTTTGATATGGTTCGGTACGGCGAATCTAACAATTTAAATCTTTGGACGATCTCTCTTCCTAGTTTGTTTTTAGTTTAAACTTAGTTTGCTTCAACTGAAGTTTAGCTTACTGCTTTTTCATATTTGTTACGTTGTTTGTTCTGCGTTTATGTAGCTTCGTTGTTACTGTGAATCTGATGTTTATAACAACAGAATTGTGCTATCCTTGTTTTTTTCTTGTATGACGTTTCACACAAGAATATTTTTATTACTATGTTATGAATATTATAAGGCCATTTTGTAGAATTCACTAAGGTTTTTTTCTGTGCTCCATCATTATAATCTAGATCTCTTCAAGATTCGATTGAATCGAATTTTTTTGGCATGTCACTTCACCAGAGGCCACATAATCGTTGCACAACCATACAGAGGTTTATCACAAGATTTTATTTACAGCGTACTTGAAGTATTTACTGCGTTTATTGCAAGGAAAATTGAAATAGCGCCTCTAGCATACGAATGCGGAACTATTTTTTTTCATTAAATAAACGACAAAGTTCCAGTTTACGTCACAAACACGTGGAACGACATGTTAGGACAGACAGGTCTTGAGGTAGGATAAAAAAGGGTGAATCTTTAGTCCTTTATCTACGATGACCTTTTTGGGCCCTGACCTCTTTTCTACGAACTTGATGAATCTCTACTCGACAAGGTGAACGACACATTTTACATTGACCCTGGTTATAGAATTAGATTTGTTAGGCATGAGAATAATTAAAGGCAAAAGCTTAATGTATTGCGGATTAACATTGTTTTAGTAATCAGGTTAACGTTGCCCTATTAAATTTTATTTTGTACACTGGCGATATATGTGTAGATTTTGGTGATTCTGAAACTGCATCATTCTACCGCGCGTTTGGGCGGAGCAGCGAATTACGTAGCATTGTCTTGTATTTTAATGCCTTAACACATTAAATGACCACCGCATGAACGCGCGGACAAGCGTCACTCACCGCGTCTCCGCGCGGCCCACCGCCTATTCATTTTCTTCATCGGCTGGATAACTGCTTTAAAGGTGTACTGCCTATACGCCTTACTAAAACATAACCATTTTCAGAAAACATAACTTATGTATAGTGAATCCCTTTATCAATTTCCCCACATTCAAACAAAATTACCAACGTTACCGCAAAAGATATCGCCAACACAATGTTCTACAAATTTCTCGTCCTAAATTCTTAGTCCTTTCATCCTGGGCCTACCTTTGTACGTAATAACATAAATAGTATAAATACCTTTCGACCCAATAATACCGTACGGGGACGAATAGGACCCGCCATCAATCATACTGTGTTATCTTTAAGTTTGAGCTCTGTACACATAAGGACGTCCACAGACATCCGATTGTAATGGTCAATGGTTGCTTTGAAGTTAGTCGCAAAAGGCTAATTTACTCAAAAAAAAAATTATTAGCGCCAAAGAAAGATTATCAAAAAAAACTTGACCCGTATTTTTTCTTTTGCTACATAAACCAAAATTGACGAAGATACAACGCTTCTAAAATTCACAAAACGTTACTCGGTCGGTACAACTTTACAAGCGTTATGACGTCACTAGCCCCCACTCCCGAATTTAGAAGCGTTTTATCTTTGTGAATATTCACTGATTTGAAAAAACAGAAAGAACGTGTCCATTATTTTTATGCAGTAAAATACCCTATTATAAGAATTGAGCTGCGTTTTTATAAGTATATTTGCATGTTATTTTGTTTTTTTTTGCTGTAGCCAGCCAAAAAGTAGTATCATCGCCAAAAGTATTATCGTCTGAATGAATTGGATTTATGCAGGCAGCCTTTGTTTTAAAGCTGTTCAAATTAAAGTTGGGTTGAAAAACAGCGAAATCTTTGAGCTTCTCAGTTTTTCTGTTTGCTTTGAAAAATTCTGGTTTCTAGGAGATGTAATGGTTGCTCAGTGAGACTATTTGTAATATAATTATTATGTAGCCCTAAATATTAGAGCAACGAAATAGAATTAAGACGATTGGTAAAATTATTTTAATAGCGCCAGTCGATCGTCGTCGAATGAAAGTTCGATATATAGTGTGTCATAACTAGGATGTCTTTTTGATAATCCCTTTAATTGACCCCGGAACCGCACCGCACCGTGCCAAAATAAGTCTGTCCTGCTCTAATTCTACTGTTTGCGATATATTTGTTTCATATCTTTTGATTTCAAGTTGCCAGATTTGATAAATTCCGTTAGATTATTTTTCATGGAACAAATAAAAATAGAAAAATTTAAGAGTAGTTATCGGACCGATAAACAGCTAGACATTGATAAATGTCAGACAGTTATTTAACATTCATTTAAGGACCAAAAAACCAGACCTAAGTGTCACTAGAAAAACCGGGGTCGCGGGACTTACCCATTACCGTAACCCCGGTACGTAAAGGGCTAGTGAAGGACACCGTGGATTTTAGTCAGTACAAGTCTGACAGTCCCTCCCGCCCTGCCCTGGGTGGGAGGACTCATTTGATGATTTTACCACGAAAAAAAAAGTGTCACTAGATTTGCGGGCAACGAGTAATGGGCGACTCGCTGTCCGGCAATGGACCATGCCCGGGTCGACGGCGCGTTGTATTCCACGCGCGCCTCAAGGAGTGTCAGCATAGTGACGAGGCCCCCTGTAGAGGGCCAAAGCCTGCTGGGGTCGCGGGACTCATGAATTACCGTAACCCCGGTACGTAAAGGGCTATTGAAGGACACCGTGGATTTTAGTCAGTACAAGCCTGACAGTCCCTCCCGCCCTGCCCTGGGTGGGAGGACTCATTTGATGATTTTACCACGCTAAAAAAAAAGTCACTAGATAGCCTGGATATTTTTGATAAATTTATTTACTTTAATATCTTATTTTCTATCGATCGAGAACGATAACCGGCGTCTGTTGATTACTCTTACCATAAAACATTTACGTCGGTCAAAAGTCGGCCGTCTAGAGACGTCCTAAGATTCCTCATACTGAATGGAGAATGGCAACATAGGTAGATCTGGCAGAGAGCCAAGCCGTAGGTGGTAAAAGGTGTTTTACAGGTGACGCCTGTCGCCTGCCAAGCGGCGATGGTAATGAACTTAGAGAGTGCGTCCACCTCTACAGATTTTACTTTTTACCAGACTAGAGTTCCGTGTTTGCGTTCGGGAGAATTCGGGTTTTAGTAACGACATTTCGGATTTTAATGAGGTTGTTCGGTGGTTTTCTTTTTTTGAAAGCAGTGAACTTATTGCGTATGAGTCATTGTGTAGCTTTATCATCTTTGATACTATTAGATACTAGCTGTTTCCACCTGGCTTCTAATTAGTGTAACTCTAATATCCTACGGAAAAGTTATAGCAGGATAATAGGCATCCTAGGTCCTAGGTTCCATCCCTATCTATGACCTAAATTGTATTAAGATCGATTAAGTCATTCTGATGTTATGGAGTAACAAACATCCATTTATACATCTATTCATCCAAATTTTCCTATTTATAAGAATTGTGTTCGTCTGTCATGAGTGCGTTTATAAACATTTTAACTCACATACAAAAAATTGAACTTGTTAACACATACGACATTTTCTAATTTTTCTTTTACACAAAACAGACCTGCTTTTGGCCGCCACTAAAACGATCGCATATTAATGGGTTTTATAATATTGAATATCAACACGTTATTTTATTTTAGATAATATTGTTTTACGACGAACGCGAAAGTAAATTGTGTTCAACTTTCATCTTTGAATATTCAAGGAAACTAGTAAAACGTTTAACATAAACACAATGTAAAAATGTTTCGTTAAAACTAGGTCTTTGTTAAAATAAACTTTTTACTGAAATAGTTAACAAACAAAGCTGAAAGATAAACACTGAATATCTAAAAATAAGTTTTCTTGTTTGACAAGTAAAAAACATAACCATCCTTCTGTCGCATTTGGGTAAAAATTTACGTAGGAGAACTGTGGATAAGACGGGGACGCGAGGTATAATTTACTTATTTATTTATTTCATTAACACATACAATTGCTATTACAGGTAATACCCAAGCTAACAATAATGGGGACACACACTTAACACAACATTAACGTAGCGCAAGCGCCATCAGGACGTCATTTGCAAGCGGCTATTAGCATATGGCGTCCTGTTGGCGCTAGCACTACGTTAGTATTGTGTTAAGTTTTCCTTAAGCGTGTAAATTCCCATTTACCTCGCGTTCACGTCTTATACACTGTTTCCCTACTAAGTTCTGATCATCATCATAAAAGCCGCAGGACGTGCTCTGCTGAACATAGGTCATCTCCTATAGACTTCCAATAGGACTGGTTGGAAGCGACTTGCATCCAGCGTGATCGCGTGGCCTTCATCAGATCGTCTGTCCATTAGTTTTTAATTCGTGACAAAGTTTCATGAGTCTTCAAAAACTAAAATACACCAGTAGGTCCTGTTTCCGGGGTCGCGGGACCAACGGATTACCGTGACCCCGGTTCGAAAAGGGCTATTGAAGGACACCGTGGATTTTAGTCAGTACAAGTCTGACAGTCCCTCCCGCCCTGCCCTGGGTGGGAGGACTCATTTGATGATTTTACCACGATAAAAAAAAAGTAGGTCCTGTTTAACGACAGTAGCAAGTAACTTTCCTTGAACTACCGCCTTTTCAGACGAAAGAAAGATTTCTATCTTTAAAAGTATTACTAACCAGGAAAACATGCATTTATATTTTTGTAATAACTCATCATGGAAGCTCTGAAAACGTAAAAACTATGTCAAACTGTGAATCACTACACCACATTCCAGTAATGACTAAATTACCAAAAAACTTATTTTCTATTCAATGACACATCTTTCAGGATTGTTGACTGGCCGACAGATTAGTGAAAACTAGGGCTATGTACGGAACAACATCAATCATGGTTATTTAAAACAGTAATGAGTAATTGGCTATTTGACAGTAGCTATAAATTACAAATTTAAATAGTCCGACATTTAGAGTTTTAAAAAATAACGGACACGTATTTTTTCTTTTGTAAATCGATGAATATTCACCAAAATACAACGCATAAAAACTCGATAGTAGTGGCTCGTGACGTCAAAACTCAGTAGAAATTGTACTGAATTGTGACGTATTGCCAATTTTGAAAGCATCGTATCTCCGTCAATTTTGGTTTACGAAACAAAAGAAAAAATACGGGTCGAATATTTTTTGATAACCTTAAGTAACGGACTAATTATAATTTTTCAGTCAAATAGCCAATTCTAAGTAAAATCTTCGTGGATTTGTCCTAAATTGAATAGTTGATTGATGTTTGTCATCGACTAGGGAAAGCTGACCTACTTAATTGTTCTTTGATCGCTCTTTCATTTTTGTTTTTGCTTTACAATTTTTTTTTATCGTGGTAAAATCATCAAACGAGTCCTCCCACCCAGGGCAGAACGGGAGAGACTGTCAGACTCGTACTGACTTAAATCCACGGTGTCCTTCAATAGCCCTTTATGTTCCGGGGTCACGGTAATTCGTACAGACCCGCGACCCCGGCAGGCTTTGGCCCTCTAGAGGGGGGCTCCGAGGGCTCTAGAGGGGGCTCCGAGGGCTCTAGAGGGGGTTGATTACCTTTTTTTCTTTTAATGGCTTATATTATCAAGGGAAGTAAAGCCTTTGTCAAACAGACAGGCGATAGCGAACCGGACCGAGTTCGAAGCGATAACGAACCGATACGAGACGTAAAAATGGGTGCAGCGAACCGAGGCGTGGCAGTTGTATTAGGTGGCTTTTTATGAACGACGTCAAACAGAGCAAATACGCCTTCGCCACGTCTTCGCATCGGTTCGGTCACGCTATCGGATTGCTTTCGCTTTTCTATGTGACTGGATTCAAACAATTCCATACATTACAAATAAAAACGCCTCGCTTCGCGTTTGCCACGCCTGTCTGTTTGACAACAACTTGTATCAAGCTACTCATACGCGCGTCTTTTGTTTCAACGCGCGGCAACATAATTCATTTGTTTTTTAATCGAACTACACTAGCGAGCAATGTATGGAATCACTTGGAATTGATCCGGGATAGCTCCTTAAATAATGGCGTAATTTGAATGAATTTGGCATCAATTTAAAGTTAACAGTTAAATCATTAATCAAACGGTTTAAGTTAATAACTTACTAACTACAGAATCGAACTAGAGTAAGCGATTCCATGCTTTTACTCGCGAGTGTAGTTGCATCTTTTGCATATCAATCGGGTACACTGTCTGCAACCATTACCTTACCTACACTGTCGGCCAAATGTGTGGCGTTAAAGACATGTTACCCACAGCCCATTATTGTCACAGTCGAGTTATGATACGGCAGTTACTATACTCATAAATGTTCCAATGACGTATGGAGGTTCTCACTGTGTTGATGGCCGTGCCAAATATTAGACACTATGTTTAACGTTGAACGCACGTATATAATTGTCAAACTATTAAAACTTTAGAGTTATGGTTTTGAGAGTAAAGGTTTCAGCCAAGATTGAAACTAATATCAGCTTGTTATACTGTGTTGAATACCCGTTCAGTATACAGCATACGGGGAGTCCTCGCATGCGAGATAACAACCAATGAAAGTCACAAGTCGATACGTGTTCGTTACACCGTCTGCGGTGATTTCTCGTTTGCTTTATACCCATCGTGTTATCGACCAATGAAATTCATCGGTCGATATACAGCATACGGGTCTGCCACTCTTGTCTATAAATGGCGACGAACATGGAAGTTTTCCTACACCCCGCATTCGGGCCCTATCAACTAATGAAAAAGGTTCCCGAATGCGGGCCCTGTGACATGCGTTACAGAAATCTCTTGCATCCCGCATGCGGGCAACAACAACTAATGAAAATGCGCCATAAGTGCTGAAGGTCCATTTTCCGTTGATTCCTGTTCTATTAGTAACATAACACAGTGTCCTGTTTACAGTACATTTAAAACCTCCTCTTGATTCGTTTACAAGAGATCCATCAACTATTCTCTCATCCATCAACGGATGTCAAACTGAAACCTAATTGAGTCCAGAAGCTATTTCATGGAAGTGCACCTATTTTACATTGTTTTGTTGCCTTGTTTCATGACATCGTTATGATTTAAATGTATATTTATAATGTTTAATGGGTATTTTAAACATTTATACACATTAACACCTGTGTCGCGTATCGTAAAGCTTTTTTGAGGATAGAAAAATTGAGCTCCGAGTGGGACTCAAACCCGCATCTTTCTAGATCAGTACTCCAACATTTTTCTTTCCTCAAAAAAGCTTTTTTGTGATGCAGGTTGTGAAGTAAATTAAGCAGAAACGAAGTTTTGATGGGAATAATTAGTTTCTCGTTCGCACACTAGAGGCACTTTTTCATTTTTCGTACAATAGACGCCGTAAATACTTTAACTACTCTATATGTAAAATACGGAAATCTTGTGCTAAGACCTCTGGTCTGGTCGCAGGACTCACCTGGTCGCGGGATTCACGAATTACCGTGACTCCGGTACGTAATGGGGTATTGAAGGACACTGTGGATTTTAGTCAGTACGAGTCTGACAGTCCCTCCCGCTCTACCCTGGGTGGGAGGACTCATGTGATGATTTTACCACGTAAAAAAAGACTTCTGGTCTCTTTTAGTGCTACTAAAACACAACATACCTGTAATTTGTATGGTGTGCATAATAAAATGTTCAATTTACACTGGCGAGCAAAAGTATGGAATCACTTACTCCAATTCCGCGCGATCTTGAGTACTTAATCACTAGTTGAGAATAATAAAAATTATACCATTTTAAAGGTTTAACTGTTAACTTTAGATTGATTTCAAATCCATTCAAATCACACCATTATTTAAGGAGCTATCCCGGATCTATTCCAAGTAAGTGATTCCATCTGACGGGGCCCCCTTAGAGGGCCAAAGCCTGCTAGGGTCGCGGGAATGTCTCATCAGATAACCCATGAACGTAAAGGGCTATTGAAGGATCACAGTGGATTTTAGTCAGTACGAGTCTGATAATCCCTCCTGCCTCGCCCGGGGTGGGAGGACTCATTTGATAATTTTACGACGATAAAAAAATAAAAGTGAAGATTCCGTACTTTTTCTCGCTAGAGTATTATATTAATAGTTAGATTACATTTAGTATACACAAACCGAGTTTGTTATAAGACTGAATACGAGTAGACTAAATAAGTTACATCACAAGTGATTGGTCAGAGTTGCATCTGATGGTAACCAGACAAAAATGTAATAGAAATGGATGTATGGATGGATTTTTGTTACTCAATCACGTCAGAACCGCTGAACGAATAGTCTGAAGTTATACATAAGAATAAGAAATATATTTGGATAAACATTTGTGTAAACATATTGAATTCAATAAAGCCTTTGTCAAACAGACAGGCGAAAGCGAAGCGTTTCCGAGGCGATACCGAACCGAAGCGAGACGCCAGTCCGATAGTCCTGTCACACTATCGGATCCCTTTTGCTATTCTATGTGACTGGATTCAAATAATAAATAATAAAATAATAAATAAATATTCCACAACTATCACACAACGCCATCTAGTCCCAAGCTAAGCAGAGCTTGTGTTATGGGTACTAGACAACTGATAAACATACTTATACAGGGTGTCCCAAAACTCAACGTCAAGCCGAAACGGGGTGACAGGATTGATCATAACCATCACGAGAAAAATCTGAAAAAAAATCTATCCCATGCAGTTTGTAAATTATGGGCATTTTAAGAAAAACCTAGAAATTTGATCAAACTGTACCATTTTTCGGTTATTGTGGTTATTCTTTTTTATTTTTGTTCATTTGAACTTTGGAAACGTAATCCTAAATAACATTTCTAGAATCCCAATAAAAAATAATGACACAATTGCCTCAAGTTTCCGAGAATTGAGACTATTTGTTAAACTACGAATTTAAAATTTTCTAGATTCGTCGACTTTGACAGGCCCTCCTATAAAAAAAATGTACTAGAGTGCCTTGGCAAGTGGCATTAAAAGTTG
Organism: Agrotis puta; assembly: GCA_943136025.2. Lineage (NCBI taxonomy): Eukaryota > Metazoa > Arthropoda > Insecta > Lepidoptera > Noctuidae > Agrotis > Agrotis puta. The sequence continues at coordinate 10,249,513 of OW964186.2, read as the reverse complement.
GCGCATTTAATCAGAATTCTAAAATGGTACAATACTTGTTAGTTCCATACAATAGAAAAGAGTAAAAAAATTAAAACCTCAAGTAACCCGATTTTTGCTATCACATTTTACTCAGTTAAAATGTTTTTAATTCGCACAAGCTCTAGGTAGGTTCTTAATTTTAAGACAAAATGATGAGAGAGATGGATAATGGGTATGGGTACGCATTTCGCAGTGCAAGTAAGAGATTTCCTTGACCAGGAATATCCGGGAAGGTGGATTGGACGTTCAGGCACTATCTTGTGGCCCGCCCGTTCACCAGATTTAAATCCCCTGGATTTTTTCTATTGGGGAGTTCTCAAAGAAAAAGTTTACTCAAAGCCCATTGATCACGTAGCCGACCTGCGTGAACGCATTTCTCAAGCAGCTGAGGCGATCAACTCTCGAAGATATGCCCGACTTATAAGTAGATCTTTTTTAAGAAGATGTAGGGCTTGTATTGAGGCTGATGGTAAACAATTTGAACATTTATTGTAATAAAAATGTTTTTTCTCTATCTGACTTTTAGTCCAACAAACCTAATTATTTTACTAACTTTTTTTCACTTTGGTAAAAGTGGCGTCACTATCTGTCTCGCTCACTCATGACAAACATACCCATTATCCATCTCTCTCATCATTCTGTCTTAAAATTAAGAACCTACCTACAGCTTGTGCGAATTAAAAACATTTTAACTGAGTAAAATGTGATAGCAAAAATCGGGTTACTTGAGGTTTTAATTTTTTTACTCTTTTCTATTGTATGGAACTAACAAGTATTGTACCATTTTAGAATTCTGATTAAATGCGCCAACTTTTAATGCCACTTGCCAAGGCACTCTAGTACATTTTTTTTATAGGAGGGCCTGTCAAAGTCGACGAATCTAGAAAATTTTAAATTCGTAGTTTAACAAATAGTCTCAATTCTCGGAAACTTGAGGCAATTGTGTCATTATTTTTTATTGGGATTCTAGAAATGTTATTTAGGATTACGTTTCCAAAGTTCAAATGAACAAAAATAAAAAAGAATAACCACAATAACCGAAAAATGGTACAGTTTGATCACATTTCTAGGTTTTTCTTAAAATGCCCATAATTTTCAAACTGCACGGGATAGATTTTTTTTCAGATTTTTCTCGTGATGGTTATGATCAATCCTGTCACCCCGTTTCGGCTTGACGTTGAGTTTTGGGACACCCTGTATATTTCTAAATACATACATATCATAGATAAATTACACCCAGACACAGAGCAAATGATCGTGCTCATCACTCAAACATTTGTCCTGGGTGGGAATCGAACCCACGACCTCCGGCATAGCAGTCAGGGTCACTAACCACTAGACCAACAGGCCTGTCAAACAATTCCATACATTACAAATAAAAACGTCACGCTTCGCATTCACCACGCCAGTCTGTTTGACAAAGGCTTAAAAGTGGCTCACGACATGTGTGCAATTTGTCATAGCGTGCAAATAACTTAAAATCTTTTATTCATTTTTTTACATTTCATTTTCATTTTTCAATAACTCTCATAAAAGATAGATAAGCTCGCCTTTGTGAATATAATTTTAAGTTTAGTTTTATTGTAAATTTTGTGCACAATAAAGAATATATAAAACAAAAAAATATATCTAAAAAATAGTGGCTCACCGGTATAGGGAACAGGGTCCAAGCTACCGGCGACGGCGCGGCGGTGGTCAGGGTTCTAAGGGAAGGAACCGAACGCGCGTCGTATCCAGAAGAACTGTTTACTGAATCAGGTCCTATTACAATTACTTAGTTTTTATTGAATCAATCATTTCCAAAATTTAACTAGTCTAATACATAAAATATGAGTCAACAATTAATTTATTTTACATTCAATCTTTCGATTACAGTGCAAGCTTATAGTATACTAATGCATGAAGTACACTTTCTATGTCCTTAATTAGTTGCTTTGTACAGACGCTAGCTTATCAATCTATCGCAACATTATGTAAAGTATCCCATTTAAAATATGAAATGATAGAGATACTTATTTACAAGGTGATGCGTAGGAAATGTATCTTAGTACCTGTACCTGGCCTAATTATTGATTTTGATTTAAGAAACAAAAAGAAAACGAATTACTTTTTTTATTTTATTTAATTTAGGTTCGTGTTTGACCACTATTTCGATTATACTGATGGTAAGCGATGATGTGGTCGATGTTGAAGCACGCTTGCCTAGAAGTAAACTAGAAGTGATTTATTTTTTCCAAAACAATAACGTAGAAACAACTTTTTTTTTTATCTCGTGGTAAAATCATAAATGAGTCCTCCTACCCAGGGCAGGGCGGGAAGGACTGTCAGACTTGTACTGACTAAAATCCACGGTTTCCTTCAATAGCCCTTTACGTACCGGGGTCACGGTAATTCATTAGTCCCGCGACTCCGGCAAACTTTGGCCCTCTACAGGCCCCGTCACTATGCTGACACTCCTTGAGGCGCGCGTGGAACACAACGCGCCGTCGACACACGTAGAAACACCTTTGAAACAAAATAATTACACCGTTCAATTTTAAAACAACCCGAGTAAATTTAATAGTCACATTTGACGAGAAAATTTACAGCAAACCTTTTTGATCACCAAGTGCGTTAATTTTGACAAAATGATCTTATAATTTGAATTTCAAACGATGTGATCGCGGCTCGGAAATAATTCTAACGACCGATTTTACAAACAGGAATTAAAACACAATGAATAAATTAAAGATACAAAATTGCTATTAATCTTGTTTATGTAAATAAGTAATATATAACGTTTTACATTGCTTGGGACTTAGGTAAATGGTTTAGAAATAGGTCAGGGAACTTTGGGAGATGGAAAACTCATTGGGTTTGACGACATCGTCAAAGTTGAGACTGAAATTGTGGGGGCTAGTCTAGCCTTTTTTAATAGTCGATTTAATTAAAATAGCATATAAACCCGGTGGTCTCGGCTGTCATTTGCAGATCTTCGAAAGTTGTTACTAGCTCTAAAAAAGTCTGACAGCCAGTCTTACCATGGGATATCGTATTACCCAGTTACTGGGTTGTGGAGGTCTGATAGGCAGTCGCTCCATGTAGAATGCTGATATTCAGCTGCATCTGGTTCCACTGGAAGCCGACCCCAATATAGTTGGGAAAACGCTAGGCAGATGATGATGACTTTTTTTCTGACAGTGCGACTGAAGGTAAAGAAAAGAGTGGATACAATGTATCATTTTAGTTTAAAATGTCCATCGTGAAATGTAGTTAAATGAATATGACAGTTTGGTATCAGTTTCATTCTCCGTTAAAAATATGTGAATGCGATTTCTACAAACTAATTTTGCGTCGTGCACTTTTACACATCTGTAGTGCTATTCTTTAAGCATAGAATCAGCCTCAGCACTGCCTTACAGAAACTTTTTTTTTGCAGCTGTAGTTTCAACGCTGGGGCAGCACTGCAAACAATTCTCTAAGCTTAGGATAGTATGGTTTTTTATTCTTTATGCATTCATGCATTTTTTTCGTGAAAAATATTTAAATCTGGGAATAAAACCGAGTTTTGATCTTTAAAGATTGCATGGAAAATCTCTGAAGTATGACATGCAGTGTCATGTGTATCAAAAATTATCTTAAAATTCAAATTAATCAAATAAAAAAAGAATGTAATGTAAGAATCTGGCCAGAGAATCGGGTTCAAGGCCTGTAGTTCCGCACAGCTTATTGCCACTAAACCAATGAAGCAATTCTAATAACAAGAATAGATTTCTTACCCAAACGTTGGCAGAGGTTCGTTAAATCACATTTAACGATTTAGTTCGTGACTGTACCGGTAGGGTTGACCGATACGAATAATAACCAAAAGTATTTTTTTTTGTTCATCCATTTAAACAATGTCCCACTGCTGGGCAAAGGCCTCCCCCAAGTGTTTTAAAATATTCTTGTCCAGCGCCACTTCCAACCAAAATTATGAACAACTTTTTTATATTAATTTTTGGGTTACGTTTAAAAAAAAAGAAACACTAGGATTTTTTCCTCTATCATGGGGTGTGTTTATAAACATAGAAACTCACATACACAAACACCCGGAAACACTGCTTGCAAAAAAAAAATTGTTCCGAGCGGGAATCGAACCGGCGACACGCTTCGCAGCAGTCCATCACTCAGTCACTACTCCAACCGTGCAAATCAAAGTGTCACCATATTGGCAAAGGTGTTTTTTTTTTTAACTGTTAACTTTAACAGTGGTTGAAAACAAAATTGTGTTGCAGATACAAATTATTGTATTACTTCCATAATATTAAATAAAGCTCAAAATCAAGTTCAAAAATAAAATAATTTGTTTGATGGGTAAACAACGGTAAATGAATGTTTGTTAAAAAAATCTAAACAAGAACATTATCAACTTCAAAGAATTTAAAAGAAAAATTCAGATTCAAACCAAACATTTTTAATAAACACATCAAACATTTAAAAAAAAACTGATGCGGGACATCCCTGACGAGTACATAGTCTGTCGGTACATTTCGTCGTGGCCTTCTGCCAAAGTTCCGAAATGATTCCTTCAAACACACTATCTGTGTGTTATGTCTATTGTACTCGATTGTACCGCGTTCGACAAGAATTTACACGCGTATTCATGTTTTTGGAAAAGTGTCAAATGATTGTATTTGTCGTAGTTGAGATATAGGTTTTTGATTTCTATGTTAAGAGTATATTATTAATATTCAGCCAGATATTTTCGCCGCTTGGCCAAGCAAAAACTTTTTTTTAAATTAGCCTGCATCGTCCCACTGCTGAGAAAACGCCTCCCCCAATTCCTTCCAGGAACTCTTTTCGTGGGCCACTTCGAACCAGTCCTCATGGTATGCGTCTAGGTCGTCTCTCCACCTTTTTCTGGGTCGGCCTCGGCGGCGCCTTCCATCTCCCGGCACCCATTGTGTGGAGATCTTTAAAAATTATTTATCAACCAAGAATTACCGTCTATATATTAATTATTTATTCAATGAGGTCAGCAAGTTTATAAAGTTAATTAACCTATAGGTATAAGTTAATTGTCGTTTGATTGCTTTTGTTTAAGTTAATTTATAATACTTATTCGGTTGGTAATAAATTTTCTTTGGCTATAATGGTTTTTTCAGTTAAGTGAAATTGATGATGACTGTAATTGGTCTCCATGAATGTAACAGATTCTCTTAAGAACTTCTTCTTTTTCAAAATCAAAACAAATATAAACTTGAAAAAAAATCCACTACAAAGATATCTGAATTAACCAAAATTTCTTTAACATCTCCTCTTTTTACCGAACAAGTGCGTCTCCCCGAATATTTTCTGGTTACATTGCGAAAAGTAACATAGTACATAGGTATTAAACATTACCCGGCTTCCCAAATCGTAAACCAAGTTACCCTTTGCCATGGGATTGCGGTATTCAATCTTGGGACGTTGCTATCATGTTTTATCTGAAGCGAGGGAGCGATCAAAACAAATGTTATAAGAAATATTGCTCCTGAATCCTGGGGAAGGGTCTTTAGAAATGGAATTCTGCTGTGTATTTAAGATGTGGTTGAAAAATATAGCAGCAGAGGTGTATCAATACTTCACCCACATTTTGTGAAGTCGGTGGTGGGGGCAGTCAGTGCGCGATGAGACAGATGTCAATTAGGGGGGGTAAAATCATCAAATGAGTCGGACTGTCAGACTCGTACTGACTAAAAACCACGGTGTCCTTCAATAGCCCAGGGTCACGGTAATTCGATAAGTCCCGCGATCCCGGCAGGCTTTGGCCCTCTAGAGGGTGGCCCCGTCATTATGCAGACACTCTTTGAGGCGCGCGTGGAACACAACGCGCCGTCGACCCGGGCATGGTCCATGGTCGGACAGCAAGTTGCCCATTACGCGCCGCCCGCATGCCCGCGCCTACGGTGGCCGGAGATCGTCTGCCGACGTCCGGAGTGAATACGTATAAAGACGTATAGTAATAGTTATCAAAATATTAAGTTGGCCAGAATTGGCATATCTTATTTATGAGATAATGTGGTCACAGAAGACGCTATAATTGGGCACACAGCGTATAGAGGGCGGATATAGATCTATCAAGAAATACCCAATATTAACATTTTGCCCGACCTGCGAGTTGAACCCAGGACCATGTTCAGAAGTCACGCTTGTGTGGTTTGCCACCTTTTTAATTTCATTTTCTTTATTCATAAAATCCGTCATAACAACCCACGTATGACCTCTTTCTTATATAAGTTTATAACTGGAAATAAATTATATTTATTACGCTGTTGACTTTCATAGTACTGCAAATCATTTTATAAAACGGTGCAGTATAAATGAATTGGTGATTATTTTTGCTATTGTGTTTTAACAGTCACGAAATAGTGGAATCGTTATTTATTTAAACTACATAAATTTTTAGGTGTTAATGTATAGACGGCGACAAAAGTAGGTAGGTGATTATTGAAATATTGTCTCTGACACAAATTATATCTATTTATCAGTTCTTACTTCATATTATTGGATACGGAGGGCTCATTCCAATCTCTATCGCCCGAAATTAATATTCTAATCCCGTTATTTCATTTCTGACGACTGTTTCTGGACATCTTAAAAACTCGGATAGGCAATTTCGGTCGTTGATTGGTTACAGACGAAGATCCAACCGAAGATAGCAACCGAGATAGTTTATTAATTTCCAGCCTTTATCTATAGATGCTCCAGACTAGAATTTCGTTGTAGAAATTTCGATTCTTCATCTTCATTATCCTGTCAGATGTAGGACGTCTACTGCTCAATATATGTCTCCCCTATAGATTTCCATTACCGACCGATTGGAAGTTTTAACCTTGCGCGATCTGGGATCTTCACCAGATAGTCTGTCAACTCCAGGTTCCACGCTGCGCTTTTCGGTGCGTGGTTTCCATTTTAGAACTTTACGGCCCCATAGGTCATCAGTTTAGCGTGCTATATGACTGGCCCACTCGGAGTGGGAAGTGGTCGTGAGCCGGCCACCGTAGGCGCGGGCATGCGAGCGGTGAGTAATGGGCGACTCGCTGGCCGACCATGGAGCATGCCCGGGTCAACGGCGCGTTGTGTTCCACGCGCGCCTCAAGGAGTGTCAGCATAGTGATGGGGCCCTCTGTAGAGGGCCAAAGCCTACCGGGGTCGCGGGACTCACGAATTACCGTGACTCCGGTACGTAAAGGGCTATTGAAGGACACCGTGGATTTTAGTCAGTACGAGTCTGACAGTCTCTAACGCTCTGCCCTGGGTAGGAGGACTCATATAATGATTTTACCACGTTAAAAAAAAATGACTTGCCCACTGCCACTATAACTTGTCGGCAACTGTGGTTCGTCTACGAATCTCTCCATTTCTGATTCGATCACGCAGAGAGACTCCGAACATAGAAGGTTCGATTTCATCCCATCAAAGCCAGTTAAAGTTCGATCTCAATATAGAAGGCTGTAGACATTTACGCGTTTAAGAGAACTTAGTTTTATTATACGCGTTTTTAAATGCAAACGGTAAAATTAGCAATAAGTTTACCTGTCTCGAATAATCCGATTAACTTATCGATATAGGATTAGCAGTAACTATTAAAATTACCATGAACGGCCACAGATTAAATCGGGGTTCAATTTAAAGGTTTTATTTATATTTGGTCGGCACACGCATTCATGTGTAATATTCAAAGTTTATTACTTATTTGTGTGATGGGTATGAGAACTCGTGATACGTAATCCGTGTACATAAATGTTTCATGTTGGTAAAAAATAAGTTAAAAATAACTAAAACCCGACTACGAAAAAATCGCGCACTGAAAAGTATAAAACAAGAACAAGCCGTGTATGCCACCTGCGGTTGTTTCACACAATCTTTATTGGCTAGGTGGCATACGACCACGGCTTGTTCTTGTTTTATACTTTTCAGTGCGCGATTTTTTCGTAGTCGGGTTTTAGTTATTTTTAACTTATTTTTTATTTACACTATTTTGGGGTTATATTATTCATAGTAATTTATGTTATATGTATAGTTTCTGAGTTGTGAATTTAAGATTTATCATTTGATTCCCATGTTGACACTGTTAAAAACAGAAAATTAGCTAGTAAAAGCTATATAATGTATATATATTTCAAATGTGCTAATCAAGCCCTTTAATTTGATACCCATGTCGATAATGTACGAAAAAATTTTTTTTTCGGTAACGACTTCTCATCCCCTAGAGGGCGCCATATTGAATTTGGTGACATGTCACCTACCCTATAACCAGCGGACAACTGAGACGCTTCTAACGAGACCTCATTTGTCATGTAATGATAAGTAGTTTAGAAGTTATGAGGGAACAAACAAACATACATACATACAAACATACATACATACATACATACATACATACATACAAACATACATACCGGTCAAAATCATAACCCTCCTTTTGGCTTTGCCGTAGTCGGGTAAAAATTGGATGAAAATTTGATTTTTTATTTGTGTGGAATTACTAGTCGCGATCTAAGAGCCATTTGTTATTAGATCAATAGTTAAACTAACTACCGTTAAAATTCGTGATATGGAATATTCTATTCTATTATCTTGCTCAAGCACTAGAATTGACCCAGGGTCGTGCAATTATGATCGGGGTCGCGGGACCAAGGGATTACCGTGACCCCGGTACGTAAAGGGCTATTGAAGGACACCGTGGATTTTAGTCAGTACAAGTCTAACAGTCCATCCTGCCCTGCCCTGGGTGGGAGGACTCATTTGATGATTTTACCACGAAAAAAAAAAATAGCACTAGAATTGATACAGAATAATTTAATAGCAATAATTCTACTGAAGTGGCATTTTTGGGCCCATTCTCTACATCAACTGCGATTCTTTCCCCTAATGATCGTCAGTTCGTCACAAATCTTGCATGGCCATCATATGACCTGACCAATGCCTGAATTTCATAACGAGTCTTCGATTAAATTATATTTCAGTGTACCATTCATAGATAAAAAAAATGTACATATATAACTTATAGAAGTGGTTTTACAAGCTATTTTACGAAAACATACTCGTATATAATTTCATCAGTCAAAACAACTTGATTTACTCCATCCAAATAACCTTAATAAAATATTTTATACCTAATACTTATCCACTCCACAAGAACTTTGCATTTTACGGAAATCAACTTCAAAAGCTGTACGAGAAATAATAAAAATCCAAAAACAAACAAAAGAGGGCGCCACTCTGATCGTATTATGCAGACACCACTCCCGGCAAAACTATCTTGTGAACAGAATTTGCCTTTCAAGCCAGAGAGATTTTTCCACAAGGCATGACATTATTTCATACAAGTTACTGCTCTCAGTCTATCCTCTACAAACAAGTTAATGTGCCTCAACGAAGGGTATTTCCTTGCAGTTTCTAAAGCTATATTTTATCAGCATTATCTTTTAAAAGCGGGGAAAAAAGAAAATGTGTTGTGAATCGCTCGCTTGCCCGTTGAGTTATAAGGCCATTCGCCCACGGCGAGATTATGAGTCCCGTAAACGCGTGTAAGCAACGCTGTTTAGTTGTATTGTAATGTGTGAGAGATTTTCTATTCATTTGTATAACATTTTAAGGCATAGTGTTATTATAGTTACCAAAAAATATGCCTAAACATAGTTGTTTTGGTTAAAGTTAAGGCAAAAAATACCGCGAGAGAAGCCAGGCAAGACGCGTGTCAACATGGCTACTGAATTAGTGCATACACGCAACTTTATTGACGACATTGAGGACCTAATTGGAAGACACCCAAAGTGTTTTGAATTCAGTTATTTCTGCATCGATGGTTAATTAAGAAACAGAGCAATAGCAGCGATACAGAATTCTGGTATCGCGAAAGAAATTAAACTGAGTATCACCCAGACATTATCGCGATAGCATCACAGCCATTTCGCGTTAGCATAGCTACGAAAATCGGTGCGAAAACTCGCTGTGGGCGAGGACTCTAAAATAGTGCAACGCGTTCTAGCATCACGATTTATGTGGATGGTCTGCGATCTATTTTTACGTTCTTTTTCTCGCGAAAAAATAGTTTATTATGACGTGTGCGCTTTCCATTCGGTTCTGTCCGCTCGTATGGAGATGTGATAAGCGCTTAAAGCGGGGTTAACGGACGTTATTTGGATTGTTGCCTAATGTTCTCTTGATGAGCGAGTTTAGTTTTTTGTTCTTGGTATCGACAGAGTGTTTGGGCTTTTCCTAATGCTAAACCATAAAGAGGAGTCGAATATATCGGAAATAGTTTTGTTAAAATAGTTTTTCATCTTAACATGGTTGGTGTGTCGTGTAAATAATACAATATTTGTATGATCTGCAAGTAGTTTTTCCGGGTCTGGGTGTTTGAGTATGTGAGTTTTTACATCTGTAAACGCAGTATAACACAAGAGAAATTCCTACTGAGTAGTAGTAGTAGAAAATTTAGATTACAAGGTACTAATTCTGGCAAATTGAACAAAACGTCATGTATGCGAAAATTATTGCACATAAAGTTGCAGTTTTCTTACAGTCAATCCAAACACATGACAATACTTCCTCCATTACCCGCCAACTCTATCAAGAAATAAAATCGAGCTATAATAAACCAGCAACAGCGTCGCAAACGTCTGCCATAGTAGTTCCGGTTGATCCGTGAAATCCGTAAGATCCAGGAGATCCGTATAACCTGATAGCCGGACAAACAGTTACGATGTGCGAACGAGGTTCATATTACGTCTAAATGTTATTGCACTGAATGGATCCGATTGTCCGGACCGGGCAAACGGTATTCGTCTTGATTTGTTGTCGACGGAGAATACGGTTGTTAGTGTCTTGTATGCGATTGACTGCTTAGCGATGTGTTTTAAAGCAAGGATTTTAATGGACTCTAAAAGCTTCTTAACATAATGGCTGTCATTCGTAGATCTTTGAAGCTTTTCTCAAACAGACAGGCGTGGCGAATATGATGCAGTTTAAGTCATAAAAACGCGAAAAGTCATGATAGTCTCTGGTCTTCAGCAGCATCTGGTTAGGCTGGAACTCGCCCCAATATAATAGGGAAAAGACTAAGAAGACGATGTCTCACAATCGCCACGATATCGGTGGGATTGGTTGTTTCATACATTTCTAGGGGAAATGAGCGAGTGCGAACGATATACCAGTATAGTGTCGTCTAATGTAAAAGCGCCCAATGCAATAAGAAAATGTGTGCCACAGTAAACATTCGAGAAATTGTAAACAGTTTCTGAGAAAATCAATGTTTATTTACAAGTTTTGTTATAATTATAACAATAATAGTTAGTCACCACATTCCTGTGTTAGTTAAGAATTTGTTCTGCAAGTACTAGCACTCCACCGCATCTTTGCCCGCGTAGCAGTATGAAAATAAATTAGAGCCTATGTTACTCGTTGTTACAGCTCGTGACTAAATATTCAAGTTTAATCCGCGCTTGTCGAGTTTGGTCTGTGGATAGAATATGGTTAGCCATTTCCCAATTATGTTAGGGTCAGCTTCCAGTAGAACCGAATGCAGCTGAATATCAGTATTTTACATGGAGCGACTGCCTAGAAGACTTCCACAACCCAGTAAAGTAGCCACGATACCCCATGGTAAGACTTTCGAGCTTCTGACTGCTGAACGGCTGATCTACAAATGACAGCTGGGACCAACGGTTTTACGTACTTTCCGAGACACGGAGGAAATGACTCGCTATGATAGGTGGTCAGCCATCCCATTCAACCTTGACGGCTGTTATTATTTAGCCACAAGCTCATTAACTGAAAAACGATACCTTTAATTCCAATTTCGTAACCCGAAGTTTATTTCATGAAAATTTCTACTTCTAATTGCGCGCCGAAATTAATTAAAGGTTCAGATTAGAACGTAATTGAGATGAAATAACTATGAAATAAGATTCAAGGGGCCTTTGGAAAATGCAAAGATTCGTTCCGAAGTTATTAAGTGACGATAAAAAGTAAATTTGGAGAATTTAGCGATTATTTTCATTGTAAATCGGGATTATGATTGTAAAGTTTAGTTCGTTTGCATTGCACAAAGGTTGATTAGTTAACGGTTGGTTTCGATTCACTGGATGTTTGGTCAGTCTTTGATTGTCCCACTGCTGGGATACAGGCCTCCACTCTGAGTGAGAAAGTGGGCTGTAATCTGCCACGCGGACCGAGATGCAGATTGGTAGTATGTTATGTTGGTAGATTGGTGGTATTGGTAGTAGGTAGTATGTTTGAGTTTTTGGTTGCTTTTCCTTTTTTTCAATTCCTTTTTTTTTATTTTGCCTCACACGTTGTGTTTTAAGAGCTATGGTGATGAGTTAAATTACACGAAGTGATGCACCTCGCTTCAAACCTTTCGAACTTAACGTTTCAAACCCATGATCTACAAGTAGTAAGTTGTGACCGATAGCACAGAGCTAACATTGTTCTCACTCATAATATAATTTATTTATATAAAAATGAATAACAATTGCTGTTCGTTAGTCTCGCTAAAACTCGAGAACGGCTGGACCGATTTGGTTAATTTTGGTAAGTACAGGGAAAGTTTAAAAGGTGAGTTAATATGATAAAAATATTAAGAATATAGTAAAAGCAACAATTTCGCTTTGATTATATAATGCAATTTCGTTATCCCTTAGAAACTATTCCTACCTGTCAAATATTTGACGTTCGTCCCGTCGTTCAGAAATCAATTAAAAAAAGACACTCAGAAATCAATTCTAAAGCGGTACGAAGTTTGCCAGGTCAGCAAGTAATCAATTAATGGTTAGGTGATCTTTACAAAAGATACTGAAAACAACAGACAAATGAGGTGGATGGATAATGTACATGATGTAGGTCGAATTACTTATACGTATAAAAAATCTTAATTTAATCGAGAACGTCCGTTGAATATAAAGTAAGTATTTACCTTTTGCAATACAATAATGTGGTTATTTCCTCATTCTTTTTAAAACCGGCGCAATTGTAAACTTATGTTTTCATAAAATTAATTTATCTTTTTTAATAATGAAAGAAAATCTGATCTGTTTCTGTTTATGCAGAAAAAGTAAACATTCTCGGAATAAAAGTCGAAAAACTTGAATTCTTCATTGCATCCTGTATTAATATTATGATAAGGCAACGAGTAATGTCTTGTAGCGAATATAATTTCAACACTTACATTATACACAACCCAGCTTGCATACCATGAGGTGGTGAGTTCTAAACCGTGCACCTAAAAAAAGGCCTGGTTACTATTGGCGGTTTAGTTACCTCTCTCTCCCTCTCTCTCGCTCTCACTCTTCCCATAGATGGCCACATCCTTACGTAAAAAAGAGAGAAGGTAACTTCATCATCTACCTAGCCTTTTCCCAACTATATTGGGGTCGGCTTCCAGTCGAACCTGATGCAGCTGAATATCAATTTTTTACATGGAGCGACTGTCTATCGGACCTCCACAACCCAGTAACCGGGCAATACGATACCCGAGATAGGTAAGACTGGTTGTCAGACTTTTAGAGCTTCTGACTAATAGTAACGACTGTCAAAGAGCTACAAATGACAGCTGGGACCAACGGCTTTTCATGCTTTCTGAGGTACGTAGGAAACTTGCTATGACAGATGGTCACGCATCCTCAGACCAATCTAGGCAATCGCGGCTTAACTCGGAAGATCGGCCTGTGTGGCTGTAATTATTTAGCCACGAGCTCCTTGAACAATATTTCAGTTTTTCAAAGTTCAGATTTAACATTGCAATCACTCGTGTATGTTATATCGGTACCTAAAGTCAGCCAACGATGAGTTTTCAAATTCAAACATTATCTAAAAATCAGTTACGTAATAGAAATTCGCGAAGATATACGTAATTCTGTGCTATTGTCGGCCATTAAAGACTAACATTAGACTGTATGTTAGTTTAATGCGCCAATCATTAAATACGGTTTGCTTACAGAAGCCGTCATCGATCGAATTAAATCGATAATGCTTACTTTAAATATGCGAAATAAAGATCATTATCATGTAAAAGTTTGAATCCGATGATATAGGATTTTGGAATTATGAACAATAGGATAAAACTGTTGCTGTTAGGTCCCTCGATCAGTTCAAAAGAGAAGGGAGGTACCTACCTCCGGTATTGCTATATTCTATGAAGAAAAGGCAGTTATTTCGGTCAATTTTTGCCCGAGAATGCATGACTGTAGATAACTGAAAAATACGATTACCCATATTCAGGATCGCTAATATTTCTACTTTTTTTTTTAACGACACAAAATCCTTCTATCCTTTGTCATCTTGTCTATTCTTTCGTCGACAAAACCCTATTATACAATATTATGCTACGTGGCTGGCCGAAAATTGCTGTCGGGTTTTTCTATATATTCTAAACCCGTGGATAATTTTAATATAATGATGCAGGATTTTTACTATAGTTCTTCTATTGCTCAGTAGATGTCGCTAGTTGTCTTTGTCTTGTCGACTTATATAAGTCTGCTTAAAGAATATAAAATGCCTAGTTTGTATTTATACAGCTGTATTACCTTTCGACGTTAAATAAAGGTGTTTTTCGATTGCTGTGACATTGAAGATGCTATATCATTTAAGAATTAACATTGTTTACAAGTTATTGTATATCAGCTATCTAAAACATTTCAATAATTGTTAGAATAAAGATGTGACAGGCTTGTTGGTCTAGTGGTTAGTGACCCTGACTGCTATGCCGGAGGTCGTGGGTTCGATTCCCACCCAGGACAAATGTTTGTGTGATGAGCACGATCATTTGTTCTGTGTCTGGGTGTAATTTATCTATAATATGTATGTATTTAAAAAATATATAAGTATGTTTATCTGTTGTCTAGTACCCATAACACAAGCTCTGCTTAGCTTGGGAGTAGATGGCGTTGTGTGATAGTTGTGGAATATTTATTTATTTATTTATTTATTAATAAAGTAAAAATGTACCTAATAACCGTACAGTTGCTAGTTTTAGGGTTGAAACGAGTAACATACAAATTAAATTATTATTCACCTGAGTATGCTGAGTAATAATTTGAATTTAATGAATAAAATCAATTTTAATTTTTTCAACTGAAATGTAGTTTAAAACGAGGTAACTATTTACGATATTTTCATATTTAAATGTAACAGTGAGGAAATATCGGAAACTTAAAACAAATAATGTATAATAAATATTCTTTAACATGTTCTAATGTTATTAGTAAATCATTTCGCGTTTTTTGCCATATTAAATAATTGAGAGGTTTAAAAAAAAAATTATATACTTTACAATCATCAACTATACTTAGGGTCAGCTTCCAGTCTACAAAAAGAAGCATCTGAAAATCAGTATTTTAAATACAGCGATTGCCTTCTGACCTTCAAATTTTTGATAAACAGTAATGACTGTCAAAGATCTGCAAATGACAGCCAGGACCAAAGGCTATTTAATTTTTTTTTTCTTCTACATTTACGAATTTTTATTTCAATTTACATTATTTATATTTTCCTAATTTAAATAAAATGAAACTACTAGCAAATAAAATTCGCGCATTGTAGGCAGATACTTAGTTATCAGGAGCGTAACTTGTAAATACTCGTATCTACTAAATATTTTACGACCAACATAATTCCTTTTAAGTTTGTTATACTAGCGTATGCCAAAAATCGTAGTTATTTTGCGTAGTTATTTGGTAGTAAATAAAAACATATTTTCTATTTATAATAGTTTAGGCAAACATTACATTTATGAAACATTTTCAAAGGCGTTGCTGATGGGTCGACGGCGCGTTGTGTTCCACGCGCGCCTCAAGGAGTGTCAGCATAGTGACGGGGCCTATAGAGGGCCAAAGCCTGCCGGGGTCGCGGGACTCACGAATTACCGTGACCCCGGAACGTAAAGAGCTATTGAAGGACACTGTGGATTTTAGTCAGTACGAGTCTGACAGTCCCTCCCGCTCTGCCCTGGGTGGGAGGACACATGTGATGATTTTACAACGAAAAAAAAGGCGTTGCTGATGATCTAAAAATTGTAAAACCTTTCTTTTGAGCTTCTCGCAGTTCGTTCAAAACAGGCATTTAATCAAATCGGTTCTTTAACCGTTTTACAAATTTTAATGTGTTTTAAATGTTTCTTTTACCATAAAACTTCGAGACCAATGCTCCATTACTTTTTTAATTTTATTACTCCCGTTTTGGATTTAGTACTATTTATTTTTAGTTAAAGAAGTCCATTGACAGACCTGACCCGAAGGATAAGAATAAATTTGATGGTTTTTAACCGACTTTAAAAAGGAAGAGGGTATATTCTTTTTTTAATATATGTACAAGATTTTAATTAAGGATTGAAAAACCGGCCCTAAGTGTCACTAGATGTTCGCGGGACTGTACGAATTACCGTGACCCCGGAACGTGAAGGGCTGTTGAAGGACACCGTGGAGTTTAGTCAGTACGAGTCTGACAAGGGCTCCCGCTCAGCCCTGGGTGGGAGGACGCATTTGATGATTTTACCACGATAAAAAAAAAATGTATGTACACCGATGACTCCGAGGTTTCTGGTTCGATTTGTGTAATTCTTTTTTTGTTCGATGCAGTATACCTGCCATTTGGTCCCATAAAAATATCATTCAGTTTGATTCAGTATTTTTTTTATTTTATGACCATTTTTCGCTTATTGTGTACATGGACGATGTTGTTACTGGTGCTTTGGATTACAATTTTCTATTGCACATGTAAGAAAATGATGTATATGACAAGAATTTGGACTTGACTTGGTAAAATAAAAAAAACTATTTTCCAACATTACTAATTCTATGGGCACAAAGGCGTTCATAAAGATCACTATGATATAATCTAGCAACCCTAAACTGGAAATATATTTAAATCCAGCACTAAAAAGCATCTTTATCTCCAACCCAGTTTTATCAAACAATCTTTATTTGTCGCCCACAAAACTGTCCAACAGTGGACTTAAACTGAATTAGTGTAAAAGTTATGCGAGACATTTGTTAAAACAAACATTTATTTTTAGAGAAAGAATACAGAGAAAATATGCTACTGTTTTCAGTTTATTATGTTGTTGTCCTATTTAGAGCGGATTAGGAAGAAATATATATTTTTCATGATATTTTTTGTAAATAGTTTTTTTTTCAATAACAAAAAAAAACGTTGTCCCGCAGGTACTAATTTCTCTTCTTCAGTAACTGAGTTTTAAAATACGTAAAACATGATTTCAAATCATCATGGCAATACATATACAGCCAGACCCTGAACAACTACTCGTAGGCCCTACAAATAGTGGTTTCGTATGAGAACTGAACCCACGACACGCCAAGCAGCAGTCAATCAACCAATACGCCAACCGAACATTTATGTCGTTTTTTATGGTATTAGTGAAAACACCATTGGTTCTATAAAACACATTCGTTTCATATTTTAATCAGAATTATTTAGGGGTTTTTTTTTATCGTGGTAAAATCATTAAATGAGTCCTCCCACCCAGGGCAGGGCGGGAGGGACTGTCAGACTTGTACTGACTAAAATCCACGGTGGCCTTCAATAGCCCTTTACGTACCGGGGTCACGGTAATTCGTTAGTCCCGCGACCCCGGGAATTATTTAGCTAGTATAAGAATGAAACATGTCAAGATGAATTGTTTATTTGTCTTCAAGTATTAATAAAAGTATTTTCTTTGTTTACAGAATGTCGTCCAAAGGAGAATCTGTGAAAACAGAAGTCAAAGTGAGTATTCAAAAAATAATTAGTTAACTTTAACACTCCTAAATTTAAAATAATTATTACTTAGTAATTATGTATAACAGATAATGAACTTACGATAAGACAGACATATACGTACGTATATAACTTAGTGAAATACGTACGCACAGACTTAGTAACTTGATTTTTTAATTAATTTACCAAACATACACTCTATATACAATTTTAAATAATGTACAGTCACCAGGAATTGAACCCCAACCTTCTACTATTGTGATAACGTTGAAAATTGTCAGATTGGTGTAGGTTAATCTGCTGTTGTCTGTTCGCTCTAAAACTCTACATCCTAAATATTAATAAATTAAAAAAAAAATTGTATATCATATATTGATGAATACAAAATTAACAAAAGGAAAATAAAAAAGTTACAGGAATCAAAATGTTACTATGAAAAATATTTATTTTTGCTTAGTGCTCCGTCATTCTTAGTTCAATATATATAAATATTTGTTTGACGGCTTCGTGAAAAGCCCTTATACCTTGAACCTTGTAGGTTTCATATCCATACCCAAATAATTCCTCCATCAAGAAACCAAACTTATAAATTATTTAAGCCAAACATTCAGGAGTCGACGACAGGTGTACCGCTGTTGCCGGGTTGAAGAACCCGGGTAAGGAAAAATGCCCATTTAGATTGAAAGGAAATAATGAAACTGTTCGACTATAAATCAAAATCAAATGTTTTTTACAAAGTATTTTTCAGATGAAATTCAAGGATTTTAGTGGTTGAAAACCACGTAAAAACTTGTGAAACTTGTGTCTGTTATTTAAAAGGTGACCTATTGGAGAAGTGATTCAAAATTTTGTGAAATATTCCTCCAAACAAAATTATCAAAATGGAAATTACTGACACTATTGAAAAAAAACTGGAAAAGTCTATTTGTGGTATTTAAAATGCATGAAAACCCCAAGAGTACATAAATAGCTACAAATTATTATTTAAACGTGTAAATATATAGAAAATATAAAGTACTATTAGATACCACGAGTTATCGACAGGTTACTGGCAATGTATTCTGTCAAGATTCCAACATTTTACTAATTACTCGTATTTTACTACTTGCGTAAGTACAAAGTAAAATAACCATAATATGCAACGTAGAATTTGTTATGTATATGTCTTTCTTTCAACACTCGGTATATTTTTTTTCGATTGGCCAGCGTCACTTTCAAATATTATTTTTGGGTACCGGTATAGTCGTGGTAGCGGGACCAAGGGATTACCGTGACCCTAATACGTAAAGGGCTAGTGAAGGACACCGTGGATTTTAGTCAGTACAAGTCTGACAGTCCCTGCCGCCCTGCCCTGGGTGGGAGGACTCATTTGATGATTTTACCACGACAAAAAAAAAAAAACCGGTATAGTCGTGACAACTCAAAAATACAAGAAAAGGATAAATGTCATCCGAATTGGTAGAAGAGACTATTACCATATTCTACAGATATTTTATAGACCACTCCACAGACAAATTACTGTGTCTACGTCGTAAATGGCGTTACGCGTCCCTAAAACTCAAAGAGCATTTGAAGTAACAGAGTGGATTTTTAGTCAGTAAGAGTTTGACTGTTCCGCTCCACCCAGGGAGTGAGGACTCGTTTCATGATTTAACAACTCAAAAAAAGCACAAGAGTCCTACAAAAGGTATTCTGGATTCACTATAAGCCGGCAATCTCATACAACCGCGGAGAAATCAGGCTCGGGACCAATGGCTTAACATGCTTCTCGAAGCATGGCATGCTCTGCTAGCAACTTAGGACAACTCACGACTGACGAATTCATGGAGTATTCCTTTATCTTAAAGTCTAAAATGATTTCGTAAAAGAAGAAACTGAATGGCTAACTGACTGATCAATCAACACACAGCTGAAATTGCTGAGTCTAGAAGCATGATTTGATAAAAAATGCGTAAAAGTTCATTAAATGCTGTCTGCACTAACAACAAATAAAAATAAAAACCTGAAGGGGTTTAAAATGGGATGAGCAGAAAGAGAATTAAAATTTCATCGTATTTACTATTATTAATATAATTGTTTTATTTTCAAGCCCTCTCTTTTTCATAATTGTTTTATTTTAACTCCTTCGGGGTAATTGAAATAAGCGTAAATATGATTTCTGGCGGGCAAAGTCGCAAGCGGAGTGCTAGTAGTATGTTTAATGCCATGCATCATGTTTGTGAAGTTTCAAAAAATAACTAAAAAGGCCCCATAGATCAAAATCAATAAACAACCATGAACAAATTCGCTGGATTGAAGATAAATTCCTTTATTGCCCGTGGTCCAACCCCGTGGTTCACCTAGGTGTACCACGGGAAATTATTTTTGCCCGTGGTTCACCTGAATGTCAATATGTTTTTATCGTAGTATTACGAAAGAAAAATAGTGATATTAAATTGTGAAGTCAGTGTGAAAATGTTGCAGTATTTTTATTTGTAGGATCCTCCATTGTAGCATATCTTAAAAAAAAAGAAAACTATTTATACACAGCCGTTTATTAAGTTCTGATTTATTATAGCCGTAAAGCAATTCAGTTGATTATTATAATTAAAACGGCTTACCTCACAAAAACAGATGTTTTGTCTTTGAACTTTTAATGAAAATATATTAATACTACTGCTATCATACATAAGACTTAGAAAAACATTGGACAGGCGATTAATGAAAAAATTATGAACATAAAGTTCATAATGTTTTTTAACCGAAATATTCTTTTGCATCAAATAGTAGAAGGCTGACACAGTTTTAACCAGGACAATAATTC
The DNA here is from genome assembly GCA_943136025.2 of Agrotis puta. Classification (NCBI taxonomy): domain Eukaryota; kingdom Metazoa; phylum Arthropoda; class Insecta; order Lepidoptera; family Noctuidae; genus Agrotis; species Agrotis puta. Next base: position 10,228,968 of record OW964186.2, on the reverse strand, counting down.
AGGGGTGCTAAGACAGGAAACCTCCACGTGCGCCCGTGGACTGGAGTTCCCCTTCGGATACGTCCGGGGGGAAGACCAGTTTTTCGGGCCGGTGCACCCTGGGATGCGGGCAAAAACTCTTTTAGGCACTGTCTGCCTAAGGGGTCTCTTTGCCCGTATGCGAATAGCCTGTCGGGTGGATGCTCCAACGCGTGTCCCTCTGAACAGCAGAGGGCACAGCGGCGGAGCGGGCTTGCGGACGGTGAGTAATGGGTAAGCTCGCCGTCCGACCAAGGACCAAGCCCGGGTTGGTGGCGCGTCGTGTTTCACGCGTCACCGACGGGGCCCCTTACGGGGCCAAATGCCTGCTGGGGTCGCGGCTTTTTTCTTAATCCAGGATACCGCGGCCCCGGAACGTAAAGGGCATCCGAAGAAACACGGGTGGATTTTAGTCAGTAAGAGTCTGACAGTCCCTTCCGCCCCGCCCAGGGCGGGAGGACTCATTTGATGATTTTGCCACCCTAAAAAAAAAAAAAAAAAGGACAATAATTCAGGTCGATAAAATTGTTTTAAACGCTTGCATTTAGGTCATTGTCTCACTAGCGACGAGATTTCAACACTTAGACGATTTTTACACAAACTGTGCAAAGAATATCTTTCTACTCGTTTTTATAGTTTTTTTCTTGACTTATTTTTGGCAAATGAAATATATGATTAATATTTCACGATATTTATTGCCTCTAAAAACAGAAATGAACGCCACGCAATTACATCCTAACATTTCTCAGAGCTGTTTGATCAGTATAATGAAGAAACATTTTGTTATCATTCTTGAAGTCTATTGTGTGTACGAATCAACCAAAGAATCCATTCAAATTGATAATGAAAATAATCTCCGTGCCAACAAATAACACCAAAGCGTACACAGAAACTGTGAATTCGCGACCTTGGATTAGCAAGTCTCACAACATTATTCTTCATTAAACCTATTACTTCACCAAGCTCAACTTAACGGCAGAACACTTAAAGCGAACAACTTTATTCCCAACACGAAAGTGCCAGCGAAAGCTTCGGATTTACAGCCCTTTTATTTGACAACTCTTTAAAAGACACTCAAATTGACTTTGTTTACGCTAACACACAGTCGTCCGTATCGAAACGACAGATGCAACCAGACATTACTGCCAACATCTGAGGTATGGCTGATCATTAAACAAATTCCACAAACAACATTTTATAGGCGATATTAAAACAACAAGACCCTATTTCGTTGCTGTTCACAATCTCAAGATCATGACATCTTCAAGAAATGCACCGAACGAAATATTGTAAATATCTAATAGATCCAACGTTCTGAACGTGTGAATAGCATTCGATTCAGTAGCAAATGTAAGCAATGTCGAACCAGAAAGTTTTGGTTTGGAGCCAACATTAATAGCGGGGTGATATTTGGACGAGCAACCGCTGTCGGCTGTAAATCTCGGGATAAAGCTGCATTTATATAAATATTTTAACTTTCAACATCAAAACTATAATCCGCCTAGAGAGACACGAGAAAAATGTAACAAGTTTCTTGTAAAACAAATTCAACACCCGCCTTGAATACTTGTAAAGATCAAGTACACTGGAATACAGAAATATAAAATCATCGCTTTATTTTAAACTTTTCTGAAACGCGGAAAACAGAAATAGAAAAATAGGACAATGTCATATAATAGCGGTGTTCGCAAAGGTGGATGAACTACGCGATGAAATGTAAAGCGGTGAGAATTCGGGCGCAAACCACGTAAGTGATCAGTTTGGTCTCGTGTTGCAATCGTAATGGTGCAAATAAGATGGACGGTAGCTGCATCACGGGTGAATAGAGGCGTCAGCTAGCAATAAATAATAATCGCGAAACTGTCGGAAGTATTATGGATGTTGTTTTGACGATTTGCTCAAGACAAACTGTAGACGAGGCGCTCGTTATTGGGGTCGGTACGAAAATACATGGCGGCGGCGGAGCATACGGCAGTAGGCGGCAGGCGGCGTACGCGCCGACCGCGCGCACCACCTCCCGGATTCAAATGTACCGGCTCGTTTACTACACCCGCGCTATATTTAACCGCTGCGACCAGATTAATATCTGCATGTTCCGTCACAAAAATAAGTGATCCGTCTCCTAAAAGTTGTGATGTGAAAATTGATCTACGAGTAGTGCGCTACATTCAGTGTCAGATATAAATGTGCTCGCTGGATAAACAAATACGCTCCCAGAACCATAATTCACTGCATCGCAGGAAGTAAATACATTTTGTGGTGAACATCAGACCTCGTGAGTACCTCGTATCTATTTTCTTCTGTTTTGTCAATTTGCCAAAACTCGTCCCGAGCTTTTAACGTTTCAAAATTATGTTACATATAATATCCCATCGTAAATTTTATGATATATGTCAATGGCTTTTGAGTAACGTAAGAAAACTTATTTCAGCGAGATGAATCCACCATCAGCGCTCAGCAGTGCGATGAGCCGGGACCGCAAGCCGTTCACCTATACCCCGGGTGGACTCGATCTCTCGGAGATTAAATCTGAGCGTATGGCGCAACGGTTAATGAGGAATGCAATGAATCAAGGGGTCCCTGAAACACCAGTGCATCCAATTCACTCGCAGCCGAACACAGCGGCTCCAGTAAAACTTCCGAACTTCAATTGTTTGCCAGTTCAAGTGTTCCCAACGTTTAACTTGCCAGCAAATCCGAAATCTTTGTTGCGAACAAGGAGTGATCCAAGAGAGACACCCGTTCAGAGAATTGTACCGTCGACTGTAAACAGCACAAGATTTGATAACAATAATGATACATTTAATAACAATAATAAAAAATATACGCCAGCGTACACGCAGGTAAACAATAACAGGCCTGTGTCTATGTATGAGTATACCGCTCCGCCTGCGCCTGTAAATACATACAGTTTACCAAGAACAAATTATGGCAGCGATTTATATACGACTCCAGTACTTCCGGAAATTAGTTATGAGGCCGAGTATTTCCGTGCCCCACCGAAAGTTTATAGTGCAACTGAACAGTTACCAAATTTCGAGATAAGTGACGAAAAAGATAAACTGTCTGTTAATAAAAGTGTTGATACAAGTGTAGATTCGACAATCAAATCGTTAAATGAAGTGACTTTTTCACCATTACCTACAGTACCTAAGACAGTAACTGGTCCAATTATTTTACCTTCATCATTAGTATCAAAAGTGACCCGTTCGACTACACCGCTAGCAAAGGAAGTGAATATTCCAACAATTGATCCTACACACACGTCAATAAATGATGTTACTACTCCAACTGTTTTGCCTTCGGCTATAGAACCAAAGGAAGAGCCTATATTGACTACTCTTCCTTCGCCGGTAGTAATACAGGAAGAGACTAATTCAGCTTCTGTTCCTACACCGGTAGAGGTACAGGAAGTGACTACTCCTACAATTACTCCTGAATCTGAATCAAACAATGAATTGAATATTCTAACTAATACTCCTACGCAAGAAGTTGCTAAAGACGTGATTATTCCAATGATTATTCCTACATCAGTATTAAATGAAGTGACTGTTCCAACAATATCTTCTACACCAATTTTAACAAAGCCTGTTGAAGAAAATGCGGGGACTGACAATGAACAGGTTCAATTAAAATTACTGTATACTTATTATGTCTATATTTATATGTCTGTTTACGTTGTCTGTTATACATACTTACTATACAACATTACGGAACTATAGAGAACATACTAACGAACACTCATTGTGAGTTTAAATGTTTTGTTATTCGTATGTAATTATATTTATTTATATTTGTACATATACACACAATAAATTTATTATATATTTATTTATTACTGCTTGTCTAATAAACGGTACTTAACATTTTGAGATTATAGAAACAATTCACACATTATAACTTTTTTTCATTTATTTTTCAGAGAGAAGTCAAAGTGGTAAAGAAACAAGTTAAGAAAGAAAATAAAGTAGAAGAACAAAATGGTAATCAAAATGGAGATGCAAACGTTGAGGCTGAAATGACTGTGAAATTGCCCACAAAGAAATCGGCAGCTAAAACTGAGACTCAAGTAGAAGTTGTTAAGAAAACTCTACCTGATGGATCGGTCGAGGAAGTGAAAACTACAATAACAAAAACGACTATTGATGGCAAGACAGAAATCAAAACAAAAACCGAAACAACAATAATTCCGAAGGAACCTGAATCTGAGGAGGAAGTTGAAGAAGAAGAAGAAGAGGAGGAAGAAGTTCAGGAAGAAAAGCCTGAGACAAAAACAATCACGAAAACTGTTGTAACACCTAAAGAAAACGGACAAGAAAGCAACGTTGTCAAAACCTCAGAAAGGTCTGAATCAACAACAACAACGACTAAGAAAGTAGTTGTAGTTCAAGACTCTCCTAAAGAAGAACAGTCTGTAGTAGAGGAACAAGAGGAACAAGAAGAGGAAGAAGAAGAGGAGGAAGTCGTCCAGGAAGCAGAACCGGTTACGGTAGTAGTTAAGAAGCCGGCGACACCAGAGCCAGTAGTTGAATCTAAACCCGTTGAAGAAGAGGAGGAGGAAGAGGAAGAGGAAGAGGAAGAACCTGAAGAAGAAGAAAAACCTGCACCAGTAGTTGTAAAGAAAGAAGTAGAACCAGAAGAGGAGGAAGTTGAAGAAGAGGAAGTAGTAGAAGTTAAAAAACAGGAAGTAAAAGCACCTCCACCTAAAGATGAGGAGGAAGAAGAAGAAGAAGAAGAGGAGGAGGAATATGAAGAGGCCGAGGAAAAAGAGGAAAGTAAAGTAGAAGTTAAAAAAGAGACTGAAGTAAAGGAAACCAAAGAAGTAGAAGAAGAAGAAGAAGCTGTTGAAGAAGAAGTAAAAGAAGAGAAAAAAGTAGTCGTTGAGAAACCCGCTGAAGAACCAAAAGAAACACCGAAAGAACCAGAAGAAAAGGTTATTAAAGTGGAAGTTGTGCCACCTGTAGAAGCGAAAGAAGAAAAACCAAAGGAATACCATATACCTATCAGGGAACCATCAGTTCCTCTTGAAAAAGTCGAAGATGTTGAAATCAAACCTATTGGAAGTTCACCAATCATTTCAAAAACGCACACAGAAAACACTGAAATTATAACAAAAACAATCGACCCCCAAGGTGGGCTCAGCAGACAAACAGAATACAACAAATACGAAAATATTGTTACAGTGAACCGTACTACGAAAATTCTTGATCATAATTACGAGAATTTGACTCAACAAGGTATTCCGACCGTCAAGACATATTTTCCGCCTCCTAGTATAGATAGAATTTCTACTTCACCTCTCCCTGCAAGGCCTTACCAGCCGGTATATCCTCCTGAACCAACTACTGAAAGACGTCACAGTCTCCTCCTAGATAGGCTTAGCGTGGAACGTCAAATGCCGACTGACATATATCAATATGGTACTCAGAACAATCAATCTTACGACCAGCAATATCAAGAACCAAGGGCTGAAGTTCTCACTGTGAGCAATGTGAAACCTAGTTCAATTAGCAAAGACCAGCAGTGGTACCAAAAATCGAACGAACAGAATATTGTCTATAATAATGTTTCGTCTACTCCAACTCCTTCTGGTCAGCCTTGGGCTCAGCCTAAGTCTCAACCTCAACCACAGCAGCAATATCAGCCGCAGTATCAACCCCAGCAGCAGTATCAGCCACCTCAGCAGCAATATCAACCATCGCCTACACCCCAACCCCAATATCAGTCTTCGACTCCCCAGCCCCAGTACCAGCCATCCCCAACTCCCCAACCGCAGTACCAACACTCATACTCAGAACCCGCCTCCGAAAGGGCACCGTCAAGCTACTCTACATACACACCTACACCTACATGGTTATCGAACACTGACTCACAACAGAACAACACACAATCCAACCAATACTCGACAGACAGCTACTCAAAATCTACACAGCAGTACTCTTCAAGTTACGTCCCTCCCCCATGGGAGCAAGATTCTAGCTACACATCCGTCAATAACACTTCACAAAAATACTATGCACCAGCTCCGCTGCCTGAAACTCAATCATACAATCCCGCTCCTACCCCTGGCTGGAAACCACCATCCGCTAAATACTCCAAAAACGCTCCAATCGCTTACATACCACCAGCACCCAATCAGTCCTTTGTAAGGTCTGCTTCTGTTTCTGAACCTCCCAGGACACCTGGACGTAAGACTTACTACAGCGAATATGAAAGACGGTACATCACTGTTCCGGAGTCTAATTACATCCCGACGGAGACCAAGTACCAGCCACAACCTGATCCGTCCCCTCAATACTACTACGACAACAATGAACCATCTGAAGAGGTTGAGCCTCAATGGCGTAGAGAGCTCAGAGAGTTCACTGAGAAGACTTCTCAGACTACGACTACAACAACAGAGCAGACAAGCGTGCAGCCTCCATGGGAAGCTGAGGTGAAGTATCCAAAGAATCCGTCCGTAGGGTATACGCCGACCCCGACTTGGAGTCAGACGTTAAGACCGCGTTCTTTCCGTGAGAGGAGTTTTGAATCTGAATATGTGTCGCAGGAATGGCCGAAGACTAACACTTTGGGTAGGGGCAGACCTCTGAGCACTCTGAGCAAGACTGCGGAGGCGCCAATTCCCGAGAGGACCCGAGGAGTATCAGTGGACCGGTACAACCCGGTCAGCTACCACTCGCCGTCGGAGCACCCGCCGGTGCAGGCGCATACGCTGACGACTCCGGTGCCGCATGGTGGCTACCACAACCCGAACGTGCCCGCGTATCATGCTCGTGCTTCAGCTGAACCAAGGTGAGTGAGACAGAATTTCCGCGATGTGTTTCGGTGGCCTTGATAATTTTTGGATTAGTGAAAAGACGTCATTTCGCACAAAATTTATGAAATTATTTTTGTGATTGTGTATTTTTATTAAAATTTTTCAGAAGTTGCTGACATTTTTACAAAACATTTCGTGACGAACAAGCATAAAGTCATATTTAAAACTCCAGATTTAGCAACTGAAGCTCCCAACATTCCTCTTAATGGTCATCATTGTTAAGCTGAAACTGAAACGTTTTCTCAAAATAACCTCGACGTTCGCTATTTTCAGAGAGCAACCAACTCCGTACCAACATCGTGTGTACCGGGAGTCCCGCGCCAGTCCCCTGCAATCCAGATCCTTCAAGTACCTGCAATGGATCACCGGCACTGAAAATTGAACCACTTAGGACTAACTTTTAATTTTAAGCCTCCTTATAAATATTAATTTAACTCGAAAGGTATAAACATCGTTTGTAAGAAATGTTCTATTTATGTAAATTGAGGAATGAAATGATGGCAGCTGTAGGTAGACTAAAGAAAGCCTTCTAGGTAATCCTAAAATTCTTTAATCCGAATTCATAGCGATTATCGACGAAGGGAATGTTTGTCGTGTACAGGTATCGAAACGAATCGATTGTGAGGTGTTGTAAATTGTAAGTTAGGTTCTTTTAAATATCTATCTTGTCTGTAATTAATTTTCACTTTCAAATAATGTAAATACAGTTTGCCACGGGCCTTGTTATACGTACTAAATGCATGTTTTCGAGTATTTATTTATTTCGTCATATTTTGGATCACTTTTGTATTGAGAATCTGCGCGATATTGTGATATATCTTATGTATTATTGATTGTTCTAACCTAGTCAATGGAGACATGAATGACGCTAGTCTTAGGTCTTTAACATAAAAAATACACCAATGCATTTCTGCTTCATTTTGTACTAATTAAGTACTTCAAAATTAAGTTTAATAATTACAATTAGCATTTATTTATATTGTTTGAATTTTGAAAATTGTTTTGCTGTCTACAAACCTCGAAATTCCAGTTATAAAAATTAAATCTGAAAATATTTTTAATCCTAAAATGAACAATAATGTTTATTGTTCATCGTTTGAAAATATATATATTTTGGTTTATAGTTGAAAATTGGTTTGATTGGTTTTTAAAACAAGCAAAATAATTTTTAATTTTCACGAAGCAATATTTGTAAGCATAAAAATTAATTGTATTATTAGAGTGTATACATACACATTGCTTCTTTTGCTAAAAAGAACGATTTATGTGAATAGCTGGTACACTATTTGCTTTATTAATTTACTTAGCCTAAAAAAATACCTTTTTATCTATTTATTTAAAGCTACAAATAACCGCATTATAAAATAGGGCTTGTATCGTCACCTGCTATAGCAGCATTATGTTGTTGTTACTTTTGTGTGGGAAAGAGACAAAGCTAAACGACCTGTATAGCTCTATCTCTTACCCACAATAAAGTAACAATAAACTAAAATTGTTATAAGAAGTGACGATGGGCCCTCTGAGGTGTGTTTAATAAAGTTTCTTGTCTACATAACAAAATAAAATAGATGCATGGTCCTTAAGTTATAACAAAGTATTGTTTCATTTTTATGTTATTTGTGAAATCATTGTTGAGTTTTATTTAATAAAAATATTCAAGTTTATCGCTTGTTTACTTGATTCGTATTTAGGTCGCGGTAAAAGTCGAGCACTATGAAATTTTAGGTTTAAAGTTAGGATGTAGTTTTGAACTAAAATAGTGGTTTTATTTACTGATATAACATTCCAGATATATTGTGCATAAAGTATATTTTACAGCAGATATATTCGTGTTTTATGTTATAAGATATTGCCTGTCTTATTGGCTTGTGAACGAAGACTGCTGATGTTTCCTTAATAAGGTATTGACAGGGGGGTAAAACAGGGGGTTTTATTATAGAAATTTATCAGTACTTGAAAATACCACATGAAAAATTTAAAATTGCAGCTTAAATGTTTGTACATTATTAGTAAATCTCTGCTTAACTCTCCCAGGTATAGTGTAAAGATGAGTGGTATTCTCTTCTTATTATACGCTAGTATTCTCACGATAACCTCGAGAAAGGCAAGCCATTAAAAAGCTAGACAGGTAATTAAAAATTACGTCGCACACGCTATGCACCAGAAAATCATAAATAATTAAAACTCTCACAAACATTACCTACACAAGCTACTTAACATAATTAATTAAATAAATCCCCAGTTAATTCACTTTGCGGAACCTTTTAGAATGCAAGGTTGCGGTCACGTCCTAGCAAATAAGGATATACGTCTTTCAACCCCTCCCTTAACCCCTCTTTGCCCCACAAAACCGTAAAAATCTTTCTTTACAGCACTTGTACAGGAAAACGCTCTCTTCTTTCAACCGAAGTACTCTAGTCGACTTGCATTCCTTGTACATTATGCGATTTAAAAATGCACTGATTTCAAACGTGGAAAAAGGTTTTATTAGCAATCCTTTTCGGTTGGAACCATTCGGCAGAGTAGGGTTAAGTATTTTTTAATGAATCGGAATTTCATGAGAATTCATTACCGAGAAATTTCTTGGAGTAGAATTTTAGGAATTTTAGGATACCTAACTTAAATGATGTCTAGTGTTCTTAGAGTTATTGGAATGCAATAATGATAAAAGAGATCGTTCTCAGGTACAAATTTCTAGATATCTCGCTGGAGTAATTTTTGCGTACTTATTATAAGTAAGTGAAAGGTACGGTTCGGAGGGCCGTCTTATGTAAGGCCTTTGTCAAACAGACAGGCGATAGTGAACTGGACCGAGTCCGAAGCGATCTTCGTTACTAGTTTCAAATGTTTGTAAAAATAAATAATGATTTAATGAACAAACTACAATTTTAACGTTGAGAATCAAAAGCATTGATCCATTAAACTATGTAGTTCATTAACGCTTTTTGGAACCTGTTCACACAAGTCTTTGATACTCGCACCTCCTGCCAGCCTAGTACTGATATTTAGTGATGGCTCATGTAGCCCTTTGAGGGATAACCTCGGCTTTGCATAGTTGATACAGAATCTGTGGGAAATAGGACAAAGGCAGGCACATTAGACTAATGATGGATAGGTAGAGGTGCCATGTGGATGATGAGACCCAGATTATGGCCTTAGTATCACACTATATCATAAGCAGGCGATGTTTGTTGTTTTGAATCAACACTGTTATCTATCTATCTTTTACGCCTTTGTCAGACAGGCGAAAGCGAAGCCTTTCTGAAGCAATACCGAACCGAAGCGAGACGTCAGTCCTATAGTTCTGTCCCGCTATCGGATCTCTATCGCTTTTCTATTTGACTGGATTCAAACAATTCCATACATTACAAATAAAAACGTCACGCTTCGCATTCGCCACGCCAGTCTGTTTGACAAAGGCTTTAATATTTTGGTCGCACGCACGTTGTTGAACGCATTGTTCTTGTCTTTTACTTTTCAGTGTGCGATTTTTTCGCAGTCAGGTTTTAGTTATTTTTAACTTTTTTTTTGCCCTTGTCTATTTTGCCTTCTGTTATTTTGACTAGCAGGTCTAATGACAGATACAACAAACAATTTTTCTGAAACGAACTTAAAATTGACCTCTTATAAGAAGAGATTTTTAAGTTCTTAATAGGGAGAAAATATCGTTAAAAGTGTGGAGTGTTGCCTTGGACGAGCGAGTAAATCCATTAATGTAAGTAGGTTTTATGTCAATATTACTACAGATGTTTCAGTTAAAATATCCTTGAGTGACTGGTAACAGAAACACTTAAGTATCGCGTAAAATTAATGTATGCAACGTTATTTTTTTTGGTCAGTTGCCGCGCCACCACACATTACCTTTTGACGCGGCGCTAGTGTCTATTGTCATTACATCAATATGCATTTAAAAAATGTAGTACCTCGAAATATCCGCAGTTGGGGGCTTGGACTCTACACTGTTGTGGTTATCATTTGTATTGACATGTGACAACCACGACAACGGAACCATAACTGAGCGAGAGTTTAGCCGCTATCCCAATGGTGCTATGCTGCTTGTCGCTGGTACAAATATTTAATTGGTGTTTGTAATTGCACACTTGAAATACATGAATTGATACAGGAATAATTACAAGAGCCAGAAAAAAGAGAAATTCAGTGTTTTATCTAAATGTAAAGGAAAAAATCGATACAGCTAACTTTATATTCCTATTGTGTTCTTACAAAAAACAGCCTAACAAAACAGTTCATAAACCAATCCTATTATCCTACCTCAGAAGATTCACAAAGGACATTCCCCGGAGAATACCCAAAATACCACTCGTTAAGCGATTAAGGGCCTAATGTTTTCGATTTCACGATAAAAAAACGTTCAGTTACAAGTCCCGTACAATTTGCCAGGACGAATATCCCGGGCCGAATACCCCGTGGAGCTTCGTTATACCCCGATAGAGGGGAGCCCATTATCTTTGAGGAGAAAAGAAATACCGAAAATTGCTCTAATTTATACCGAGTGCGTGTAAGTATTCTGTTCCCGGGGTGTTTGAGGGTTGAATTGTGGACGATTCCGGTATATGGGGTTGTGTCGTCGGTAAGTTGAGGGTTATTTTGCGATTATGATTCGTAATGGGTTTAAGAGCGCGTATTCTGAAAGTTGAATATAGTACCTATATTTGGTCAGTTAAGGCTTTTGAGGTTAATAACTGACAAGAAGCAACTGAAAGTGTTTAGTGAAGACTAATTACGATTGATATTGAGTTTTAACAGGTTTGAGCAGGTCCTGTTGAAAATCAGCGTGTGGCAAACAATTTTGTACCAAATAGTATTATAAAGAGACCGCCGGCACCTGTCCCGCGACACTGACACGCGGCGAAGCGGAGCGAGCACCTCGAATCCTCATAACCCGTGCGTTCGCGGTCTCGAAGACGCAAACGCTGAACGGGCGAGCGTACCAAATGGTATTAGATTATTTTTAAAATCATTGTTCGTTTTCTCTTTTTTTTGCATATTATTGTGTGTCTGTACCAATAAATATTATTTCTTTCTTTCTTCACATAAACAGAAGAGCAAAGTCCAAAGACACCTCAAAAAAAAAAAACACAATCATCTAGATATAGAGATACAAGAATCTGTAAAAACCCTAGCCCTAGAGCAATAGCTAAATGTATGAAAAATCAGCATGAACATTCTTGAGATTATATTTAATAATAGTAGGGGGTGAAAAGGGAGTGAAAGGGGTGCTGGAAGGAGCTACGTCCAGTGACAGGCAGCCTTCGGGAAATCTCCACAGGAATCCAATTAGCAAGGAAGGGTGAACAACTTCGCTAGCATGTAGATAGAGATTTTTGTATGTAAACATGATTTTGTTATGTTTTTTTTTTTTGGCGAATTAGTAAGATTGTAGTAGTTATTATTTTATTTAAATGTTACTGTATTTTTTTATTTTACAATTTATTTTTTCTAATAGTTATAAACATTATTAATTAGTTTTTAGGAAAAGGTTAAATATCGATTACTTAATGTTCTTAGATCGATACATAGATGTCCCTAGTCGTCTCTATTTTGATGACAAATCTCTACTGCCTTTTGTTCTTTATTTTCTATTATATTTATGTAGGTGGTAAAATCATCAAACAAGTCCTCCCTCCGTGTGTCTCCTTCAATAGCTTTTTACGTTTCAGGGTCATAGCTTCCCATTTAGAGAGTTTCGCAACATTTTCTATTACCTACCTCACATCTCAAGTTTTCCAAAACAAATAGACAACACAAATACACACACCCGAGACCATTCTCACTAGATTACCCAAAATGAAAAAGTCGGTAAACGGCCCTCGTAGCATAACTTACTTGCAAACTGTCAAAGGGTCCGCCATTGTCATACAACGGTACCTTTTGTACCTTAGGGACCACCCCCAATATTTATGGGGTTCAAATGATAGGGGTTCAAGTCTTTTTCCATTGAATTCTATCGATTCTGAAGGTTGGTAAAGTTCATTTTTGAGAAAAGAAAAAATCAACTGCGAGTGGGATTTGAACCCGCGTCTACGGGATAAGTACTCCAGACGCCTTAACACGCAGTGGCTGACGCCCACGGCGACGGACGTCGGCAGACGATCTCCGGCCACCGTGGGCGCGGGCATGCGGGCAGTGAGTAATGGGCAACTCGCTGTCCGACCATGAACCATGCCCGGGTCGACGGCGCGTTGTGTTCCACGCGCGCCTCAAAGAGTATCAGCAAAATGACGCCCCCCCCCCTCTAGAAGGCCAAAGCCTGCCGGGGTCGCGGGACTGTACGAATTATCGTGACCCCGGAACGTAAATGGCTATTGAAGGACACCGTGGATTTTAGTCAGTACGAGTGAGACAGTCACTCCCGCTCTGCCTTGGGTGGGAAGACTCATTGATGATTTTACCACGATAAAAAAAAAGAAAAAAAAGCGTTATTTTAGCTTAGCGAAAGGTAAGTGGAATCTTATTTGTAGTTTAATTAGTTTAGAGAGGGGGCGGAGGGAGGACGCTGTCCTCTCTCCTATCGCGAACGTAACTGCTTCGCAGAAGGAGGCGACCGCTTCCCACTCCGTCACACCCCGCAGTATGACCTGACCAGTGCCGAGCGCAAGAGATCTCCGCCTATCGCCGTTTAATATAATTACTTAAACAAATACCCTCCACTTCAAAGTTCTCCAATCACTACTCACGTTAAATTCACTCCACACACAAAAACATAAAAAAACTTTTACAGGCAAAAAATCACATCTGTATCCATTCTATTTTGCGTATCAACTTAAACGGAGTTTAATACTCGTATTCACAGTAAAACGATAATCGGTATTTGGATAAGTTTTTCGAAAACTTTTGCGAACTATAACGATTTCCTTTCGAATAAGGAATAAGGATGCGAGTTCGAAAACTTTCGTAGTGTGAGTTATTTTATATGAGTATCATGTGTGTGTTTATTTCTAGCGTTCTCTTAGTTTGGGTCGACTGCGCGTTGTGTTCCACGCGCGCTTCAAGGAGTGTCAGAATAGTGACGGGGCCCCCTGTAGAGGGCCAAATCCTGCCCGGGTCGCGGGTCCCACGAATTACCGTGACCCCGGTACGTAAATATAGAAATTGTACTAAATTGTGACGTATTGCCAATTTTGAAAGCATCGTATCTCAGTCAATTTTGGTTAGTGACGGACTAATTGGATTTTTTCAGTCAAATAGCCAATTGACCATACTAGAGCCCAGTTAAAGAACTTGGCGCATAAAAGGCTAATTACGGCACTCGAAGCCACTAAAACAACCACACAACACAACCAATTCAACAACAAAAGAAAACAAGAACGAAAACATTGTACTTAACAATATTTTTCTTGAACAAACACGTTACAAACAGCTGTTAAGCCGGTAATATCCGTGATATAATCCTGCTAATTTACGAGGCACAGTCGTTGCTTGCAACAACAATAACGTGAAATGCTTCGCCATTTGACAGCATTACACTGGTAACGCTAGGATTACTGCAATAATCGTGATGCAGTGGCCTGTGAACTAGAATGGTCTAGAACAGGGATGGCGAACCAATGGCAGTGCCATTGATGGTATGCAATAAAATATTTTGGGCATGCACGCCACTGGTACACATAATACGTAACAAGCTCTAACGACTGTGACGGAGTCTATGTTATTGAGTGCGCAAGCGTGGTGGACTACCTCATCATCATCAGCCTATAATGCTTCCACTGCTGGGACATAGGCCACCTCTGGGAGGGAGCGTGGAGTGTGCATCCGGGCAGAAAGCGTGGGGTTGATTTTTTTTATTCCTATTAAGTCAAAATTATAGGATGCAATACAAAAAACCTTAAAAAAGATTTAGCTTACTGCAAAAACTTTATGAAAACATTTTTCTTTGGCTCCTTATTGTTCAAATATTCAACTCAAATTCTTGTCAATTTTCTTTCTAGTTTCCGAGTAATCGGTGTACACACATAAAACACCGTCTTGAGAACATCCTCCTTCTTGAAGTTGATTAACAAATTGCACTTCGAGTCATGTCTGCAGCCTATGAGTCCTCTACAAAAATGGGTTTAGGAGGCTGATGGTTTTGCCTCGTTACTGTGGCGCATTAGGGATGTTTGCGTCAACACCGACTACGAATAAGGTACACCGTTCAGGTGGTGTCCTTTTTAATGTAAAATGAGTATGTACTACATACTCATTTTACAAGGTACTAACTAAGTTTTAAGCTTTACTACTCGTAACAATTTATCGAATTATGTTCAGATTTAAATTCTAAAATAATTATATAAAATAAAGGCTCGCCACCCCTGATCTAGAATGTCCTAGCATGGCTACTGCCTGTGACGTTGTCGAAGGGTAATGGATGGTATTGGTGTATAATGTTATGTTTGAGGGTTGTGATTGTTGTAGGCAGTGTCACGTTATCTAGGTTTTGACCGCGGCATCACTCGCGTTAATTTGGAACTTTGCAATTAATTTTTGTGTAAGAATATTAGCTTTACCATTGCATATAACTTTTATAATTATAATATAAGTATAGAGGCCTTAAATCAGAGGCCCTAGAATGAATTCTACGTATTTGGCCTTAAAGCTTACTTAAAGTATTATGACGTAAATTTTATGGAAAATGAAAAAGTGTATCACCGCTGCTGCAGCTGTATCGCGGGTATGCTTACAATCATTTAGATTCCCATATGTGGCAGGATAATTTGATAATCCGAATTTTAGTAAAAATTCTAGGGATGTCGCGAAAACACGGAAACGAGTGATTAGACAATGTTTATGATATTACTCAATGTTAAAAAGAATAAGGTTATTGTAAAATCATCGTCATGCTTTTTTAAGGTTTTGGGGACACCCCGAATTTCGGTTTCGTTAGATTCTTTTAAAATGTGCAATGAATGAATTGAATGTATAAATTACGCTGTTAAGCTAATTATATCCGAGTTTTGCGATATCCCTAGAATTATTGCAAAAAATCGGTATGTGCAAATTATCCTACGACGCATTTTACAAAAACACTCAGACCCGGAACAACTACTTGTAGATCAAACAAATATTTTTGAAGTGAAAACTTCTTTAGCGGCGTTGTGCACTTTTTTTGGGATGGGTAAAAAATGTTAAACTCGCGTCAGGACACGTGACCTGATCGAAAATTCGTAAGACGGCGCAGGGCGCTTGCACGAATGTTCGTGTGTGTTTATTACTATTCAAGTTTTCACTTCTGCCGGCACTCCCAGAGTGCAACCCGTCGTTTTTTTTTACTACGGGATTCGAACCAGAGAACCTATCATGACTTTTCCAGTTTTTGTGACGTAAAGTAAATTGGAACTTTAACGTTAATTTGAAGGAAAAAATTAGTTCCTCGTTCGTGTGTACACTGGAAGCGCGAATTTTTCCATACAATTGACGCAGTAAATACTTCAAGTACGCTGTCAAGAAAATATAGAAATTCTGTGATAAGGCCTTAGTTGTTCCCCCCTTGTCGGGGCCCCCCTTAGAGGGCCAAAGCCTGTCGGGGTCGTAGGACTGTCTTATCAGGTAAACGTGACTCCGGAACGTAAAGGGCTATTGAAGAACACCGTGGATTTTGGTCAGTACAAGTCTGGCAGTCCCTCCCGTCCTACTCGGGTGGGAGGACTCATTGGACGATTTTACCAGCCAAAAAAAAGGTCTCAGTTGTCGATAGCTCAGTTTAATTTCAATTATCGCTCACACATCGACAGACCAGTACGTCTATATGTACCAGACAGAATAGACAAGTGATCGTGCGATATACATTATTTTTTGTTTATGCGAAACCCGATACACTTGTCTAGTATTTTTGTGAACAGAATCTATGTACAAAATTTTAAAACCGTATCATAAAAAATCACAAGGTTATAAGTTTGTATATTACCTGTTGTCCGTTCAAAAACATGCTCATTTCGCGGTACACCCGCGTAAACCGCATCTCCTGTGTTATACACTCGTGATAATAGCTTGCCAATAGGTACCTAACCGTACGGTGATTGTATTGTAATTAACTGGTAATAAAATTTAATTAAAATATTTTTGAAAAAAAAAATATAACATGGTGTAAAAATTATTGGAATCGAATCAGTTACTGATTCTGAACAAACTATATTCAGGTTTCGCATATACTAAAAATAATGTTGTATATTTAGATAGCCACAGCTGTCCCGTCACTCAGTGTTAGGAAGTTTCACGCGGCTGGTGAAACATGTGTCTGAGCTGTGAACTGTAGTTTTAGTGCTAAAAATATGCACGTGTCAAAGTTTATTGATTTTGTTTTATGTGTCTAGTTTTCTGGGAGTTATTCTTTATATGTTTGAGGACAAAGTCGCACTTTGTATGCTAGAAGCTTTTCAGACAAGTTCTAGGACTAGGAAAATTTGAAACCGTGCGAAACGGGGCTGACCCTAGCCAAGTCGCCACTCACACACTCTAAACATTGTTACGTTGTTTTTTTGTACCTGGCTGTTTACCTGACAACATATAGCGAGTCCATTACGGAGTTTCTTAGGTTATCACTTTTTCACAACGATTCACTTTTCTAATTAACTTTTTAAACAGTTTTACAATATTAATTAAATCAAAACAAAAGTTTACTTGTTTACTTTTCACTTGACATTACATCAGACGTCAATTATGACAGTTCAAGGCGCCATCTGGCGATTCGCCGATTAACGATTATAAAATAATCGATATTTTTAACTAATAGTTTGCAAATCATAGAAAATATAAAATACCTGATTTAGCAAACCTAAATAATTATAAGATCACGGAAATAAAAAAAAATATTAATAAAATGAAATACCCGTGAACGGAAGTGATTTAGTTTTTTCAATATGGACTTTTTTCTCGAACATTCTAAAGCAGCGAAACATTTATTATCTGTGAAGTTTTTGCGTGAATTGTCTGTGACAGAATGTTGTCACAGAAAAATGTCAATTTTGCCTAATTAATATTCAGGGGTAATTGTTATTGTTAATTACGAGGAATTATAAATTGGACCACGAAATCGTATGGATTTAATTTAGTGAAATGGCTTTAGGCTTAAACACGTGACGTTGGACAGTTTTTTGTGAGTTTGGTGTATTTTTGAGGAATTGAGTGTTTTCCTTGGAGTGTTTGTAATTGGTAACCAAGAGAGATTCTCCCTGGACTTGGGTAAAGTGAATTTCTTGGGCACCCGAATTCTGCCTTGATTTCCGGCCGACGCGCCAGTGATGGTTAGTCGTCACATTCTGCCCGAGCCGGCTTCCAGTCACCATCAAACTTATTTACTTTTTGGCGAAGGTGAGTTCTTTTATTGTAACGGTGTCTGAGGTTGTTCGGTGAGCTCTTCCCCGGTTGTTGAGAGAATATAGTCGTAACTCGTGAAAACTTATTGCAGGATTCTTAATTGCGCCAGGAATGCGCAATTAACGGATTTGTTGTTCGGGATTCCTGTTCTGACCAGCGACCAGGATCGGAGCGTTCCGCTTCAGCCGCCGTTGATGTGTCTTCTTTCAGAGTGAACTGTGAGTATTAAACATCGCTATTTACTAAAGATAGGCCGTAGGTGTTTTCTCGGTGTCTACCACAGTGTTAATTTATAGGTTATTCGTGGACCCCGTGGTGACGTGGCGGATGCCACGCCGGAGCGGTATTTGAATGGAGAACCTGATGTCCATTACAGGCTCAGGCTAATTGATTTCCCCTTTCGGTCCCGTTGAGGAAAGCAATTTGGTTCCACCTATATTATTGGGTCTCCGTATGGCAAATTACAGGAAGGCAGCTTGAGAAGCTCGTCCCGCCGCCAGGATCCAGCAGGCCGTTGGGGCCTGGACGCGGGACCCGTTGCTCGGGCTCGCCTGAAGCCACCTGCGGAGCCAGCGGCACAGCGAGCGGCACGGTTGCGAAGCCCGCAGGCGGTCGCGCCGTGCGAGACGGTTTTTTTTTTAACTCCTTTTTTTTTACTCCTTATTTTTTTTATATTTTAATCCGGCTCCCGTTGTAAACCGGAGCCTGTAAACCGGTCTATATTATACCGGGTCTGGATGTCGGTGTTCCACCGATTTTCAAATTGAGGATCTTGGGCTAGTTCTTCATTCACCCGGATGTAGGGTGAACATCTTCAGCTTCAGGATCCGGGACTCTCCCAGTCCCTGGCGCCCATTTGTTAATTTTAATTTGAATTTAAATGGAACGTTCTAGTTTGGATATAATTTAACTTTTAACTTTTTCTCGGAACAGTACTCGGCAGGTTTATCTCCAACTCCCCACGCCCATAGCTCTTTCCGTTAAAGTATAAACTGGCTAGCCACCTTTAGTTAAAACTAAGATCTTAATTTAATTTTCTCGACCTCCTTGTCATAGCTACTAAACAATAAATGTCACATCAAATTTATTATGTATAATATTAAACCAGTTTTTATATAATTTGTTGTTTCCTTATAGTTGTTTCCCCAACCGAGAGGGAGAAAATATTTTGTGTAACAGTGGCGACCAACGTGTGTATTAGTTGGAGAAAGAGGTTACGTCTTTTGCTGTACCTTACAAACCGGAGTACTGTTTCTGGAACCTTCCATTTATTTTAATTTTAAGGAAAAACCGTCTTGCAGAATCCTTTGCCTGTTTATGTTTGTGCTGTCTTATACAATTTTACCTTTTACATTTTACAATTATTTACTTTTTATTTTTTTTTCTTCTTGCTGCGTTATACAATTCTATTTTTTTACACGTGCCCCAATATATTGTACCAAGACTTTTGTCTTTTAAAAAAAAAATAAATAAGAACCCTAATATTGTGTTATCTATAAGATTGCTATTAATGTAACTGTTTATTTTATTATAGTTAATGTTTACACTTTGTTGGAATTTGTAAATTGTGACGGCCAGTTTATCTTAGATTCAGTTTTTTTAAAATTTCAAATATGGAACGCCCTATTAAATTTAATTTGCTTCGGAAAGATGAGCTCATGTATGAAGTACTGATCCGGGACGCTAAACCTGCCACAACCGTAGAGGAACTACGTGTGCAAATTAGAGAACTTAGTAAATTGGTTAGTTCCGATGAAATCGTGGAAACAGATAGAGATCCAGAGTCAGAATTAAAGATAATTAAGTCCAAATTGCCAGAAATTAATGAAGTTCTGGATAAGTATCCCAGCAGTTTTAAAAAATTTAACCGCGCCAGGGCTTTGGCTTTCCATCTATTTCATCGTTTGGGTAGGATATCTTATCCAACCGAGCTTGAAGCCGATTACGCAGCCGTTGATAAGCAACTTAGCAGTTTCTTAGCAAGAATTGATTCGGTCAACACGAGCTTCCACCAATCCTTTACTTCCGCCGAGGAGGCACCGGAGGTGCTGTCTAATTTGCAGACGAAAGACGTCATCATTTCCTGCAAAAAAGACACAGTCAAAAGCCTAGGTGTAAAATTTAATGGGACAGGTTGCGTGAAAGCGTTCATTGAGCGTCTCGAGGAGCTCTGCGAGGCCAGAGGTATCGACGAGTCTTCCTTGCATCAGTCAGCTCTGGACATTTTCTCTGACGGAGCTTTATTATGGTACCGTGGCATTAAAGCGGTGGTTAGTGATTGGCCGGAACTGAAAAAGCAGTTACTTGCAGATTTCGCTCCACCTGATTACGACATGCGTCTCATGTCGGAAATCTCAAACAGAACACAGGGGTCGACGGAGCAGTCTTGTATTTTTATAGCGGTTATGGAGAACATGTTCAATAGGCTTTCTTTTAGGGTTCCAGAGCACGATCGGTTGGCACGGATTAAGTACAACATGAGACCAGAATACACTTCGGGGTTGTGTTTATTCACCATCAATACGCTCCGCGAGTTGAAGGAGAAGTGCAGGCAACTGGAGTCGGGCTTTCACAGCAAGGCTCAGTTCCATGAGCCGCCCAAACCAACGTCTTCCTTCGTCGCAGCTGACTTAGCTTACCAATCCCCGAAGGGTTCAAGGGTTGAAGCCGTGCAAACAGATTCGGGTTCGTTGTTTTGTGTTCGTTGTAGGGTTAAGGGGCACTCGTTATCGAATTGTACTTCAAAGGAAATCGTTTGTTACCGTTGCGGCAAGAAGGGCGTACGTGCACCATCGTGCCCTACGTGCAATAAAAAGCAGAAGGAGGTTCAGTCCTGTCCAACCTGCATTTCAAAAAACTAAATGTCCGGAACTACAGTCAAAATTTTGATAAGTCCGATTGGGACAACCATTTAAAATTTTTAAAATTATTTTTTAGTACATTAAGGGTGAATACAGTACATTATAAGACTTCGGACGATAGTCGTCCACATTTAACTATATCTATATACGATGAGCAGTATTACGGATTACTCGACTCGGGTTCTTGCATTTCGGTATTGGGTTCCGATGTTGGTCAGCACTTTATAAGGGCTGGTGCAACTGTGCACGCCGATAAACAGTTGGGCAGCATAGTAACTGCCAATGATTCGCGAGCATCCGTGGAGGGTTATTTATTTTTACCAGTATCTCTCATGGGAGTAACTAAGGTGATTAAATTTTATATTATTCCAGATATTACCACACCGTTAATTTTAGGTGTTGATTTTTGGAAGGCCTTTAATTTGGCACCAAAAATTTTTAATACTTTACCATTTCAATATTTTAAACGTAAAAGAGGTCATACTTGCGTCTCGGAGGTTAGGCATCTACAGCCGTTTGATGAGTTAACACCGGATCAAAAGATTGAAGCGGAGTTAATAATTAAAGATTTTGAAAAGGTCTCCTTTGAGGTAAAAGGATTAGGTCGTACCCATCTGCTGCGCCATAAAATAGACACGGGAGATGTTCCTCCTATTAAACAGCGTTATTACCCTTTGTCGCCTGAACGCCTCAAGGAACTCAACCGTCAGCTGGATGAGATGTTGGAGATGGGAGTGGTGGAACCTAGCAACAGCGCGTGGAATAATCCGGTTCTGTTGGCTCCAAAACAAAACGGAGAATGGAGATTTTGCTTGGACAGCCGAAAACTGAATGCGGTCAGTAAGCATGACGCGTATCCACTACCCTACATCTCTCGCATCTTAGACCAGTTGCGTGACGCGCGTTATCTTTCGTCCATTGACCTAAAATCGGCCTTTTGGCAAATAGAACTGGACTCTGTTTCGTCCAAAGAAAAAACCGCGTTCACAGTCCCCGGTCGAGGTTTGTTCCAGTTTAAAGTTATGTGCTTTGGGTTGACTGGAGCCCCAGCCACCCAACAGCGATTAATGGACAGACTTTTCGGTCCGGAGTTCGAAAATAAGGTCTTCGTATATTTGGATGACTTAATTATTTGCTCATCAACCTTCGAGGAGCACACTTTGCTTCTAAAACGGGTTTTAGATAAGTTAACGCAGGCTAATTTGACAATTAATTTACCTAAGTGCTGTTTCTTTCGACGCGAACTTAAATATCTAGGCTACATAGTAGACGAGCGAGGCTTACACACTGATCCGTCGAAAATTCAGTCAATTGTCGATTTTCCAACTCCTACAACACGTAAGCAAGTGAAAATGTTTCTTGGAACGGCCTCATATTATAGACGTTTTATTAAAAACTTTAGCTCCATAGCGGCCCCTTTGAATGCGCTAACCAGTACTAGCAAAAAGGCGCCGCCTTTCAAGTGGACGGCTGAGACCGAATCCGCGTTCTCAACCTTGAAAGAGGCATTGGTGTCAGCTCCAGTATTAGCTTGCCCAGATTTCTCTCAACCTTTTGAGATTCATTGTGACGCATCCAGTTTTGGGATAGCGGGCACTCTGACTCAGGTTGTTAATGGGGAGGAGCACCCAATCGCCTACTGCAGTCGTTCGCTTAATCCGGCGGAACGCAATTATTCAGCGACGGAGCGTGAGGCACTAGCGGTGGTCTTCGCCGTAGAACACTTTCGTCCTTACGTTGAAGGCGGTCCTGAATTTAAAGTGGTAACCGACCACTCAAGTTTAAAATGGTTCTTTAATTTAACCAATCCATCTGGGCGGTTGGCCCGTTGGGGTTGTCGGTTATCACCTTACAATTTTACCATTGAGCACCGCAAAGGTAAGGACAATGTGGTTCCAGATGCCTTATCGCGTGGCGTTCCGGTGCTGGAAATTAAAGCGTCCGACACTGACACTTGGTTTAAGGGGGTGTGGGATAAATGCGTCAGTACACCTAGGTCGTGCCCTAACTATATTATTAAAGGGGATAAACTTTACCGCTATTCTAAAAATAAATTCGGTGTAGCTAGCGACAATGATTGGAAGCAGGTAGTACCGGAGAGCAATCGTGAAGAACTGCTTAGGAGTCACCACAGTGGCGAATTAGCACCACACTTTGGAGTGTTTAAAACTTATAAAAGACTCGCTCTCCGATACTACTGGCCAAACATGTACAAAGATGTGGTTAGCTACGTCGGTAAATGTGATAAATGCGCAGCATACAAACACTCACAACAGCCTCCTTCCGGTCTCTTAGGCGATGCGAAAGACTGTTCCAAACCTTTCGAAACTATAAGCATCGACTTAGTAGGTCCGTTACCACGGTCAAGAGCGGGATTCACGTATCTGTTTGTTGTCGTGTGCTGTTTCACGAAGTATTGTCTGCTGTTTCCTTTACGTAGAGCTGTTGGTAAGGCTATAGCACAGAAACTAGAAGACGGCGTTTTCCTGGTACACGGTATACCCCGTACGGTGATAGCAGACAACGGGACGCAATTCACGGGCAACGAGATTCGATCACTACTACAGAGGTACAAAATACCTCAAGTTCACTTCACACCTCGTTATTGCCCAAGCGTGAACACCGTTGAACGCTATAACCGTACCATAATGACCGCGGTATCAATACTCGTGGAGGATGATCATCGATCTTGGGACGTAAACATTTCCAAGATCCAATTTGCTATGAACACCTCCACGAATGAAGTTACTCGTTTCACCCCGTTCTTTCTAGTACATGGCAGAGAAGCAGTTAGTAGTGGTGATGTCTTCGGCAATGATACCGTTGGACAGCTCACTCTAGCTTGCTCTCCGCGCAGTTCATATGCAGACCAGCTAGGAACGTTACGTGGTATCTGCGATAAAGTAAAGGAAGCGCTCATACAATCACATACTCGTAGTGCTCGTTATTATAATAAAAGTAGGAGGCAGGCGGAGTTTGAGGTAGGCGACACTGTGTGGAAGAAAACTTATCCCCAGAGTGACGCTTCCAAATTCTTTATGGCCAAATTAGCACCTAAGTACGAAAAATGTATTATTAGGAAAAAACTTTCACCCTTAGTGTATGAATTGGAAGGCTGTAGTTCCGGCAAAAATCTGGGCACATGGCATATTAAGGATATGAAACCACCATGTGGCCATGATTAATTCTTTTTTTTTAAATTTAATTCCTATTTAAAATAAATATTTTACTTTTTGCATGTCGTAGTTGGTCGCAGTAACCATTGAGGGCTGTATATGCCTTGAGGTTGCTGATTTTTATTTTAGCTTTGTGGGATTTTATTTCCACGGCGCTATATTACAGTTGGACTTACGTATTTTCCACTGTTTTTACGGTTTGTAGTGGTACACAGGTTTCTACTGTGTCCACGTTTGTTAACCATATTTGGGAGTGGTTGTTGCATGTTTAACAACCCTGTTGGGAGTCTAAAACTCCGGATTGCTGGTAAGGCAGCAAAATGATAGTCCTGAGATTGGAGGCCATAATGGCGGGCGTGTAGGCTGCATTGATGGAATACGTTTAAGATGGTATTTTTTTTAATTAGGGGCGAAAACCGTTACTTTCCATTTTGGGAAGACGGTTAGCCAATTTTCATTCGTTTGTAGAATTTAATTTTTTCCAGTTTTATTTGGGTACCAGCCAGCATTACTGTTGGTAGTCTATTGGTTTAAGATGTGAATGGTGGTGTACGATAGAATAGGTAGGTCTGTCTTACATAGATGTAGTAAGTCAGACTGGGATAGTTCGTCGGGAGTTATTTTCAAAATTTTGTTTAATCCCTTTGGAGCTTGTCTTTTACATGTTCGTAAATGGATTAGACTCGCTCCAGGAGAAATTTTTGTAAACAATCGTACACCAGCTTCCATAACATCTTTTTCTCTTCGGTTCGTTCTCCATTCCTCGTTTCAGGCTTGGACGTTGTGGATTTTTGTAGGCGTGTTAGGTCCTTTGGAGTCTGCTTCAACGCTGGGGGGCCAGCGTCGAGATTTGCCCTAGTGGGTCAAATCTCTGGTGGTTGGGGAGGTACTGTTACGTTGTTTTTTTGTACCTGGCTGTTTACCTGACAACATATAGCGAGTCCATTACGGAGTTTCTTAGGTTATCACTTTTTCACAACGATTCACTTTTCTAATTAACTTTTTAAACAGTTTTACAATATTAATTAAATCAAAACAAAAGTTTACTTGTTTACTTTTCACTTGACATTACATCAGACGTCAATTATGACAGTTCAAGGCGCCATCTGGCGATTCGCCGATTAACGATTATAAAATAATCGATATTTTTAACTAATAGTTTGCAAATCATAGAAAATATAAAATACCTGATTTAGCAAACCTAAATAATTATAAGATCACGGAAATAAAAAAAAATATTAATAAAATGAAATACCCGTGAACGGAAGTGATTTAGTTTTTTCAATATGGACTTTTTTCTCGAACATTCTAAAGCAGCGAAACATTTATTATCTGTGAAGTTTTTGCGTGAATTGTCTGTGACAGAATGTTGTCACAGAAAAATGTCAATTTTGCCTAATTAATATTCAGGGGTAATTGTTATTGTTAATTACGAGGAATTATAAATTGGACCACGAAATCGTATGGATTTAATTTAGTGAAATGGCTTTAGGCTTAAACACGTGACGTTGGACAGTTTTTTGTGAGTTTGGTGTATTTTTGAGGAATTGAGTGTTTTCCTTGGAGTGTTTGTAATTGGTAACCAAGAGAGATTCTCCCTGGACTTGGGTAAAGTGAATTTCTTGGGCACCCGAATTCTGCCTTGATTTCCGGCCGACGCGCCAGTGATGGTTAGTCGTCACATTCTGCCCGAGCCGGCTTCCAGTCACCATCAAACTTATTTACTTTTTGGCGAAGGTGAGTTCTTTTATTGTAACGGTGTCTGAGGTTGTTCGGTGAGCTCTTCCCCGGTTGTTGAGAGAATATAGTCGTAACTCGTGAAAACTTATTGCAGGATTCTTAATTGCGCCAGGAATGCGCAATTAACGGATTTGTTGTTCGGGATTCCTGTTCTGACCAGCGACCAGGATCGGAGCGTTCCGCTTCAGCCGCCGTTGATGTGTCTTCTTTCAGAGTGAACTGTGAGTATTAAACATCGCTATTTACTAAAGATAGGCCGTAGGTGTTTTCTCGGTGTCTACCACAGTGTTAATTTATAGGTTATTCGTGGACCCCGTGGTGACGTGGCGGATGCCACGCCGGAGCGGTATTTGAATGGAGAACCTGATGTCCATTACAGGCTCAGGCTAATTGATTTCCCCTTTCGGTCCCGTTGAGGAAAGCAATTTGGTTCCACCTATATTATTGGGTCTCCGTATGGCAAATTACAGGAAGGCAGCTTGAGAAGCTCGTCCCGCCGCCAGGATCCAGCAGGCCGTTGGGGCCTGGACGCGGGACCCGTTGCTCGGGCTCGCCTGAAGCCACCTGCGGAGCCAGCGGCACAGCGAGCGGCACGGTTGCGAAGCCCGCAGGCGGTCGCGCCGTGCGAGACGGTTTTTTTTTTAACTCCTTTTTTTTTACTCCTTATTTTTTTTATATTTTAATCCGGCTCCCGTTGTAAACCGGAGCCTGTAAACCGGTCTATATTATACCGGGTCTGGATGTCGGTGTTCCACCGATTTTCAAATTGAGGATCTTGGGCTAGTTCTTCATTCACCCGGATGTAGGGTGAACATCTTCAGCTTCAGGATCCGGGACTCTCCCAGTCCCTGGCGCCCATTTGTTAATTTTAATTTGAATTTAAATGGAACGTTCTAGTTTGGATATAATTTAACTTTTAACTTTTTCTCGGAACAGTACTCGGCAGGTTTATCTCCAACTCCCCACGCCCATAGCTCTTTCCGTTAAAGTATAAACTGGCTAGCCACCTTTAGTTAAAACTAAGATCTTAATTTAATTTTCTCGACCTCCTTGTCATAGCTACTAAACAATAAATGTCACATCAAATTTATTATGTATAATATTAAACCAGTTTTTATATAATTTGTTGTTTCCTTATAGTTGTTTCCCCAACCGAGAGGGAGAAAATATTTTGTGTAACAACATAGTCGAATTAAACAAAGTCACTGGCCGTTTCTGTACGCTTAATAAATAAATATTCCACAACTATCACACAACGCCATCTAGTCCCAAGCTAAGCAGAGCTTGTGTTATGGGTACAAGACAACTGATAAACATACTTACTATATACACTCGAGAGCAATGAATCCGGGTCACTTGAAGAATCCTAAAAATCTCGGAAACTAAAAATGCTAGGTTAATGCAATAAATTGTATTTAATATACAATGTAATACTCCTTAAATGAAGGTATTAAAACTTCTTAGTTATTGTAAAGTTATAAAAAAATCAAATTTGAAAAAGGGCCACTTTCGAAGATGGAACTACGAAATAACAGCATTTGGTTTTGCTTTTGTTTGTAATCTGTCATTTATGTGGGTACATAAACCATGTTGATAGTGCTCTATATTCATTATTCAAGCTGAAATTATGTCGCTTACTCCTGAAGAATGCACCAGAATACTTACAATGCTGGAAACCGGCCGGAGTCAGCGCGATACAGCCAGGACTGTCGGTGTGTCGCTGTCAACAGTACAAAGAGTTCTCTGACGTTACGAAGAAACTGGTTCTAACCTACGCAGACCAGGAATGGGCAGAACCAGGTGTACCACAGCACGAGAAGACCGATACTTGGTGAACACCATGCTTCGAAATCGCTTTCCCACTGGAACTGAACTCACCAATCAGTTTCGACGCCTCGGAGGAAGTAACCCAAGTGCATGGACAGTAAGACGTCGGCTTGCTGAATCTAACTTAAAACCCCTTAGACCTGCAAACGGCCCTAAACTGGAGCGTGGGCACCGTATTTCAAGACTAAGATATGCCCAGAGCCACGTAAATTGGAGTATTGAAGATTGGTCAAAAGTTATGTTCTCCGACGAATCAAAATTTATGCTCTACAAGCACGATGGAAGACACAGAGTGTATCGAAGACCAGGGGAAAGATTCAAGCAAGCATGCATCGAAGAAAAAGTAGCCTACGGTGGTGGGTCTGTACTTGTGTGGGCCGGAATTTCTTCTGAAAGTCGCACAGAGCTGGTGATCATAGAAAACGGCTCTTTAACTAGCGTAAGATATGTGGAAGAAATCCTCAATGATCACGTTGGTCCATTTATGGTCAATTTAGGTGAGGATGCTATATTTATGCATGACAATGCCCGACCTCATACAGGTAGGATTGTGAATGACTACCTTCAGGAGATGAACATTACTCGTATGGAGTGGCCAGCGCGCAGCCCGGATATCAACCCGATCGAGCATGCTTGGGACGAGCTAGGCAGATGCGTAAAACAACGAAACCCTCCCCCAATCACGCTTCGTGAGCTCAAAATTGCTCTCACAGAGGAATGGGAGAATATTCCCCAAAATCGTATAAGGAACTTGGTGTACAGCATGCCAAACCGCGTAAACGCAGTAATGGAAGCACGAGGAGGCAATACGAAGTATTAAAATTCAAGAAAATCGTAATGAAGTTCAAAAATTTCATGTTTCCTATTTTTGTTTTAAGGAGAGATCAGCAGTTTATTTCTTTTTGTAATTTTGTGTTAATAAAATGTATGGTGACTCATTTTTTTTTACTTTCATTTAAGGAGTATTACATTGTCTATTAAATACAATTTATTGCATTAACCTATCATTTTTAGTTTCCGAGATTTTTAACATTCTTTAAGTGACCCGGATTCATTGCTCTCGAGTGTATTTCTAAATACATACATATTATAGATAAATTACACCCAGACGCAGAACAAATGATCGTGCTCATCACACAAACTTTTGTGCTGGGTGGGAATCGAACCTACGACCTCCGGCATAGCAGTCAGGGTCACTAACCACTAGACCAACAGGCCTGTCTTTTGGCTTAGATCTTTTAAACTCTGTCACAGATTTTATTGCGGTTTTCATCAATAAACTGAGTGAATTAAGAGGAAGGAATTTATGTGTTATGTATGCATTATTAGCATGCGCGCGAAGCTGTCAAATCTTCGTAAAAATAGATTGATTCTTCTTACTTCTTGTATGACATGTAGTTTAAGTTTATTTTTATAAGAAAGTAAACGAGTATAATACCAGCACACACACATCAGAGCTAGTTTTAATTGCCTTGTAAGTGTAAAAATCTTATGTACACCACTCGAGTTTACAACGCACTTCGTGTATTCAAGTCGGAGTGGGTCTGAGAAGAAAACAGTAATCTGGGTGACCAACTTAATTACTTACCTACTGTTTGAGAACAGGATCAATCTGTAGGTTTAATTGGGAAAAGATTTGGTAGGTAATGACTTGGATCGACACTAAATATAATGAGAATAGTTCATGGTGTCTGCAAATACGACAGGCGAATAAAAAAATAAGTATCTATTTTTTTTTATGTGGTAAAATAATCAAATGAGTCCTCCTACCCAGGGCAGAGCGGGAGGGACTATCAGACTCGTACTAACTAAAATCCACGGTGTCCTTCAATAGCCCTTTACGTTCCGGGATCACGGCAATTCGTACAGTCCCGCGACAAATAAGTATCTATTGGAGAATCTTTTACGCATTGTAGGTCCCACACAAACCACAGTACTGAAAATGTTGGTGCATGAAAGAAATTTACAAGATCGAACGGTGTCGTTGTTGATAAAAAAATAAATTGCTTTTCATATTTTTCAGTGGCGGTTTATTAGTAGGTTTACGAGTAGTTCCAATTAAGGCTATGCGTCAAAAATATATATAACTATAAAAAGTGTAACGTGCGTTTTAAACTTAAAGAAAAAACTAACCACTGGTAGCAATACCAACCAGGGGTTACCAATCTCATTGCAGCATAGTCCGAAGAGCACAGCCGATTGCAACCTCCATTCCTGTAACACTCCCCGATCCTGATGGAACCGTTCTCATTCCTTTTTATGATCGCCAGCGTAACGTAAAAAGTTTGTTTGGGAGACAGTAACTGATACCGGATCGGAATGCAGGGTTACCAACACTCAAAAGTGCCCCCTAATGCTCCAAAAAAATCCACTAAAATCACCACTTGGAAATCCCCTAAAATATTTCTGATATATTTTCGACAATTCATCTGCCTTTTCCCTAACTATATTGGGTCGGCTTCCAGTCGAACCAAATGCAGCTGAATATCAGCATTTTACATGTAGCGACTGCCTATCGGACCTCCACAACCCGTAATACGATACCCCATAGTAGGACTCGTTATCAGACTTTAGAGCTTCTTCTATAGTAACGACTGGCAAAAATCTACAAATGATAGTCGAGACTCGCTTTTACAGTTGGTCGCAGCTTAACCCGGAATATCGGCCTATGCGGCTGTAATTATTTAGTCAGGAGCTCCTCCTTGCTATATTTCAGACAAAAAGAAAACAAATTATTTGGGGCGAGCCAATTGCCATTAATCGGGCACAAATCTAAACTCCGTGAATGCAACTGGCATTCATACATTCTAGTTTAGACTTGTGCCAGGTATAAAATTTATATTGGAAAAACTAAATACATTGAAAAAAGCTGTGTATTCATTTCGGTGTACAATAAAGAATATTCTACTATATTTCATTACACTCCCTTAAATTGGCAACCCTGACGGACTGTTTCCAAGAAAGACAATAACAGATGTATCAATACCTCACCGACTGAATTGACATCTACTACTTTCGGGGGAGTTTTACAACTCTAGAACGATTTAAAAATGTTTACTTGAAGTTGAAGTTTTGGATGAATTGTTTTATTTTTATTTAGTAAAGTCTGGCTTGTCTGTGTTATTTATTTCATGATGCTTACAACTTCCGGCGAAGAGCACAATCAGTCTGTCATGGATTCTGTGTAATATAATATACATTTCATTTATCTATATATATAAAAGGAGAACTGACTGACTGACATATCAACGTACAGCCGAAACTACTGGGGTTAGGAATGTGAAATTTTGAACACGGCTTCCATTATAATGTAGGGGAGCACTAAGAAGGGGTTTTTGGAAATTTAACCTTTAAGGGGGTGAAAAGGGGGAATTCGGAAAGTACGTAACCCACACGGACGAAGTCGCGGGCGAAGTGCTAGTAAAGTATATTCTACTATATTTCATTACACCCCCTCAAAGTGGGTAAACTCCTTAAATTGGTAGCCCTGACGGACTGGTTCCAAGTAAGACAATAACAGATGTATCAATACCTCACCAACTGAGTTGACATCTACTACTTTCGGGGGAGTTTTACAACTTTAGAACTTTAGAACGATTTAAAAGTGTTTACTTGAAGTTGAAGTTTTGGGTGAATTGTTTTAGTTTTATTTAGTAAAGTCTGGCTTGTCTGTGTTATTTATTTCATGATGCTTACAACTTCCGGCGAAGAGCACAATCAGTTTATCATGAATTCTGTGTAATATAATATACATTTAATTTACATTCAATATAACAGCTGTACACATGCTTAAGTTTTAGTATTATCATGTAAAAGGAGTATTTAAAATCTAAAGTATTTTTTACGTTCACAACGTGCGCTCATATTAGAGCACTTCAGAGGCATTAGTTATCGAAGTTAATAAAGTCTCTCTCAGAATAAAATTGAACGAAAAATACGCAGCACTATAACACGTTAATATTTAATTAAAAGTGTCAAAACAACACCACCACATCCTCTGCTTCAGAAAAAATTAAAAATTCAATTTTAAAATTTTATACAATTATTTAAACTTAAACCGTGCAACGTAACCACATAACCTCAAAGATTTATGACACCACAGACTATATAAAACTTCCTCACTAAGATTTTTATTATATTTTCAAACTCAACATCACTATTTTAACGTAAACACGAATTTATTACAGAGAGTAGGAAACTCGGGGACGCACGTAGAACAACGGGAAACCTCGTAATTAAAAAAATCATGTACATACGTGGGAATAAGGTTTTATTTCACAAAAGTTGTGAGCAAATGAAGAGTAAGGCGAATTAGGACGAACGCTGGGTCGGGGTTTTTAGGGTTGCCAAGTAAAAATTGAGCTGGATCTCATTTCACTGGGTTTGGTTTTGGAATAAAACCGCACACCTGTTCATTTACCTGCTACTTTTAACAAAATACAATTTACAGAGTAATGGGCCTACCACACGCACAAGCTTCACCACATTTCTGCCTGCGCAAGCTTCTCGCATGAAAAAACAATACACGATCGGCAACACTGAACGCCCAAGTACCGGGCAGGTACGCGCAGGCAAAACTGTGGCGAAGCTTGAACGTGTGGTAGGCCCATAACAGCATTTTGGAACAACTAAATGTTCTTAAAAACAAAAATCGGAGACTGTTTACATTTAAATAGGTGATTTAGTTTAGCCTGAAGTTTTTTTTCACCTTGCAATGCAATTTTTGACTATATAATTATACGTATTTTATACGGTGGTTTGTATTTTTATTATGCAAAAAAACTCAAAATTGAAGCGAACAAGTTCTCTTAGAAAATCTTCTTTCCCTAAGTTTTTCTTTTGGTTACAACTGAAACCGACGACGGCGACATCGATTTCCACTTTGTAAAACTTCTTCTAAATTGAATTATGTTTACGACTAGAACTTTCCACAAACGAATTCTAGAATCTAGACAATAAAACTACAAAGCCCTGATGGCAACTTCAAAAAACTCCTTTCAGTCTTGGACACAAAAATTGTTAACAATATTAAGCTGAGCGAGCGAGCAGAATTCTGACGAGTTTCTAATGAACCGTCCCCTGTTAGCGGGGAGTTTTCACGTCCTCACGAAATATGAGAGCTTGCCACACTAAAAAATAATAACCGCAGGACGAAGTGACGTAATCTAAGTAGAGAAGACCGTTATGTAAGTCCGGACTGGAGGATTATTCTTTTCTGTATTTTTTGGAGATTTTTGTGCAATGTGAATTAAATTTTTAGAAATGCTGAATAAAGATTTTTTGATTTTATTCTGATTGCCCTGTTTTTGGTTAAGGCGTCTGTTGATTTATATTAACAGAAAGCCGTATTCATGCCTGTGGTAATAAACTAATAATAGTTAAAAATAAATCCTCACTTCACTTCAACGTGACATGCCATGCTATTAAATAAAAAAAAACAAAGCTTTAGCTTTTTTTTTAGATTAAACACTTCTAGCTACTACTACATACTTTAAATTTGGCCTGGCGTGAACAGATAAGCCAACCTGTGATATTTCACGAATTATTCATACGAGTGCAACAACACGAATTTGTTTATCTAAAATCTTTCAGAACTGAAACAGCAGCCGCAGTATCAAAGCCTGCACTCCACATACAAATAGCCTATACCAACACAGACAACAGGCGACGCCATCAAAATCATGCAATCTGTTTGTGCGAACTTTTTAAAATTCCAATTGGAACGCAGCAATCACTAGGAAGTGACACATCAAAGTGACGCGCAATAAAGCGTCCCATTCGAAATACGAATTTCGCGCCAAAACATCGCACTGGCCACTGACGAACAACCTTTTTCATGTTTATGCTATGAATTTTTAGTGTTCCATGTTTAAAATTTGCGGGTTTTGTTTACATTGATTTTTTGCTGTCCGTTGGACTCGAGTCAATGGACGTCGATAACGTTATTTGGAGCTGTCAAATCGATGTTTGGCTTTAAAACCTCAGTTAAAAACAATAGTGGCCTTCGATCAAAAATAGTACTAGATTCCCGATGAGTGCTTCAAAAACAAAAAATACCGCCACAAACGGTTTTGTGACGGTATTTCGAATCCTTGTTGCTTAGAACTTAAGTATCATTTTAGAATGAGTACTTTTGTACTGACGACATTTTATCTTCAAGAAACATTTTTCAATTGTTTACGTTAAACCTAATACATTATGCAATGGAAATTAAACTGTATGTTTGAGAGTAAGGTTTATAATAAACTGAAGTTGTTAATACTATTGTACATTTTTTTATGAAGTGTAGATGTTTACGTGTGTGCAAATGTGGCCGCTTATGCGACTTCTTTTTGTTCCTGATTCTTAATCTAGAGCTATTATTGATCGAAGATAGTGGCAGATTTTATAACGCTAGGATCATCGATGGAGATTCTTATGCAGCTTGTTGTTGGATTAAGAGTATAGCTTTTTATGATTTATTTCGGGCTTGGATGATATTGATTGTAGTTATTATAAAACCATTTAGAATGAGCGTTTTCATAGGTCGGTTCGTGGATGGGTGAACATCAATTACACTCAGTTTTCTTTGAGTTTCCGAAAAGACGGTAGGCCGGTTGATTTTAGCTGTTATTTGTTGATCTTTGACAGTCATTACAGGTTGCTAGGGCTCTGAATATCTGGCAGGGACAGCGTTGCTAGATTTATTTTTTGCCAAATCGTAATTTTGAAACTTATTTGGTGAAAAAAGCGGGATTCTTAAATCGAAAACGGGACACAGTAAAAACATAAATGATTAGAGGTTTTTAAATATTTGTCTTTTTATTTGGGTTTAATTTACGTTTACGTGACAATAGATAGCAAAATTAGTCATTGAAAGGTATTTTAATAAAAATATGATATTTTAAATCAGATTTCCCTATGTCAGTTATCCCCGAAAGCGGGACTTAGCCTGTCCCGCGCTGGACATTTAATTTTGATTGAAAAATCGGGACGTCCCACCAAAAAATGGATGGATGGATGTTTCTTACTCACTCATTCAAAAACGTTCAGAGATAGATGATAAAAAGATTTAGAGATTTATACATATGAAGCAGGTCCACCCTGACACCGGTATCTCCAGCAAGGCCATGTCCATCATGAACTCGTTCGTTAACGACATCTTCGAGCGCATCGCTGCCGAAGCTTCCCGCCTGGCCCACTACGGTCGTGGGACTGTACGAATTACCGTGAACCCGGAACGTAAAAGGCTATTGAAGGACCCGTGGATTTTAGTCAATACGAGTCTGACAGTCCCTTTCGTTCTGCCCTGGATGGGAGGACTCATTTGATGATTTTACCACAAAAAAAAAGAGATGGTTAAGTATCCTTTGTGTTAATCCATGTTATGACATGGATTAACACAAAGGATACTTTTTATCCCGATAGTGCGTTCTGCAGGAAAGTTTTCGAGGGCGAAGCTAGTAGACTTCCATTAGACCATAACTGAACTGTAGGTACGATCGATCGATACGCAAAGCGGCCGAACAATACAAGAACTAATCGGAAGTTTTAGTTAGTTCGATAAACTGAGATCTACCAACACTCCGGGTAACTTTTGATTAGCCAAGAGATGCCCAATGGTCTTTGGTAATCTGCGAGTGTTCTTAGTTTTGTTTATTTCTGTTTACCGTGCGTTAATTAAACGAGATTTTGTACAAGTCAATTTGATTTGGTTTTTATGGAGTAATCGTAAGATAGGTCACCGAAAATTAATTTTATAACGCGAAAATATAATTTCGAAAATGTCTTGTCATTTAAATTGATTTAAAGACAGCAACGCGTCAAGATTTCCCTTTTAAAATTTTACCAAAAGAACAAAATTTGGTCGCGGGACTCTAGAATTACCGTGACCCCGGTACGTAAAGGGCTATTGAAGGACACCGTGGATTTTAGTCAGTATGAGTCTGACAGTCATTCCCGCTCTGCCCTCGGCCTCGGTGGGAGGACTCATGTGATGATTTTACAGCGTAAAAAAAAATAAGAACAAAATTTAGATTTATTCATTCAAAATTTAGATTTCAGTAGGTTGATGTATTGGCGTGTGTACCTCAAGTAATAATTATGACAACACGTTTCGCTATATGTGGGTTCGTCTCATGAAATAGGGATATAGCCTATTGCTTTCAAATCAGAAACTCGGAAAAACCTAATGAACATAAATTTTATACGAATAATTATTTGCCGCATATTTTATCCAATCTGAGAATCGAACCGAAAACTTCTCACTCAGCTGTTGTCAATAAAAATAATAGCTACAATATCTGCCATAATTATCTCTACACTACTATTTCTACAACATAATTTTTAACCCGTAAATGCGCGGTGACGAAACGTCGAATTAATGATGGGGTCTCGTAGACCCCAGGCATCCGTAATCTCCAATCAGACAGTGCTTACTGTACCGAATTAAATGGCGCCCCCGTTTACGGATCATCGCCTTTGTGACTGGTCGCAAGGCCTTCATTAGTAGTGGTGACTTTGTTGTAGTTTGCGCGGCGTATTAATTTTGTTGATCAATCTAGAAAGTTTATTTTCTATTAACTTTAGAATAAGAGAACTTTCGACGAAAAGATTTGAGCTATAAGAAATGTTTCTTAAACAGAGCTAAAGGTAAATACAATTTTTTTTGGGATATTTTGTATGTACATATATTTGCACATGCTGTACACATTGATTCTCGGTTACATATTTATGGGCACACAATATTGATGAATTTTTTTTCACACATTCGTAACATACAAAAAAGAAATGTGTTCCCCATACAATGTCGGTGTAACATACCAACAAGATTTATTTATTTTAATTCCATCGACGCAGCCAGAGAATTCGATTGAGCGAACGCAATTTATTAGAAAAAATGTCATATCCCGTACGAAACGCCCCACAAAAAAGAAGATAAATCAAAAGCGAAATGTAATAAACAAAATAGCATATTGGCAGAGGGGCCAGTGTGTTATTAACAAAACATTTCGAGCTTCCCCTCAAGTTATTATTGCGATAAATAAATAATTTCACTATTGCCATTTGTCACGTCACCCAACGTACTGTTTAGTGTTAACAGGAAACTACGTACAAAATAACGGTCTAGGTATCACGTTTCGCCCTTAGGGATTTGAGTTATTACAAGATATGACAGATAGCAATATAGTAACATCCTCCCGATGGTCAATCGAACCGAACTATTATTGCAACGAAATTCCTTCCAGCAAAATTGTCGCATCAAATATGTTAGGGCGTTCATCAAAACGATTATTCTGGTTGGTGTTCAAGATCGCGAAATCCCGTTCAGATTGTAGTAAGAGCCAATATGTGTCGGTCTTCATTGAAATCCTGAAGCTCGAAGGTTTATTGGCAATTGGCGATAGGTCGGGGTCCTAGAGACCGTTTGGTGATAGCTGGTTGTAAAAATCTTTACGGCGTATAAACTACGGCAGCGTAGGGTTAAGTGTGATTAGGGTATGCTGCGTGTTGCGAAATCGACACCTTCGGATGAGGGGTTATTGCCATTTTGAATTCAGAACGCGTTGAATGAGTTATATGATTTAGTAATTTGATTGAACATTGATCAGAAAAGCTTTCCATCAGTTGGAAATATTATGATTTGCTTGTAATATCGGAACACCGTGCTAAGCCGTGCTTACTAATTGTAAAATTCTTAATAGTGATTGACTGCTGCGCTCCGTGCGTGTCGCGGTTCGATTTTGCACTGGAAAGATATATATGAGTTACACATTATTGTTTCGTGTATGTGAGTTCAAATGTCTAAATGCTCAATACTCAATTTCATTACTGCGTTCCAAAATAAATATATTGGTTGGTGGGTTTATGTTATAAAGTCACAATTATGAATCCTGTCGGGCACATAAAATGCACTCATAATTTAGAAGATATTCAGAATCCCAGAGGTTAATAACCAAAGGTTTTCAACAAGTTTTCTTCTATAATTTTTCCTTACCATCACACCACCTGGTCGCGGGACTTACTAACAGGGTAATTACCCTGACCCCGGAATGTAAAGGGCTATTGAAGGACACCGTGGATTTTAGTCAGTACGAGTCTGACAGTCCCTCCCGCTCTGCCCTGGGTGGGAGGACTCATTTGATGATTTTACCACGCTAAAAAAAAACCTTCACGTCACCATTTTACTTTCAAATCATTCAACAAGCAAATCTATCTTTTCTTACTATATTTGCCAAAATTTGTGTTAGGAAGTACATTAATGAAATGAACGTCAACGCTAAATAAATATGGCCGCTCAATGCAGTTCCCAGTATTTCCTCGTTTCCCATTTCATCGTCGTCCTGTCATTTGAACAGCAGACGACTCTAGGTTAGTGTCTAGTACAGTGTACCCTTTGTTTTGTCCTTTGCAGTTACATCTCCAGGAAGAATGATGAAGCTTGTTTCTTGGAAAATGCAATAGAAATTATTTAGTTGAATTTCAACCTAAACTCTTACACTTTAACGGCGTTTATAGTGGCTTCGAAAAGTCAAAGTGCAGGTGGACTTTAGAGTTTTGATTGAAGTTTATTTATTTACCTAGTTATAATTTTATGGAATCATCGACGCGACAAAGAAATCGAATTTCGGGGTTATACGATGTTTCGCATTCACTGAACGAATCAGGAGACTGCGAAACGAAATCTTATTTTTCGGTAAGCGATTGACAATTGACATGAAAACACACAAACAGAGAGTGTGAGAATTGACATGACACAAACATTCGCATTTATATTTAAAAGTTCCCTACTTTTAAATATAAAAGTAGCCAACATTAACAAGTCAAACCAGAAACCATTTCACTGTCAAACATTAAATTCAAAATGGCGGATGTTTTAAAACAAAAATCGTTGAAAACAAACCTAAAACCAGTCCGACATGTTTGCTAAATATCGTTCCCGTGTTGGTGTCTCGTAAATCTCTATATATACTAACGGATAATGTTGTTTGTCCGACTTTATGTCCGACTTCATTACTCGAACGTTGGATGGTTGGTTAGGTATTCCTTCTGTGTTAGGATTTAAACGTAGAACGTATTTTATGGGAAGAAAATCTGTTGTCATTTTCTAGATCTCTTTAATGGAGGCCATACACATTAGGGTTTGCATGATGGTTTTAAACTTGCATGCATAACCAATCGCACGAATAATCGACACATGCATCTATATACACGTTAGGACATGCCTGTCGGTTATGCATGCAAGGTTAAAACCATCATGCAAAGCCTAACGAGTATCGCCGCCATAATACCTATTGCAATATCAATAATTATACACAGATGATGAGAGATTTTCCTTTTTAACAAGTAAGATCGCGCGCTGTTATATTATTTTCTTATTTTTCGTCCCAGACGAGAGAGGTCGAAATATAAATATTAAATTCGCAATAACCTGTTTTATTTTTGTACTTCACGGAAATCGTACTCGTTTCATTTTTGAGTTACGTGGGATCTAACTCCTATCGGTCAACTCCGGGCAAAGGCATGGTAAGTGACCAGTATCCTTTAAATATCAAGACTCATGTTAAGTCAATTGCTCAGCTCAGGTAGACTCAGTTGTTATGACAACGACTAAAAAATTAGCGAGTTTTTAAATTTAACAGAGGCTTCCATAAGCTGTCTGTCCAATGTCAATTAACAAACAAACTACAGGTGACATTTATTTGTATGACCTACAATTAGTTGTTCTGGGTCTGGGTGTTTGTGCATGTGAGTTTCTATGTTTGTAAAAGCACGCACGACACAGGAGAAATTCCATGTGTGGAGCAAGGTTATTTAAAAAAAAAAGGTTTTAAGGCGTGTCGAGCTTGGCTTGAGTTGAGTCAGCCTCTAAGAATACCAGAGCAATTCCCCAATCAAGTTAAAATGCTTTATCAATTTCCAATTCGTAAAACCAATGGGTACGGTCCACGGTCGACGGTCCACTACAAAGTAGGACCTCATATCTTTGTTTTACCAAACCGTCCCATAAAAAATGGTGTTTTAAGTTCCAACAAACCTTTTATCTCGAATTGTTTCAGGATTCAGTATCCCTTTCAAATCCTCGCGATTTCGACGCCGTTGAGTGTATACTATCCCGTTCTAACGCTTTATGTTGAAAAAAGACAAGAATATTTTTTTGAGAATACGCCAGAGGGTAAAATAAATAAATATCTGACAATTTTTCTCTACAATTTTCTTTAACATGGTTTTAGAAGTTAACGGCTTGTATGAATTAATGATAGCGAAGGATGCGGTATGCGTGAGAGAGAGGACAGCCTCCACCTCACGACCCCAGACGACGTGTGAGACGCCAAGGGCGTCGGATATTGCGAGGTAATTTCCGGCCACAGCAGCGTAGGCGCGAACGTACGGACGGCGAGTAATAGGTAGCTCGCCATCCGATCATCGCCTCGACGTCGCGTCTTGTTCCACGCGCGTCTCATAAACTGTCAGCAGTCTGATGGTGTCGTCCAAAGAGGTCTTCAATCGCGATCTGTCTTGAGCTTCACGCTTCACCTCGCTTCACGTAATTCTATGCTCGCCAGTTCCGCTCAGCGCACGGTGCGTCGCCATTAAAAAAATGTAGTACCACAAATTTTCCGCAGGACTTCTATCGTTATCGCGGGCTTGCGGGCAGCGAGTAATGGACAACTCGCTGTCCGACCATGGAACATTGCCGGGGTCGACAGCGCGTTGTGTTCCACGCGCGCCTCAAAGAGTGCCAGCAAAAATGACGGGGTCCCCCTCTAAAGGGCCAAAGGGGTCGCGGGACTTATGATTAACCGTGACCCCGGAACGTAAAGGGCTATTGAAAGACATCGTGGATTTTAGTCAGTACGAGTCTGACATTTCCTCCCGCTCTGCCCTGAGTGGGAGGAGTCATTTGATGATTTTACCACGATAAAAAAGGCCATTTATCATGGAGCGCACTCGAAGTATGTTTACAAACATAATCACAAAGAAATACCGTCCCCAATATAGTGTAAACATTGTTGTTTCAGTACAATACAGTATTTGAGCTTGAAACGGATTCAAGTTTTGAGCCAACAAACAACAATAACTTGTTACAATGTAAGTTATGTAAGTAAGGAACACATCTCAAGTTGTGGTCACATTTGGGCTGGATAACTGTACTTAGGTACTAACTTGTAGGCAAGTTGTGGTTTTATATGGCTCTTGTTTTTGAATACCTATTATATAACTTGAGGTATAAAAGCGTTTTTAACCGACTTCAAAAAAGGAGAAGGGTTTCATTTCGACGGCCGTTTTATCACATACCTATATGCCACTATTTCACAAAAACTGATTTGGAAGTCTTCTTTTGTTTGAAAGGGTATATTCACGAGGTGGTCCCAGGTCAGGATCTGAATGATGGATTCATGGAAAAATCCAAGGTATTCTTCAATAAATGAAAACAAATCAATTGCGATTGCTGCTATTGCATATCTATGCATTGTATACGCGATTACATAACTTAATATCAGAACTGTAGCCAATAGAAAAGGATAGAAAGTCACCTTACATCAGAAAAAAAAAGTTTTTTACGCTTTTATTGTGTTTTTCAGAAATCAGTATCTTATTTAACACATTCACAACAGGAGACGGGCAAATGTCACAATGACTGGGTTTCTATAAACAGTGATCTTATATAACCTTCATTGATCGACAGATTGCGAGATAAATTATAAAATAATTATGTTCCATAAAGCCTTTGTCAAACAGACTGGCGTGGCGAATGCGAAGCGTGACGTTTTTATTTGTAATGTATGGAATTGTTTGAATCCAGTCACATAGAAAACCGAAAGCGATCCGGTGGCGTGACAGAACTTTTGGACTGACGTCTCGCTTCGGTTCGGTATCGCTTCAGAATCGCTTCGGACTCGCCTATCTGTTTGACAAAGACTTTATTTTTTAACCCAAAAAGGCACAATAAAATTAAGACACATCAGTAGTTTGATAACCTAACAAATCAAAATCAAATTCCCCCAAACTACAATGCATTATAATTTAATATTGAACCAATTTAACAATCGCACACTTTCATGTTTAACACCTAATTTATCGCTCGAACAAACACAATCCTCTTTGACATTTAATTTAGAAACGTCACCAAAACATTTGTTACCCACAATAAACATGCATTAAAATATCATGCTGGTTTAATTTAATGATTAAATACAGCATGTATTGGAAAGCGGTTTATTTATTTATAATCTCTACTGACCGCGCCCGCGTGCATGACAAATAATACTGTTTACTAGCTGACCTATTCCTGAACGACTTATAAATTTAATTGACTTCTGAACGACGGTACGAACATCAAATATTTGGTAAGGTAGGATATACTTTCTAAGGGAAAACGAAATTGTTACTTTTAATGTATTCCTGATATTTTCATTATATGAGTAATTTATTCACCTTTTAAGCCTTCCCTGGATTTCCAAAAATAATTCAAAACCAAAATTAGCCAAATAGGTCCAGCCGTTCTCGAGTTTTAGTCAAACTAACGAACAGCAATTGATTTTTTATATACATAGATGTCATCAAAAGACGTTTCATCAAGAATCTATACATATAATAAATCTGTAGAAGGGTCAATTCTGTACATTGAAAATATTGAAAAAATAAATAGCGGGGTGTGTTGCTGGATCGATACCAAACCCAAATATGTGATTAAAAAATTTTTGTCTGTCTGTCTGTATATGCAGGCATCACGTGAAAACTAACGGTTCGATTTCAATGAAACTTGGTATAATTATATCTTATTATCCTGGGCATAAAATGGGATACTTTTTATCCTGGAAAAATACGTAGAAAAAAAATCTACCAATCACGCGAAGACCGACATCCGCGCGGACGGAGTCGCGGGCGGAAGCTAGTGATTAATATATTAACATTCATAAAAGGAATCATTTAGTTTTTTCCTTAACAAATTTTTCGCTCATAATTCTAAGTAAAACGTATTTATTCTTCATCAGTCAGAGCCTTATCTTAAATACTTAACTAAACAA
Source organism: Agrotis puta (assembly GCA_943136025.2). NCBI lineage: Eukaryota > Metazoa > Arthropoda > Insecta > Lepidoptera > Noctuidae > Agrotis > Agrotis puta. Next base: position 10,186,202 of record OW964186.2, on the reverse strand, counting down.
GTAGGACGGATTAATTATTCGAAGGACGGAGGAGGAGGAAAACGTTTCGAAGGACGGGAATAATTAAAAATTAAAACTATGAAAAGAGGATTCATTTCAGGTCGTTTTTTTTTATAAATGAGCCAATTGAAGAGCTTTCATCAACGAGAATGGTAATTGAAACTTAAAAAAGTATTTAAGTATTTAGGGTTCCGTAATCTACAAAGTACTCTCATATCATCGCCATGTCAGTCCATCCATCTGTCCACAGTTTAGTTCAAAGACAAAAAAATGTGATTGATAGGGCCGAGAAAATGGTAAATTTAAATCCCAACATTTTTTATATTTTTTCATGTTACATCTTCTTCATTTCTTCAAGTGGGGATATTTTTTTTCTCACTTACTCCATGGTATTGGATATAAGCGCAACATATTTTCTCAAAAACAACGTATTGGAGAACATGATTTTCGACTGCAAATGTAAGTTTGTTTTTTATTACTCAGACTACGGAGCCATTTAGTTTGTGCGTTCAGACACGAACTTGGCCAGTATTTTTTTTTAAGGATATTTGATGAGGACGAGGCCGTAAGATTTTCGAATGGAGACCAAGCATCAGCAGGCGCATCATGAGACGTCCACCTACAAAGTGGACAGACGATCTGATGAAGATCCCAGGATCGCGCTGGATGAAAACCACTTCCAGCCGGTCCTGTTGGAATTCTATGGTCCAGGCCTATGTTCAGCAGTGATACCTACGTGAGTCCTACGGCTGATATGATGATGATGATGCTTTATACCTAAAAGCCTAATACCCTAAAGCCTTTGTCAAACAGACAGGCGATAGCGAACCGATACGAGACGTCAAACTGGGTGCAGCGAAACGAGGCATGACAGTTGTATTAGCTGGCTTTTTATAAACGACGTCAAACAGAGCAAATACGCCTTGGCCACGTCTTCGCATCGGTTCGGTCACGCTATAGGATGGCTTTCGCTGTTCTATGTGACTGGATTCAAACAATTCCATTCATTACAAATAAAAACGTCACGCTTCGCATTCGCTTCGCTTGTCTGTTTGACAAAGGCTTTAAAGATGAATATTCTGCTATATTTATCCTCCAACTCTTGATATAATGCTGCCCCTTATTATTGACCTTTTAGAACCGCTGACGGCATATCTTATGGACGTTTGACGAGAATATTCAATATAAAACCATGAAATTATTATGAACTGCCCCTGTTCCGGGCTTAAAGGTGGTTGTGTTTTGTTGAATTTAATATTTCGTCTACAATCAATTGGAAGTGAAGTAGTTTGTAAAGCGTTTTGTACCTCATTGGTGGAAAAGAGAGCAAATGTGGTAAATAATAGTAAATGGTGTTAGTTATACTTTTTTTTTATATTGTTTATCTTTAAGTTCTTAGTTTTTCTTTTTGTGATACTGATTAGTGCACACAGTGTGTCAATAAACGTTTTTTCTTTCTTTAGATCATGCAATTTTTTTAATTTTTTTTTTTTAGAAAAACGTTGCCCCACACTAGGAATTTCTCTTGTATCGTGGGTGCGTTTACAAACATAGAAACTCACATACACAAACACCCAGACCCGGAACAACTACTTGCAGATCATACAAATATTTGCATCGTGCGAGAATCTAGCCCGCGACACGCAGCACAGCAAACCTATCACTTTTAAGACAGTTCTGCGCCCTTCGAAGGTAAGCCTGGATCTATAAAGGACTACATGCATCCAATACTATCTCCCTTTATACCATAAAGGTAACAAGTAACAATATGCAGAGGTATGTCGCAACCTTTTCCTTTTACCCCGCATTCAAGTGGTACATTTGAAAGTATCTACGTTCTCACAATGATTCTATTTCTGTGGCTGTAAGTTCTGTCCCTTGGGGTTAGGGTTTTTAAATCAGCGGGGTTACAAGCGGATTTCTGAATGTTTAGTAAATTTTCAAGGATATATGGTTGAGGTTACTGTTAAGCTTTTGTCAAACAGGCAGGCGTGACGAATGCGAAGCGTGGCGTTTTTATTTGTAATGTATGGAATTGTTTGAATCCAGTCACATAGAAAAGCGTAAGCTATGCGATAGCGTGACAGAACTATCGGACTGTCGTCTCGCTTCGGTTCGGTATCGCTTCGGAAACGCTTCGCTTTCGTCTGTCTGTTTGACAAAGGCATTAACCTATGTTATCCAACTGCTGGGGCAAAAGAGCTTGCTACGACTTATAGTTCTTGCAAGCCAAAGCCAATATGATTCGTTTGCCTAGCTCATCATACAAGATTTGTCGTGATGCCTTTTTGCTGTGTAGGGATCCACATAGTATTTTGACTTCCAGCTAATTAGGCATGCGTTCCTTCTATTGATCACGACTCTCCGTTAAATATTGCTTATTCTCAACGAGGATCTAAATCATCCTCCCATCTCTTTCATGGTCTTCCGCCAGCCTATATCACCTGATTTCATATGAACCTCAGCGCACCCAATTTCGAACATAATAGAAGACTAAGCATTAATCTGCTTTTTTGGAGAATTGACTTACGGACAAACGTAAGCTTGCATCTCCATTATCACAAATGTGACTACTGGACCAATAAAACAGCAGCTTCTGTACAGTACCAGTAAACTAAATGATTCTTTTTCTCCCCAAACACGCGACTGCCAACTCCCAGTCGACATAACAGCCCGTAAATCCGCTAAAAACCCGACTTAAAAGCCCAACACAACCCACACTCGGGCACGTACCGTCGTTCCCTAAGCTATATAAGCCGCGCCTCCCCGAGATTACCCGAACGCGCGGGACATTCGTCATTGTCATGGTGTGTGAACGCCTTTACGATTAATTCGAAGATCATCTGTCGTAGATCAACTTTGTATTGTGGTTACCCTTTCGGTTGATGATAGGGGGTTTAGGGGGTTTTAAGGGATGATGTGACAATGGGGTGAAAAGGTTATGTCCCTGTATTCGCCTTTAGCGGTGTCATCTTTGATCCGGTAATGTCTTATGTTTGAGGTGGTTACGAGTAAGTATAAAAATACTAAGGTTGTGTATACTCACTCAATCGGTTCGGCCACGCTATCGGATCGCTTTCGCTTTTCTATGTGGCTGTATTCAAACAATTCCATACATTAGAAATAAAAACGCCTCGCTTCGCATTCGCCACGCCTGTCTGTTTGACAAAGGTTTTACTGTCCACAATACTACCCTCATTCCTGACCCCGCTTAATTCCACAAGCAGCTTTAACGTGCTTGCTATAAACCTAGTTGCGGACGGTCACAGCTTGACAGCTTACAAGCTACGCCTCGTTTGTCATGCCTTTTGCTGTCAGTAGCAGGCGAAGTCACGGTATAGCTGTTGTTTCTACTGCTCTGAAGGTGACTGAGTATATGGCATTGTTAGGAATGTTTTTTGTTTTTAATGAACTTGACTGGAAATATAAACCTTGGTTTGTTATTTTGATGTAATAATTTGATATCTACATCACTACATAGTATAAAACAAAGTCGCTTCCTGCTGTCTGTCTGTCCCTATGTATGCTTAGATCTTTAAAACTACGCAACGGATTTTGATGTGGTTTTTTTTTTAATAGATAGAGTGATTCAAGAGGAAGGTTTATATGTTTTTAACATGAATAATATAGTAGAGATTGTTCTCGTGCGGAGCCAGGGTGGATCGCTAGTCCTAATCCTAACTAATATTATAAATGCGAAAGTAACTCTGTCTGTCTGTCTGTCTGTCTGTCTTTTCTTCACGCCTAAACTACTGAACCGATTTGTGTGAAATTTGGTACAGACATAGTTTGGAACTTGAGAAAGGACATAGGATAGTTTTTAACCGACTTCAAAAAAAGGAGGACTGTATTTTTTTAAAATGTTTGTTACCGCATTACGACCGACTGGGTGAACCGATTTTCATGATTCTTTTTTTGTTTGAAAGCTGGTGCTTCCCGTGTGGTCCCATTGTAACCAAATCAGGATCTGATGATTGGATCTTGGAGAAATCGAGGGCAACCCTCAAATTTTATAGGCTCACCCATCGTTTTTCGTAAATCTTATGAAGTAATTTAAGTACTTGCGTATGGTAATCATCATCTTATGTAGCTGAGCTGATGATGGAAGGTACAACTCCTTAACAGTAAGGAGTAGGCATCGACTGATTCATTGTTCGCATATCTCCGGAACTTCACGTCCAATTTAAATAATTCTTTCGTTCGGTTCAGTAGTTTTTGAGATAGGGAATTTAGCTTTTTTTTAGCTTATTGTGTACATGAGGGATGTTATTACCAGTGCTACGGATTATATTATATGTATTTGGCAAGAATTAGGGTTGAAAAAAAAAACAATGAAATAAAAAATAACAAAGCCATCGACTTCCGAAATAAAAGTTATTTTGTAGATTATTTTACCCTTTTTTGTGGTTCTTTTTGAAGGCGGTTACATTTTTTTTTAAGTTTTTTATTATATATATTTTTACGGGTTAAGCTGCGCTTGCCGAGGTTGGTCTGTGGATGGGTAAAAAGCACTCGGAAAGCACGTAAAGCCGTTGGTCCCGGCTGTCATTTGAAGATCTTTGACAGTCGTTACTGTCAGAAGCTCTAAAGTCTGACAGCCAGTCTTACCATGGGGTATCGTATTACCCAGTTACTGGGTTGTGGAGGTCCGACAGGCAGTCGCTCCATGTAAAATACTGATATCCAGCTGCATCTGGTTTGACTGGAAGCCGACCTCAATATAGTTGGGAAAAACGCTAGGCAGATGATGAACGGAGTATAGATAATTCTATTAGTACTATATGTCGAGTGGTCCATATGCTCGATAGATGGCGGTGATCGCGCAATGATGTCGATGGTTACACGAGTTCGATCGTTACACGGGACGAAGAAAGCTACTTTGTTTTATACTATGTAGTGATTAAATGCAAGTAACATTGGTCCGACCTGTTTATTAGTCAGTGTTTAGTAATCCGTTTGTGCTGGATAGGATATTCTCAAGCCCGGGGAAGGACATAGGGCAACTTTTTATAAACACACCATACAGGTAAAGATTGATGAAGAAACCACTGGTAGAATTTTGAAATTTGCAGAGTTCTATTATTATTCTTTTTTTATCATGGTAAAATCATCAAATGAGTCCTCCCACCCAGGGCAGGGCGGGAGGGACTGTCAGACTTGACTGACTAAAATCTACGGTGTCCTTCAAGTAATGTAATGATGTATGTAGTAATGTATGTTAATAGCCCTTTACGTACCGGGGTCACGGTAATTCGTAAGTCCCGAGACCCCGGCAGGCTTTGGCCCTGTAAAATAATGAACACTTAGAAAGGAATTCAGATAATTCCACCCTCAAGATATTCCCTCTAAATATTAGGTATAGGTGTTCAATGATTGTATGGAAACTAATTTTGAAGTTAGAAATCTGGGATGTACGATGTGAAGTTACATAAAAAATTATAAGTATTAAAAAAAATGTCACGTAACTTAATGAGGCAGACCAAATTCTACGCGAGCGAAGCCGCGGGCAAAAGCTAGTAATGTTATAAAGCACAAACGTTTGTTTGGTTAAACAAGCTAATCTCAGGAATTGCTGGTTCAAATTGAAGAATTCTTTTTGTATCGGATAGTTAATTTATCGGGCAAGGCTATAAGCTATATAACACTAAGCTTCAACTTATAGGAGCCAAGCCGCGGGTAAAATACCGGGGAACAGCTTTAATAAAATAACCATGCTTAAAGTCTAAGAGAATAGGGTATTTTACTGCTTAAATAAATTGAAAATCTGTTTAGTCCGTCAATTAGAATATTGAAAAATAATGGACAAGTATTTGTTGTTTTTTAAATGCTTATGGTCATAATGCTTGTAAAATTGTACCGAGTGACGATTTGTGATTTTTAGAAGCCTTGTATCTTCGTCAATTTTGGTTTACATAACAAAAGAAGAAATACGGGTCTAATATTGTTTAATTATCTATATTTCAAATAGCCCATTGAATAAGATACTTATAATAACCTAAAAAGCCTAGTTATTAAGCACATTATTCAAGTGCAAAACTAGTTCAGTTTCAGAACGAAAACTTTCAATTACTTTTAAAAGTTGCTCAGGTGTTGTTAAAATATTACCTTTAGACTAAGTACCAATAATTTAGTAGTTCTTGAAAGTTTCAAGTACATCTGAAAAATAGTTTTCAATTTGGAAATTACGGTGTTCTTAAAAGCAAATTTGGTATAACTATTTGTCTATGTAAGTGTTGAAAATTACTGGAAATTTTAAAGCTAGTAATCTCGACTAAGGATATATAATTATTTTGAACATTTTATAAATTACAAGTTTAAAAACTTAACTTTAGCGTAAGCGACAAAAACACCAAAGCAGCATCAACATTATAACATTCTTCTTTTGGAGTATAAAGAAGATTGTTATAACTTTTTTTTTATTCATTACTTTCATTTACTAAGGCCCACTTGCACCACAATCACTAAACAGGTTTAGCGCTAAACTGATTTAAAACATCCTTCTGTCTCTGTCAAATTGTTTGAATTTCAAAATATTTTTACAAAAACAAAAAAAAAGAAACATTTAAAAAACATAACAAATAGGTAGACGAGTACACCCGGAATTAATGTGACGGATTGATTCGCCAGGACGGTGGAATGGTCGCGGGACTCACAAATTACCGTGACCCCAGTACGTAAAGAGCTATTGAAGGACACCGTGGATTTTAGTCAGTCAAGTCTGACAGTCCCTCCCGCCCTGCCCTGGGTGGGAGGACTCATTTGATGATTTTAACATGATAAAAAAAAGGACGGTGGCATGCACAATAAATCTCCGGTAGTTATGTTGATAACATCTTATTATTATCAACATCATCCACTTGTTTTAACTCTAATTTTGGACAAATAAGCATCAAAATAGATCAAAACAAATAGTTCCAAAATTCCACCATGAAACTACCACCCGACGTAACTTTGCACCGACGCGGCGACGTATTTTCGACTTCAATATTAAATTCATCGGAGGGTTTCCGAATTACAAAGTCACAGCTCCGGGCACAGATGTCGACCTTCCGTAATAGACACTTCCTTGCCTGCATCTTCGTTGCTAGTTTCTGCAGAATTTCTGAATTAACAAAGACGTAGTGGACTGTAAAGTTCTGTTTTAAATATTAATTTAGGGGCGTCAGGGAAGGTTTTGAGAATTTGGAATTGGATGGATGGTTAAACAGCAGGTGAATTTTGAGGTAGAGTGAGACTTCAATTCCTGATACGCTGATGTCAGGTGCGTTAGTCGGTCACGTATGTCGGTCGCGTACGTTGGCCCCGTACGTCAGTCGCGCGTACCAAAATATACAGTGTATTTTATTGAGCACCATACTGTAGCGCTGACACTAGAGGCGCGTACACCTTTTCCCACTAAAATACGCGACCGACCGTACGCGACCGACGACAGCGTAACAGAAATTCAAACCACTACACAAAAATATGTAGTTGACTGAATGTAACTTCAGCAATATTCAGAATACAGTGTATTTATGGTGTGAATTCACACCATGTGAATAAAGTTAAAAGTAAAATGTATCTTCTAATGAAAAAATATTTGACTAAAAAACTATGTTAGTAGCAGTAGTACTGTTACTACTGAGTATTGCTGAAACTGAAAGAAAAGATTCTTCTAGACATATTCAGTGTCCTGAATTCCAGCAATAAAGACGAAAAAGAAGGGCAGTTAAAAAAAAAACGACGGGTTGCACTCTGGGAGTGCCGGCAGAAGTGAAAACTTGAATAGTAATTGTTGGAAATATCTTGTGAACAGATTTTAGTAAAACTCGCAAAAATGGTTGACTTTTTATTTCAATAATTTTCCAATGTGACGTACATCTTTTATAAACAATGTTACCTAGCAACGAATGTATCCAGCATACAAACTTCTTTAAAAGTAATAAAGTCACACGAACATTCACGCAAGCGCCCTGCGCCGTCCTACGCTTTTTCGGTCAGGGTCACGTGTCCTGACGCGAGTTTAAGATTTTATACCCATTACAGAAAAGTGCTCAACGCCGCTAAAGAAGTTTTCACTTCAAAAAAAAACTTTTTTGAGTCAGCAGTGGTTGCCCAGTGGTATCGGTCCCGACTTACAACTCGTAAGTCGTGGGTTCGAAATCCGCCAGGCACATTACTGTGTAATTTATTTCATCACCACTGCTCTCAAAATAGTGAAGGAAAACATCGTGAGGAAACCGGCATGTCCTAGAACCAAGACATCTACCAACCCGTACTGGGTCCGCGTTGTGGATTTTGGCCCACTTCCTCTCACAGAGTTTAGGGAGGTTCATGTGTCCCAGCAGTGGGAACATTACAGGCTGATGATGATCTTTTTTGAAATAAATGGCTTTATCTTCTATTCTAGTCGACTACTATTCTGGTATTTTAAGTCAGGTGATTGACATTTTTTTTTGTTCTTGTTTTAACAAATTATGACCTACTAGCCTCGGGCTAATGATGATGTGATGATTTTACCACGTAAAAAAAAGCCTATTAGGTTAATTTGGAAATATTAATAATCAGAATGAAGCGATGCTCACAGGTTGCTACGCTCTTTTAGTTTATGTTATTGCGTCCCATCAAAAGGATTATGGGATTAATTTATTGCCAAACTAGGATTTGTAATACATATTTATTGAAGTATCATATTAATTGAATTAATAGCAGTTTACTGGGTTTTATAGGCAGTCGCTCCATGTAAAATACTGATATTCAGCATTGAACTGGAAACTTATCAGAAAAGGCTTTTTTTTTGGGCTGGTAAAATCATCAAATGAGTCCTCCCACCAAGGGCAGAGCGGGAGGGACTGTCAGACTCATAGTGACTAAAATACACGGTGTCTTTCAATAGCCCTTAACGTTCCGGGGTCACGGTAATTCATAAGTTCCGCGACCATCAGAAAAGGCCAGGCAGCGTTTACTGGATATTAAAACATTGTTTTAATTGAGCTTTGAAAATTAGTTTTTATTTAATTCGTTCTTTCATAATTTAGACCACTGGGTGCACTTTTGTATGAAACGACTGATGTTTATAAATCATACATTCAAGATTTCGCGTGTCACCCTCACACTATGTTGTTTCAGTTTCTGAAAGAAGGCGTTTAAAAATAATCTATGTTGCAGATTCAAAACGCTAAACAAAACTCTTCAATCAAATTCCAAAAGCAAAACATTTTCTTTTCTAATTTACATTTAACAGGCGCTTCAAGAAAACAATTTCAAATAATATTTTTTTCAATCAACTCTAAAGTCTGACAATTTCCTGAGAAAAAATGAAAGTCAACATTTTTCAGCCCTTTTCATTATCACGTATTCAATTTAGAAGATAGGCGGCGTCAGGGGTCTCGTAAACACATCACCTTCGGAATATCAAAGGAGACGCGGTGTGTGAAATAAATGGCGAAGCACAATCAACGGCGAGTGATTCAGTGGTTAGTATCTGACATCAATGGTGGTGATGTGCAGAAATTGGTCAGAAGGATAACTTGTTTTTTAACGTGGTAAAATAACGTGCCGACGTCCGTCGCCGTGGGCGTCTACCACAGCGGCTGGGGTGGAGGAAGGTCGCTGTCCTCTCCCTCACGCGGCTCGCCTCTTCCTTCGCGAGCATGACTGCTTCGCAGAAGGAGGCGACCGATTCCCACTCCGTCTCGACCCACAGCATGGCCTCGACCAATGCCGGGCGCGAGAGGTCTCCGCCAATCGCCGTCGTTAGGACACGGCGGTGCTCTGCCCAAGCAGGGCAGTCCTGCACCGTATGCTCCACCGTGTCCTCCGGACGATCCTCGCAGTGGTGACACCCAGGCGTTTCTTCCCTCCCTATCCGATACAGGTACCTCCCGAAACTTCCGTTTCCGGTGAGGACCTACGTCATGCGATCCGTCAGGACGCGTGACGCCTATCCAGCCACTCCTCAAAGAGGAGTCTTACCGCCGCGATTGCGGCGTGCCCGCAGAAGGATAACTTAAGGAATTAATATTATCTGACGGGAATAGAATCTGAACTGGGACTGCCTCATCAGGTAACTGTACCCCTGGAACGTAAAGGGCATTTGAAGGAACACCGTGGATTATAGTAAGTACGAGTGTGACAGTCCCTTTCGCTGCACCCAGGGAGAATCATCCAATGAGTCTTCCTAACTAATTGGATGATACTACCACGTAAAAAAAGTGACCTTTCAACAGTTTCAACACATAGTAAGAAGCATTCAGAATTAGAACTTTCCAGATTTAACCTTTTACTCTTCCCCTGCAAAATGATACGCCCGGAGCATTCGCCTAAACGATTCCAAAGATTTCGCTCGGTTGGCCCGAAATTGCTACATTAAAACATAACAGTATTGGAACGGCTAATGCAACACAATAGGTTTTGTATACAAATTGATGTTCTATTAGATCATACCGGCTCTTCAATTTATTTGAGTGCGAATAACATTATTGGGTTTCTAATTGTGAAAAATGCTGGGAATTGTGTGCAAAAATAATGTCTAGATATTTTACGTAGGCTCGTAGGCTAAAATTCTGAAGACGTTTTTTAGACTACTATCAGTGTAAAGAATCACTATTTTATTTTGATCGTTTAATTTATTTTTAGAAGTCATTACCTCTGCGCCCTTATCACTTCCTGGATAAAAACAACTTAAAAAATTCGATTTAATTTAATTTACATACTACATTTAAAAACTAAAATTAAAAGTAAAATATTTATAAAAATGACTAAATTAAAACTAACATTAAAAATTTATAGGGCGTCAAAAAATTCGTCCACATCGTTCTCAATGGGGAAAGTGCCCAGAACGCTGGCAGCATTGCCACGTTGGATAGCAATGCTGATTCTTTGACAATTAAAAAATTAAACAAACATCAACCGTCTTACTACATAAAAAAGTTAAACGTCATTCTGTTGAATACTGGCCTAAAAAACCGTTATCTTCATAACTGCATTCGACGTCGACAAAAGAATCGTTTTGCAGTAACACTTTTTTGAAAATGTTCAACAGATGTTAAACTTTTTGTCGTACGGTTTATGGTTACAATTATTTATATTCCTGCTAATTATAGATGCAATAAAAACATACCGACGGCATAAATTAAAATGGCGTGCGCCATTACTGATCTACAGAACCTATATTTATATGCAAGCTATCTCTTATCAAAGACGCTGTTAAACAAACTGTTAACAAATAAACACTATACAACAATAGATTGATGAGTGTTCAGTCTCCCATTATAGTTAGAATATTGGCTGGCAACACCGACCAAGTTAGATGTGAAGTCCCGACAACGTTTACAAGTTGTTGCCACATACTGTGGGCGTCTTCACTTAGTTTATGGTAAGTTGTGGAGTTTGTAACTTATATACTTAGTTTTTTTATAAAAATAAAGTTGTTTACTATAATGTAATGCTGCAGGGGGTGTAGTTTCTACGTCCGTTAACGAAGATACGAGATACGGACGTACGAACGTCACTAACGTCAAAATCTTTGCGGGCAGACAATACTTGGATCTATCAAATCGTAACATCATTACCAATAATAATCAGTACCTTTTAGCTGTGTAATTACTGTTTTTTTTTTGTTTTGTATTTTATCCTATAAATGGTCTAGATTTTATGGGTACATCGCATTTACATTTATTTTTAAATTTGTGATATCAAAACATTGTAAAACATTTTTGAAAAAGAGTAAGTATGGAGTTTCTTGCCCATTCTTCTCCATACAAACCTACCCTTGCGAATGGGTGTAGAATCAATCCCTTCCCATCCCATTTCCTTTAATTTTAATAATCGACGTTCAAAAGTGCCTCTTTGATGGTCTAATTGAAATAAATGATTTGACTTTGACTTTGGCTTTGACTTTGACATTCATTCTTAGTTCTTCTTACGGAAAGAAACACGGGTTTCGTGCTTAGAGATTAGACCTCCTGGTCCTGTATCGGCAGGCGAGCTACCCACTACTCGCCATCCGCATTACTACGCTAAGCATTCTAAGGCCGTATACAGAAAGAAAGCTGGAAACTTATAAGCGCTTACCGGAGCTTGAAAGCGCTGGTCCGTTTTACACAAAGGAAGCAGATTGAAGCAGACCAAGCAAGTTGTTTATTAATTTTAAATGGCAGCGCCCAGCGCTGACCAGCGCGTGTTGAAGCTTGTCGGAACTTGTCGGCACCGTTCAGCACTTATCGGCGCGCGATCATATATTTTCCTGCGCGGGTTTTATAAGTTTCCAGCTTTCTTTCTGAATACGGCCTAATCTTTGTTTAAGATGACGAATTGAGTGTTAATGTAATTATATACTTTGATACCTAAATCTGTAGTAAATATTTAAGTGGTACTCAGAACTTAAATCTAGCATTCTCTTTTGAATATTAAACACTTTAGAGATTTATTTTGGATCAAGATTTTCTGATACATATTTAATAAACAAGGCATTTTAAGTGGATAGTTCTGTCTGTTTGTTGTAAATTATTGGAAATGTTTCAAGCTACTAACTATTTAGAATTTTAGATGGTTTAATCGAATGATCATGAGATACAGCCTGGTGACAGACGGACATGCAGACAGACAGACGGACAGCAGAGTCTTATTAATAGGAACCCTTTTTCCGTTTGGGTACGGATCCCTAAAAAAATATATATGTCTGGCACTCGGGGACAGCCGCGGTAAAGCTATTGCATAGCATTTTGTACAACTTATGCAATTATAATTTTTATTTTATTTGAGCAAAAAAAAAAGAAATAAATATCGCCTGCCGTGAATATTTAACAAGAATATCATCCCATCGTTGCTCTATAGGAAGTTACTCTACTAATTAGGTTATGGTCAGCCACGTCAATCAAGTGAAACGTCAAGAAAAAAATTAATTCTTATTCATTCACGTTGACACGACAGATGTGACAGAGACAGTGTTAGGTTTATTTTCGTTATGGAATTTCTTGATTCGGTCGCCGCGTTCAAAGCTCACGTTAAAAGCCACGCAATAGCTTAAAACTTTTGTTGATTATTCATTCAGGAGAATTTTGTGGCGAAAAAATATCGTTGGCTGGTATTATCGTTATTATTTATTTCTTCCAATAAGTTCTTAAGGACAAGTCCTCTAAGAACAAGAACACCGGATAACTTCGTAAATCCTTACCATCGTTAAGCAATCAATTAACTTTACCAAAAAGTTAGGACAGACGAACTTTTACTTAGGATAACAACGAGATCGAACAACTTTTTATTAGGTATCCAACTTTGTATTAATCAGATTATTGCCAGTAGATCGCAGTGTCGTTGGATAATGTACCTAAATGATACGCATTAGAGAGGCTATTTTTGAATTGGCTAAACTAAGCTGATGAAAGGACCTAGAGCAAATAACATGAGTATATTTTTTTTTGAAATATCTCGTTTATGTTGATAGCAGATTTACCAAAAAATCTTGATAAAGAAGTTTTCATTAAAGTAGACTCGTAGTAAGTAGTAAATCATCAATCACGAAGTTTTATCAATGCATCTATCACGTCTTGACGTCAGTTGGTGTCGCAAAAATGCTAGCAAAATACGCCTATGTTCTACTGAATACTGGTATTAAGCTGATACGATTAGACTAAAAGCAAGGTAGAAGTAAACTAAAAGCCTCCACCTCACGCCCCAGCCGTTGTGGGAGACCGGCCGCCGTAGGCGCGGGCATGCGGACGGCGAGTAATGGGCGACTCGCTGTACGTCATGAACCGTTGACGGCGCATCGTCTTCCACGCGCGCCTCAAAGAGATGTCAGCAAATGACGGCCCCCCCTTAGAGGGCAAAAGCCTGCCAGGGTCCCAGGACTAACGAATAACCGTGGCCCCGGAACGTAAATGGCTATTGAAGGACACCGTGGATTTTAGTCAGTACAAGTCTGACAGTCCCTCCCGCCCTGCCCTGGGTGGGTGGACTCATTCGATGATTTTACCACGTAAAAGAAAAAAAAGGCTTGAATAACCTCTTCACTGATGTCAGTATCAGTCGCGTATTAATGAGGAATAGCAACGTGGTACAAGCCGCTGACGTCAGCGTCGCTGTAAGGTGCTTTACAGAACACAATGATAAGTGGGGAAGAGAAATTCAAGTTAGTTGGGTTTCTTTCACTAATTCCTGGGGAAACAAAAATAATCATCACGATTCACGCCATCTTTGTCTTCGCCATCATCATCTTTCACGCTCATTCGAAAATATTGACTTAAACAATTTTTTCGAAAAATAAATCGAAATATTTACCAATTAATTTAACGAGGCAGTCTGTTGATCATCACTGATTGCTACTTACATCTGAATCAAATATAAACACGATATTTACGAGGAATCTCACATTAAAGTTACCAGGAAATATTTTTACGTTTCATTTCATCCGTTTCATCGGTCACCGGATGCCTCTGAGGAATTTATTCGGATTTCTGCAGTTAATACATTATGGATTTATACAGGTTGTAGTGGGGACCGGATAAAACTGGATTTTACTGGAAACTGCAGTGTGATAATCTTTCAACACTAGGTATTCTTTTTTTTCGTCATAGACATGATTCCCTTGATTGTAGTTACATTAGCTGCGATCAAAACTTTGCTACATTAAAGAGGTTGGTGTGGCGCTTTGGACAAGTCCTTTTGTAGGGTTCCGTTCCGTTCGAAAGTATAAGAGCTATCCTGTTGAAACTTGGTAAGTAGATGTATTATGTGAACCGCATTATGATATTCACACACAAAAGAAAAAAATGGGGTTACCCCATACTTAGAATTGAAATTAAAAAAAAAAACATTTCACCAAACCCGTACGCGTGGGGTATCTATGTATGTCTTTAAAAATGATGTTGAGGTTACTAATTTTTTTTTTTTAAATTGAACAGTTTGCGCGAAAGGCTCTTCCAAAATGGTAAAATGTGTATCCCCCCTGTAACTTTTAAAATAAAAGAATGATAAAATACAAAAAAAAATATATGATGTAAATTACCATACAAACTACCAGCGATAATTGGTTTGAAGGAGATCAAGTAATTCGTTTTTTTTAATACGTCATAAATCGTAAACCGCAATTTACCTTTCAAAGTTACATCCAACTACAAGAACTTTTATATCATGTTACTTGGTGCTACGGAACCCTTTATGGGCGAGTCCGACTCGCACTTGGTTGGTTTTTTTCGAGGTAAATTCAGCAAATGAGTCCTTCCACCCAGGGCAGAGCGAAATGGACAGTCAGACTCGTACTGACTAAAATACGATATTCCTTCAATAGCACTTTACGTTTCAGGCCCATGGTTATCTGATAAAAGAGTCGCGGCTCCAGCAGGCGTTTGGTCCTCTATGGGGGCTTCGTCAGATTGTAGACAGCTCTTGGACGCGTCCGTCCACCCGGACTTGGTCCATGATACATACATGCCCGTGACCACGGTGGCCAGAAAGAAATGATGAATTGATAATAAAAGATTAGCTTATAACGTTGCTTGCAACTCACGAAATGAATCATTCGGAAAATATTTATTCGACAGGCCTGTTGGTCTAGTGGTTAGTGACCCTGACTGCTATGCCGGAGGTCGTGGGTTCGATTCCCACCCAGGACAAATGTTTGTGTGATGAGCACGATTATTTGTTCTGTGTCTGGGTGTAATTTATTTATCTATAATATGTATGTATTTAGAAATATATAAGTATGTTTATCAGTTGTCTAGTACCCATAACACAAGCTCTGCTTAGCTTGGGACTAGATGGCGTTGTGTGATAGTTGTGGAATATTTATTATTTATTTATTATTTATTTATTAATATTCCTAATGATTAATTTCAACGGCCACCTTAAGCAACAGCTTAAACTTTAAGCTGTTGTCTTTAAGCCTTAAAGATACTAAAACACAGAGAAAGGGCCTTTTTTGGTGGTGTCGGTGTTCTTCAATAGCCATTTACGTTCCGGGGCCACGGTTACCAGACCCGCGACCGCACAGAAAGGGCCTAAAGCGTGGTTATGGATTTATTTTCATACTAAATGTAAAGATGTCTCGCTGTACAAAACATACAGAAAGGACGGGGCACCACTAATATATTTGTACTTCTATTAAAGTATCCTTCGAAAATCTAGTGTATTGTTGATCGAAGTTTCAAATAAAAGCAACATCTTTTTAATTATATCTATTAATAAAATATTGTAAGCATTTTTTATCAGCCTAATTAAGACTTCAATTTGAAGGACCCCGCAAATCGGCACAACTAATTAAGTTTCCCTTGTAGGAGTTGATACAAACGCCATTTTAACCACAGTGCGACAAATTAAATCGACGGCGCAAAGTAACCATCAAATGCTTACCGAAACAAAGGTCCTAACATAGAATAATGTAAGTAATAGAAGCGACACTTCTGTCCCAAGTGTCGTCCACCAGAGATGTGCTATGGTACGTTGCTTTGGATGCGTTTGATATCCACCAATGATATTCATTGGTGCACATAGCATAGCACTGGTGGAAACGGATTCAACTAAGATATGTTTTTAATATGGAAGGATGCGTGCTATGGATGCGTGATAAGGATGTGTGCTATGGATGCGTGCTATGGATGCCTGCTATGGGTCGTCTTCCCTACCATCGGAAACATCGTATAGCTCGATGTGCGCATCTTCCTCGTAGTTCAATAGCCCTTTACGTACCGGGGTCAATGTAATTCTTGAGTCCCGCGACCCCGACCGCTATATAGCTTAGCATCAGTGGAAACGGTCAAAAAGTTTCGTAGTTCAGCTTTTACATTCTCGCAGCATAGCTGCATATCACATCTCTGGTGGAAAGGCATCCGAACGCAGGTGCTTGGTGGTAGGCAGCCGTGGCCTACGGCAAGTTGTGCCGAGTTAATGTAATGCCCTTGTCAATCAGACAAGCCGAAGCGATACCGAATCGAAGCGAGACGTCAGTCCGATAGTGCTGTCACGCTATCGGATCGCTTTCGCTTTTCTATGTGACTGAATTCAAACAATTCCATACATTACAAATAAAAACGTCACGCTTCGCATTCGTTACGCCTGCCTGTTTGACAAACGCTTAAATGTTGGTAATCACACCCTCGAATTAAGAATAGTGGGGCAACGGGTTAATTCTTCTTTGAAATAAATTTTAAATAATATAGGGTTATGTCATTTTGCACACAGAAGTCATTAAACGGTTTGTCAATCACAGGTGAAATTGACAACCTTAGGCTACGGATCTATTGCTGGGAAGCATGGCGATGTAGGTCAGTTGCTCATTACTGACTATCGATTATTTCGGTATAATTTTCTGTCCTTGTTAGACAAGAAGGGTTGTTTCTGCTTAACTGGCTAAGTGCTAGTTTTTACTGGCACTATGTGACATCGAAATGAATACCTTGTGTAAGTGAAAGGTGGCATTTAAGACTCTGATCGAGGCATTGAAGCAAAGATCTTTTGAACTTAGACATAGCTTAGTCATGCTTCATCCGGAAATGAATCTTATTGGCATTACGTTATTCTTATGACACGCTTGATCTTTCAGCGTGTGGAAGTCACAGTACAAGTTTTTATCAAATCGATGTGCCATTTAGTTAACAGATAGGTTTTTAAGATGTATGCTATTATTTATTTTAAACAATTCCCACACGAGGATATTTGGGTTTAGGTTTAAGCAATTTCTTTGTATCATTTGTAGCCAAAGCCGGAAACACTTTTTGTAGGTCAATTTTATTTTGAACGAACCAGAGCGGAACGGAGCACAGGAGGATCCACCTCCTAGCGGTGGTGGTGGCCTATGACCTGGCACTACTGGCCTGTAATCTGTGGTGACTGCTCAGCAAACCCCACCTCTCGTCTCGCGGTCTCGCGACCACCATCCCGTCGGGATCCGGCACCAAATCGTTTTTACTGTAATTGTTTGGTACGCAGGAGTTAGCCCCTTTGTACATACACAACGCGAATCTAGTCTCCGATACCTTACGACTTCGGTATCCAGGCGACTATCGCAATAAACGAATCCATGAAGGTTCGTACACAGGTACGCGTCAATAGATACCAAAGTCGTAAGGTATTCGAGAGTTGCGTCGCCATGTTTACGAAGGACCTTGCAGTTTGTTCTGGATAAGCTCGCCCCACCAGAGGTCTTATCCTGGCTTCTGGACAAGAGAAACCATTTAAAAAAGTCAATCGCCCAACCACTGTCCTAACTGTACTGTCACGTCTCTTAATCTATGATTACCTACACGTAAGGTATTTAAACAGTGAACATGTTAAAAAGCCGTGGCAGTTACAAGGGTTGGGGCATTCCCGGGGGTGACAGCGGGACTGGGGGTTGGTTGACATTTGTAGTCACATGTCCAAAATAGACCCGTACGAACCGGTTTATAAAATTACCAGGAGTTTATCAACGTGAGTATTTTGTGGGAGGAATGAAGTTAATGGCTGTGTAATAACGTGATTTTTGGGAGTTTTTTCAGGAGATTATCTGCATCTGATGTCTATACATGTATACTGTAGAAACGATACACTTATAAATAACTTTTCCCACAAAGTATTTTTGAAACCTCAAAGGAGGTTTATGTGTCTCCTATTAAAGGCTGTGAAGGATCTACAAATTACATCCGGGACTAACGGTGTTTTACGAGAAGGGAACTCTGTCATTCATGGTCAAGGATAGCTTTACTTTCATAAATGTTAATCATCTTCTCAACTAATCATCACCTGCTCATATTTTTCCAACTATGTTGGGGTTGGGTCGACGGCGCATTGTTTTCCACGAGCGCCTCAAGGAGTGTCAGCATAGTGACGGGGCCTGTAGAGGGCCAAAGGCTGCCGGGGTCGCGGGACTCAATTACCGTGACCCCTGTACGTAAAGGGCTGTTGAAGGACACCGTGGATTTTAGTCAGTACAAGTCTGACAGTTAGGGTGGGTGGACTCATTTGAAGATATTACTACGCTAAAAAAAAAAACTATGTTGGGGTCGGCTTCTATTCGAACTGGATGCAGCTTAATATCAGTAATTTACATGGAGCGATTCTCTATCTGACCGACACATCCTAGTTACTGGGTGACATGGAAACCCTTGGTACGACTGGTTGCCAGACTTTCGAGTTTCTGACCAACGGTTAATGACTGTCAAGGATCTACAAAAATAACCCGGAACCAACGGCTTCACATACTTTCCGAGGCACGGATTTGTATGAAATTAGGTACACAGATAGTTTAAAACCTGGATTAACACATAGGATAGTTTTTATCCCAATGTTATGTTCCCGTTGGATCAATTGTGGAAGAAGCCGCTGGCAAAAGCTAGTCTTACATCAATAAGACCACGCACTAAATAAGCAGGTTCGAACACGTATCGCCCTATACTGATTGCGTACCACCGGGAGTATAGGATTACTGACGCTGTTTAGTTTGAGTTGTTTTTTTTTTTGATTCTATATAACTTTTTTGACATTTTTATTTACTTACTGTTTAATTAATATTTTTCTAATGTTGTTCTGGGAAGGAAGGAATCGTAGCAATTGTCACCCCCCACGGTGACAACTGAGGAAAAGACTTCCCATTTGTCCCCTCTAGTCAGTTTTCAAAGGGAACAGTCGGCACAAATTGTCACCCCAGTGACAACTGGGAAAACAATTCCCAGCTGTCACCCCGGAGGACAGAGCTAGAGGGGACAATTGGGAATAATTCGAATCGATTACCTGCGACCTAAGACTGATGAATACTCAGGCACGTAGGCTAGAAATGGAGATCATGATTGAGCTTAGCTGTGTGCTGAATAATCAAGGTTTTTGATGATTATCTTGCTGGGAATAAATCTTAAGAGCGTGTATGCCGTTTTTTTTAGTAATTACCTGGTAATACCATCAATCGAAACTGCCAGACTTGTACTGAATAAAATTCACGGTGTCCTCAATAGCCCTTTACGTTCCGGGGCCACGGTTACCCGATAACCTTGTGACCTCAACAGGCTTTATCCCTCTAAGGCATTTCACACGATTCAAGTCCATATTTTTTCGAAATTAGTGCACCGATTTTAATTTTTTTTCACACACATGAGCCTACATAGGTCTTAAAAGTTAGTATCATTTTTTTTTTACAAAACGAACGCTACGAAAGATTCACAAAATCACAAGGCTCATCATCGTCTACTGCCTTTATCATCTACTTCAACAACACAGTCAGTCCTTTTCCAATACTGTTGGAAGTCAGAGATTGACTACAGAGAATGAGGTTTCGATTCCCGTCGGACCTTAGAACTATTGAGTTTTTCCGTAAAAAAAAAATCTGTTGCAGCGACGGAATCTGGTTTTAGCCCGGTTGATGGCTTTACGCTAACTCAGCATCTCTCTGCCCTTATCTTCTACTTGAGGTCGTCGCAACACGTTTTCTTGTTCCATTCTCACCCTCCCCGGCATCGTTAACTCCTTTTTCTTTCATGTCTACTTCTCTTTGCTCTCTTCTCTATCTTTTCTTTGGTCTTTCTTTTCTGCACCATTCCTCCACATACATACCCATATGCTAACTAACTAGGTAAATCGCACAGCTCACTGATCAAAAGGTATCTGATAAAAAAATTCAGAGAAAAAAAAACTGCATTCATTTAAAAGTAATAATGAAAGATACAAAGACTTACTGTGTTCATCTTAGTATACTCGTACAACCTAACACCCTTCTCCCGCTCAACTTTCAGGCAAGCTCAACTTTCGTGAGCTCAACTTTGCGACTCAACTGTCACTGTCGGTTGGAATGTGTTAATGAGTTTGGAAAACGACTCTGTATTTTAACTTGAACACTGCATTAAGTTTTTTGTTTTTGTTTAGCATGTGGTTTTGTTCATTATGTGTAGATAATAGAACCAAGAACGCACTTATTTTTTTTTACTTGAGATTTTGTGTCATTTATAAATAGTATTTGCTTGGAATCTTAACTATCTATACTAATATTACGAAGCTAAAGAGTTTGTTGGATATTCCAATAACCGAGAAAGGCTATAGGCTATATTATAATATCACGCTATGACCAATAGGAGCCGAGCAGCCGGGGTGAAACCAAGGGAAAGGGCTAGTGTTTTACAAACGTGAATGTGAATATGTTTATTATGCTGTCATTCCTTAGGGCACGCCGTAATCGCGGCCGTAAGACCCCTCTTTGAGGAGTGGCTGAATAGGCGTCACGGCGTCCTGACCTTCCGCCTGACGCAGGTCCTCACCGGACACAGATGTTTCGGGAGGTACCTGTGTCGGATTAGGAAGGAGGAAACGCCTGGATGTCAAAACTGCGAGCATCGTCCGGAGGACACGGTAGAGCATATGGTGCAGGACTGCCCCGCTTGGGCTGAGCACCGCCGTGTCCTCACGACGGCCGTAAGCGAAGACCTCTCGCCCGACATTGGTCAAGGACAGAAACGAGAAGGCAAGTATAGCCGCGGGCAAAAGTCAGTTTAGAATATTTTTCCTTTTAATTGATGATGAACCGTGCAATTTCCTGTATACCATCATGTATTAGGCATATTTTTCGAAAATAAATACTGTGAGTACGTATCGATGCAAAAGAGGCATAGAATTTCAATAGAAATGAAATATTTACTCCGATTGAATGAAGGCACTGAAAAGTAACCATAAATAAACAATCAAATCTGAAAGCGAATGAACCCTACAAGGCAAGGGTTTTGATTGACATAAAAGTTACCTCCATTTTTAGTTTTTAGGAAATGGTCGAGCTTTTTCAGTATCTTTCAACATCGTGAGTAACCTGGTCGCGGGACTGTACGAATTACCGTGACTCCGGAACGTAAAAGGCTATTGAAGGACACCGTGGAATTTAGTCAGTACGAGTCTGACAGTCCCTCCCGCTCTGCCCTATGTGGGAGGAATCATTTGATGATTATACCACGAAAAAAAAAACCGTGTGTTACCTATTTCTGCTCGTAGAATATGACACCGTAGAAACGAGTTTTGTCTACAGAGGAAAAGACAAAGTGTTTAGGCAGTATTCTATTCTAGGGGAATAGAATTCTGTCTGGATATGGATGCAAGCATGGCGATGTTTACATTGTAGAAAAGTAACACTGCAGTCGATTATCGACGGGTCATACTTTTTTTTTTACCCCGGTACGTAAAGGGCTATTAAAGGACACCGTGGATTTTAGTCAGTACGAGTCTGACAGTCCCTCCCGCTCTGCCCTGGGTGGGAGGACTCATAACATGATTTCACCACGTAAAAAAAAGCTTTCTCTGTTGCACTCCATAATGTCATATCATCTTCATGACTTCATCTTACCACAATCTGACAGATTTTCTTTCTAGAAAATTTTAGATTGGGGTAGGTTGATTTGCAGGCTCTATAACAATATAATATAATGTATGTATAACATACAATCATTTATCAAAATCCTTCTGATAGTTGTCAATATTTTTAATACAGTGACTGCTTTTCTGACCTCCAATTAACTGTGTATACTATACAGAAAACTTATATTTCAACAGTTTTGATTAAGTTTATTGCATCAGAGGGCGAGCCTAATACCATCACCCAGGTACAATTCTAAACTAAAAGTCGCTGTTACCTATCCACAACGCTTACATTTAAGCCTTTGTCAAACAGACAGGCGTGGCGAATGTGAAGCGAGACGCTTTTATTTGTAATGTATGGAATTGTTTGAATCCAGTTACATACAAAAGCGAAAGCGATCCGATAGCGGTTATTATCGCTTCGGACTCGCCTGTCTGTTTGACAAAGGCTTTAAAATATTTGACCGTTCACGTCTCAAACTAATACTATTCTGGTTTAAAACACAGTTCCCCACGTGAACCCCGCATGATTGCTTCAATATGGAAATTAAAACAGTCAACCAGACTTGGAGCAATCTGGGCAATTGGGGCAATGGGGGGGCAACCCTGTTAATGGCCCCAATAACCCTTCACAATGCTTTGATGAGTGTACTTTTAGTTTAGTTTAGTTCTATTGCTTGTAAATTGGCCAATAGAGGAAACTGAAAATTGACACAGTGAAGGGACTGTGGATTTAATTTTCTGTCTAGTAGGGTTGAAATAATGGGTCTGTTTTTGTTTTTGCCAGGTAGAATCTGGGTACCTGATTTCGTGCGGTGGTGAAAAGGATAAATAGTTTAAATGTAAAAGTTCATAAATATAGTAGGTAAATAGTTGTTGTTTGTTTTTCACGACTGCTGTTAATGAGGTCCTTGGTTTGACTCCCAGGTTGGGCAGTGTTGATAGACTTCTCAACAGCAGCCACGGAGTTTGGAATTGTGCTGGGTTGACGGCATTATGTCTTGTTATGTCTTCCTATTTTTTCTCTAATTTCGACAACGTTTTTTTCTTGCAGACATTTTTTTTACGTGTTAAAATCATGAAATGAGTCCTCCCACCCAGGGCAGAGCGAGAGGGACTGTCAGACTCGTACTGACTAAAATCAACGGTGTCCTTCAATAGCCCTTTACGTACCGGGGTCACGATAATCCGTGAGTCCCGCGACCCCGGCAGGCTTTGGCCCTCTAGAGGGGGGCCCCGTTATTATGCTGACACTCTTTGAGGCGCGCGTGGAACACAACGCCCCGTCGACCCGGGCATGGTCCATGGTCGGACAGCGAGTTGCCCTCGCTTACGGTGGCCGGAGATCGTCTGCCGACATCAGTCGTCATGGGCGTCTACCACTACGGCTGAAGTGGAGGGAGGACGCCGTCCTGTCCCTCACGCGGACCGCCTCCTCTTTCGCGAGCATGACTGCTTCGCAAAAGGAGGCGACCGCTTCCTACACCGTCTCGCCCCGCAGCATGGCCTCGACCAATGCCGGGCGCGAGCCAATATTTTAATAACACTAATTATTGACAGTTAGGCTGCCTGTTCACAGGAGTGGAGGCTGAGGAGCGGAGAAGCGGAGAAATATTAACTAATAGGATTGCACTACTGAAAACCCATTAAACTCCATAAAGAGTAAACACATACAAAAACAGTCATTGTAATAAGAATTTTGATGTTATAAACACAAGTACTTCATAGTTATGATATTGTGCCTTCCAAAAGATAAGATGCGTACTACAACGGAGGTTGACGTAAGAAAAGATGCATAAATGCAAAAGATGCAAATAACAGCATCTTAGCTCGCGGTGTTTTGTAGTTTTTGCCTGCAAAATGTTTAATTTATTTTGTGTAGTAATACAATGTCGTGTTTCTACAAGACGTTGTAATGCAAGATGTCGGTTTTGTGCCCGGTAGTCACCTATTTGTTTGTGTTATTAAAAAATAAAAAAATGTCAAATCGTGTCTATATTTTTAATGCCATTTTCATGCTTTGATGTCATTTTCGCATCGTTATAGAAAAATAATCCAGAATACATTAATACGGGACAGTCATAATCTAGAATATTTACATAATCTACTCTTTCTTTTTCACTTGTAGCATCAGCAAAGAGTACAGACGGGAGCACTTCGACTTATCCCAAACTACACCTCAGCGTCAACTGTGCCGTAATTATGAGAAGGATATCCTGTATCATAGGATATTCGTATCCTCAAAATTGGATCAAAGAAAACTTTTGTTAACAACACCAAAAGGGGTCCTCCTTCGCGCCAACTATCCAAAAATGGGTTCTGTAGAATATGTTAGTTGTAAGAATATAAATAAGGCACATAACACACGTCATCTGCACAATGTGTGGGCATTACTTCCACGACATCACCCGATGAGGACCCACCTTTATTTATATGTATAGGGTGCTGTGTAATAGAAACCTCCTTTTTCCTTTTTTTCTTTCGAAATTATCTTTACATAGTTTTAGTTTTTTTGTACATTCAGAGATGGAAGGATTATGGTCACCTGTAGACATGAAATGTTTATTACTTTTAGATCTGCTATCACGATATTTTTCACATTCACGTCATGCATAATCAGTTTACTTCTACTGCGTAGTTTGGTTATAAAATGTCTATTTAGATCATCAAACCTCAGCAAATATATCAGCCAAATGTTGGCTTATACACAGTTTTCAAATTGTTGATTTATTTTCTTTGTAATTAAACACGTTCCTAAAACTGAATAAAGAATGCAGATTTTTTATATAACAGGATAGACAATAGTCTATAATTGTTTTTTTTTTTGTAATAAAACACGTTTTAAAAACTGAATAAAGAATGCAGATTTTTTATATAACAGGATAGACAATAGTCTATAATTGATTTATTTTTTTTTTGTATTAAAACACGTTCCAAAAACTGAATAAAGAATGCAGATTATTTTATATAACAGGATAGACAATAGTCTATCCTGTTATATAAAATAATTTGCATTCTTATTATAGACGACAAAAATACGTGTATAGGCATAAGTACGTCACCAAAATGAAACAACCTCTATACAAGGTCTTTGTAAATGTTACAATGGCGGACGAAGGTAAAGACTTTTATTTACTTTTACGAGTATATTCGCTTGTTTGTTATTGTATAATTCACTGGCTGTGACGGCTTGGTCAACAATATAAGTGGAGCAGGAAGACTTCCATGTAATAAAAATAAAATAGTAATAACTTGAAAATCTTTGAAACAGATGGGTAAAAAAGTAATATGATAAAATTTCGTGTTCCTTTAAATTCGGAGCCCTAAAAACAGTATGAAGATTTTCAGTTTTGGAAAGCAGAAATTTAAAAAATATTACCCATAGAAACGTTTCTGCTCAGTCTTCGTTTTAAGAAACGATTGCATTTTTCTTCATGCTTAATTTTTGTTTTATTTCTCGAAAATCTGACAAGTAGTCATGTCGGAATAAATCGTTCGTTGTTCCTATCATATTAAATTGCAAGTAAACCAATAAAAAGTTCCCAAGTTGGTGGTAAAAAGCTTGGTAGATGACGATTTCTGTTTTCTTTTAAAGTTCAGAACACTTAAGCCTTTGTCAAACAAACAGACGTGGTGAATACGAAGCGAGGCGTTTTTATTTGTAATGTATGGAATTGTTTGAATCCAGTCACATACAAAAGCGAAAGAGATCCGATAGCGTGACCGTACCGATGCAGAGACGTGGCGAAGGCGTATTTGCTTTGTTTGAAGTCGTTAATAAAAAGTCAGCAAATACAACTGTCACGCCTCGGTTCGCTGCACCCAGTTTGACGTCTCGTATCGCTTCGGACTCGGTCCGGTACGCTATCGCCTGTCAGTTTGACAAAGGCTCAAAGGTGACGCTGTGACGCTGCTATATTGTGACGCGTCAGCATGACGCGATACCCTTTTTTACACTTACAATCTTAAAAAAAAAATAGCACAATTTAACACATAACAATAAATAAGTATTGCGGCATGGCACGGCTGGCGCAGTGGCCTGAGTGCTGCTGTGCCGCGTGTCGCGGGTTCGATTCCCGTACGAACAAATATTTATGATTTACGATACATGAAAAAACAGTGTGGAATAAAGTTAAAAAAAAAGCATTCAAAATTAATTTGCACAGAACTAATATTTTACTAAACGTATTTTTCAAATGACAGCTGACAGATGGAGTTTTCTGAAGTGTTCACACGTGACGTTGTCGCATAGCACCTACCTACCTTTTTACAAAACAGCACACAGTTTTGCTAAACTCGCTTCCACTCGTCCAATTGGTTTCTTTTCTCCGTTCACACAGTGCCAGTAGTTAGTGGCCGGTTGGTACGTGCTGTTAGCGGCGGGCGCCCGGATTTCGCCCAACTCTCCCGAGCTAATCCCTGGCCGAAGTGTCGGGCGACTAGCACTCGGGTTTCGCTGTAAGGTTTTGACGTTAGACACCTTGTTGGAAACCTTGTTGTTTTTAAAACTTATTATTTGTTTTAGATTTTAACTAATTTCTAACTAATATAGTTATTATTATTTAATATAGTTATTATTATTGGGCACGCCGCAATCGCGGCGGTAAGACCCCTCTTTGAGGAGTGGCTGGATAGGCGTCACGGCGTCCTGACCTACCGCATGACGCAGGTCCTCACCGGACACGGAAGTTTCGGGAGGTTCCTGTGTCTGATAGGGAGGGAAGAAACGCCTGGGTGTCACCACTGCGAGGATCGTCCGGAGGACACGGTGGAGCATACGGTGCAGGACTGCCCCGCTTGGGCAGAGCACCGCCGTGTCCTCACGACAGCGATAGGCGGAGACCTCTCGCGCCCGGCATTGGTCGAGGCCATGCTGCGGGGCGAGACGGAGTGGGAAGCGGTCGCCTCCTTCTGCGAAGC
This sequence comes from Agrotis puta, assembly GCA_943136025.2. Classification (NCBI taxonomy): domain Eukaryota; kingdom Metazoa; phylum Arthropoda; class Insecta; order Lepidoptera; family Noctuidae; genus Agrotis; species Agrotis puta. The sequence goes on along the minus strand of OW964186.2, from coordinate 10,159,004 downwards.
AGTCATACTCGTGAAGGAGGAGGCGGGCCGCCTGAGGGAGAGGACAGCGTCCTCCCACCACCCCAGCCGCAGTGGTAAACGCCCACGGCACCGGACGTCGCAGGACGATCTCCGGCCACCGTAGGCACGGGCATGCGGGAGGCGAGTAATGGGCGACTCGCTGTCCGACCATGGACCATGACCGGGTCGACGGCGCGTTGTATTCCACGCGCGCCTCAAAGAGTGTCAGCATAGTGACGGGGCCTGTAGAGGGCCAAAGCCTGCTGGGGTCGCGGGACCAAGGGATTACCGTGACCCTAGTACGTAAAGGGCTATTGAAGGACACCGTGGATTTTAGTCAGTACAAGTCTGACAGTCCCTCCCGCCCTGCCCTGGGTGGGAGGACTCATTTGATGATTTAACCACGATAAAAAAAAAATATAGTTATTATAGATTTTTAATTAGTTTTATCCATGGGGTGTTTAACTCAAGAGTGAATACGTTTCTTGCAGGCAAGCGTGCTGTAACGTTGACCTCACCTTCGCTTACCACCAGGCGAATTAGTGATCAAAGGATATCGCCGTGTCCAAAAGTACTGCCTTCTGAATCAGGTGCTTGATCCAGCTGCCAAGCGAGAGCCTTCTCAGATGTTGTTCGAGGCTTTTGGCAATTAAGCCATTGGCAGACACGACTATCGGCACAATGACTGCTGTATTCACGTCCCACATGTCGTTGTACCAAAAATTAAATAATGTAAAAAATATAGAATTTAATTAAAATCTATACAATGTAATTCGTAAAATCTAATATTTATAAAAATGACAGTGCAGTAGTTTTCTTTATACATAAGTATAAAATACGTAATTACAAAATAAACTGAAAATGCAACATTTATCTTTTTCTTCAAATTTTAATTAGTGTTTTTGTTCTGAATTGGCATTCACGTTTTAATTAATCTGATAAGTTTTCCATGTAATCGTGCAAAAATATCACAAAAGGAAGAAAATTAATTGGATGTATAAACAGGAATCCCTTATTGCGGGTAATGAAATTTAATATTAATTATATTAAAATTTAATATTTTTTCCTCTTGAAGCAAAAATTAAATTTGGAAACGTTTTATTGCATGTTTTATTTTAACTGGAGTACCTACAGCAACTTAGTAGTATTGGTAGGTATAGCACGGGTCAATTTTCAAAGTTAAGTTGCGCTTGCCAAGGTCGACCTGTTGATGGTCGGATGGGATGGACATACCGGGTTTCGTCTGTACAGATACAAAAGAATGAAGAAAACTCATCTTGAACGGCGCATGCGGTTCATCGAACTACTTTCGTACGGCCCATGATTGTTATATAAATTAAAAATTTTCTTTTATGTAATAACCATTAAAGTAAACTTCAAATTTAAATGATTTCCGTTTTTAATATAAATTCTGTGGCCCACCATAAGTTCTGATTTTTCCACTTTCTGGCCCTTTCTTACTAAAATTGATTAAAGATGAAGAAAAATACAAACAGTATCAAACGCGTCTACGTCAACGGTAGTACTAACAAAAGTGTCGTGATTTTATCTGTTATCACCGACTGGCTTATGAACCGGCCTCAGTTAAATCCTGTGACGTCATCACTGACCACGGATGCCTCTCTGTTATTATGCTAATCTATCATTGTTGGTGATTAAGGATATTGATTTGTTGGTGTTTAATTAATTGGTGGACTTAGTGGTGGTTAGAGTGGAGCTCAAGTTAATTTAGTGTAAATTCCTATTTATCTGTTTGCGCTACATGCTTTTGAATTTTTTTGATATTTTTGACACAACCTTTGCGTAATATTATTATTTTAGTTTCAGAACAACAGTTTTTAAATTGTTTGTTTAAAAAATGAAAAGAAAACCTTGTTCATTCATTTAAATAAGTTCAAACACTAAAGGCGCTATTTCATTTCCCATACAATTTACGTCCTAATACTTCAAGTACAGCCAAAAGCGTAAAATTCATTCCAGCGCCACTGATCTGATGGCAAGCTTACTCGCCTTTCTCATTTATGAATCAGGAGGTTCTGGTACCTAATGAATAGGTACCTAACTGGCTTAGTTAAATGTTTAAAGATTTTTTTTGGCCTGTTAATAATGAACCTTATGTTCAGTCTAGTAAATCTTTTATTGGCAAATGTTCCAAAAGATACTCTATACTCGTAAAAGAATGTACTAGACCGCAAAATTTAGGTAAAATGTCAAGAAGTTTGGCTCTGAAGGTCGACTATTTGTAGATTTTAAGTATTTTCTAATTACAGATTTTGATGGAAAAATCTATTACAAAAAAAAATTATTAAAAAAAACAAAAAACCCGACTGCCTGAAAAAATGTGAAATAACTGAAAAGATAAAAACAAGGTAAGAAATATATTTTTTTGGTTTTTAAGCGATCGTAGTGGACAATTGTCACAAACGCAGTCGGAGGCATCAAATGTTCACATGACGACAATGATGTTGAGTTAACTACTGCTGAGTCATCGTGTAGACTTTGTCTGATGCCTCCGACTGCTTTCATATATTTGGGTTTGGTATCGATCCAGCAACACGCCCCGCTGTTTATTTTTTCAATATTTTCAATGTACAGAATTGACCCTTCTACAGATTTATTATATGTATAGACAAACATACACACAAAAAATACAAACATTTCTTCTCTTCATAATATTAGTGTGGATATAGGGCAACGGCTTATTAAAAAACATAAAAAACTACTTTGGACATTAAGCCATTACACGCGAGCCAAGCCACAGGGCAAAACCAAAATTACTTTTTCATAATCCTGACCAATCGCCGAAAAAAAAATTAAAACCCACAAAATTCCTTGGCAACTAAATATAAGATAAATTCGTGCAATAAACATTTACGACAAACAAAATCCTTGTACAGACGCCAGCACTTTAACCTACCGAAATTTTATAACAAAAGTAGAAGGTTCCTGGTCTCGTAGTTGCAAGCGCGACTGCTGACCTCTCTGCAGTCTCGCTCCGGTCGTGTCGGATTGCCGGCCCGTCGGACTATTAGAGTAAAGGAACAGAGAGTGCATCTGTGCCTGCGCACACACTTGTGCACTATAATATTTTCCGCGCAGACGGCTAATCTTCGCTGAGATTTGAAGCCGTGACCGAAATTGGTCAGGAGTATTGTGCGCACAGCTCAGAAGTGGAATTTCCTTGGTGGTCTTTAAGTTGTGTTTGTTTTTATAATCATAGTGATTGTCTGACAGTTTGAGTAACTTAAAGGGCCTACACAAGTGTCCTTTCTTTAGTATTGTTCGTCGTATAGTTGAGCTCCTTGAGTAATGAGTCGAGCTACACGATAACTAACAAATGCTTAGACTGGACAAATGCACTGACTGGATAGGTCCACTCGAATTTGTGCGGTTCTTTCTTCAAAAGACCATATCATACATTGACCTGCATGGTCCTCGTATAGCCTGATCTACATATACTGTCTGGACTTTAAAAGAGACTGTGACCTCTGAGTTTGTTTCGGCTGTTTCTTCTCAGAGTAGTCAGGTACGATACACCGGCTTCTCCTAGTTTTATAAAAAGACGTGTAAAAGTGTTGATATAACCTACCTGCATAAATAAACATCATTTCATCATTATTTCATTTCATTTCAAGAGTGAATAGGTTACTAGGCAAGCGTGCCTCATCGTCGACCACATCATCGCTTACCAGCAAACGGGAACCATGAAACGTGAAGATAGGTTGATGTGCTGGCTTCTGTAGGTAGTTCAGCACTTATTTGAGGTGAGCCTTCGGTATACATCTTAATTAAGGTTTCTCTGGGAACTGAGTCCCGTGTGTAACAATCGTTTTCACATTTTAATTATTAAGGCTTCTGTGTTTGATGTTAAGCGTGCTGTGAATATTTTATGGGAAACGTTTAAAGTGAGTAAACTCCCGCATTTATTTTTATAATCATGTTTATTACGGGATTGGAGTGAATTTGTGAAGTTTGAAAGTGGTAAAGGTGATTAAAATGTTGCCACGGGACTGTACGTATTACCGTGACCCCGGAACGTAAAGGGCTATTGAAGGACACCGTGGATTTTAGTCAGTACGAGTCTGACAGTCCCTCCCGCTCTGCCCTGGATGGGAGGACTCATTTGATGATTTTGTCATGTAAAAAAAATCGGTTCTAGTTGTGAGAACATGTGGTAAATGTAGAAATTACGAAACTCAAACACACAAGTGCTACATCCCTTTTCGATCGACAATTAAGCCTTTGTCAAACAGACAGGCGTGGCGAATACGAAGCGAGGCGTTTTTATTTGTAATGTATGGAATTGTTTGAATACAGTCACATAGAAAAGCGAAAGCTATCCGATACGAAGACGTGGCGAAGACGTATTTCCTCTGTTTGACTTGTTCATAAAAAGCCAGCTAATACAACTGCCACGCCTCGGATCGCTGCACCCAGTTTGACGTCTCGTATCGGTTCCTTATCGCTTCGGACTCGGTCCGGTTCGCTATCGCCTGTCTGTTTGACAAGGTCTTTAAAAAGTGAAAAAGAGTGCCGTTTCGACACTTATTCATTTCAATCGTTTTTTGCGGCCACAGTTGGCTTCCTAAATCAAAAAGCACTATATTATTATAAGTTCTTAGTATTCAAAGGTACGGGAAGTTGAAAAATATAGGTATGCAAGTAACTACCTACTTGCTGAACATACAACAACAGCACATCTATATATATATAAATGTTATGTTGGTTTGTGTATGCTTCAAAAACTCAAAAAGTTCTGCACCGATTGAGCTGAAATTTTAGCATGATATATACCTAATCCGCATCAAGGATTGTTTTTATCAATTTTTTTTTTAACTGTTTTTTTTGTGCCACAGCGAAGCGGGGCAGAGAACAGCTAGTATGCAAGCTAGTATGCAAATAATAAATAAATGCGCGATCGTCACCATCATAATTATCAATTATCATGGTGCCTTTTATAATCTATGGACCGAAAAGTGTGAATAAAATGTTTTGACTATTATTCAATAAAACGTATTTATTAACTTATTTGATTCTTATGAAGCTTAAGCAATGCTTATTTATTATTTTTCAAACGCAAGAACGCATGCGACGTTTATGGTAAATATAATTTTTGAGGAAAGAAAAATTCAGTTGCATGTGGAATAAGCAATGCTTTTCCATCTTACATCAACTTCCACATTTTATATATCTCGCTATTATCGTATCTACAAAGCTTGAGTGCAAACATAAACCATTACACTCAGCGTTGTGCCCACCTCCTAAGCGAAAACGGGCATGAAGATAAGTGCTATCAGCCGTCTATAGCCCTATGGGCAATATGGGCAAGTGGTTATCTACCTCAATAGTGCATTATTTGCCCGTTCCATTAGCGGGCAATACTTAACTATTTCGGCAATGGGATACTGTGATACTAATCCTACATTATGGGGTAAGTTGTAGTTATTACGAGTATGTTAGGTTCTTTGTGTTGTAGTCGAAATTGGTATTCAATCAAAAAAATCAAATCATCAAACAGTATTGAATGGTTTCTTTAAAACCGGCCAAATTAGAGTCAGAGGCGCACGAAGGCTTTCTTACCATTCTCTATAAAAAAAAACCGTAAAATAATTAATGTATTTTGTATGAAAGCCCCTTAAATATTTGCTTTATTCTACTTTTTAGTATTTGTTATTATAGCGGCAAAAGATCTAACTATCACGGTTCATTAAATGCAGCCAGGTGACAGACGAACAGACAGACTGACAGTGCAATCTTAGTAATAGGGTCCCGTTTTATCCTTTGGAAACCCTACATTATTCATACCAAATCTGATACACCTTTTTTTGTTTGTTTTTTTTTTTTTTACGTGTTATAATCATCAAATGAGTCCTACCACCGAGGGCAGGGCGGGAGGCTTCAATAGCCCTTTACGTACCGGGGTCACGGTAATTCGTGAGTCCCGGGACCAAATCTGATACACCTTAATCCAAAAATCTGTTAGGACTCTTATAACAACGTGGAAGAGGCGAAAGTTGGACAAGTGTCTCCGTACTTAACGATCAGAACACCGGTGCAGTTCGCGGCAGGCTCACTCCGCCGAAAATACACAAAAGTTAGACATTTTCTGTAAGGAGACCATGCTTTGAAGTGCAGATGAAATGCCGAAAAAAGTGGTGTCCAGTCAGGTCTGCGTAGTCAGGTCCAGACAGCGCAGATTTCTTGTCTTGGAATGGCTAGACCTGGTGATAATGGCTAGGGGCCGACGGCGCGGTGTGTTCCACGCGCGCCTCAACGAGTGTCAGCATAGTGACGGGGCCTGTAGAGGGCAAAAGCCTGCCGGGGTCGCGGGACTCACAAATTACCGTAACCCCGGTAAGTAAAGGGCTATTGAAGGACACCGTGCATTTTAGTCAGTCAAGTCTGACAGTCCCTTCCACCCTGTCCTGTGTAGGAGGACTCATTTGATGATTTTACCACGATAAAAAAGGGGCCCCCTAATCTAAATGTGATCCTCCACAATTGGCCAGACCAGGATGTCTACTCTCGACGCGGCGCTAGTGTCTATGTCAAATTGCATTGTGAACTGCAGGTAATGAGTAGTGGCTCGGACTCTAAGGAGCTGGTAAATCGTAATATCATTCAGTCTTAGTTCGGGCTCGTGGTCAAAACGTAAAGCCGAAACCACGGGTTGCGTGCTTAGAAATTAGACCCTCAGGGCGCAGTCAAAGAAGGTCGCACTGGACGAATAAAAGGCTAGTAAAGTAGGAGGTCTTGCTTTCGATTCCTATGGTCCGAAAAAAGTGGTGTGCTAACGGTGTCCGGACACCGTTAGCCAGTCAGGTCTGCGTAGTCAGGTCCAGACAGCGCAGATTTCTTGTCTTGGAATGGCTAGACCTGGTGATAATGGCTAGGAGCCGACGGCGCGGTGTGTTCCACGCGCGCCTCAACGAGTGTCAGCATAGTGACGGGGCCTGTAGAGGGCAAAAGCCTGCCGGGGTCGCGGGACTCACAAATTACCGTAACCCCGGTACGTAAAGGGCTATTGAAGGACACCGTGCATTTTAGTCAGTCAAGTCTGACAGTCCCTTCCACCCTGTCCTGTGTAGGAGGACTCATTTGATGATTTTACCACGATAAAAAAGGGGCCCCCTAATCTAAATGTGATCCTCTACAATTGGTCAGACCAGGATGTCTACTTTCGACGCGGCGCTAGTGTCTATTGTTGTTGTCAAATTGCATTGTGTACTGAGGTAATGAGTAGTGGCGCGGACTCTAAGGAGCTGGTAAATCGTAATATCATTTATTCTTAGTTCGGGCCCGTGGTCAAAACGTCTGTCACTAAAACCGAAACCACGGGTTTCGTGCTTAGAAATTAGACCCTCAGGGCGCAGTCAAAGAAGCTCGCAAGTCAAAGAAGCTACTAAAGTATGAGGTCTTGCTTTCGATTCCTATGGTCTGGCAAATGTGATATGTTCGGGGCAGTTTTTCTGGACATATTTGTTTTATCTTCAAGTAGTTACTTGGGGTCTGGGTGTTTATGTATGTAGGTATGTTTGTAAACGCATCCACGATGCAGGTAAAAATCATAGTGTAAGGCGCGTGGTCGTGGGACTACGAATTACTGTGACCCCGGAACGTAAAAGGCTATTGAAGGACACCGTGGATTTTTGTCCGTACGAGTCTAACGGTCCCTCCCGCTCTGCTCTGGGTGGGAGGACTCATTTGATGATTTTACCACGATAAAAAAAGGTAGATTGGGATATGGTCGGGGCAGTGCTTCTGAACATATTTGTTTTATCTTCAAGTAATTACTCGGGGTCTGGGTGTTTGTGTAGGTATGTTTGTAAACGCATCCACGGTGCAGGTAAAAATCCTAGTGTAAGGCGCGTAGTGTCGTCCTATCCTACTTCCTAGTGTAGTGTTTCGCGGGACTGTCTGCAGTACCGTGACTATGGAACGTAAAGGGCTATTGAAGGAACACGGTGAATTTTAGTTAGTACGACAGTCCCCTTCCACTCCACTCAGCGCGGGAGGACTCGTTTAATAAGTTTTACTACCAAAAATGGAAAGATTTAAAAAAATAAGGCGATTTCAACTAATCTATATTAATATATAATTTTGACAGGCCTGTTGGTCTAGTGGTTAGTGACTCTGACTGCTATGCCGGAGGTCGTGGGTTCGATTCCCACCCAGGACAAATGTTTGTGTGATGAGCACGATAATTTGTTCTGTGTCTGGGTGTAATTTATCTATAATATGTATGTATTTAGAAATATATAAGTATATTTATCAGTTGTCTAGTACCCATAACACAAGCTCTGCTTAGCTTGGGACTAGATGGCGTTGTGTGAAAGTTGTGGAATATTTATTTATTTATTTATTTATTTATTATCTTTGAAAAAAATAGCACTAATAGGAAAAGTTGGATTGCAGAAAAGGCTATTTCTTCATGTTTGAAATCTCATGGCCTCCCTACACCCTTTATAGTTGTCTCAGTTATTTTAAATGACATTTTAAACTCGTAAACAGACGAAAACTCGACATGATGCGATCGTAATGGCACCCGATATTTTGAACTACCCTCATGTATGTTAGTTTCAAACAGTCTGTATCTAGAATCTTAACTGGAATGGTGTTCTTCTACGATACTTTGTACGAAAATAGCTTTTATTTTAAAATGAGGAAGATTCTCTTTTAGATAGAATAGTCGCAAATGTACAATTTCTGGCATATGCGAGGGTTTTCGTACGGCGAGTAATGCGTAGCTCACTGTCAGATCAAGGATAATTTCCGGGTCGACGAAGCGTCGTGTTCCACGCGCGCCTCAAAGAGTCTCGGCATTATGATGGGGCCCCCCTTTACAGGGTCAAAGCCTGCCGGGGTCGCGGGACTTACGAATTACCGTGACCCCAGAATGTAAAGGGTTATCGAAGGACACCGTGGATTTTAGTCAGTGCGAGTCTGACAGTCCTCCCACTGCCCTGGGTGGGAGGAATCATTTGATGATATTACCAGGCTAAAAAAAATAATTAACTAGTTTAAATAAAACAGACATAAAATTGTATTAAGACTCAATCCATAAATAAATAAACTATTTCACATAAGAACTCAATAAATAAACAAAACCTTGAAAGAAATGAATGAATTTGTTGTAACAATAAAATCATTATAACTGTTTCAAGGTATTATAAGAGAAGGCAAAGCGGCGTCAACTATGCAAAGCACGGAAATCTCGAGTTCAATGAGAGCTAATTGCTTGAAACGCGGCTCTTTGTGCTTCAGAGCACTTTTAAAAGTCTTCATGTTTGGAATAAAATATTTACTCAAAACTACAACTACACTATTGTATTAGGTTAAGCCTGTGATAATAGCTGTATCATCATGTGCCTAGCCTTTTTCCTACTACATATATTGGGGTCGGCTTCCAGTCATACCAGATATGGATATCAGTATTTTACATAGAGCGACTGCCTGTCGGACCTCCACAACCCAGTAACTGGGTAATATGATACCCCATGGTAAGACTGGTTGTCAGACTTTAGAACTTCTAACTAACAGTAACGACTGTCTTAGATCTACAAATGACAGCCGGGACCAAAGGCTTTACGTGCTTTCCGAGGTACGGAGGAAACTCTGTCAGATGGTCACCCATCCAGAGACCAACCTCAGCCAGCGCGGCTTAACCCGGAAGATCGGCCTGTGCGGCTGTATTTATTTAGCCGCGAGCTCCTGATGATACCTGTTTAAATAAATGAAAAAAGGGCTTTTCTACAATACCCTTTTTACAAATGTTTTCTTTGTGGACTGAAGCGGAATTAAGTTCTGTGCAGTGGAATGAGGAACTCATTTTATTCTTCACATTAACGTTAAAGTCATGTTTACTTTACGTCACAAAACACATGAAAACTTGTGCTAGGTGCCTCTGTAAAGTTCGACCACTTGTGTTTTGATTGTGCGAAGTTAGTCAGATGACCCATATCCTGATCCAGTAAAGATCTTGCAAAAGTAAAAATATAACACTATCATTTACCTGTGCAGACATAAAACAAACATATACATGAACAATGAACATAGAACCTTCTCTTTTTTAAGGCAGATCTCAAGTTGTGTTTTTTGTATGAGAAACAGTAGAATACATACTACAATAAAATTGTGACAATTATCTGTCTTTTCTATTCTATAAAGAGTTTTTTTTTAAACGTTGCCCCACACTAGGAATATCTCCTGTGTCATGGGTGCGTTTACAAACATATCAACTCACACACACCAACGCCCAGACCCCAAGCAACTACTTGTAGATCATACAAATATTTGCTCCGTGCGGGAATCGAACCCGCGACACGCAGCGCAGCAGTCCAATCGCTCAGTCACTGCGCTGTGTCGTCAAAAAGTCCAAAGTTAAAATAATATGTTGTTACCCATTTACAAAATATCTAGTAAGTAAAACCATTATACTTACAAATACTAGACTTCAAAAGGCTAGCCAGATTAATAACGTTACAAAACCAAGAACAAAAACAAGGAGAAAACATCTTTGTTCTAGACGAAAACAGTAATATTTTCTCTACCTCATATTTTTGCTGATTGCCTACATAATTAATAATTCTCTCCGGACAGTTATTGATAGTTTTTGTCACTCTCCAGACTACGATATTGGGTTAATGATGGAAACCATTTGTGTAATGTATAGATAATAATATATATTATGTTTGTGCTTCGGCTTGTTCCGAGAAGAGATAGATTTTTCTCTGTTTTCTTAAGGACAATGTTAGGATTTATTGTGGAGGATTATGTGTAATACGTTGGTAGTTTTTAGAATAAAATTCTGGTTGTTTTTGTCTAGCTGAAAATGTATATTTTGCAGAGAAAGTATATACTTCTACATTTAAGGCCTTATCATGAATTCTACGAATGATCGTAATTCGTACTTGAAGTATTTATGACGTAAATTGTATGGAAAACGAAAAAGCATCTGTAGTCTACGAACGAGTAACTATGTAATTTCAAACATTAACTTCAAAGTCCGAATTTTAATTGCATGACAAAAAGGCATCAGCTTGTTTTTAATTTGCTACATCTACAATCTTAAAAAGCATATTTTTACAAATACTATCAATTTTAGGGTACAATGTACCCAGCTTATGCTATTTCTTTTTTAACGTGGTAAAATCATCAAATGAGGCCTCCCACCCAGGGCATAGCGGGAGGGACTGTCAGACCCGTACTGACTAAATTGTGAGAGTCAAAATGGCGGGTGTACCTCAACGAATCAAATCCTCATAGGTATCAAAAAAATGTACCAAAATTGTACTATTTAGTACCTGGGTTTAAAAAAATAGTACCTTCATCAGAACAAAATTATATCAAAAAGTTAAATACACCCGCCATCTTGACGTCAAGATGGCGGGTGTATGTTGATAACTCAAAATATACCCATTATTTATTAAATGTAATTATATCAAAAAAATGTACCTAAAATAAACCATTAATTCGCTGGGTTAAAAAAAAGAGTACCTCCCCCAGAACTAAAATACATTACAAAAATGTTTACAATCCCGCCTTATTGAAGTGGAAGGCAGATGTTCTATAGTTTTTATTATTGAAATAACCATTTCATTCAAAATATACTTACACCAAAAAATTGTACCTTAAAAAAACTTCAAATAAAAATAAAAACTAACTTGATCAGTGGGATAGTTCCTGAAAAATAAAACAATCGTCTCGTTTACTTATGTTGTTACTAACAGCTGCCAGCGGTTTCACCCGCCATAACTTGAAAATTAACGGGGAAATCGGGGCAAAAATTATCCTATGTGTTAATTCAGGTTATAAACTATCTGCGTAGGAAATTTCATCCAAATCCGGTCAGTAGTTTTTGTGTGAAAGAGCAACAAACATCAATCCAAACAAACTTTCACGTTTATAATAATAGTAGGGTTTTTTTTATCGTAGTAAAATCATCAAATGAGTCCTCCCACCCAGGGCAGGGCGGCAGGGACTGTCAGACTTGTACTGACTAAAATCCACGGTGTCCTTCACTAGCCCTTTACGTACTAGGGTCACGGTAATCCCTTGGTCCCGCGTACCCAGCAGGCTTTGGCCCTCTACAGGCCCCGTCACTGTGCTGACACTCCTTGAGGCGCGCGTGGAACACAACGCGCCGTCGCCCCGGGCATGGTCCATGGTCGGACAGCGAGTCGCCCATTACTCGCCGCCCGCATGCCCGCGCCTACGGTGGCCGGAGATCGTCTTGCGACGTCCGACGCCGTGGGCGTCCACCACTGCGGCTGGGGTGGAGGGAGGTCGCTGTCCTCCCCCTCACGCGTCTCGCCTCCTCCTTCGCGAGCATGACTGCTTCGCAGAAGGAGGCGACCGCTTCCCACTCCGTCTCGCCCTGCAGCATGGCCTCGACCAATGCCGGGCGCGAGAGGTCTCCGCCAATCGCCGTCGTGAGGACACGGCGGTGCTCTGCCCAAGCGGGGCAGTCCTGCACCGTATGCTCCACCTTGTCCTCCGGACGATCTTCGCAGTGGTGACACCCAGGCGTTTCCTCCCTCCTTATCAGACACAGGAACCTCCCGAAACATCCGTGTCCGGTGAGGACCTGCGTCATGCGGTAGGTAAGGACGCCGTGACGCCTATCCAGCCACTCCTCAAGGAGGGGTCTTACCGCCGCGATTGCGGCGTGCCCGAATAATAGTAGGGTAGGATTAGTATGGAGTAGGATTATGATGAACAATGAACATTAATTATATTTTACAGATTATTAATAAATTATAAACATAAATCTTAATTAGGAGTCAAAGTTATTATGTATTCCTTTATTTACGTCCATATACAGGGTGTCCCAAAACTCAACGTCAAGCCGAAACGGGGTGACAGGATTGATCATAACCATCACGAGAAAAATCTGAAAAAAAATCTATCCCATGCAGTTTGAAAATTATGGGCATTTTAAGAAAAACCTAGAAATTTGATCAAACTGTACCATTTTTCGGTTATTGTGGTTATTCTTTTTTATTTTTGTTCATTTGAACTTTGGAAACGTAATCCTAAATAACATTTCTAGAATCCCAATAAAAAATAATGACACAATTGCCTCAAGTTTCCGAGAATTGAGACTATTTGTTAAACTACGAATTTAAAATTTTCAAGATTCGTCGACTTTGACAGGCCCTCCTATAAAAAAAATGTACTAGAGTGCCTTGGCAAGTGGCATTAAAAGTTGGCGCATTTAATCAGAATTCTAAAATGGTACAATACTTGTTAGTTCCATACAATAGAAAAGAGTAAAAAAATTAAAACCTCAAGTAACCCGATTTTTGCTATCACGTTTTACTCAGTTAAAATGTTTTTAATTCGCACAAGCTCTAGGTAGGTTCTTAATTTTAAGACAAAATGTTGAGAGAGATGGATAATGGGTATGGGTACGCATTTCGCAGTGCAAGTAAGAGATTTCCTTGACCAGGAATATCCGGGAAGGTGGATTGGACGTTCAGGCACTATCTTGTGGCCCGCCCGTTCACCAGATTTAAATCCCCTGGATTTTTTCTATTGGGGAGTTCTCAAAGAAAAAGTTTACTCAAAGCCCATTGATCACGTAGCCGACCTGCGTGAACGCATTTCTCAAGCAGCTGAGGCGATCAACTCTCGAAGATATGCCCGATTTATAAGTAGATCTTTTTTAAGAAGATGTAGGGCTTGTATTGAGGCTGATGGTAAACAATTTGAACATTTATTATTTATTATTGTAATAAAAATGTTTTTTCTCTATCTGACTTTTAGTCCAACAAACCTAATTATTTTACTAACTTTTTTTCACTTTGGTAAAAGTGGCGTCACTATCTGTCTCGCTCACTCATGACAAACATACCCATTATCCATCTCTCTCATCATTTTGTCTTAAAATTAAGAACCTACCTACAGCTTGTGCGAATTAAAAACATTTTAACTGAGTAAAATGTGATAGCAAAATTCGGGTTACTTGAGGTTTTAATTTTTTTACTCTTTTCTATTGTATGGAACTAACAAGTATTGTACCATTTTAGAATTCTGATTAAATGCGCCAACTTTTAATGCCACTTGCCAAGGCACTCTAGTACATTTTTTTTATAGGAGGGCCTGTCAAAGTCGACGAATCTAGAAAATTTTAAATTCGTAGTTTAACAAATAGTCTCAATTCTCGGAAACTTGAGGCAATTGTGTCATTATTTTTTATTGGGATTCTAGAAATGTTATTAAGGATTACGTTTCCAAAGTTCAAATGAACAAAAATAAAAAAGAATAACCACAATAACCGAAAAATGGTACAGTTTGATCACATTTCTAGGTTTTTCTTAAAATGCCCATAATTTTCAAACTGCATGGGATAGATTTTTTTTCAGATTTGTCTCGTGATGGTTATGATCAATCCTGTCACCCCGTTTCGGCTTGACGTTGAGTTTTGGGACACCCTGTATAATACAATTGGCTATTAGTGAGTTCGGAGTTTTAGTTAGAAATTATATTGAGGTCATTGAAAAATTTCCATTCTTCATTCCCCCATCAATGAGCCCGATAGTGGCTGATATTATTAATGTCTGTAAAATCGCCGCCGGACGGTAAAAACTCTATTTCATCAAGAATTCTGTATTATTTAATTTGATTTGAATTGGTATGTCTTTAACACAAATGAAGTCATTTTCGTTGAGCTCAAACGCTATTGTATTACTAAGTTCGCCGTTGCATACTTTATTATTTTTGTTGTAATTTTGTGTTTAAGAAGAAAAAACGTGTTTCATCAAGTTTGTTATTTTATAGAAGTGTCAGGTAACCTAGTTACATAGAAAATGAAGAATTTTGAATTCTCTCAAAGAGAACGCTATAAAGCCAGTATTATTACAACAATTTTGTTCATAAAGCATAGACTCCTCCGAACAAAATAACAAAGAACCATGTCGGCGTAAAAATGCAATGGCGAACTTAGTAAAACAACAGCGTTTGAGCTCAATGAAACTGACTTCATTTGTGTTAAAGACATACCAATTCAAATAAAATAAAATAATTCAGAATACCAAATTCTTGGTATAATAGTGAGGGATGAAAGGCTATTTAGTTTAAGCGATATTTTTGTAACTACACAAGAGCCAAATAAAGTTTAAAAATATCGAAAAATAATCACAACAAAAAAACTTTTTCAGCTATTTAAATGAGGTAAACTAAATTGAAATTTATTTAAAAACATTGAGTTATTGATGCTTATACCAAATAAATCGGACCTTTAATTACAAAGATAAATGTCGCTTAATACAAATTGCCTTAGGCGTCTATTTTTCAGGGAAAATAAATAAGAATTAAGCGACTCTGCAGTATACTTTCAGAATAAGCCAAACAGCATGAAGTGCCGGGGTCGCGGGACTGTACGAATTACCGTGACCCCAGCATGAAGTGATGCAGACCAAAATGAATTATAGCAAACTACTCGTATTTATCTCAACTGCCAATTGATATTAAATTTAATGGCAGGCTAATAGACATTATGTGACATAATAGTATTGAAAAAGTAACGTTTGATGTAAAAAAGTTTAGGAGGAAGGGGTAAAAAAATTTGCACGCCTCGCACAAATTGTGTAAAATATTCTTATGTATTTTTAAGCAAATTGTAAGGTTTTGTTCAATAAAGATATATTATTATATTTGGCTGTTGAAACAACCTGAATATATCGCCATCACCGAAAGTCTCAGGTGCTTTTATGAATAAAGAAATACACGCAATACAAAATCAGTTCAGGTATTCATTTTGAATAATAATAAAGTAGAACTGTCTCAATGTAGGAACATCAATATTTTTATCAACAACAACATCAGTTTAAGTAAGTATTACCTGCTTCATCATCTTTATCAGCTGGAAAACGTGCACTGCTGAACATAGGCCTCCCCCTTAGACCGCCACGTTGAGCGACAACTCCACCTAGTGGGCGGCCTGCCTACAATGCGTCTTTCGGTCCGGGGTTGCTACTCGAAAACTTTTCTTTCCCATTGCCACTTGCAAATTTTGAGCCATATCGGTGACTCTGGTTCTTCGGCGAATATCCTTGTTCCGGATTTAATCCCGCAAAGAAACTCCGAGCATAACTCTTTCCATTGCTCGTTGAGTGACTCTTAGTCTCTCTAAAAAGCCAGCAGTCTACGACCTCGTTACAGAGCCGTATGTCATCACTGGCAACACACACTGGTTAAACACCTTTATCTTCAGACACTGGGATTCTCGATGAGAAGATATCACGTGGCTTCCCAACGCTGCCCCTCCGAATTAGATTTTTTGGACTTCTTTGACGCTAGACAATAAAATTGCTTATAATGGACTATACTTTTCTGTCTCCTGTAAAATCTGACGGACCATGTGTATAACTTTCCGTAAAACTTCTCAAGCTCTCTCAGGATCTCCGGTTTTGAAGAAATAATACTGCCGTCGTCAATCTTCAGCTTTGTTATTTATCCAATAACTAAATTCTTTGCGAAGACTTTTGAGCCCTGGTTCCGCTCGATTGCATCTCTCATCCGTGCTGCATTATAGGCCACGACGCATTCATTTAGAGATTCGTCTATTAATATCTATCCATATTCCCACATATCAGCTGAAGATTGCAGCCGCAAGCATTTGAGAGCTTTTGGGACTTACTCCGGGGTCTTAAAAAAATTGGACTTCACTACTTGTACAGTTTCCAGCAACCGGTTGTTGATGGCGTCCACAGTTTTGCATTCGGTTAGGTAGTGGAAGCGATTATTCAGTTCGAGTTGGAAGTCTTCGGGGTTCTAGATGTGAGCAGGACCACGTCGGAACGTGTACTTCACCAGACGTGACCTTTCAAGCTTTATATTGATATTCAATGTGACTCTGACGATTCGGTGATCGCCACAGGTTTTGACCTTGGATATCAAAGAGACATCACAGAATATTCGCTTCTTGGTAGTCATGTTGAAGTCAATCTCATTTCTGGTTGTTTCATCGGGGCTTATCCACCTCCACCTATATATAAATAGGAGTTAATCAAATGGAATTTGAAAAATACTACTACTTTATCCATAAATTTGACCAGCCACTGGCCCGTATGGATTTGCTGCCCATACCCAAATGGCCCCACTCCTAACTCATTGCCATTTCGGAGGTATGTATGGCCTCAGATATCTCCTCATACAAAGCCTCTGCTTCATCATCAGAATGTGCCAAGGTCGGTGCTTATATCTGTATGACCTTCAACGAATACCGGTTGGTTATTCTGAGTATAAGGTATGCTACTCTACTCAACACACTGTCGACTTTCACAACGATATTAATGAGGGACCTGTGGACGAGAAATCCAACACTACTCTGGGATTTACGGTCTTCTTCCCGGAAGAAGAGCATGATGCCGGGATCTAGGACTATCGTATCCTGACCCTCTCTTCAGAATTCAGATAATCTTTTAAGAAAAAAAGATAACATTTTGCTCAATTCTTCCTTCAGTACGACAATCGGTCATCGCTCAATGTGTAGATGTTGCGTGTTGCCAGGGCCAAAGTTCGTTAGGGGTTGCACCACCTGCTCCACCCTTACCCGATCCGTTACCCAGACCAGGAATAGCGGAGATGCCGAAAACTGGGGGCCGTGCGCAAAGGTTGTCAATCATAATGGGAGGGGGGATTTCCTGCCCATCCTTCGATGGTTGGTCATAGTTTAAGGACGTACCCGGGTCAATTAATTTGGTTGACGGACAATAAATTAAGCGACACCACAACGTGTAAACAGTGGAATTCTTAATGATTTAAGTAACATGTTAATAAGAAATAGAAACATGAAAAACGCTTTAACCGATACAGAATCATTTATCTGAGAAAGGGTAACTGGTTTATATCTCAGTTCTTTAAATTATTATACAGTTCAAGTACAAGGCTGAAAAAAAAATGCAAAATCGACGTCGGATAATACACTGCCACATTGGAAACAACCATCATCATCTTCCTGTCCTTGTCCCATTTTACTTGGGGTCGGCGCAACAAGTTTTTTTTCTTCCATTCTCCTCTATCAAACGTGACAGTATCATTTACTCCTTTTTCTTCATTCCTTAGACAATCCATCCATCTTTTCTTTGGCCTTCCTCTTCCTCTCCATCCATCAACATTCGTACTCATCACTCTCTTAGTCACATGAATGTCATCCCTCCTCATCACATGTCAATACCATGACAGACAATTCTTTATTTTTTTCTGTAACAGGTGCAAAAAACAAAAACAACCTATAGTAGTATTGTTTCAAACGTCAAAAAAGTGCTCTAATTTTGATGAAACCGGGATTATTCGACGGAGAAAAAATTGCTGATTCCGAATATGTATACAGGGTGTCCCAAAACTCAACGTCAAGCCGAAACGGGGTGACAGGATTGATCATAACCATCACGAGAAAAATCTGAAAAAAAATCTATCCCGTGCAGTTTGAAAATTATGGGCATTTTAAGAAAAACCTAGAAATGTGATCAAACTGTACCATTTTTCGGTTATTGTGGTTATTCTTTTTTATTTTTGTTCATTTGAACTTTGGAAACGTAATCCTAAATAACATTTCTAGAATCCCAATAAAAAATAATGACACAATTGCCTCAAGTTTCCGAGAATTGAGACTATTTGTTAAACTACGAATTTAAAATTTTCTAGATTCGTCGACTTTGACAGGCCCTCCTATAAAAAAAATGTACTAGAGTGCCTTGGCAAGTGGCATTAAAAGTTGGCGCATTTAATCAGAATTCTAAAATGGTACAATACTTGTTAGTTCCATACAATAGAAAAGAGTAAAAAAATTAAAACCTCAAGTAACCCGATTTTTGCTATCACATTTTACTCAGTTAAAATGTTTTTAATTCGCACAAGCTGTAGGTAGGTTCTTAATTTTAAGACAGAATGATGAGAGAGATGGATAATGGGTATGTTTGTCATGAGTGAGCGAGACAGATAGTGACGCCACTTTTACCAAAGTGAAAAAAAGTTAGTAAAATAATTAGGTTTGTTGGACTAAAAGTCAGATAGAGAAAAAACATTTTTATTACAATAAATGTTCAAATTGTTTACCATCAGCCTCAATACAAGCCCTACATCTTCTTAAAAAAGATCTACTTATAAGTCGGGCATATCTTCGAGAGTTGATCGCCTCAGCTGCTTGAGAAATGCGTTCACGCAGGTCGGCTACGTGATCAATGGGCTTTGAGTAAACTTTTTCTTTGAGAACTCCCCAATAGAAAAAATCCAGGGGATTTAAATCTGGTGAACGGGCGGGCCACAAGATAGTGCCTGAACGTCCAATCCACCTTCCCGGATATTCCTGGTCAAGGAAATCTCTTACTTGCACTGCGAAATGCGTACCCATACCCATTATCCATCTCTCTCATCATTTTGTCTTAAAATTAAGAACCTACCTAGAGCTTGTGCGAATTAAAAACATTTTAACTGAGTAAAACGTGATAGCAAAAATCGGGTTACTTGAGGTTTTAATTTTTTTACTCTTTTCTATTGTATGGAACTAACAAGTATTGTACCATTTTAGAATTCTGATTAAATGCGCCAACTTTTAATGCCACTTGCCAAGGCACTCTAGTACATTTTTTTTATAGGAGGGCCTGTCAAAGTCGACGAATCTTGAAAATTTTAAATTCGTAGTTTAACAAATAGTCTCAATTCTCGGAAACTTGAGGCAATTGTGTCATTATTTTTTATTGGGATTCTAGAAATGTTATTTAGGATTACGTTTCCAAAGTTCAAATGAACAAAAATAAAAAAGAATAACCACAATAACCGAAAAATGGTACAGTTTGATCAAATTTCTAGGTTTTTCTTAAAATGCCCATAATTTACAAACTGCATGGGATAGATTTTTTTTCAGATTTTTCTCGTGATGGTTATGATCAATCCTGTCACCCCGTTTCGGCTTGACGTTGAGTTTTGGGACACCCTGTATAACTCTATATCGCCCAAGATGTCGCTTAAACCAAATAGCCTATCACTCCTCGATAGAGTTTTTACTCTCTACTTTTTTTAGAGGGCTCATTGTCGGAGGAATGAAGAATGGAAATTTTTCAATGACCTCAATAATTTTTAACTAAAACTCCGAACTCACTAATAGTCAATTGTATTATATATGGACGTAAATAAAGGAATACATAATAACTTTGACTCTAAATAAGATTTATGTTTATAATTTATTAATAATCTGTAAAATATAATTAATGTTCATTGTTCATCATAATCCTACTCCATACTAATCCTACCCTACTATTTTTATAAACGTGAAAGATTGTTTGGATTGATGTTTGTTGCTCTTTCACACAAAAACTACTGACCGGATTTGGATGAAATTTGCTACGCAGATAGTTTATAACCTGAATTAACACATAGGATAGTTTTTACCCCGATTTTCCCGTTAATTTTCAAGTTATGGCGGGTGAAACCGCTGGCAGCTATTAGTAACAACATAAGTAAACGAGACGATTGTTTTATTTTTCAGGAACTATCCCACTGATCAAGTTAGTTTTTATTTTTATTTGAAGTTCTTTAAAGGTACAATTTTTTGGTGTAAGTATATTTAGAATGAAATGGTTATTTCAATAATAAAAACTATAGAACATCTGCCTTCCACTTCAATAAGGCGGGATTGCAAACATTTTTGTAATGTATTTTAGTTCTGGGGGAGGTACTCTTTTTTTTAACCCAGCGAATTAATGGTTTATTTTAGGTACATTTTTTTGATATAATTACATTTAATAAATAATGGGTATATTTTGAGTTATCAACATACACCCGCCATCTTGACGTCAAGATGGCGGGTGTATTTACATTTTGATATAATTTTGTTCTGATGAAGGTACTATTTTTTTAAACCCAGGTACTAAATAGTACAATTTTGGTACATTTTTTTGATACCTATGAGGATTTGATTCGTTGAGGTACACCCGCCATTTTGACTCTCACACTAAATTCCACGGTGTCCCTCAATAGTCCTTTACGTTCCGGGGTCACGGTAATTCGTAAGTCCCGCGACCCCGGCAGTTTAATTTTACTTTAGAGAGCTTTACCAATATCGTAGTGTACTAGTCCCACTGTTGGACTCAGGTTTTCCCAAATCATTTCAAAAACTGTTAGTAAAGTTAAAGTTTTAATAAGATTTTAGACGTTTTGTGATGTTTAGAAACATATCGCATTTTCGTTAAATTGATTTAAGTAACAAATGAGAAATTACGGAGTAAATCTTTTTTGATAATTTCTTTCTTTCGGACTGATTATTTTATGTAAAATAGCCTATTGTTCCAAAGAAAATACATTCACAAAAATACGTTGAATCAAAACTCGAAACAGACAAGATAATATCCATTGAAAACTTGCGGGTAACCTGATTCGCCAAGAACAGGGTAAATAGGTCAAAGCGTTACCTAATCAGTAACCATCCTGACAGGTCGGGTTCCGTGATGCATCTAATTAAATTTAGAGGTACGGAACCCTGATAGGGGAAGGTTTATTGTGGGCCCCTGTTAGTAGGACCATGGTGTTTGTTTACGTAATTATCTTCTGTTAGTAATAATGGTTTATAATATGGTTATCTTTAATGGATTTAAAGTAAACTGAGAATAAGGAACTGTAGAGCTTTTTTGAGGAATGAAAAATTCATCTGAGAACAGGTTTTGAACCTTTGCAGATGTTAATGAGTGGAAATATTTAAACATACAACATTATTTTTAACCCCCGACGGAAAAATAGGGGTGTTTTAAGTTTGATGTGTCTGTCCGTCTGTCTGTCTGTTTGTGGGATCATAGACCCGAATGGATGAAGCGATTTCAATTTGGTTTTTTTTTGTATTAAAGGTGACTTTCGTGCGAGTGTTCTTAGACATGTTTGATGAAAATCGGTTGAGCCGTTTAAAAGTTGTGGGGGTGAAAGTGAGGAAGAATAACCGAATGTCTGCAAATAAACTCGAGTGGGGTCTTAAATGAAAGCGCTCTGGAAGGGATTATGACTCAATTGAGAGTGTTCTTAGCATCGTTTGACGAGAAAATTGGTAGTGGGAAAATTGGGACATGGAAATCCTATTGTCAAGTGAGAGTGTTGTTCTTTGGTTGAGCTCACAAATTGCTACACCATCCAAGGTTTTTACTCTACTTAAGGCTTTATAGGCTTGGCTTATTGCGAAAGTACTTTTAGTTTGGCAATAGGTTCCTAACCGGTGATAAAATTTAATTAAAATAGTTTTGAAACAAAATATAAAATGGTGTAAAAATATCGAAATCGATTCAGTTACTGTTCTGCACAAACTGTATTCAGGTTTCGTAGGTACTAAAAATAATGTTGTATGAATATTTATTATGGTTCTTTGCATGGCAAATTTTTTAGCGTGTTAGTATTATCAAATGAGTCTGGGAAACTTATAGGATAACTTTGTTGTTTGTCATTCAATGGGTCCTCCCAGGGCAGAGCGTAAGGGACTGTCAGACTGGTACTGACAAAAATACACGGTGTCCTTCAATAACAAATTACGTTCCAGATTCACGATAAAAAAAAAACCGTGTCGGCAAAAGTAAGCTATGGAATGGAAATGGATAAATGCTGTGGTAGAAAGATAAGCTTGGCACCAGATTCACCATGCCTACCCATTACAGCAATGTAAACATAACGAACATACCAACATATACGTTATATCGTGGTATCAAATTGTAATATTCAATTAGAGGCAACGAGACAGTACCGCGTTCGTGATGATGAATATTAATTTAACAAATAAACCTATTATCCTGGGCCCCGCTAGAGGCTGTTGATGAGCTATGAAAACAACGACATGGTATTTGGTGCTGTCAAAAATCTTTTTTTTTAAGAGTCTGCTCTGTCCCACTCCTTGGCAAAGGCCTCCCCCCACTCCTTCCACCGTTCACGATACTGGGCGTCCTCCTTCCAGTTCGGATGAAACCTGTCCAGTTCGTCCCGCTACGGCTGCCACGACCTCGTATTACTGTCTCAGGGCACCAGTTTTGAGCTATATTGGCCCACAGTCGGCAGACGTGTCCTGCCCAGTCCCATTTCGGTTGGGCAGCCTTCTGAGCCACGTCAACAATGTTTGTTTTTTGTTTTTTGTTTTTGTTGTCATAAATATGTATTTTATTTTTATTTGGGGGCCAATTACTGCCAACCAGTGCCAGTGGGTGTCTTTCGCCCAGCATTTTATTCTGAGTTGGTAACCCTTTTGTTGTGAACATGCTCAACAAAATTCTTGTTGTGTTTTTAATATTATTTTTTGTCCAACATCTATCATTTTTTTTAAAATGAAAACTTCTTTAGCAGCGTAGTGCACTTTTTTTGGAATGGGTAAAAAATGTTAAACTCGCGTCAGGACACGTGACCTGATCGAAAATTCGTAAGACGGCGCAGGGCGCTTGCGCGAATGTTCGTGTGTGTTTATAACTATTGAAGTTTTCACTTCTGCCGGCCCTCCCAGAGTGCAAACCGTTATTTTTTTTAAAAAAAAAACGTTGCCCCACACTAGGAATTTCTCCTGTGTCGTGGGTACGTTACAAACATAGAAACTCACATACACAAACACCAAGTTCAACACTTATTATTTAGTACTTTATTTTAGTTTTTAGCTTAAGTTACCACTTATGTTCGTGAATGTTGGTTCACCTGCTATTGGAAACTGTATAAGCCTTTTACTGGTTAATATCTACACTATTTGTTAATTTATATACAAAAGCTGTTGTTGTACCTTTATTAATAAATAAAATAAAATAGATGTTTTTCTATTCTATTCTATTTTTTTTTGCAATGACCTATAATCCTAAATCTAGTCCAGAAGCAATGTCGAGGCCTAACAAGAAGCAAGCCCATCCTGAAGGAGCTGAAACTTTTACACAGCATCGACGGAATGCAGATAGAACTCTCTTCATCTCTTAAGACACGAGCCAGACAGCAGTGGTGAGGCCCATCAGTGGGATGTGTAGTTCAACCGTCATTACAGGATACAGGTAACCTGCGATGCAGTTGTTCAGGGTTGCTAGGAGGTGGATCCCATCCACCTCACAAATATTCATACCACTTGGTATAAATAGTAGCGGAGAAGCGCGGTATTGGCTACAGGATAAACTTTTGACTGAGAAACTTTGAGCTGTTTCACTTCGTATAGGATAAGAAGAAGTATTCGGAATTGACAGACGCCCTGCAAAAACGGGAAGGCCACAAAAAAAAAATAACACGAAGCTATCTCTTCTGAGTTTTAAGTCACCATTCGCTATTTTCGTGGCCCAAACCGCTCAGCTAATACGTATTCCTCAGCTTGAATTTTTAATGAAATCCACTGAGACCACAATAAATTAGAATGTAAAGATTATTAAAAATACTGTATTTTATTATGTTTCCTTCGTGGAATAAGTAAGTCATCGGTATTTAAAGAAAATTAACTTTGGTGTCTTTCAAGATCATTCTAACAGCTTCATTGGAAAGCTCTTTAGTTTATTAAATTAGTCTTAAGTTTATTAGTTTATTAAAGAACTAATTATTACCTTCGTAATAGAAAGTAATGATTTTAAAGACACTTTGGAACCCGGAGGACACGGTGGAAGTCTGCCCTACCGTATCCTCGAGCAGGCTAACGGCGACGGGGACTTGGTCCAGGCTATGATACGGAGCGAAGGGGCGTGAAAATCAGTCAATTTTTGCTTAGCAGTAATGCGAGCAAAGAGAAAGGCGGGACCCGCTTTCACAAGGCATAGCAATTCTCGTCATCGCGCCCCAGCCGCTGAGTGAGACGCCCTGAACGGCGGGAATCGCAAGATGATTTCGGTACACCGTAGACGCGAGCTTGCAAGCAATGGATTGCCCACCGTCCGAGAAGGACCAGGCTCTAGTTGACGGCGCTTTCAATCCTCGACTCAAAGAGATGTCAGTATAATCGAGGAGGCTTAATTGGACCAAATGTCTATCTCTTCTTGGTCAGTACGAGTTTCTTCGGGTTCAAACTGAGCTGGGAGGACTTATTTGATCATTTTCCCACACATAAATGATTATTGAATGCTATAAACTAATAATACTATCAAAAACGATAATAATCGAACGATCCCCTTGATCACAGTTTAACACGACAGATCACAATTAATCAATAGTTCAATGAACAGTTCAATATTTTAGTTCGCGCGGATCAATCTAATACCTATGACAGTTGGACCATTCATCGGAAAGTTTAGACTAAATCCGGTCCATTCCTGCGTGATTGATGATGATGTATGATTCATTCTAGTTTTGTAACTACTAGTTAGTCTGATTGAGATATGATGTTGGAAACTGATTTCTGGTACAACTAGATTTTGTGGTTAAACAAATGAGCGATGATGATGTTTCAAATGGAACGATACAATCCTAATCCTAGCTTATTTACCCTGCTTAACCCTTTGGGGGTACTAGACTTGATGTTACGTATAATAAAGACATGTATTAGTTACGTAAATTTCTCAAAAAAAAAGAAAAACTATTTGTTTAGGTACCTTTTTTGTCAACATAAAGGTAAAATAGATTCCGTCGTTTTTTTTTTATACAAGGAAAGGTAAAAAGAATCGCGACATTAGAGAGAACTTTATGGTAATTTTAGGCCTTATATACGATGATAAAACAATGTAGGTTGGTACTTAAGCAGATAGGAACTACCAACAAAAAAGATTTACGAATATATTTTTTGCTTTCCTAAGGTTGTTTAATAATTTTGTTTTTGGGAAGGTTAAGTAGACGTACTAGAAACTAAATTACACTCGGGAGCCAAAGTATGGAATAACTTACTTAGAATTGATCCGGGATAGCTCCTTAAATAATGGCGTGATTTTAATGAATTTGGAATCAGTTTAAACTTAACAGTTAAACCTTTAAAATGGTACCATTTTTATTATCCTTAACTAGTTATTTCATACTCAAGATCGCGAGGTATCGAAGTAAAATAATCCATACTTTTGCTCGCTAATATACTATGTAGTAAAGTAAGGGAGCTTACTTATGGCACGACGCGACTCGTGCGATATCGTGTCGATTGCCGATTCAAATCGCACGTATTTTCTAATGGAGTGATGCGATGCAATTCGACCGTGAACTACAAAAATCCAACTTACTACTACGACATAAAGCAAACTAAATACAAAAGATGGCGCCAGTGACCAGTAGTTGCGCAATCGAATTTCGTTTATGTTTTTTTTCCACATCATCCTATTGGGAAACTGTAATGATATCTGTGTAAATAATAAATGCTGTATGTATGCAAGGATCTGCATTACACGTTTATAATACACAAGTAAGTCAAGCCCAATATTAATATCCAAATAACACATAAATATATCACAAATAGAGATGGGCCCACTGTGGTTTAGGCCGACTAGTCGGCTGCATAAAGGCCGAGTTTAGGGGTTGTCGAAAACGTCTACTGTGTCATTTCATGTACTTTTGTCGCTTATACAGGGTGATTTGTAATTCGATGCGGTCCTTGAAATGGGTGATACTGACCTTATTTGCAACAATTTTAATCCCGACTACATGGAGTCCAAACTGACCGGTTTTGGAGACATCATACATTAAAGCTTTTTCGAAAAATGACCACCTCTCACTCATTAAGTGCTTATTGTTAAAAATAAACGATAGTCATCACTTAGAGTACTTAATTTTCTGATAGAATATGAACAACTGAATCTAGTGAATACAAGTTTGTTACAAAACTAATCATGTTTTAGGAAATAAAGTGTTATAAAGTTTCTGTTTTGAAAACTTCTCTTCCCTTCTTTAAAGCATATTTCTCAAAATAAATGTTTGACACTTGGTTGGCAAACAAAGTCACCGACTAGTCGGCAACTAGTGGTCACATCTCTATTCCCAATACAAACACAAGGTGATGTTGAGCTGGTCGAGCTATGCGACATCGTCGAGCTGCTGAGCTGAGCTCAAATAAATCATCAGACAATTTAATAATACGCATAGCTGTTCCATGCACGATTAATGTTTCTGTCTTGTTGTTGATATACGATTTTTATTAGTGTTGGTTTATTGCTCGTTTAGGCATTTTCGGGGTAGGTGTCATCACGATCAATTGCTGAGCAAATTGATGTTATCATAACATCACTGAGGGTCGCGGGACTAACGAGTTACTGTGACTCCGGAACTTAAAGGACTATTAAAGGCATTAAGTCCGCCTTTGTACTTCCATGTGCAAGAAGATTTAAATAAATAAATAAGGTCCGACCGAAACTGGTTTTTCGGCCGTAACCGAATCCGAAACCGAATATTCGGCAGTGGCTTCAGTTTCGGCCGAAACCGAAACCGAAACTCACGTGATCAAGTAAAGAATTCCTTAAAATACTGAAATTTGGTGCATTGTACGGTAAAACTTGAAATAAGTAAACAACGTAATTTAACAAATTAAACACTTCACATTTTTCATTTAAACAATCTCTTTTTTAATAAAATAAATATAAATATTCCACAACTTTCACACAACGCCATCTAGTCCCAAGCTAAGCAGAGCTTGTGTTATGGGTACTAGACAACTGATAAACATACTTATATATATCTAAATACATACATATTATTATAGATAAATAACACCCAGACACAGAACAAATGATCGTGCTCATCACACAAACATTTGTCATAGGTGGGAATCGAACCCACGACCTCCGGCATAGCAGTCAGGGTCACTAACCACTAGACCAACAGGCCTGTCATGTAACTTGATTTGTTAATAACAACAAAACAAAGTTACTGACTCAATATTTATTTAATTTAACTAACTACATAAATAATTCAAGTACTACAAAT
Source organism: Agrotis puta (assembly GCA_943136025.2). Taxonomy (NCBI): domain Eukaryota; kingdom Metazoa; phylum Arthropoda; class Insecta; order Lepidoptera; family Noctuidae; genus Agrotis; species Agrotis puta. Next base: position 10,131,197 of record OW964186.2, on the reverse strand, counting down.
ACAAAAACGAAATAAAAACTTACATTTAATAATCACTTCCATCAAAACATAATCTCTAAAGAATGTTTGAGTCGGGTGAAAACGCAGTAAGTTTTGTTGCTACGGAGCTATCCGAACGGCGCACGACAATTCCCGAACAGGGCCGCGAGCGCGAGCGTCCGCCAAAGCGTTGCCGCGAGAAACGAAGTTAGACGAGCGTGCACGACAACTTCCGAAATCAGTTTCGGTTTCGGTAAAAGTTTCGGCCAATTTTGGCCGAATCCGAAACTGCCGCCGAAACTCGAATTTTGGCCGAAACTCGGCCGAAACCGAAACCGAAACCGAACCTTCGGTCGGACACTATAAATAAATAAAGGACACCGTGATTTTAAGTCACTACAAGTCTGACAGTCACTCCTGCCCTGCCTTGGGTGGGAGGACTTGGTTGACGGTACGGTTGGCGCAGGGGTGGAGCGATCGACTGCTACGCAGTGTGTCGTGGGTTCGATTCCCGCACGGAACAAATATTTGTATGATCTACAAGTAGTTGTTTCGGGTCTGGGTGATTGTGTATATGTGAGTTTCTATGTTTGTAAACGCACCCACGATACAGGAAGCAATTCCTAGTGTGAGGAAACGTATAAAAAAAAACGACGGGTTGCACTCTGGGAGTGCCGGCAGAAGTGAAAACTTCAATAGTAATAAACACACACGAACATTCGCGCAAGCGCCCTACACCGTCTTACGAATTTTCGATCAGGTCACGTGTCCTGACGCGAGTTTAACATTTTTTACCCGATCCAAAAAAAGTGCACAACGCCGCTAAAGAAGTTTTCAGACACCTTGCGGCAAGGTGGGTCGATGATTTGAAGAATGCGGCTGGCAGCGGATGGATGCAGACTGCCCAGGACCGGGAGGGTTGGCGGTCTTTGTTTTTTTTTCTCTCTTTTTACGTTCAGCAGTGTACAGCAATAGGCTGATAATATTTAATATAATTATTAAAGACTAAGAAAATATTAGTATTGCAGAAATAGTTCGACTTAGTATTAAAAAAGTTCTTCAATTACTTTCTTTCACAATATAAACTGATTTACTAATTTTAATTGGATTAATTTTGTCTTTGCCAACTAACTACAACTTTCGAACAAAATAATCTATGAAATGAAATAAGTAATTAAAGTTAATTTCTATAACATTACGTAATTTAAACTTTATTTTTTTTATTTAGAAATTGTGATTCTAATAAATATCTTATGATGTCACATTTAAACCCTGCAATCATGCTTAAAATTATGAAAAATTACTTAAGATCTTCCATGAAAATATTCTTTTGCTCATATTTTGGGCGATTAAGAAGTATAAAGTAGGTATGTAAAGATATGTCAACCAAACAGCTACTGGTCTGTGTGTATTCTACCTTGGAGGTGGGCAAGAGGTTTCTAACAAAGTGTTAACAATTACTAGATAACAGATACTGATTCTGAACGCCGTGTTAAAGAAAAATATCAATATTTTAGCATTCAAGTATCAGTATTCATCAAAGACAAATAAATACTTACCATTAAGTAAATATAAAGAAACGAAAGTTTTCTTTTTAAAATCGAAGTTTTTACCTACATTAAACACCTTGTAATGATGTAATGTGTAACACCTTGATACAATTTGTAACATCAATACGCTCTATTTGCAATTAAATGTTTGACCGCAGGCCATTACACGTACATTACACGCCAATCCTCGTCATTCAAGAGGCAGTATTGTAATGCAATGCTCAAAGTAGATTCTGTTTGCAGGCCTGTTGGTCTAGCGGTTAGTGACCCTGACTGCTATGCCGGAGGTCGTGGGTTCGATTCCCACCCAGGACAAATGTTTGTGTGATGAGCACGATCATTTGTTCTGTGTCTGGGTGTAATTTATGTATAAAATGTATGAATTTAGAAATATATAAGTATGTTTATCAGTTGTCTAGTACCCATAACACAAGCTCTGCTTAGCTTGGGACTTGATGGGGTTGTGTGATAGTTGTGGAATATTTATTTTTATTTATTTATGTTATGGTAAGTTACACACAAATGCACCCGTTGAGGGAGCACCTTTAGCGCCTTCGTACACTAGTCGACTTAAATCTCCGACAACTTACGACTTTGGTATCCAGGTGACCGTCGCAATACAAATCCATAGAGGTTCGTACACAGGCACGCGTCAATGGATACCAAAATCGAAAGGTATCGGAGACGATCGCCTAGTGTACGCAGGGGCTAAGGTTTACGACGCGCACCCGTGCGAGCGTCCCGGTTTTACCTAAAAAACAAAAGGAAGCTATAAAAATACATACAAAACGTTCCTAAATCGAACTTCCCCAGTCGACACATAACTATGTAATACATAGCAATGTTACACATCATACGATAACGTGGTTTGACGTTTATTTGTCTAGACAATCCCCCTAGATTCAGATTTATTGTACACATCCCTATATATTCTGTTCGAAGGGGCAATATACAGATAAGATGGAGAAGGGAAACTTTATTGCACTTCTTCGATAGTATAACAAATAATAGCATCCATCCACTATAGTCAATTATGTCTATTTTTCTATGTGCACGTTAAACCATTAGTCTCGACTGACATTTGATGATCTTTGAGAGACATTGATGAATCATTATGCTTGCTTCACACGGCGTGTGATAACAAGAGCTACTCCGCGCTGTGTGACATTGCTTTCAATGGCGCGGAGCGCAATGCTAGCTGACGATTTTTAACCGACTTCGAAAATAGGAGGTTATCAATTTGACCCAATACATACGTATGTTATATTTTCGGAATTGCCCAGTTTTCGTATATGTTAGTCTACAACATTATTTTTAGTATATGCGAAACCTGAATATCGTTTGTTCAGAATCAGTAACTGATTCGATTCCAATAATTTTTACACCATGTTATATTTTTTTTTCAAAAATATTTTAATTACATTTTATTACCAGTTAATTACAATACAATCACCGTACGGTTAGGTACCTATTGCCAAGCTATTATCACGAGTGTATAACACAGGAGACGCGGTTTACGCGGGTGCATGCGCGAAATGAGCATGTTTTTGAACGGACAACCAGGTAATATACAAACTCATAACCTTGTGATTTTTCATGATACAGTTTTAAAATTTTGTACATAGATTCTTTACACAAAAATACTAGATGCGAAACCCGATACACCTGTGTATCGGGTTTCGCATAAACAAAAAATAATGTTGTATATTAGCGTCTGAACAAATGTGCTAAATTTTAAAAATGTATGTTTCTATTTTTGTGTTCGTATATACAAATTTTCACTGGAAGATAATAAAAAGTCTGATATTGTAAAAAGTAGTTGCTTTTGTTTTAAAAAATAATTAAAGTACCGCGCAAAAAAAAGTGACTTGAACTTCTTGTAATTCCCTTTATGATAATACAATATTTATTCCTGTTATACTTGACATGGTTACACATGAGTTACGAATAAAATATATTGAGACCTAATAAAAGAGACAATAAATTACTTTAGCCAGCAAACAGGCTTTGAATAAAATAACTAAAGCAACCCTCTTTGTTTCTTTTGGCATCTTTAAATGAAAATATTCCCCACCAAGTCTTCCTAATATTAATTTATTCAGGAACTCAAATTTTTAACAGAAAATAATCAGATACTTATCATGAGCATTATATTACGTTGGGCTTAGTTTTAATCTTCTATAAATCTATATATATAAAAATGTTATGTTGGTTTGTGTACGCTTCAAAAACTCAAAAAGTTCTGCACCGATTGAGCTGAAATTTTAGCATGATATATAATGCGCATCAAGGATTGTTTTTATCTATTTTTTGCATCAGTCAGACAGTCACATATCCGCGACCGCCAATAAACAGTTTTTTTGTGCCACAGCGAAGCGTGGCAGGGAACAGCTAGTATTATATATGAATCTATCCCAAAGATAAAGAAATATATCTATAATAGAAATATATATAATGAAAATGGTTAATTTGCAACACAATAAAATATTTTGATATTGGATGGACAGATTCTTAATCCCAAATCCTTCTTAACACAATGTGAACTGAATTAATCTAATTAAAGCTTGAACAATACTAATCTTAGTTAAGAACAGAAAAACAAAAGCTACTAATGCTATTACCAATCCGCAAACCAAAAAAAGCTAATGACCTGAGTTCGAATCCCAATTGAATTACTATCCCTGCTCAACTTACAATCTGCAAGCAACCCACGATTAGATCTCGAGAATTATAAGGTTGAGACTATAAAGGTGGATCTACGCTTCACGAGCCGAGCATGAACTGAGCACGAGCGGAGCACGAGCCGAGCAGAAATTCGTTAAGTGTAGACCGATTTACAAGCTTCGAACGAGCGCGCTTCTAGCGTTCGGTTTGTGCTCGACTGTGCTCCACCTATTGTCGGTATTTTGACAAAGACAAAGGCATTTGCATCGCTCGAGGACGATGATCGTTGACTGATACATGACTCATGGCATTTATGCTCATTTGTAAATCATTGCAGAGTCGGGGATAAGTTGTACGGCATTATGCTGATTTGGGACTCTTTGGCGCACCCGTGAGTCTTAGAGTATTTCTTCTTTCGTTTTTACATTAATTGCTATTAGTGATAAGACCATCATTGTTACCACAGATTAAGCAATTTTGTAAAGCGTGTAGTTTTAAAATGTTGGTATACAATAAAATATATTCTATTCAATTGTGTGCACTTGCGTTTGCGTTTTTTCTTTCTTTTAAGTAACCATTTGGCCCCGTCACGATGAAGCGCAGAGTGGGTCCGCTCGCGATCGGTTCGTTTAGTGTAGACGCACCTTAATACTTCTTGGTAGGTAATTACACCACTCCAGTAATTACCCAAGAACTATAAATATAGATCAGGACAAGATTTAAAAGGCAGAAAACGCAATGGATATGCCAAGCACGCAATGACTACGCGAGTGCACTCGGTGACAAAAAGCCAATTACATTGAAAGCTCTTCGGTTCTTGTTTTTGCAGAGTTTTCTAACTTTGAAAGCAATGTAAGTTGAAATTCAGTTTGATTCTGAAAGTTGTGCAGTGACAGTTTGGCGGTTTGATGGATGTTGTATTAGATGCAGTTTTTTGTTTAATGGATTTTGGAGAGGGCAGACAGTTTAGCGTATAGTTTGTAATTAGGGAGTGTTATTTCAGGCAGTTGAAGTCGCCATACCATTGATGTCATGGTATCTCTAAACGTATCCCGTATGCAGGAATAATTCCACATGATTCACATTGAAAGGCCAATAATTTGTTAGTTAAAAAGCTATATAATAGAGTCACATTATCATAACAGCGACTCAGACATAGATTGAATCTTAGATGTTTCTAAAATAAGGGATTTGTCCCTTAAAAGAGTCTGAAATGGTTTTATGGAACAAGCCCGTTTCATTTATAATAAGAGTGTACTTAATAATAAAAAAAAACCTTTTGAAATGTAACTCCTGGAAGAAATGTATTGAACCAGAAAATCACTGAGGCTATTTTTATTGGTATACAACATTATTATTTGTTTATGCGAACTGTATCGAGAAATATCACAAAGTAGAACCAAAGCTATGTAACCTGGTTTTACGTTCAAAAACATGCTCATTTCGCGGTATCCCCGCGTCCTGTGTCGTACACTCATTGATAATAGTTTGGCAATAGGTAACCTAACTGAACGGTGTTTGTATTGTTATTAACTGGTGATAAAAAAAATCGTACATAACTTGGTGTAAAAAATATTGGAATCGATTCAGTTACTGATTCTGAACAAACTATATTCAGGTTTCGCAAATATTAAAAAAAAAGTGTAGAAAACCTTAACAAAAACCCTGTTATTGACGTTACTGACGGCACGTTTGGCGCAGTGGCTGAGCAATTGGACTCCTGCACTTAATGTCACGGGTTCGATTCCCGCACAGAACAAATATTTGTATGATCTGCAAGAAGTTGTTCCGGGTCTGGGTGTTTGTGTGTGTGAGATTCTATGTTTGTAAACGCACCCACGACACAGGAGAAAAATCCTAGTGAGTGGCATGGTTTTTTTAAAAAGAAAGAAAGAAAAGAAAAAGATATTTAAGGAAACTTTCATAAATCCAATACAAAAAAAAGAATGAAAAGAAAAACCCTATCAAAATAAACACCCAAGAAATAACACAAAACATATTAAAATTTGAAGACGGGCAGCAATCTTCGCATATTGGTTACGGCAATCTATCGGCCATGGATCGTGGTAACGGAGCGTTTGGCACGTGCCCCGGGTACTGATAGCTGTAGATAAACACGCTAGAGCAGGGCACGCGTCCTGGAAGTATGTGAGGCGATTATACGGTAGTTTTATAGTCTAGTGTGACAGTGCACTTATTGCAATTGCTTTTTAAAACAATGTAGTTCGTAAACTTCGTATGGGGGAAAGAAACGATGGTTTTTAGTTAGTGATAAAATCATCACAATTGAAATGCTCATAAATCATTCTTTTTTTATATACCAAAATGGATAAAAGCTCACCAAATCTAAAACTCGCTTTAGCAAGATTTCAGGGACACCCCGAAGTTCGGTTTGGTTAGGTTGCTTTAAACCCTGCCAACAGAAAGAGAAGCCCGCGGCACGGTGCTTCGTCGGCCCTGCTTGCTGCGGCCATGGACCGTGGTAACAGAGCACTTGAGACGTGCTCCGATTGCTGATAACTCTAAAAGCATTCTTTCGCACTCCTACATTTATCAAGAGCTACCCTGCGGTCTATGGAACTATATGACACCATTATAGGGTAGGTACCTAGTTTTATAATAGTCTGTGGTGATTGTACACTTTCTTGAAACAAAGCTGCATATTTGCGTGCGAACTTCTTGTTTTTCTTCTACTGCCTCTCTAATTTATCGATGGCTATCAACTTTGTCTATTGAGAGGTGCGATCAAGTGGAGCAACACTTATGAGTTCGGTTCCGCTTATCAACGTCCTCGTGCCATATCTGTCTGTATTCCCTAAAATGTTATGCCATTTAGAAAACAATATAATTATTTTTAAGCATGCAACGCGCATTGTACAGATGTTTTTGAGAATGTCTTAAGACTCCAGAAGACGCGGGTTCAAATCCCACTGGCAGCTGTATTTTTCTTTCCACAAAAAATCTTATCAATACAATTATAAGAATCTTCGAATATATTTTTAACTTATTTTATGTAAATATATAAGTCTTTAAACTAGCTGTACACTTTCTTCTACACATTGAATCTTTTCAGCTTTTGTAACAAAATTATAACGCTAAAAAAAATATCATAAAACTGTTCCTTTTAAGTCTCCATCTTGAAAAACCGAACACGAGAAAAAAAAAGTAAACTACCCACAACATTATTTTCTTGTCGAACCTGACTACAACATATTTCCATACAACTTTTTCAATTTCCTTTACTCACCAAGTAATTGTGTTATAACAACATTTTTAGTGTTCGTTATTTCTCAAAGAAATTTAATAAAAGCTACGGTCATATGGGGACCTCATAAAATGAGCTTTAGAATTAATAACGAACTTTTTCCGTTAAAAATTTTGCCTCTCATGTGCGCGGATATTAACCCTTGAGTCTAGATTGTGCATGTATAATGCAAGTTGTAATAATCGAGGGTTTAAATTACCTGTTATTTCAGTATAATAGCCCATTCAACCTTTACAGTTAATTTGGTTGTGTTTAAACGACACCACAGCTAGCGAAGAAGGTTTTTTTATAATTTTTGAACATTCACAAAATGTTGATCTGATAATCTATGACCATATATCAGTATTTGTTGTACAAATGCCAGCACATCTACACACTACTATCTGTCCTTCTATAGCAATTTTTCTACTTTATCATCACGAAAGAAGAAGGTTCATGTTTGATTAAGATTTATAATTTTGGATAAGCTGACATGCTGACGTTTGTTCTAAAATATTGGCTATCTAAGATACATTATGCATCCGTTCACCTAGCTCCTTCTGTTGCTCCTTCTGTTGCTTTTTGCGTTTCAGGGTCACGACTGAATTTGTTAATGAAGTCTGTTGATAGAACTGCTATCGCTAGAATAAATTGTTCTGTAAATTCATAAACTTTCGAAAATGGATTTATTTATTTATATGGAAACTCAACAGCTTGTTTTTAATTTTACATGAGATCTGAGTGTTCACTTCATTTTATATGAACAGCTTAAAGTAGTTGCAGTAATTTTAACAAGTGTTAACAGTCTACGTGTCTTGAACAGCGATAGCAAGATGACGACAATTATCTCTGTAGCCAATAACAGAGTCTCGAGATCACGACATTATAGTAGATAGATCAAAATAGAATTTAAATATTTAAGCTTTTTATCTGAATTCAGACAATACCTTATAAAAACGTAGCACAGAAACTCTAGTATCAATTATTCTGTTTCACTATTTCTAGATTCAGTAAATACAATATTTTCGATTCGAAGCTCTCAAAGTCCATTCCAATTTCACTTACCGCCGTCAAAGAATAAAAAATAACAATTTTATAAAGTGGACTCTCGGTATTGTAGGTAGAATTCAAGCCCTGGCCCCGGACGAAGGGGCACGTTCCCAGAAAATCGTATTTGTCCCAAGAACACGTAGGAAATAAACTGTTAACTTCGATACATCGGGACCTCTGTTTGCGGTCTCTAACAAAACTTATTTGGCGTTTGACGCTTCTGTATTTTATATTTTATTTTTATTGAGTGTAACATTGTTGTTAAGCAAAAGTTTTTGATTGCTTAACGTCACGAAATTAATATTCTATCTCAATCTAAATCCTTCGTTTTTGACGGCTACTTCTGATTGGACATCTTCAAAGGCAGGAAAATTCGGGCGATGGTTACAGACAAAGATCGAGATCAAGATGGCAATCGTGAATAGTTATTTGTTATGCAAGACTGCAAAGTTTTTTGGCGCGAGTACTTGAATTGAATCCTGAGCGTAGCGAAGTTTTCAATGGTACGAAACGTAGAATAACTTTGCTGCCGAGCGCAACACACAACTTTTCACCTCACTACAGCGATGAAATGTAGTGAGGCCGGCTCGCCTGTCAGTGTAGAAAATAATTGAATAAAAGACGTGTTCGAATTTTGAAAACACTATCCGCGCTGGTCCGGAAAATGGAATTTTGCGCTCAGATTTCGAATGACAAATAGAATCTTTCCGAGTATGTGAGGTGAAAAAAAAACCAACGTTAAACGATCATATATTTTCGATTCTTATGTTAATACTAGCACTTTTCCCGCGACTTCGTCCGCGTGGGTTACGTACTTTCCTAATTCCCCCTTTTCACCCCCTTAAAGGTTAAATTTCCAAAAACCCCTTCTTAGTGCACCCCTACATTATAATAGGAAGCCGTGTGCAAAATTTCACATTCGTAGCCCTAGTAGTTTCGGCTGTACGTTGATATGTCAGTCAGTCAGTTCTCCTTTTATATATATAGATTTTTGATCATTCCACAATCAGATAGATTACTTTAAAAAATAAGCTAAAAGGCTTTTATCGGCCCAATGAATAAAGATATAAACTGTATTTTTAGTCGGTCGGATTTCCTGCGATAAAATGTATTAAAGCGGTTGAAGCTATATGAACCCCAAACACAACCCCGAATATTGGCAATGGTGGAATTTCGAAAAAACCCGTCAAAATGAGCACCTATGTCCTAAAAAGAACCCACATGCAAAAATTTAAACTCCTAGCTCACGTAGTCTCTGAGATTTCGTGATGGGTCAGTGAATGAGTGACCTATCGTTTTAAAATTTAATATCTTTATAAATAAATTAAAACAATTTCTAATCCGTAAATGTTATTATAATGTACATGAATATTTCACTGATAAATTTAATAAATAAATAATAATACCGAAAAACGCAATAATAATCTATAATACAAATAATAATAAAACATGTATAAATTAAATAGTTATTTATGCATAGATTCAATATTTTAGTCGCAAAAATTATGTGATAAATTTAATTATAAGCCCACCTACCTACATTATATTAATTGAAGTTGTGAACAAATATTTATAATAGCCCTCCTCCTAATTTTTATGTTGTTATGCCCGACAGGGCCCACAATGCTCCAAAACTATTGTATGTATCTTTATGTACCTACCACCTAAGTTCACATTGTGGAATGCAATAAACGAATTGAGTATTGAGTATTAAAATATAAAAAAGAAAAATAGATTTATAATTTTTTGGTAGAAAGTTACCTTAGATTTTCACCAATATAATCTCAGTTCAAATCGTTTCCTTGTAGCCACTTCCAATATACAGTTATCTATACAATACAGCATTACGATTCACCAAGCGTCCCTTTTTCTTACCGTCAGAGGAGGTCGCAATTACTCTTAATTAGGCCTGTAGCAAACCCCATGGTATTTGTTATGCAAACATGGATACCTCCATGCGTCTTCATTGAGGAGGAGGAGGAGGGAGAAGTGGGAGGAGACACGTAGCTAATCCTCTAAAGAGTGTATGAGACTTGGAAAGAAAGAAAATACGTGGAATAGTTTTCACACGTTCTTCTGATAAAGTTATGCAATATTTTTTTATTTAAGTATTTATTTATTTATTTATGCACACAGAACACATAGGTACAAGAAATATCATACAGATAAAAGAGCACAAAGGCACTGCTTATTTCAATAAGAATTTTTTTTTTGTTATCTCTTGACCTATATAAAGCCCAGAAGTAAAAATGACACCTCTTTTATCATGGTAAAATCATCAAATGTCCTCTCAGCCAGGACGGGATGGGAGCGATTGTCAATCTTGTACTGAGTAAAGTCCACGATGATCCTTCAATAGCCCTTTACTTTCAAGGGTCACGGTTACCTGATGAACATTTCTTTGAGGCGCGCGGAACACGACGTGCCGTCGATCCGGGCATGGTCCATGATCAGACGGCGAGTCACCTACTACTCGTTGTTCAAAGATGAAACCTAAGATGGAGCGTGCTCACTTAAAATGAACTGAAACAATTGCGAACCGATGGAATACTAAAAAACAGAATTGGAACAGGCATTGGGCTCCATCAGGTTGGTGGTCGTTAGACAGGTGGACACGTGGTGAGGCATACCACTGCAAGTTACAGGTAGCCTGTGGTAGACTTCCAATGGGAGCGCCTTGCAACCAGTGTGATCCTGTGGTTTCCTAAGATCAACTGTCCACCTTGCGGGTGGACGTCCTACGCTGCACTTGCCGGTGCGTGGTCTCTATTCCACAACCTTAAGGCCCCATCGGCTATCAGTTCTGGGTGCTAAATGGCCTGCCCACAGCCATTTCAACTTGCTAATTTGTTGGGCTATGACGCCAACTTTGGTTCGTCTACGAATCTCCTCGTTTCTGAGTCGATCGCGCAGGGAGACTCTGAGCATAGCCCTCTCCATAACTCGCTGGACTATCTTGAGCTTACTAACGAGGCCACGTAAGAGGCCACGTTTCGGCGCCATAAGTCATCACTGGTAACACAAATTTGTCGAAAACCTTCGACTTGAGGCACTGAGGTATTCTAGAGAAAGAAACATTATTTAAGTAATAAACAACCAAAATAAACTCTGAAATCATTTCAGTCCCTAGGTCGATGTAAAAATCTACCTAAACATTTGATTGTGACCTACATATACAACCGATCGTCACAGATTATTTAACTTTTATTTTCCCTAGAGGTCAATGGTAACTAGTGGTACATAAAATCAGGACTAGTGATGTATCACAAATCGTTTACATAAGTAGGGCTATTCTGCCTGATTTAGGGATGGGAAAGCTGCCTCAGCGGCCGACGAATCGGCTATATCGTAAAGTCTCTGTACTTTCGTGTGTCCTGATTATATGGATGGCTCTTACGCAGTTTTTGGATTGAAGGGAAATTATATAGATTTTCGTTCGTATTAGTTGGGACGTAGTACATTTCTGGGCAGTCTGTCTTGTTTCATTCTTGCAAGTTCCATTTTACCAACTTCTCGGTTTTCAATTGAACTGAAATTTTGCACACGTGTGTATATCGCGTGACAATGCAATATTGTGATGTCATGGAACTGATCTGATGATGGAGCCAGAAGGTGGCCTAAGACTATAATGAAACGACCCAACCTTGGGGTTGGGTTGTTTAGTTTAGACTCGTTTGATTCGTTTTGACGAGTACTTTGTCCTTACGTAGTAGTACTTTTTGTTAAAAGATAATAGTAAAAGCTTGTTTTAAATGTACTTTCATTACATTAAAGCTGATTATTTATTTAATAGTGACAAGTATAGTAATAACTCTATGACGCATATACACGTTCTTACGTTGTTAGATTGCCGTCATTGCTTGCAGTATTCCGGCAGTTGGTATTAACAGCTCTTGGATCAGTTCAATCGTGTACTGGCCGTTAGGGTGACAAATCAACATAGAGCTATGCTGCGCTGTACTGCGTTGTGCTATGTTTGGTCAACTCGCTTGTCTAATATTTTAATGACGATACAAACAAACCATGCTGTGCTGCGCTGTGTGAGGCTACGCTCTGTTTAAAAACGCAGCAGTCTCGACCGAGGCGTGCTGAGCCGCGCTGTGCCGAACTGTGCTATGTTTTTATGGAGGTCTGCCATGCTGTGCTGTGTCAGCTGCTGCTGTGCTAGGTTTTTCAAACATGGAGCACGCTGCGTGGCCCTCCATCGCCCTCAGACCTGCTGATTACTTTTAATAATATAATACTGAACGCTTTGAGCTAAGCAAAGCGCAGCACAGCTCGATGTTGATTTGTCACCCTTAGACTGTTAAAATTCAACATGGTGAGGAAGCTTGAACTCAAGTAATAACTGTGAGGTGATTCGTTTCTGTGAAAATAAACCTTTCCATTGTGTTCGTCTACGAGTACATAACAATAATCAAGCCAGTAACAGCTCTAACACTCTAACCGTATATTGCTAGACACTTCAACTAAAGTGTGTAACACACTGTCAGTGGTCGCGATGCGATATCGTTCAGCATCATGGCCGGACGCAGAACTGACGGGACGGCTCACTAATGCCTTTGTCAAACAGACTGGCGAGTCCGAAGCGATACCGAACCAAAGCGAGACGTCAGTCCGATAGTTCTGTCACGCTATTGGATCGCTTTCGCTTTTCTATGTGACTGGATTCAAACAATTCCAGACATTACAAATAAAAACGCCTCGCTTCGCATTCGCCACGCCTGTCTATTTGATAAAGGCTTTAGTGAGACAAGCGGAATTGTTTGACAAGCCGCAATCAAACGTACCGAGAGACGACGAAAACATCGTATTAATGTAATGTAAGAATCTTTTCAAACTGCCATGGTCAAAAACACTATTATTAACTGAAGGTATTGCAGGTGGATGTTTATGAGCAGACAAAACATCCGTGATCAAGGCATTTGCAACATTGTCGAAATATCGGAAACATAAAACAAATAAAAACATAGTAAATATCCCGTTTTACGATCTTATAATAATAATGTATCTTAGATTAAAATTTTGATGAGGACATAAGTAAGGTTGATGTTTGTAACCGATAATTTAATAAGCGCGTGTGTATAATGGCAGCGTAAAAATGACGGATTTCTTCATTTTAGTTTAGAAGATATTTGTGTGTGACGTCGCATCGTGTAAATATGTATGATATGTACTTACCTACTGCCATCTGTGTCAGCTCATCGGCGTTTTTTCCTGTGGAAGGAAAAAAACATTCAATAAATAATGAGATAAAATGTAACGGAGGTGGAACAGGATTGGTCAAATCAAATAGCGCGCATGGTACCGCCATGCCAGATCATAGCAATCCTTGCCGAGTTTGCCGATTTTAGGATGGGCGAGTAAGGGTAAGCAACGCTTGTCTAGGTCTGTTCTAGGATGGGTCACAATAGTTAAGTAACTCTTGCCGAAGTCGTTCTTTGGATAAGGTCTTAAAGTCGTTGCTTATTACCACAGCGATACGTCAAATGTTACACACAATTTGCGATTACTGTAAAACTCGCTTATTTTTTTTACTAATCAAATGTTTTGAACGCACGGTTCCATTCTAACCATATAATTACAAACTTGACATAACCTCTAAAGTGCGTAACACACTGTCAGTGGTCGCTCAATTCGATACAGCTCACCAATATGGCGGGACGGGGATATGTCACGGGATACGCGGGCTTGCGGGACGCGGGATACGCGGGATACGCGGTGTTGCGGGATGCGGGGTTTAGGCGGAAATATCAAACATTTAACTTAGTTCTGTATATTTGACGAGCCGCAATCCAACTGATGTGCGCGAGTTATCTGAAATGACACTCAAATTACTGTTAGGTAAGCTTTTAAGTTATAGGAGGAAGCAATTCTGATAAATTATAATTTTTTCATGGTTCCTGAATATTTATGTTAATTGATCTCTCAACAATATTTGCATGCTGAATAGTTGTAATTAGACGAATAAGTAGAAAATTTTATTTTTACACCTTAATGTACTATAACGCAAATAAAGATTATTCTATTCTTTCACCTGCAAAATCTCCAGCTTTATGTCTCTCACTTTGTGATTATTTTCTTACCAACAAAAAACCGGAGGAAGCTGAATTGCAGCTACGATATATTCAGTCATAATGTCTTGTTACTGAGACTGTAGCTCAATTATCATTTCGATGTGATTATAAACATTTAAATTCACGTACATACCCGGAACAACCACTTGTTAAGCATACAAATATGTATTTGTTCCGTGCGGGAATCGAAACCTCGACAGTCGACACACAGATCACAGCAGCAGTCGATTGATCAGATTCTACGCCAACCGTGCCTTCATAAATAATGGGGGTGTTGCTTACATATCCTCATTTGTCTTCCTCATTCTCTTTTACCTTATTACCGCCTATCGCTTATCGCTTACACCTAACTCCCGAAATGCTCCGATCGCGAGTTTTGTATCGCTATGAATATCGCTCGGTCGCCGGTGACTAATTCTGCCACAACACACAACATACAACATGACCGGAACAAACGGAGCGTGGTATAAGCGCACTGTATGCCAGCGTGCTTGTAAATATATTTATATTGGACTAAACATTTATATAGCGTATATTTTTAGAGAAACGCTGGCTTCTGTGTTTGTTTTGCTTTTAGCGTCGATATTTGTTAGCTGCCATTTTTTTTTTGGTAGGAATTAACTGTTTGTATAGCAATGACTGTGTGGAAATGATTAGGTGTTTGGATTTTAGATTAATTTTAATTTTTATATTGACATCAGTCTGTTAGTACTAAAAAAAGTAATATTAAGTTGAATCCGGAGCGCAGCGAGGGATTCAAAGTACCTAAGCTTAAAATAGTGTTGCTCTCGGGGTGTACAATATTTATATTCCAAATTCAAATTACTTTAACTACCTGTTCAAAAAGGAGGCAGCAAAAAGTTTTGTTCACTGTACACGCGGAACAAACCAACTCTTTTTAAATAGACTTGAAAAAAAAAAACAATTGGTGAAAGTGGACGAACCATTCGGTATGCCTCACTCTCACACACACACACACACATGATTAGGTTGTCCATTGATTATTCCAGGTTCACGACTCGTGTCATCAGAGTTGTTCACAAAACTTCGAACTTTGAAACAAAATTTTCTTTTTTTATGGAAAGAACTTTAGCGATACTTACACGTGTATTGCTCGAGCATCTATTTCATGGCCTAATAGTTTTCTTGGCAACGGCCCCAAAAGTACAATTACCCCTACAAAGAAACAAATTACAGCACAAAATATTCCCATGAAAACCGCGTTTTTGTCCTCAATTTTCCGAGGAATCAGGTGAACAGAAATTAACGAAGGCGCCAACAAAAGCCCCATCTCAGATTTAGCCTCCAATTAAAAGTTCAGTCTTTGTCGAACAAACCGAGTGAGGTGCTAAGTCGATGGGCCGGCTCCTTCGTAATCCTCATAGGGATTCTTTTGGTGATTTTTGAAAACTGAAATGTCAAAGGAAAGTGCTATGAACTAACGAGTTGTTAGGTTATTTGGGCTTTTATTTTGGAAGTGAGAGAGCTAAGTGACTTACTAACATGGGAAAGGTTTATGTGGCAAAAAAGTTCTTTATGCGAAAAAATAAATTTATTAGAATCAAGCGATGATCACTGAAATAAAATTTATTTTGCGTTTATTATTGCTTTTAAAAAATTAAAAGTTTTTGAAGTGAAAACTTCTTTAGCGACGTTGAGCACTTTTCTGTAATGGGTATAAAATCTTAAACTCGCGTCAGGACACGTGACCCTGACCGAAAAAGCGTAGGACGGCGCAGGGCGCTTGCGTGAATGTTCGTGTGACTTTATTACTTTTAAATTGTATGCTGGATACATTCGTTGCTAGGTAACATTGTTTATAAAAGATGTACGTCACATTGGAAAATTATTGAAATAAAAAGTCAACCATTTTTGCGAGTTTTACTAAAATCTGTTTACAAGATATTTCCAACAATTACTATTCAAGTTTTCACTTCTGTCGGCACTCCCAGAGTGCAACCCGACGTTTTTTTTTTTTACACCACTCTTTTTTTTTATCGTGGTAAAATCATCAAATGAGTCCTCCCACCCAGGGCAGGGCGGGAGGGACTGTCAGACTTGTACTGACTAAAATCCACGGTGTCCTTCAATAGCCCTTTACGTACCGGGGTCACGGTAATCCCTTGGTCCCGCGACCCCGGCAGGCTTTGGCCCTCTACAGGCCCCGTCACGTTTACACCACTCTGGATTGACTTTGACAGAACTTTTACTACTAGCTACCTTTTTTTAGTCTCTTTTTAATATATTTATAAATAGATACAGATGTTATAAGGAGTAAAGTACTTACGTTTACTTTAGCGGCTTTGCCCGTTACAACTCGAAAATTATCTCACGCGAAGATAAAACATAATAATATGAGTTAATCCAGATTATAAGCTATATCTGTGTACCAAACATCCAAATCCGTTCAGTAATTTTTGCATAAATGAGTAACAAACATCCATCCATTCATCCTCAATATTTGTGGAATAAAATAAGATTGCGGTGAACCCGCGAGAATAAACTAAGTTTCTATTAAAGGATACAATATAATGTATATCATACCTTGTTATAAACATATAACTGAATACACAGACGATCCAACTTATCAGACGAATGATAACTGGATCAAAATTTGAGGAGCTAAGGTAGTGAGGAGTTTCTGCTTGGATCCGATACTATTGTAATGGAATCGAGACGTGAGCAAATTACTAAATGGGAACTTGGACGCGACGTAACTGGATAGGGAACTAAGAGAAATATATTTGAGGTATCAGTGAAAGAGGAAAACATACTTAGCTATAGAATAATTGTCTTTAATACTTAGTTTTTTTGTCTCTCTGTTTTAATCTGTTGTTGTGTATCGAGCACTATTTAATTATAAGAATACCAACTAATCAAATTCATATAATTTATTTCAACTAGGTGATGAGACTCACGTGACTAAGAGAGTGGTAAATATGAATGTTGATGGATGGAGAGGAAGAGGAAGGCCAAAGAAAAGATGAATGAATTGTCTAAGGAATGATATGGAAGAAAAAGGAGTAAATGATACTGTGACGTTTGATAGAGGAGAATGGAAGAAAAAAACGTGTTGCACCGACCTCAAGTAAAATGGGATAAGGGCAGGAAGATGAGGTCAATTACAGGCACTTTTGTATTAAAAAAAGACAAAACATAAAAATAATCATAGTGCTACACTCCGAGTCACAAGACACAATAACTGTGAAGATACTGTAGGTGCTAATTCCAAAGCGTAGATTTTTTAGAATTATAAAAGAATAATAAATACTATTCCAGTTTACAAATTCTATGTCACAATCGCTACACAAGTTACAATAGAATAATCTAATCGATATATGGAGAGCTGCTTAAAGTTATCCCTTAAACCGATTTGCGTACGATTTGTTAACAAGTCCCCAATTTGTAATACAACACAAACAATTCTTATTTATTTTATCTTCGAAGGTTCCGCAAGTAACTTAAATTTTTTGGCAGAATTTAGACCTCGTTATTTTTTTTTACTATTATGTCGACGACTTTTTTTTTTATCGTGGTAAAATCATCAAATGAGTCCTCCCACCCAGGGCAGGGCGGGAGGGACTGTCAGACTTGTACTGACTAAAATCCACGGTGTCCTTCAATAGCCCTTTACGTACTGGGGTCACGGTAATTTGTGAGTCCCGCAACCCCGGCAGGCTTTGGCCCTCTACAGGCCCCGTCACTATGCTGACACTCCTTGAGGCGCGCGTGGAACACAACGCGCCGCCGACCCGGGCATGGTCCATGGTCAGACAGCGAGTCGCCCATTACTCGCCGCCCGCATGCCCATTATATCGATGACTGGGAAAAATAACTATCTGCTTATTTTTCAAACTAATCTTTACACGCGTTTTTTTTGTATAAACGTCACCCTATCATTCAGTACGTACTCCTTTTTAGTGTTTCTCTTTCTGTTCGTCTATCAGAACTTTATATTAAAAAAAAATACGTGTGGCACTTGGGGACTGCCGCGGTACAGTTACTGCATAGCATTTTTTATCAAGTTATGCAATTATAATTATTTACTTATTTTATTTTGAAAAAAAAATATCGCCTACCGCGAATATTTAACGAGAATATCATCCTATCGTTGCTCTATGGGAAGTTACTCTACTAATTTGGCTATGGTTCGCCACGTCAATCAAGTGAAACGTCAAGAAAAAAAAAAAAACATTCAAATTTTATTAATTCACGATAACATGACATATGTGACAGTGACAGGTTTATTTTCGTTACGGAATTTCTTGATTCGGTCTCCGCGCTCAAAGCCCGCGATAAAAGCTATGCAATAGCTTAAAAAATCGTCGCCCATCTGTTGTGATGCCATGTGTTTTGTAATGGACTATGAGTCTAAAGAAGTGTCTACGTGTCTACTTCTGTATTTAGAATAGGGAACCAGTTTTGCGCATTATGTTTTCCATCACACGGCGTGAGTGTTGTCCAAGTTGATGATGATGATGATGATGCTATTTTTGGTCCCACCCTCCAATAGCAACATGTGATACGTCATTGGATAGGTATTTTCAAGCTGAATAAAAAATACTATGACACCAAGTCTGAAATCTTAGTCCGTTCAGAGCTATGTTTGATTTAATATGGTAGTTCAAAAAATAACCAAATAATGTTTTTTCGTAACATTTTACATTTTGGCGCAGAGGAGGAGGAGGAGAAGCTCGATTTTCAATAAACAGCCGCACAGGTCGATCTTCCATGTCAAGCCGCACATGCCGAGGTCGGTTTATGGATGAGTGATCATGTATCCGAGTTTCCTCCGTGCGTCAGAAAGCACTTAAAAGCCGTTGATTACGGCTATCATTTGTAGATCTTTGACAGTCGTTGCCTACTGTTAGAAGCTCGCTTTGGTGGTTAACGGCAGGTTGAAGAGAGATTTTAAGCTGTTACGCTAAAGATCTTTCAACAATGCGTCAATGTCTTGTCGCATTTAGTTACTACACATAAGAGCTTGAAGGTTTTTTTTTTAACATGGTTTATACCATTTAAAAAAAAATCTGTTCGAATGAGTCCTCCCAAGAACAGGGTGGGAGGGACTGTCAGACATGTACTAACTAAAATCCACGGTGTCCTTCAATAGCCCTTTACGTTCGGGTCCAAGGTTACTCGTTAGTCTCGCGACCCCGGCAGGCTTTGGCCCTCTAAAAGGGTTCCGTCATTTTGCTGTCACCTCTTTGAGGCGCGCGTGCAACACGACGCACAGTCGACCCAAGAGCTAGAAGGTACAATTACTAAGGTACTGACTATTTCACACCATCTATGGTATTCAAAGCTATTGTACCTGCAAGATATGTCGTCGCTCTGAAGATACCTGCGCGCATCATACCTTAATACTTTGGTACCTAGGGTCAGATGCCATGCCGTATGCCATGGGATCTAGAGACGAAAGCTACCAACACGTCTATGATTGGCGTGTGGAGTGGAGGTGCAATGCTGGGCGAATCTTCGCTACCTCTACCTCTTGCGATAATCGCCCAGGCACTTCTACGTGCACAATTCAACACAGGACACTTCTCAAAGAAGGGTTTTACCGCTGCGATTGCGGCGTTGCCAAACCTCGGTTGCGACAGTCGTATCCTCCATACCGCCATGAGATTACGCTGAAGTTCTTCCCGCAGCGCCTGGACTTGTCAGAGGTAGGGGGAGAGGGGGGGGGAGATTCGCCCCAGCGTTTCGCCTCCACTCCACAGCCACTCATAGACGTGCTGGTAGGCTTTCGTCTCTAGATCCCATGGCATAAGGCATGGCATCTGACCCTAAGTACCACCACCAATAGCTTTGAATACCATACTTATATTTTTTTTTTGCAGTGACTCATTTATACACATTTTACATGCATCATACCATAGTTGGTGCGAAATAGTCAGTACCTTGGTAATTGTACGTTCTAGCTCTTGGGTCGACTGCGCGTCGTGTTCCACGCGCACTTCAAAGAGCTGTCAGCAAAATGACGGGGCCCCTTTAGATGGCCAAAGCCTGTCGGGGTCGCGAAACTAACTGAGTAACCGTGGCGCCGAACGTAAAGGGCTATTGAAGGACACCGTGGATTTAAGTCAGTACATATCTGACAGTCCCTCCCGCCCTGCTCCTGTGAGGAATCATTCGATGATTTTACCATGTTAATAAAAAACCTTCTAGCTCTTATGCGTTGGGCACGCCGCAATCACGGCGGTAAGACCCCTCTTTGAGGGGTGGCTGGATAGGCATCACGGTGTCCTGACCTACCACATGACGCAGGTCCTCACCGGACACGGAAGTTTCGGGAGGTACCTGTGTCTGATGAGGAGGGAAGAAACGCTTGGGTGTCACCACTGCGAGGATCGTCCGGAGGACACGGTGGAGCATACGGTGCAGGACTGTCCCGCTTGGGCAGAGCACCGCCGTGTCCTCACGACGGCGATTGGCGGAGACCTCTCGCGCCCGGCATTGGTCGAGGCCATGCTGCGAGGCGAGACGGAGTGTGAGGCGGTTGCCTCCTTCTGCGAAGCAGTCATGCTCGCGAAGGAGGAGGCGGGCCGCGTGAGGAAGAGGACAGCGTCCTCCCTCCACCCCAGCCGCAGTGGTAGACGCCCACGGCGACCGACGTCGGCAGACGATCTCCGGCCACCGTAGCGAGCAATAGGCAACTCGCTGTCCGACCATGGACCATGCCCGGGTCGACGGCGTGTTGTGCTCCACGCGCGCCTCAAAGAATGTCAGCAAAATAACGGGGTCGCCCTCTAGAAGGCCAAAGCCTGCCGGGGTCGCGGGACTTACGAATTACCGTGACCCCAGTACGTAAAGGGCTATTGAAGGCCACCGTGGATTTTAGTCAGTGTCTGAGAGTCCTTCTCGCTCTGCCCTGGGTGGGAGGACTCATTTGATGATTTGACCACGCTAAAAAAAAGCTCTTATGTGTAGTAACTGAATGCGACAAGACATTGACGCATTGTTGAAAGATCTTTGGCGTACTGGTAACAGCTTAAAATCGCTCTTCAACCTGCCGTTAACCACCAAAGCGAGTTTCTAACAGTAGGCAACGACTGTCTAAGTTCTACAAATGACCGCCGTAATCAACGTCTTTTAAGTGCTTTCTGACGCACGGAGGAAACTGGGATAGATGGTCACCCATCCATAAACCGACCTCGGCAAGCGCGGCTTGACATGGAAGAGCGACCTGTGTGGCTGTAATTATTTAGAATCGAGCTCCTCCACCTTCTCCCCTGCAACAAAATGTAAAATATTACGAAAAAACCATTATTTGTTTATTTTTGAACTGCTTTATTAAATCAAACATAGCTCAGAATGGACTAAGATTTCAGACTTGGTGTCATAATATTTTTTATTCAGCTTTGAAATACCTATCCAACGATGTATTACACATAGCTATTGGAGGGTGGGACCAGATTTCATACAAACCCTGGCATCATCCTTTGGAAAGCACATCTATTGAATAAGACATATGTCCTCCTCTAGATATTTGTGTAATTTTTTTAGTCAATCGCTGGGCCATTATGGAACACCACCAACCACCATTATAAACTTAAGTAACAATAACTAAAATATGGCTTCGAAGACGCTTTCAACTTCAATTCCAGTCTCAAAATCGTTTTTCTTTACCTTCACGTTTTCCTGCTAGCCCCATTGCTTTTCTTATCAATTTTCACAACAAGCGAGTCTTCTCTCAGCTGGACCTGCTAATTATTTTGGGGGTCCACTGGACCACATCATTATTTTTTTGTATTTTTATTAGTTTAACTACACTGCCAATGAAACTGAATAAAAAAGCTACTACTAGATACAGTCAATAAAACCTTTCAGACAAAAGTCAACGTCAATAACTAGCCACAACCAATCCCGGTTGCTTCGGAACAAAAGCAGTTTTCTTGTACAGCATCCATTATTCAGCGAGATATGGGCAATCCTCCATTGTCATACTACCGCGAGTGACCATCGAGGCGGAATCGATTGCTTCCATCACTGAGAATCGAGATGAGTGCATCAATCGATTCTGATATCACTTCGTTTGTGAATCACATGTAGGTATGCGGAGAAAATCAGAATGTTTGTGTAATTGGGTTCTTCGACCGTTCGGTTTCGGGTTTTTGTGAAAATGAGTATCTGTTTTTCAGGACTTTCTGAATGTTTCTGTTTTCGACAGCGTTATTAAACCTTTCTCAACCAGACTGGCGTGACGAATGCGAAGCGAGGCGTTCTTATTTGTAATTTATGGAATTGTTTGAATCCAGTCACATTGAAAAGCGAAAGCGATCCGATAGCGTGAAAGAACTATCGGACTGACGTCTCGCTTAGGTTCGGTATCGCTTCGGAAACGCTTCGCTTTCGCCTGTCTGTTTGACAAAGGCATTATGGTTGCATAGGCGTTCTTCTGTTATGTAGTTGAAAGTGTTTTAAATAAACGTATGCTGCCATAGAATGCCTAAACTATGTAATAAATTAATTGGAAACTTAGCTCGGCTGTCTCATTATCTTTTTACATTTTGTCGATTTCGATGTTTTAGTAGATGGTATTTGACTTTAGATGAGATACGTTTTAACTCGGTAAAACTATGAATTTCGAACTCCATATAGCCGTTCTTAAACAAGCAGGCGATAGCGAACCGGACCGAGTCCGAAGCGATAACGAACCGATACGAGACGTCAAACTGGATTTAGCGAACCGAGGCGTGGCAGTTGTATGAGCTGGGTTCTTATGAACGACGTCAAAGAGAGCAAATACGCCTTCGTCACATCTTCACATCGGTTCGGTCACGCTATCGGATCGCTATATATAAATTATATATAAAAACGCCTCGCTTCGCATTCACCACGCCTGTCTGTGCAAGGCGTATGGGCAGAACCACGGGTGAATCAAGTATTACCTCCATCATCATCATCATTTCAGTCCATTGCTGTACATTGGCCTACCTCAAGGAGTACCATAGTAAACGATCTCCCGCATTTTACATCCAGCCACAGCTGGTCAGTTTTTCAGGTCATCGGTCCATCTTGCCAGTGGACATTCTACATTACGTTTCCCTACGCGCGGTCTCCATTAGAGGACATTCCTACTTCATCTTTCGTCGATTCTGCGACGGACACCGCCATAAAAATAAGAATTTAACTCCAGTAAGTTTACCAAGCAATATAGAACACTCGTTCATGAATAGAAAATATTTATTATGATTTAAAATTAGTTTCACAAAAGCCAAGCGAGACGCGACTTTAACGCTGCGCCACAAAATAGCGTCGTCTTGAAGGTATTTCAAGAATGTTTGCTTACAGAGGAGTGCCGGAGTGCCGGGTGTGAAAGTAGGAAGACTGAAACCTATACGCTGAGGAATTTATCTACCGAGATGTCTATAATATGGGGTTGTTGGTTAGGATGGAAAGCAAAATATTAAATAGGAACCTACTAAATGGCTTTTTTTATCGTGTTATAATGTTTAAATGAGTCCTCTCGTCCTCGCCTCGGGGGGCACTTTCAGACTCGTACTGACTAAAGACCACGGTGACTCTTCAATAGCCCCTTACTTTCCAGGGTTATCTCATAAGACATTCCCGCAACCCCGGCAAAGCCTGCCCTCTAAGGGAGGCCTGACAGCTTTTTGAGGCGCGCGTGGAACACGACGCGCCGACGACCCGGGCGTGGTTCATGATTGGTCGGCGAGTCATCCATTACTCGCTGTCGTCATGCCCGCGTCTATCGTGGCCGGAAATCGCTGCACGTCATCCGTTCTCGTGGATGTCTCCCGCGGCGGGACCTAATGGGGAGCGTTTTCGGCAGATCTCCTTTTTTATACAATAAAGGTGACAAGCAAGAATATAATCCGCCTGATAGAATGAGGTCACTGTAGCAGGACGCCGCACCAGAGGTTGGTTGCAACTTTTCACGACCATTTTGAGGGTGTGAAGAAAGTAGGACGGAGTGTTGTGCCCATAGTAAGGGAGTTTTGGTAAAATATGTTTAAAACTGTGTATCTGGTTGTTGGTTGCCAGATTTTCGGATAATAAAGGAACCAGAAAACTGAAAATGTCTTATTTGAGCCCTAATTTCATCAGTAAACAAAAACAAGACCAAAAAAAATGAACAAGAAACAGGCATTTTCAGGATTATACAGTTCGAGACTGAAAATTTTAGAAAATCGTCAACGGCTTGGATATTGGAAAAAATATTGTCAAGCATTTCATCAAACCAAACAATAGGCTCTATTCTATAGAAAAATAAGATCACTCGACAGAAAAATCTGGTTTCTACTCAGTCAAGAGTACAAAGACGCGCTTTTTAACAATAAATCCAGTCTTCTATTGACGATAAATATTTCCACAACAAGCCTCCTTTCTAGACCAGGCATAAAAGGCAGTTGTTCTTAAAAAATTGGCCAAGAGCGTGTCGCACAACGCACAATAAAGGGTTCCGTAGTTAAAGATAATTTATCCAGAAACCGAACGCTCTGGCCTCCAAATATCTTCCTTTTTGTATATGCGGATTCTATTTCTCACTAAGTAGCAGACGGTTCTGAAAAATTACAAATTATAAATTTTTATGTTCTTACTTTACTTCTGCTTTGAGATTTTACTTCAAGTCATGATTCGAGGACTATGGGTAGGTTACAGGTTTTCATTTTCTGGCGAGTATCAAAATACGTCATAGAAATGACCGATTTCTTTATTGCACGAGCTAGACTTACGTATTCGGTATTAATTTCAGTTTGATACTTCACGCAATACTGAGAATTAGGTCTTGACAGAGAGACAAACGGACAACGAAGTGATCCTAATAATCAAGTTTGCGCTAGATTTTTTTTTTCCAAAAAAAAATCCAAATTACGTAGTGATACTATACGTTCAGTTCACACCGAGACGCGACGCGGCGCGACGTGACACAACGATACTGCGAATTTGTATCTTTTCGTGTAGTAAATAAAGTTAGATTTCAATGTCGCTATTAAAATGCAGCGCAGCTCCGCCCTGCGTCACGCTGCGTTGCAAAAGATGTTTCTTTTCGTGTAGAAAATAGAGTTAGATTTTGAGTAGCTCTATTCAAATGTGCGCGCAGCGTCACGTGTCGGTCTGACCAGACCCATAAGGGTTCCGTTATTAAGAAAAGGAACCCAAAAAAGGATTCACAAGCAACACTCCAGTGAAAGCCTTCTCCGGCCATCTTATTGCCATTTTCTTCCATAGTTAGGTAGCTAAAAGGTTCCAGTACAATGGTCTCTGTGCTAGTCTCTTTACTAACATTATCCTCTTCAAATAAGTATTGTGATATTCTGCTGAAAAGGGACGTTAGAACTACTCAGCTATAAAGCGGCTGAAAGCGGCTTTGTTTACAATTTCATAGGAAGTTTTATTGACTTATTTTGTGTTTGTGTTTTGAGATTGAATAACCCTTTTGTTGTTGGAGATAAGAGTTTTATTTGTTGTGTTCTTGTTTTATGAAATGAGATTATAGAGCTTAAAATACATCTTTAAAGTTAGCTGTAGAAAGTGTTTCGACCACAAAAGTTTGATAAATGAGATATTACTTCTTTACTGTCAATAAACATTTTTGCAGCTTAAAAAACACAGACTATTGCAGTGGCTACAATCTGTTTGTTTAAAGATCTCTGTCGTATCCCATTTATTTTTCGATAACTTTCATCAAACCATAGACTATGGGACGGACATAGGCGACAGACGTCGGCAGACGATCTCCGGCCACCGTAGGCACGGGCATGCCGGCAGCAAGTAATGGGCGACTCGCTGTCCGACCATGGACCATGCCCGGATCGACGGCGCGGTGTGTTCCACGCGCGCCTCAAAGAGTGTCAGCATAATGACGGGGCCCCCCTCTAGAGGGCCAAAGCCTGCCGGGGTCGCGGGACTTATCGAATTACCGTGACACCGTGGACAACACAAGGACACCGTGGATTTTAGTCAGTACGAGTCTGACAGTTCTTCCCGCTCTGGGTCTGGATGGGAGGACTTATATATGATTTTACCACGATAAAAAAAAAGATTAATGTACTTTCCACGTCACTCAATACCTATGGTAACGGATATTTACCCATCAATGAATATGACCTGTGAAAGAAAGAAAGAAAAACAAAACATTTATTTAGCACAAAACCAAGACAAGAAAATACACACAACAAAATAAAATAAACACAAGAACAGAACAATGAAAAAAAACTATAACAAAAAATAGAAAAGGAAAAAAATAATTGATGTGTGTCCCATGGCTACGCCAAAAAGGCCCGGTTTAGCAAAATGTCGAGCAACTAGTGCTCGACCCTGGTTTTCAACTGGACCTGTATTGGTGATGTATCGGATGTTTGTGTATACTTTATTTACATAAAATATTACGGATAATAGAATAATAAAAATATACAATATATCTCCCTAGCCTTTTCCCAATTATATTGGGGTCGGCTTCCAGTCAAACCAGATGCAGCTGGATATTAGTATTTTACAAAGAGCGACTGCCAGTCGGACCTCCACAACCCAGTAACTGGGTAATACGATACCCCATGGTAAGACTGGTTGTCAGACTTTAGAGCTTCTGACTAACAGTAACGACTGTCACAACGAGTTCCTAAATATACAATACTAGCGACCCGCCCCGGCTTCGCACGGGTGGACATTTATTTTTTAAGCTCTCTCACAATTTTAAGTTCGTAATATCTTTTGAATGGATTGTCCGATTGGAATAAAATAAAAAGTAATTTACGTATATAGCTATTGAAACAATCTTGCTCAATTAATAGTTTATTTGGATAAGGATTAGTATTTGACGATAATATGAACATAGGCTAATAATTTTAATTACTTTTATTCTATGGAGAAGTGGTTATAATGGCTAAAATATAAATGTTTGGTTTATACTATCGCGGACTCTTTTGTAGGCATTATTGAGTTCTACAACTTTTCTATAGAAGTCAACCATACATCTCTAACCATTTCGGCAGCGTTCGCGAGAATCGTTAACGTACGGCAGTTTTTTCGACGCCTTACTCCACAATTTTCACTACCACGAAAAATTCTATTTTCCGGGATAAAATATAGCCTATACGGATTCGGAAGAATCCCTCTAAGTAATGGTAAAAGAACTTTTGAAATCGGTCCAGTAGTTTTTGAGCCTATTCAATACAAACATACAAAAATACAAAGGTTTCCTCTTTATAATATTAGTATAGAGTATAGATAATAAAACATTAATGTTAGTAGTTCTGTGCGGCTTATAATAACGGGCAACAACATTATCCAACTACTAGTTTAGCCTTCTAAGAAACTAATCCAGCAATCTTCTCCGCGTACATTGTTATATAATAATTCGACGCTATAAAATGGCGTTTAAAGCAAGTTATTTATATTCTCCGTGTGCATACTCGGTGCATAATTCCAGTGTATACTGGTTTGTGCTAGACTAACTTCAAGGGTTAAGCGGATTTGCGTCGGTGACAGCCTCCTAAATATGTTTCACGTTTGAATTTCCGGAGTGAGGTTGGTGGGATTGACGTAAAATTGTGGGTAAGTGGTTATTTTTTACAAGCTTTTATATATGCATAGTTTTTCGTGACTCTTTGAAAGTTGCAAACTTGGGTATACATAGCCCTAAAGCCTTTGTCAAACAGACAGGCGACTCCGAAGCGATAACGAACCGATACGAGACGTCAGTCTGATAGTTCGGTCACGCTATCGGATCGCTTTCGCTTTTCTATGTGACTGGATTCAAACAATTCCATACATTACAAATAAAAACGCCTCGCTTCGCATTCGCCTGTCTGTTTGAAAAAGGCTTATTGGATCTATACAACATACTATACCAGTGATACTTCATGCATTTTAATTGATTGTCGATTTTGATTTTTCTGTATTTAAAAAGTGCCGTAATTCGGTGTCCAATTATCCTATAAAGCTCCGGTTAGGCTTAATTTGTCAATAATTATTGATTTTTCTCAGAAACGTGTGAGTTTAACTTGCAATCTCATGTGATCGAATGCATGGATTAAGAAAAACAGAGCAGAATGTGAAATTTTTTCGACAACTTTTAAGGAATTTGATACTTTGATATATATTGCCCTAATGGGTCCAAACAATATACCTAAAATCAGAGATATGTACTAATTGTACATAATGCTTTGCGAATTTATTGTTAATTTTAAGTGGCTCGTTATGTTATCGTAAATAATTAAAGTCCAAACCGAAAATAGATCACTCTTTGGGCCTAATATACTAAACAGAGTCAGTCAACGACTGTACTACGGTAGTTCGAAAAACGGATGTGCAATTCATACTTGAACGACAATAGAAAAATTACGTGATACTGGCCAAGTCGACAATACCTCGCGGGGATCCTATTTCTGAAAAAAAAAAAAAACTACCACTGGCGTGACGGTCGCGGGACTGTACGAATTACCGTGACCCCGGAACGTAAAGGGCTATTGAAGGACACCGTGGATTTTAGTCAGTACGAGTCTGACAGTCCCTCCCGCTCTGCCCTGGGTGGGAGGAGTCATTTGATGATTTTACCACTAAAAAAAAAAACCACTAGCGTGACGCCGACCAAGCGTCCATTCGAACTATAGTGAGTTGCAATTGCAATATAGTATAATACCGCGGGTCTACTTGGAGTGGGTTGCTACTTGAAACACAGTCACTGGTAAAACTTAACACGTTTATTAACTAGTACCAAACACAATGTACTGCTCGCAATATCTTACAAGAACAACAACTAAAATATAATTCCCAACCTATTTATACATTCACATGTAACGAAACCATACCGCGATCTATTTCGACGACAACGCCATCTATCGAAGCAAGTGTCAAACATTACCCAATTTTACTGCATGACGCTATGACTTCGCTGCCTAAACCATAACCATACCGCCCACCAAGGACATTATGCAGAATGTCCTTATTTACTGACCGCCCACCATGCCAACAATAAAGGATCGTGGCCAAAACAAAACAACAATATCGTGAAACTACGAGTATTTAGCAAATATAAATCTGTTTACACAATAGCCAGTATTTTAGGAATTTACAATCAACCTTATAATTAAATACAACTAACATGAACCATAAGTAAAATTACAACTCTGCATTATTCAGCAACTATCAATATACACAATCTTCTCTTAATTTCTTCTTAACTTTCTTTTTTAACCTTGTCTCTAAACTTTTTAGTCTTTTTTCAGCAATATACTTAGACTTGCCAACTTTGCTGACTGGGTCAGCATCACATAGTGGCAATTTCACTATATATCTACCTAAATTATTCTGCTGCTTAGTGGTACCCGTCAATATATATTCACGTTTAATTTCATCTTCCGTGAGTAATTTGTTTCCAGATGGTTCCGCTTCTGACTTACAAAACAGTTTCAACTTGTCATCAGCCTGAACACTGGAATGCATCACGGTAATATGTGAATGAATATTTGACTCAGTATCCATTTCACAAGCGCCCGATAATATCCATCCAAAAGTGGTATCTTGAGCAATAAGAGTTCCACTTATATTTCTTTTAATGCCCTCCTGAATGATTTGATTGTAAACCTCAGCCCCTAATAAAATATCAATTTTATTGGGTCTGTGGTATTCGGGATCAGCCAAATCATCATCAGTCAAGTCTACCCATTCTATCCTAGCTACTTTTGTAGCTGGGAGAAGGGCCGTGACTGATTTCAGTACGTAAGCATTAACCCTTACTTGGATTTTGGGATCTATTTTAGACCTCAAACTAATGTCAACAGTGGACTCAGACGTTACGATTTTTTCACCCCCTACACCTAATACAGTGTGCCTTGATGGCTTCTTCTTCAATCCTAAATATTGGACTGTGGATTCCGTAACGAAAGATCCCTGTGACCCTTGGTCTAGCAAAGCCCTAATTACCTGATAGTTCCCATCTTTCGACTCAGCTTTAACCAAAGCTGTAGGTAACAGAACAGTTTTCTGACCACCTGTCGAAAGACACGAAACTACCGGCTTGCTTAACCCCTCCGCTTGAACGGTTACTTCACTATTATACTTATTTGTATCCTCCTTCATCGACCTACCAGCGGACGATGAGGTTTCCTCGCGAGCAATACTACTAGTTTCCCTAACACTAGACCCAGAAACACCTGTTGGGTGTAATAAAGTATGGTGGCGGCGTCTACACACCTGGCACCTAAGAGTGTTTTTACAGAACTTTGCACAGTGGTTATTACGAAGGCAAACAAAACACAATTTATTTTCCTGTACAAAATTACGACGGGCATCATTAGTTTCTTTATGGAACTTTTTGCATAAGTCGATTTTATGACCCTCAGCACAATATGCACATGACGTGGTATCACCATTATTTTTAACAATATGAAAAGACTTAATAATCTTCTCATCACTATTTAAACTAGGTTCTATATTTTCCAGACCTCTGAATCGACCTATTAAGAATTTAGAGAACTGCACAAACGTTGGTAATTCATCCGTTGGGCCTGAAGATACTTTTAACTCCCAAGCTTTCCGAGTATCTTTATCTAATTTGGCACTTATAATATAAATCACCAATATATCCCAAGATGATACATCAATCCCTATATTTTTTATAGCCTCCAAACAATCTGACGTTGTGCTTATTAATTTCTTAATTTCCAAAGCCGATTCACATACTAAATTCTTTTGACTTAACAAACGCTTCAAGATGCCATTAGCTAAAAACCGTTTATTGTTGTACATACTAACTAACTTTTCCCAAGCAATTTGATAACTATCGGAGGACACTTTAATATTTCGCAATAGCTGTTCAGCTTCCCCAGTTAAATGTCCTCTGAGATAGTAAAACCTTTGAGCATCGTCTAGAGAAGTATTTTCATGCACAAGCCCTAAAAACAAGTCTCTAAACGTCTGCCACTCCGTATAATTACCAGAAAACATCGGGATTTTTATTTCAGGCAACTTGAAACGTGTAGCTGAACTTTCACATTTACCAATAGAACTTATTTTGCACTCTGGTTCCGTTAATTTTAATTTGCCTAACATATCTTTTAAACCAGTTTTGTATTCGACGTACAATTCTTCCACATCGTCATATACACAATTTTTATGATAATCTGAACTAAGCAAATCACTCCTCTTAACGTGACTTATAATTTTAGTATGAGTGCTTGTAAATAAGCTCCATTGTTGCTCTAAGTTATCAAGCCTGGTTTCAACATATGGAATTGTTAACCGTTCTTTAGGGGACTTCTTATAATTACCCATAGCTTTAAGCATTTTAGCTTTTATGTCGTCCTGTAGATCACTGAACGATTCCATTATGTTATGATAAAATCTAAACAATTATTCAAAATAACAAAGTAACCAATTATTTCATAAAATTTTACAAGTCTTTCACTTAAATACACTTCGAGTCTAAATCGGGCATGGATTCCCCGTCGTTACCACTTTTCACTTAAAATATTACAAGTCCCAAAACTACGCAATAACGACTAAGTTAAATTTCCAATGGAAATAGAGTTCAAATTAACTTGCACTTTTTAGGAATCCTCCCAGTCCTCCCACTAGACTCTTCCTGATAATAATGGCAAATGTACTCACGATTTATCCACTGATTCACTCACTGACACTAACTGCTGATGTCCCTCAGAGGAACTCCCTTTGCACCATATGAATGGCGCCCTCCGTGTCCACGGCCTGCTCCTCTTCTCCTCCCTTGCCTCGTCCCTCCGGCTGCTGCTGCCACCAGTAGTGCTGCACCACGCTCCACTGGCTGCTCACTGCGCCAACCGGTCTTCCACCTCCAGCTCCTGGTACCTCTCTCTTGGTACCCACTGAAAGGGATTGCTCTGGACAGCGATCCACTGCCCAGTAATGACGCGAAGGGTGGTGATTTCTACCACCACCGGAAATCACCAAAAACACTCCGACCACATCCGGCTCGAAGGACCATGTATAATACCGCGGGTCTACTTGGAGTGGGTTGCTACTTGAAACACAGTCACTGGTAAAACTTAACACGTTTATTAACTAGTACCAAACACAATGTACTGCTCGCAATATCTTACAAGAACAACAACTAAAATATAATTCCCAACCTATTTATACATTCACATGTAACGAAACCATACCGCGATCTATTTCGACGACAACGCCATCTATCGAAGCAAGTGTCAAACATTACCCAATTTTACTGCATGACGCTATGACTTCGCTGCCTAAACCATAACCACTGTCGCACATCCGTTTGTCGAAATACCATGTTACATCCTCACTTAACAGTCTACAGTGGTACTTCGTAACCTCATCTGTCTCTTGTCACTTCCCACAGGTCAGGCGCCCCACGGAAATGGTGCGGCGTGCATCGGAAGTTCACCGTGCGTTTGTGGCAACGTCTATGCGTTTGCGACGCTTCCGGTAACCAGTTATTTGTGTACCGGATGTTACGCTTATTAATTGGAGTTGATTCAGGGATGAAATAGTCGGCCTGATAATGTGATATGGGAAGAGGTAGGGAGGAGAAGCTATATGGTATTTATTGGAATTATGCGGAAATTTCAGAGGTTCCAGTGAAGTAACTTCTGCCACTTGTCTGGAACTGGACTTGTCGTTCTGGATTTCGACAAGAACTTTGAATTATCATCTTCATCGCCGTTACCAAGTCCTAGGACGTTACCAAGGTGTGCCGGGTCAGGCGTTATATTATGATCACCAAGGAGATGGAAACAAAAAGTTTAACGTATCAAACTTTTGGAATTAAATGATAGCGGTTTCGGCCGCGTTCATGTCGAAAATTATACCACAGGAACGTGACGCTGGATGAAAGGTATCTTAGGTGTTATTCCCGGGGTCGCGGGACTCCGGGGTCGCGGGTCTTCGATCCTAGCAACTCTCGCAATTATATTAAAAATCACATAAACGGTGACTGCTTCTTAGTAGTCTACCTAGTCTAATTTTAACTCATCATGTCATCGTCAGCTTATAATGCTCCCACTGGTGGGACACAGGCCTCCTCTTCGAAAAAGGGGTTGCCCAGTGCGGGTTGGTCGAAGTCACAAGTCTTCGAATTTGATTGTTCTCTGACATGCCGGTTTCCTCACGATGTTTCCCTTCAACGTTTTGAGAGCAAAGTTTTAACTATTAACTTTAAATTGTTAGCCAATTCATTCAAATCACGACATTATTCAATTCCAAATACGTGATTCCAAACTTTTGCTAACGAGTGTAATTTTTTTTTTATCGCGGTAACGTCATCAAATGAGTCCTCCCACCCAGGGTAGAGCGGGAGGGACTGTCAGACTCGTACTGACTAAAATCCACGGTGTCCTTCACTAGCCCTTT
Organism: Agrotis puta; assembly: GCA_943136025.2. Taxonomy (NCBI): domain Eukaryota; kingdom Metazoa; phylum Arthropoda; class Insecta; order Lepidoptera; family Noctuidae; genus Agrotis; species Agrotis puta. The sequence goes on along the minus strand of OW964186.2, from coordinate 10,097,313 downwards.
ACGTACCGGGGTCACGGTAATTCGATAGTCCCGCGACCTAACGAGTGTAATTGTCTAAAAATACCTGTTACATATTGGCAATTAGATTCATGTTCGTTTCAATTCATTAAATGTAAACAGAGTCCAGCAGTAAATCAATCCTCACAAATAGTTTGTGACTAACAGCGAGGAAATTGAAGAGAAAACTATGAATTGTAACAGATGTAGGATCGGACTGTTAATATCAGTTGGACTGCAACGATCGCTCCGAATTCATTGCGGTGTGTCTATGAAAACTACACACTGTTGGTAAGAATGACTAGCAAATAATTAAGTCTATCGGTCATTAATTCTCGGGTGCTTTTTTTTACGTGGTAAAATCATCAAATGAGTCCTTCCACCCAGGGCAGAGCGGGAGGGACTGTCAGAC